>JBBMOL010000014.1:6962077-8162077 GCA_037954665.1 Laguncularia racemosa | reverse complement strand
ATAGTGTAAGTTGTATGGGGGAGGGGTGAACTTGTAAATAGTTCATAAGTGTAGGGGCATAGAGAGGCTGACATGGAAAAGGTATTGAGGTGATGACGTGGAAAAGCAAGCAGAGGGCAACACTTACAGAAACAGAAGCGGTTAGAGAATATGGGCTGACATGGAATGAGAGGGAACAGTAAGCCTATAAGGAGAAAGAGGGTGGGAAAGTCTGTTAGGCATTTTGTTATTTGAATCTTAGTTTGTTGCGGAGAGAGAGTTAGTCTCCGGCTGGGCTTGAGCTCAGGTAGACTTCTTAATTTTCCACTTTTCATTGTGTTAGTCACGATAGTCACCTCTAGGAGGCTATCAGAGTTGAAGCTCTAAAATGTTATGGAGAAAAGGAGATCTTAGTCTTTTGGTGAGAGCCAATGCCACCAGTGAAATGCTCACATAGATTTCAAATGTGAAGATATATGAATTGGTTTTGAAATCATTTGTCCAGTCTTTGACTGTCAAATGATGATAAACTAAAATTTTTATGGCCAAGACTATAAACTAATAAATTTGTCACTGCTACCAGTGAAAGGTCACATTAATTTCAAATGTAAAGATATATGAATTGGTTTTGAAATAATTTGTCCTGTCTAATGATGGTCAACTAAAGTTTTTTTGGCCAAGACTATAAACTAATAAATTTACAAAGAATTAAGCCGCAATCTGAGAATATATAGACTTTGTGAAGAATTACATGCTTTAATTCACTCTTATTATATATGGATGCTCGCTTTTTGAATCATTTGTTTCTTCTGGGTGTCCATCTGCAGGAAATGGTGGCAGGGTTGAAATTAATGTATTGTAGATTTCCTGTTTCCCTTGTTCAAGTAGAATTGTTTAGATCCAAATATGGGGTTTTAAAAAAAAAACATGCTAGTTTGTCCTGTTCAAGCTGAATTTCTCTTCAATAGTTTTTGGCCTTAGATGAAGACACTTTTATGTGGTTACTCTGTTTTATCTTTACCAATATGTAATTTGATTGTTATTGGCAGTCCGGGGAATGATGTACTATAGAAAAGCACTTATGCTTCAGACATATTTGGAAAGACTCAGTGCTGGAGGTGAGCTCATTTATGTGTAAAATTGCCGTTGGTTTGTGCTGTCTTAATTTTCATCTCGCTGCTGATCAGAAACGGCAGATATCGAAGCTGCAATTTCAAGTAGCAACTCTTCTGATACTCGGGGATTTGAGTTTTCACCTGAGGCAAGGGCTCAGGCAGATCTAAAGTTTACATATGTAGTAACATGTCAAATATATGGAAAGCAAAAGGAGGAGCAAAAACCGGAGGCTACTGATATCGCATTGTTGATGCAAAGGTGAATCGCAGTTGTCTTTTGATCTCTGCTTTCCTTCTCTTCTATTATTTTTCTTCACTATTACAGTTCTCTACTTACATTTATTTCTTGTTAAATGAAGGCTACTTAATCTATTGTATATATGTTGAAGTTTGTTTATTTTGTGTTGTAGAAATGAAGCCTTGCGCGTTGCTTTCATTGATGAGGTTGAGACTTTAAAAGATGGTGCAGTACACAAAGAATTTTTCTCAAAGCTTGTAAAGGCCGATGTTCGTGGTAAAGACATGGTAGGTTTGTTTTCATTTGGCACTTTGATTTTCTATTTCTTCTCTCTTTTGTTAGGGAATACTTACATCAGACTTAGAAGAAATGATTGAGCACAAAAGAAAACACGTAATACAATCTTTTGGAGACATTGGATTTATTTGTGAGTTAGTATGAGTCTGAAGTATACACTGAACATAATTGGACATTCTCTAGGTAAAATTGATTGTGAACATTGTTAAAAAGGAAAGGAAAATAGGGAGAACAGAAACCTTAAATCTTAGTATATTCCAAATATTGTAACTGTACAAGTATTTATATATATGTATACAAGTTTAGTATTCTACTGACTAAGAGATGTGGAATTAGTATACATATATTATTTAACACTCTCCCTTAAACTTGAGCATATGAATCATATGCACCAAGCTTGTTACAAATATACTCAATACGTGAACCCTTTAGTCAAAATATCAGCGAATTGATCATTTGAGTTGACATGACTAGTGATAAAACAGCCAAAGACAATCTTTTCTCGAATGAAGTGACAGTCAATCTCTATATGTTTAGTTCTCTCATGAAAGACTGGATTAGAGAATATATGTAATGCAGCTTGATTATCATAAATTAGTTGCATTTGTGATATTTCAGAAAACTTTAATTCCTGAAGTAACTGTTTTAACCAAATTAGCTCACAAGTTGCTAAAGCCATGGCACGGTATTCTGTTTCTACACTGGATCTAGCTACAACATCTTGCTTCTTACTTTTCCATGATACTAGCTTACCTCCAATCAGCACAAAGTAACCTGAGGTAGATCTTCTATCAAATGGAGAACCTGCCTAATCAGCATCACAATATCCAATTACTTGGGAATGATCTTGATCTTCATATAGTAAGCTTCTACTTAGAGCATTCTTAATATATTTAAGAATCCTAGCAACTGTATTTTAATGACTGTTACATGGTGATTGAAGAAACTAGCTAACAACACTAACCGCAAATGATATATCAGGTCGAGTGATAGTATGATAATTAAGTCTACCAACCAACTGATGGTATCTACTAAGATCTACAAATAACTCCTCCTGTCTTGATAATAATTTCGCATTAGGATCTATTAGAGAATCTACAGTCTTATAATTGAGCATCTTAGTTTCTTTGAGAAGATCTAAAGCATATTTTCTTTGGGAAAGAACTATACCGAAACTGGATTGAGCCATTTCAATATCAAGAAAGCACCTTAACAAGTCAAGATCTTTGGTCTGAAAATACTTGAAAAGATGTGCTTTCAAGTCAGTGGTACCATAATGATCGTTACCAATTATGACAATATCATTTACATAGACAATTAAGTAAATACATCTCCCCTTAGATGTGTGCTTATAAAACACTAAATGATCATATGAACTATAAGTCATACCAAACTTTATAACCACCATACTAAACTGGCTAAACCAAGCACAAGGAGACTGTTTCAACCCATAAAGTAAGCAACGAAGTTTACATACCAAATTAGACTCTCCTTGAGCAACAAAGCCAAGAAGTTGCTTCATATAAATTTTCACCTGGAGTTGTCCATGAAGAAAGGCATTTTTGATGTCCAATTGGTATAAAGGCTAGTGTTTCATAGCTGTAGTGGATAAAAACAAGCGAATAGATGACATCTTAGCAACAGGAGAAAAATTATCAACATAGTCTAAACCATACACTTGAGTATAACCCTTGATAACCAGTCGAGCCTTAAGCCAATTAACATGACCATCAGGACCGATTTTTACAGCATAAACCCATCGACACCCAACTAGAGACTTTCCAGGAGGTAAAGGAATTAAGTCTTAAGTATCATTAGCATGTAAGGCAGTCATCTCTTCTACCATTGCTTGTGTCCATCTTGGATCTAAAAGTGCCTCTCTTACATTTTTAAGAACAGAAACGAAAGATAAAGATAAAATAACATTGCAATAGGATGGGGACAACCGATGATAACTGAGAAAATTATATACAAGGTGAAGATTACGAGTAGAACAAATGCCCTTTTAGAGAGCAATTGGAAGGTTTGCTTCAAGGAGGTCTCGGTTGGTAGAGGCATTGGATCAGATTGTGAGTCGGTAGGAGCATCTGAAAGAGTTAGAGATGCTAAGGAGGGTAGTTTTCGAGAGCGTCGATAGTATACCTACAACAGTGAAGGGGAAGAACCAGAATCATAGACAAGAGGGACAAACTCAAGAAGAGATAATTGAGATGGAATAGGTAGAACTTCAGACTTATGACTATCTGATGAAGATGAGGAATAGAATGGAGAAGATTCAAAGAACATGACATTAGGAGGCAAATAGTAATGATGAGTAATGAGAGGATAGCATTTGTAACATTTTTTAAGTTTAAAGTAACCAAGAAAAGTACACTTAATAGATCGAGTTGAGAGTTTATCCTAACCCGAAGACATCATGAACGAAGCATGTGCAACCAAAGATATGAAGGGGAAGAGTGTACAATGATTGATCAGGAAATAAGGCATTTTGTTAATGAGATAACATGCAGTAAGCACAACATCTGCCTAAAAAACGAGTAGGAACATGATTATAGATTGGATGAAGGGAAGAATCGATGGATTGCCATAGAAGACTCAATAGTAAAGCATCAACTCGTATCCAATTATTTGTATTTTCGTTCTCCACTTCTTCTACTCTAGTGATCAAGCGGTCCTGTAAACCTTGACCCATATACCATAACTCTGCTGTTGTAGACTGTAATTTGAAAGAAAATTTAATCTTATTACATTGCATTTTCATATAGGAATTGATGTCTATATATACAGGATTGATCTATCTATTATAGGAAATAAGATCCTCTAATAATAACCAGTTAATAATACATATTAATGTAGGATATTATACATTAATATACATATTATTACACTCCCCCTCAAGTTGGAGCATAGATGTTGATCATGCTCAACTTGTTACAAATATAACTGACTTTAACCCCATTTAAAGCTTTAGTAAAGATATTTGCTAACTGTTCTCCGGTCTTAACATGCTTTGTAGAGACCAAGTTTTGTTGTATCTTCTCTCGAATGAAATGACAGTCAATCTCAATGTGTTTCATTCGTTTATGAAACACGGGATTAGATGAAATATGAATAGTTGCCTGATTATCACACCACAATTGTGCAGGTATTGGCACCTTAAAGCCAACTTCAAGTAAGAGCTGATAAATTCACATTATCTCACATACTGAGTATGCCATAGCCCTATATTCCGACTCTGCACTTGAGCGAGACACAACATGTTGTTTCTTGCTTTTCCAAGAGACTAGGTTTCCACTCACAAATACACAATACCCAGTGGTAGATCTTTTATCTATTTTGGATCCTGCTTAATCTGCATCTGAGAAACACTCAATATGATTATGTCCCTGACTACCATAAACTAAACCTCTTGGGGCACCTTTCAGGTAACACAGAATATGCTCCAAAGCTGCCCAATGATGCACAGTAGGAGATGACATGAACTGACTTACCACACTTACGGGATAAGCAATATCGAGACGAGTCACTGTGAGATAATTTAATTTCCCAACTAAACGTCTATACCTCTGTGGATCCTGAAATAACTCACCCTCTTTAGTTAGCTGCATATTAGGGAGCATGGGTGTGCTACACGGCTTAGCACCTAATTTGCCCGTCTCTGTTAATAAGTCAAGCACATATTTCGGTTGAGGGAGGGAAATGCCTTTCTTACTCGTCAATTCAATCCCCAAGAAATATCTCAATAATCCCAAATCCTTGGTATGAAACTGTGTGTGAAGAAATGACTTCAATGATGAGATTCCTGCACTGTCACTTCCTGTAATGATAATGTCATCAACATATACAATAAGAAGAATCATACCCGAGTCAGAACACTTAAAGAATACCAAGTGATCCAATCTACTTTCTAAGACCAAATGTCTCAACAGCCTGACTGAATTTCCCAAACCAAGCACGAGGGCTCTGTTTCAGTCCATATAAGGATTTTCGAAGACGACAGACTTTACCCGACTCCCCCTGAGCAACAAACCCAGGTGGTTGCTCCATGTATACTTCTTCCTGCAAATCGCCATGTAAGAAGGCGTTCTTAATGTCTAACTGGAAGAGCGGCCAATGATTAGTAGCAGCTAAAGAGATAAATAAGTGAACAGCAGTCATCTTAGCCACAGGGGAGAATGTGTCAAAGTAATCAATGCCATAGGTTTGAGCATAACCTTTAGCGACAAGACGAGCTTTTAGCCAAGCTACTGAGCCGTCAGGATTAACCTTAATAGAAAAAACCCATTTACAACCAATCGCCTTCTTGTCTATGGGCAAATGGACGAGATCCCAAGTGCCATTAGTATCTAAGGCAGTCATCTCTTCAATCATAACATCGCGCCAACTAGGATGAGAAAGGGCCACATGAATAGATTTAGGAATTGTCACAGTATCAAGTGATGCAATAAATGAAGATGATAAGTTTTCATAGGAAACAAAGGACGAAATAGGATAGGTACAGTGACGTTTACCCTTCCGAAGAGTAATAGGAAGATCAAGATCGTCTGGAGTTGGATCCAATGAGGAAGAAGAGGATGGTTCAGGACATGAAGTAGGCAGGTCTCTCCGTCTAGATTAGACATGTCGAATAGGAGGCTGTGGTGGAGGTGGCGGCGAAGGCATATCCAGAGATGGATAAGTAATATGATAAATCAGTATATCATCATCCTCATCCGGTGTTGGTGTTCCAATAGATGAAGGAAAAAACGGATTGTTTTCTACAAATGAAACATCAGCTGACACCAAATACTTATGAAGATGAGGGCAATAACATCGATATCCCTTTTGAACCCTGGAGTAACCCAAAAAGACACATTAGGGAGACTTAGGATCTAATTTTGTTATTTGGGGACGGACATCATGAACATAGCAGAGTTTACCAAATATCCTTAGTTCAATAGGAAACAATGGTTTTGTAGGAAACAATACTTTGTATGGAGTTTCACCATGAAGAACAGATGAAGGTAAACGATTAATCAAGAAACAAGCAGTAGACACTGCATCGGCCCAAAACCGTTTAGGAACATTCATTTGAAATAAGAGGGCTCTCGCTATCTCAAAGAGATATATGTTTTTCCTTTCAGCCACTCCATTTTGAGGTGTATCAACACATGGGGACTGATGAATGATGCCCTTTTTAATCATGTATGTCTGAAATGAGTGAGACAAGTATTGTTTGGCACTATCACTTCTTAAGGTTTAGACAGAGATATTGAATTGTGTTTGGATTTCAGCACAAAAACTTGTAAAATGGGAAAATACCTTATAACGACTTTTCATAAGATAAAGCTAAGTTATGTGAGAAAAATCATCCATAAAAGTAACAAAGTATTTGAAGCCAGTCGGTGACATAACAGGATAGGGACCCCATACATCAGAATGAACTAATTCAAATGGTACACTTGCCCTTTTATTGACTCGAGGAACATAAGATAAACGATGGTGCTTTGCAAAGTGACATGACACACACTCTAAGCTAGAGACATTATTAAAATTAGGAAAGAGCTTTTTCAACACAGGCAAAGAGGGATGGCCCATTCGGCAGTGTGCTTCAAAAGGTGTTTGAAAACTGGAACATGCAACAGACTTAGGCACCTGAGTATCCAAGATATAGAGACCTCCCAACTCATGTCCTTTACCAATAATCTTCTTCGTCATAAGATCCTGAAATAGACAATGATCGGGAAAGAATGATATGCAACAATTCATAGCACGAGTGAGTTTGTTCACAGATAGTAAGTTAGAGGAAAATTGTGGTAAACTCAAAACAGAAGATAGGGAAATCTGAGAAGTGGGATTAATAGTGCTAGAGCTAAGAACACATGACTTAGAACCATCAGCAAGAGTAACATTTGTAGGGGATGTGTATGGTTGATAAGTTGAGAAGAGATTAAGATTACCTGTCATGTGATCTGTGATACCAGAATCTATGACCCAGTTGGAAGATGAGGAAAGGAGACATGTGTTGGGTTTACCTGTCTCAGCAATGGCGGACACATGATGAGATGAAGCCTTTAATGCCTCCTGGTATTGAGTAAATTTTGCAAATTCATCTGCAAAGACTGTAATTTTCTTCTTAGAGGAAGAGCCATCAGTAGAGTTAGTGGAGGCAATGTGTGCAAAAGGTTTCCTCAGGTTGCGATTTTGCAATTTCTTACAAGTGCGCTTCGTATGACCCGACTCATGACAATAATAGCACACAACTCCCCCTGAATTATGCCCGCGAATATCATCTTCCCCTTTCCTATAGGTGGAAGAGTGGCCTGTATTTTGGCTAACAAGAGCACTAGTAGGATGAGAAGGAGCAACAGATAATTGATTTTCTGTGCGAAGTATCCGAGTAAAGGTTTCCTGCAAAGAGGAAATCTCAGGACTAGAGAGGATCTAAGATTTGGCAGCATCAAATTCTAGACGAAGACTTGCTAAAAAACTCATTACTGCCATTTGTTCTCGTTGAGTCTGCTATACTTTCACATCAGGGCTAAATGGCAATAAGGCATTCAGTTCCTCGTATGTCTTCTTAAAGCTCATAAGATAAGCAGTAAGGGACAACTCTTGTTGTTCAGTACGATAAAAACCTTTGCTGACCTCATAGATACGAGAAATATTCCCCTTTTCAGAAGATGTAGATTCCAAGTAACTCATCAACTTTTTAACATATTCACAATGATCAACCAGATTGATAATCTCACTATCAATGGAATTTCTAAGCTGCAAAAATATCCTAGCATCATCACGCAACCATACTTGTCTAGTGTTATCATTTGGTGGATCTTCAGTAAGATGGTCTTCTTTTTCAATACTTCGCAAATATACTCGCACTGTTTTGCTCCAAGCCATAAAATTATTCCCATTAAGTTTATGTTCCGTGATCTTAGTTGTCACAGGAATCATATCAACAACCGGAGATTTTAAGCTTTTATCATCCATTTCAAACAGCAAAAGAAAAAATCTCACAATAGTAACAAAGAAAAAAAAAAAAGCCAATCATAGTGTACCCGGAAAAATGTAAAATCCAAGCCTCCGACAAGATTGACCCACAAACGCCAACCAACAGACACCAAGACCAGCTCGTTGGCCACAAAGCACAACACCGCACAAATCTCAATCAACTCCAACAAGTCAAATGACTTCGGTACACGTCATCAGCCATGAAGCACAACACCACACCAATCTCAATCAACTCCGACAAGCCAAATGACTCCGGTGAACCAACACGACCAACCAACGACAACCTCAAAAGGCCACGAACAGCCTAGCGACGCCAGAAAACCCAACGCGGATCAGACACACTGAACAAACCTTCGGCCAATCACCAAACATGACCAATTCCAACTACCATAACAAAACCCGCTTCCCAAGATGATGTATTCAACCAATGTAACACCAAAGGAGAGTAGAACGGACTTACCAACAGTGTGTCGAAGCTTCTGGTGGGCGAAGAGTCGTCACACCCGCCCTCACGTGTTGTCGATGGAAGGGGACAGTGAAACCCTAAAGTGGCGCGTGACTCTGGGGCTTTGGTTTCGAGGTTCGGCCAGTTGGAGGCTGGTCTTTCCTCCTAGACTGGTGGTGATGAAAAGAGAAGATCCCACCAGTGGTTGCTCTCAAGGGCAGCACGTCCTTGTTCACAGGACAAGACGGAATTTTTTTTTTCCCTTACATATACCTATGCTCTGATACCATGTAATTTGAAAGAAAATCTAATCTTATTACATTGCATTTTCATATGTGAATTGATGTCTATATATACAGGATTGATCTATCTATTTTAGGAAATAAGATCCTCTAATAATAGATAGTTAATAATACATATTAATGTAGGATATTATACATTAATATACATATTATAACATAGACCAAGATAAATAATTTGAATTACTCATCAGTTTCTCGGTTGCAATGGCTCAAAAAAGGACTAATTTTTTATGAGGAACTATCATAAGCCATTTTGGATTAAGAGAACACCTTAAAAAGGAATGGAAAAAGGTGAAAAGAAGAAACACACAATGGTGGTCGATGGCAGTTGGCGGTGGTCGGTGGCAGTCGAGCAGAAGTAGAAGAGGATGGTGGTGTTGTTCCATGCCTTAATAAAGCAAAACAATCACTGTGAAACCCTCGAATAAGTAGATATAAAGGTTGACGGTGGCGCGTGGAGGAGCTTTCGGCGATAAGGCTTCTGGGATTTGACACCGGAGAAGAGAGGAACACGGTGATGTGATCGGATTTTAAATTCGATACTCGAAAGTATCTCCTCGCCGACATTAGGGTATGGTAAACAGTACTCACTGCCGAAATTAGGGTTTTTTTTTTAAAGTGTTTTGGCAAATTCAGGGTTTCTCGTTCCTTAGATCTGATGCCATGTTAAAAAGGAAAGGAAAATAGAGAGAGAAGAGAAACCTTTAATCTTATTATATTCCAAATATTGTAACTGTACAAGTATTTATATATGTATACAAGTTTAGTATTCTATTAATTGAGAGATGTTAGACTAGTATATATATATTATTTAACAAACATCATTCAAGGGTCACATGGCACATTTTTTTCAATTTTGAAGGTCCTATTTGAGTTATGTTTCCTTTTTCTAGGGAATAGTGCCCTAAGATATCCACGGACTTCTTGTCAAATGCTTCCTTTGAAAATCAATAGTGTGTTAGGAATTGAGATAGCTGTAATTTGGTTAGTTGAAAGGTGTTTGATGGCACGCTTCAGGGAAAAGGACTTTTAAATCATTGATATGACCTCTGCCCCATATCAATTAGCAGGAAAAAAATTGGAGTTTGGTATCATTGATATGAGGAGCGTTTGCACTTTATTTTGTATGCGTTTCTAGTCCCAATTTAAATAATAGTAGATTCCATCCTTGGTAAAGGATTTGCACTTTTCTCACCTTCTTCAAAGACAATTTGTGTTTAAATGTCTGAATATTTTGCTCATGTAACTTATTTGCTTGTTCTTATTCTTTTTAATTTGGTGATGTTTATCTTCATTTCGGTCTCAAATGATGACATAAACTTTTTGCCCCTCATTCCATTATTTTTTCATTTAGGAAATCTACTCAATAAAATTACCAGGAAATCCAAAACTAGGTGAAGGGAAACCTGAGAACCAGAATCATGCCATTGTTTTTACTAGGGGAAATGCAATTCAGACCATTGACATGAATCAGGTAGCTTGTTATGGACTTTATTTATTTATCAAATTTCTTTTTTTGCTAATGTATTTTGATCTTGTTTTGATGATAGAATGCTTACTGGTTAGTATTTTGCTTCTTTCTGTAACTTATTAATTGGATTTCGGAATTTGGAAAATGATTTCAATTTGCAAAATGGGAACTTGATACTTGAATTAAACAAAACCTGTCCTGGGTTTGCTGCCATGTATATCCCCATCCTTTGGCATAAACACTTAAGAAAGAGTTGGTGGTAGGAACTTTTTGGAAACTAGATTTTTAAATCTTGTATCTATTTTTTCCTTCATTAATTAGGATGTTTATCTCTTCTTCTTCTCCTTCAAGTTTCCTAATCAGCATGCTTATTGGGGGGAAAAAATTAATAGTCAATCTCTAGACTCAAATCGCTTAACACAAATTGAATGAAACAAAACTTCAGGGAGTGGTTCTAATCAGTCAAACTCAAGATTAGAGAATGAGGAAAACTTGGTAGCTAACCTGATGCTAACCATGCTCCTTCTCCTTGGTTGAAAATTGTGGAAAATTGGCAGATTGAGAACTCCATGGTTATGGCATGGTGGCTCATAAATTTCATGGACATGCAAAGGAAGGACCTGCCTATTCTATGAGACAGCTAATGTGATCTTGGATGCTTTCTAAGAAACTTATTCAGACATGGTTGTGGAACTTTTGCTGGTACTTAAAAAAGAGTGTGACTGAGTACTACAAATTGGTTGTGGAACTTTTTCTGGTAATGGACCTGTTTTGTGATATGGATTGGAAATATATGGAGGATGTAGGCAAATATATACACATATATATTTTGCTAATTCTGTAATTTATTGATGAAGAAGAATATGTGCAAAAAGAAAAAACAATACAAGGCAACAGCCAAACAACCCAACTGAAGCTGAGCAGTTCCCTCCAAGTGAATGAAACCCACACCCACCTAATAATTCAGAGTAGCCATTTAAACTAAATCGCAAAATCTAAGATATAAATTCCTAAATGTCAAATATTGGTTTCCAACATGTCCATCATTATGTTCTTTCCACAAGTATTAGACCATAGAAGAGAAGGCAATCTTCCAACATTAGACAAGCTTAGATTTTGACCCCTTCTGAATGAAATGGACCAGGTCATTTCATTCCAAAAGATGTTGTAGAAAACCAACTTTCTCCTTGATCCAACTCCACATTTCATCTGCATAATTGCATAGGATTAAATGTTCGTGGGACTTAGGAGAAGCAAGGCATTAAAGACAACATTTAATTGGAATAATACCCACTCTTGAAGCTTGTGCATGGTCATATGCTTGTCTTGAATAGCAATCCAAGGAGCAGAGGAGAAACGAGGAATGTGTTTCATAAACCACAAACATTGAATCCAAGGAACATGAGAGCTTGAAGTACTAAGAATTTCACAGGCCAGCTTAATAAGAAAAGTTTAGTCCAGTGTATGCTTCTAAACCAGAGAATTTGGCTCATCAGAATGCACAAAGGACAGGACGAAACCTTGACAGCTTCCTAAAGATTACATTGAAGCCACTCCTAACCACCTGGCTAAGAATAGAGCAGAGTTTTGGAAGAAAGGAGGAAAAAAAAGAACGAAAAAATTTAGACAATCAAGTCTTTGACTTCTTTCAACGGCTAAATTCAGACTTGAAGAATTTAGGAGGAAAGAGATAAGTTTATTATTCCTCTTCTTCTTAATCTTTTTACATAATGACATAGTGTATATATACATTTACAAAAATGCTATATTAGGAAAGAAAATAAAATCTCCCATATCTAATATTTAAATCTTACAGCTAGCACAATAATATTACATATATGTCAACACTCCCCCTCAAGTTGGAGCATAGATATCACACATGCTCAACTTGCAAACTAAAGTATGATAGGTCCTGTGACACATTCCTTTAGTAAATACATCAGCCAGTTGCTTATCAGATGGCACATGATGTAAGCTCAAGATGCCCTCAGTCAATTTCTCTTTGATGAAGTGTCGATCAATCTCTATATGCTTGGTTCGATCATGTTGAATCGGATTTTGTGCTATACTGATAGCAGCTTTATTGTCACAATACAAGGATGGTGCTTCTTTGTCTGACAGATTTAATTCTTTCAATATCTTCTGTAACCACAGAAGCTCACAAACCCCCTGAGCCATAGCTCTGTATTCTGCTTTAGCACTTGATCGAGCAACTACACTTTGTTTCTTGCTCCTCCATGTTACAAGGTTCCCTCGTACAAGTGTATAATAACCAGTGGTGGACCTTCTATCACTTAGGTAGTGTTTGGTTGGCATTGGAATCCGGCACTGGACTGGACAAAATTTTTTATCCTCCGTTTGGTTGCCATCCTTGAAGCAAGTACTGGACTAAATCAGAAATATTAGTACCGTGTAGAATTCGGGACAAAAAATTCGGCACTGGACTATCCTTCCTTCGATAGATACACGGTCCTACTACACGGGCGTGTATACAAACCGTGTATCTCTCTGACTCAGTGAACTCTGGGCGTGTATATTCCACACGGCCGTTTGTAATAGCCGTGTATGCCTCTGGCTTCTTTGTTCTTCATACACGGTTTACTACACGGGTGTGTATTCCAACCGTGTACTAATCTAATAAAATAAAATTTATTTTATTACACAAACAAATAAAATTCAGCTAAATCCTTAGATTTTTAAATATTTATATATTTATAAAAATATAAAAATATATCTAAATAATAAATATTATAAAAATATTTATATAATATAATATATACCAAATATAATATAAAAAAATTATATTATATTATTTTTTTATTTTGTAATATCTAATATTTTTTATCGTATTATAATCTAAATGCTAGCTAAAAGTATATTTTTTTCCTTAAAAGACCATATGTTCTAATCAGATTAGTTTAATTTATGATTAGTTTGGTTTAATTAGTTTTTTACCGAACCTTACATATTGAGCTAAAACTCTCATCTAGGTAAATACGTCATCTTGGATGGATTTTCTAATTTTGAAGTCCTTCAATGACTTGTTTAAAGTGGTTGATGGATATGTGGATGGTTCAGTGTAAAAGTGTTTCATATTTTCAGTGACATATTCAAAATCATAAATAATGTATTATTTCATTAAATATAACATATTTCCTAAAATATTTAATAATATTTACTAAACCTTCAAATCATTTTTTGTTATAATAATATCAAATATATATAAATAACTATGATATAATTAAAAAAGGAAAAATTATCAATTTTACGCTGTCCAGTCCAGTACTTTGCAATCCAAACACTGGACAGCACAAAAATCCTTGTCCAGTACTGAACAAACCAAACGTGGTACAAAATTTTTTTTTGTCCAGTCCTTCATTTTTAGTCCAGTCCAGTACTCCTTGTTCTGTCCAGTACCAGTAACCAAACGGTACCTTAGAGATCTAGCCCAATTTGCATCTGTAAAGCATTCTATCTGAAGGTGACCGTGCTTGGCGAACAGCAGTCCTTTTCCAGGAGCAGACTTCAGATATCTCAAGATGCGAAATACTGCTTGCTTGTGTGATTCTCGTGGATCATGCATAAACTGACTCACTAGACTGACTACATATGCAATGTCCGGTCTAGTGTGCGAGAGATATATCAGTCTTCCTACCAATCTCTGGTATCTCCCTAAATCAACTGAATCACCAACTCCAGCCTGCAGCTTGTGGTTGTTTTCAATGGGAGATTCTGCTGGTTTACACCCCATCATGCCAGTTTTTTCCAAGAGATCCAGAATATATTTTCTCTGAGAAATGAAGATACCTTTCTTTGATCTAGCAACTTCAATTCCTAGGAAATATTGCAGTTTCCCTAGATCCTTGATTTCAAATTCCTTAGCCTAAAGTTTCTTCAATCGAGCCATCTCCTCTTTATCATCTCCTGTCATCACTATATCATCAACATAAACTATGAGAATAGTAACTTTATGCTCATTATGTTTAAAAATAGCGTATGATTCGCATTACTCTGTTGATAGCTAAAGGAGATCATGGCTTTGCTGAACCTATCGAACCATGCTCTGGGAGATTGCTTTAATCCATACAAGGCCTTTTTCAGTCTGCATACTTTCCCATGTGTTGTTTCATTATCAAATTTGGGAGGGATCTCCATGTAGAAAGGCATTTTTAACATCAAATTGCTGTAAATCCCAATCAAGGTTGGCTGCACATGATAACAAGATTCTGATCGTGTTCATTTTAGCTACTGGAGCAAAAGTCTCTTGGTAGTCCACTCCATAGGTTTGAGTGAATCCTTTAGCTACCAATCTTGCTTTGAACCTGTCAACTGATCCATCAGTTCTGTGTTTTATAGTGAACACCCATTTACAGCCTACCAGTTTCTTTTCAGGTGGAGAGGCGATAAGCTCCCAAGTCTTATTCTTAGTCAAGGCTTTCATTTCTTCAATCATTGTTCTCTTCCATTTTGGATCGTTGAGTGCTTCCTTCCAATCCTGTGGAATAGACACAGACGAAATGGACAAGGCAAAAGCTCTATAAGAGGGAGATAAAGAATCATAGGAAACAAAATTAGAAATGGGATGTTTAGTACAGGCCCTGACACCTTTCCTTTGAGAAATAGGTTTATCTAAATCATCAAAAGGTAACTCACCAGAAGAGGAGGATTCTTGGCAGCAGAGTAGGTTGCACAATGGCTTCTTCTGTCTTGTCTTTGTCTCTCCTCGAGTACCTCTTCAAATCAGGTTTGTCTAAACGCCCAATTTTCTCCCCCTGGATAATAGTCTCCTTCTAACCATCATTTTCTCTTGGGGTAAGATCAGTAAGAGTCACAGAACTAGGTATCATCTCTTCCTTTGCATTATTCTTTCCCTAAAGAGATGACTGGGTTGGATTGAAGTAAGGTTCAGTCTCTCTGAAAGTAACATTCATACTTACAAAATACTTCCGAGATTGAGGGTGATAGCATCTGTAACCCTTTTGTGTTGGTGAATACTCAATAAACACACACCTAAGGGCTCGTGGATCTAGTTTTCCAGCATCCTTAATATGAACAAAACAAACGTATCCAAATACCTTTGGAGGAACAGTGTACGTATTTTGTCCTTTTAAGGTTTCTAAAGGACTCCGATAGTCAAGAGCCCTAAGAGGCATTCGGTTGATAAGATATGCAGCAATTAGAATTGCATCCCCCCAGTAAGGCTTAGGAAGATTCATGGTAAACATAAGCGACCTAGCAACTTCCAAAAGATGCCTATTCTTCCTTTCAGCTACCCCATTTTGTGCACTTGTATATGGACAACTAGTCTGATGAATTATCCCATGCGACTCCAAATAAGAACCAAATCTGCTATTGATGTATTCAGTACCATTATCAGTCCTAAGAATCTTTATTTTAGCATCAAATTGAGTGCAAACCATCTTATGAAAAGACTGAAAACAGGAAAACACATCACTTTTAGCCTTGAGTAGATATACCCAAGTCATCCTAGTGCAGCAATCAATAAAAGTGACAAACCATCGACTACCAGACAAAGAAGTAGTTTGAGTAAGGCCCCAAACATTAGAGTGAATAGTCATAAAAGGAAACTTGCTTTTATTATTACTCAAAAGATAAGAGTTTTGAGAATGTTTTGCATATTCGCAAGCATCACAAAATAAAGAATCAAACTGAATCTTTGAAAACAAATTAGAAAATAATTTGCGTAACACTAAAAAAGAGGGATGACCCAAACGCCTGTGCCACTGCAATATTTCCTGATTAACATATTTATTTCCCCTAAAAAAGGCTTACGGAAGACTAGAACCTTGACCCCCATCCAACAGATATAAGCCCTCGTGCAATCTACCACTGTCAATCCTCTTCCCTGTTTGAAGATCCTGAAAGACACAATGATCAGGGAAAAACTTAATTTTACAGTTGACATTTTTTGTAAGTGCACTGACAGATAAGAGATTGACAGGAAATTGAGGGACATGAAGCACAGAGGATAGTTCGATATGAGGAGTACAAAAAACAGAACCTGTTCCAGATACTGGGGTGAAAGAACCATCGGCTATTCAGACATTATCTCTTTTTAAACACGGTGAGTATTCAACAAGATTTTTTTAGGAGCCCGTCATGTGTCTATTCGCACCAGAATCAATAATCCAACAATTAGTATCAAGGGTAGCAGAAAAAGCATTACCTGATTGCACAAAATTGGATTTGGTACTGGAAGAAGATTCTTGATGAGACAAAAGACACTTGAGATGCTGAATCTCATCGGGAGAGAAAAAAACAGAGTGAGTCATCTCAGGAGTTGACTCCATAGCTTCAGACAAATTGGCCCAAGTAGAGTTAACCCGTTTACCTCCACGACCTCTTATTGGACGTCCATGTAGCTTCCAGCAAGTCTCTTTAGTATGTCGTGGTTTCCCACAATAATCGCATCGTAAATAATCTTTATGAGAACTATGTGCCTTCAGCTGCTCAGATGAATCACTAGCAGCTATCAAACCAGACTTTTCAACCTGCGGGATATAGAGCATTGCACTGCGTCTGCTTTCTTCCTGTTGAACACAGGAATATGCCTCCTTAAGAGAAGGAAAAGGTGTCTTATTGAGAACATGAACTCTGATCTGATCAAATTCTTTGTTTAACCCAGCTAAAAAATCATATACCCTTTCTTTTGCAAGTAATTTCTAGAACTTTACTACATCTTTGGTACAATCTGCCTGAAAATCCTGATAATAGTCAAGTTCTTGCCACAAACCATTCAACTCAGAAAAATATTGGTAAATTGTCATTTCTCCTTACTTCAAACCATGGACCTTGTTCCGAATCTCATAAATCTGAGCATCATTTCCCACCCGTGAATAGGTGAGGGTTACAGCATTCCATATCTTTGCTGCTGTGTCAAGTAGTAAGTATGTTCTTGAAATATGGGGCTGCATGGAATTGATAAGCCAGGCCATTACCAAGGAATTTTCAGAATCCCATGGATGGAATAATGGATCGGTTGCTACTGGTTTAACTTTAACACCGATAATATAATCCTGCATTTCCCTAGCTTTGATAAACAATAAACAAGACCGTGACCAAGCAAGGTAATTGTTCCCATCAAGCTTGATAAGGCTGATTTGCAGTGAAGGATTATCAGTACTAATTCCAGCAATTCTCTTATCAGTTTTCATAATGCAAACAGTTAACCCAAGCAATTAAGACAACAGACTTAAACAGCCTTGAAGGAAGAGCAAATAGAATAGTTCGTAAACTTTCAAACCCGTACCCGTACACAAACTGTCAAACTCGTATGAATACATACAGGGAAGTGATGAGCGCAACTTAAAGCAAAACCACCTGCACGCAACCTAAAAGGAAATGAAATCACCTGGAAAACAGTTGGAGGGCGTCGGAAAAGCAGGGCGAGCAAGACAGCGGAAAGCCCACGAAAAATGGTGGCCGGAACAGTTCCCACACGCCTCACGTGCCGATGGCTGGCCGAAGCTTCAGGTGGCGGGTGTGAGTCACACGCGCGGTTTCCGGTGGTCGAAGAAGAAAGGGTCGGTCGGAAAAGGGTGGCACTCTTCTTGGGATGGGTGGTGTCGACTACCTTCGAAGAAAAAACCTCTTGTACGGCGTTCTGGGTTTCAAAAATAAAAATAAAAAATAATAAATACACCGCGCCAGAAAAAAAAAAAAATTTGACCTAAAAAGGGGTTTTAGGCTCTAATACCATGAAGAATTTAGGAGGAAAGAGATAAGTTTATTATTCCTCTTCTTCTTAATCTTTTTACATAATGACATAGTGTATATATACACTAGCAAGAATGCTATATTAGGAAAGAAAATAAAATCTCCTATCTAATATTTAAATCTTACAGCTAGCACAATATTATTACATATATGTCAACAAGACTTAAATGAGGTTCATGGATCTCTCATTGGAAAACGGCCCTTTGCTAGCCTAAGAGAGGCATTTACTGAAATATGAAGGGAGGTAAGTCGAAGGTGTGATGATGATTACTCCCTTCACTGCTCCAAATACTCAAAGCTCAGCATTAATGGTTAATGAGGAGACCGTGTGAGAACCACATGCTTGAAAAAAGACCTGGTGTGATTAGTAAACCCGACTACATGACCACATGCAAATTGCATGGGAAGCACAAGTACTTGCATTCTAAGTGGTCAAGAGAAGTGCCAAGGTTGGCTGAGATAGCTGAGATAATTACCAAAAGGCCCTTAATTCTGGTATAAGCTTTATATATGATTAGATTACTCTTTAAGAAATTTATGGTTGTCAAGTAATAAATATTAAAGCTTACACTATATAAGTTTAAGCTTTTAGATGATATGATTATGGTACTAGTTATAACATTGTATCAGAGTAAGGTTTTGGGTTCGAGTCCGTCCACAGCCATTTCACCCTCTTGTTATTAAGTTTTTTACTTGATGAGCTTCAGTAAAAAAAAGTTTCAGCTCACAAGGGGGATTGTTAAGTGATAATTATTAAAGTCTCACACCATATGTATAAATTTAAACTTTTCGATGAGATGATTGTGGTGCTAGTCATAACATTGGTCAACCGTAGAGCAGAACTAAGAGTTCTTAGGTTGCCTTCTTCTTTAGGAACTATTGTGTAGAAATGTACTTATATTTCTTTCTGAAGAATTTCAGGGTAAAAAGTTATACTTTATAACTGAATAATGTGATGTATATGTACATGGATACAGGCAGACTGATCAGAAAAGGATCAAATCTGATCAGATTTACATTTATCTTGAAAACGAAAATAAAATGATAACTAGATCTCTTGTAAATCTGAAAAATAAAGAATACATCCACTTTACATGAGATATCCAAAGATTGCAGACCAATATCCCCCAGATTACATGAAATTCCATCAGATTACAACCAGAAAATAGAAGACACAGATCTCAAGGATTCTAAGAAAAAATTATCCAAAAGTCCCATAAGATTTAAGTAATCTTTCCTGCACTTCTTCTAAATCTGTTAGACGTGATTTGATTATAGATACTAGAGCATTCGATCACAGTGCAATCACCTCAAGTTTGTTGCAACTTTTGAAGCTTGTGATAGTACAAAGGAAGTATGGGTAGCTAATGGTGAATGTGCTGTGGTAAAAGGGAAAGGAATGGTAAAGTGATCTATTTTAAATTCTAACGAAGTTTTGTTCCACAATGAAGATGGAATTTTTTATTTGCTAACTAAGGATATAAAATGTTGGACTTATCCAAAAACGAAAATTAATGAAATATGAAATGTAGAGTGACATTGTTCAAAATTTCCGTGTGTCATAGGAGCAATCTTCCAAGAAGTGGTTTGGCAATGCGAAGGGAACCAATAGCCTCTTTTCTCTTAGGAGTAATAACTAAGTCTAAAGTTGAGTCTAAATCTGAGTCTTTAATTTCTTTTAGGAACAATTCTGATGTAATGTTGTGGCATTAACATCTTTGTCATCCAAGCATTTTTTATGGGTTTTACTTGTATCAAAGGCTATTCAAGAATAAAGAAATAAATAAGTTTAACTGTGAACATTGCTTCACAAAAAATCTCAAAAATTCCTAACAAATTCAGCCCTACAAACCATCCTATCAAGTAATAAATATTAGAACCCATCCCATATTTGCAAATTTAAATTTTTAGATAAGATAGTTGTGATGTTGACCTTAACATAGTATTAGAGGAGGAGTTGGTGAATTCAAATCTTTGTGTTGTCATTTCATCCTTAATTTTTCAAGTTGTCCTTAATAGGCTTCAATCAATGTTTGAGCCCATAAGTGAAGGTGGGTGTCAAGTCGAAGATATTCAAGCACACACCATATCTACAGTATTATGCTTTTATATAAGATAGTTGTAGTGCTAACCTTAACACATCTAAATTCTTTAACCCAATTCATACATGTGATTGTTTGCCTCATATCCTTAAGGAAAATACCTGAATTTTGTTGTGTTCCAACAATTCCATGAGTTTATTTATAATGTCTTCCAAACCAAAATCTTGATACACCACTCTAACAATGGCAAGGAGTATTTTCAGATGAATTGGGTAGCTACTTGATTGAAAATGGGGTAGCTTATCAAAGTTCATGTGCTTGTATACCTAACAAAATTGGATGGTTTGGTTTATGATGTTAACTTTGTTCCTGATTTATCAGTGTAATTTAAAGGAAGAGGAAAAAATTACATGTCTTTCATTGAGTCTTAGGTTACACATGTATACACGTTTTATTAAACTAAAAAAGGAAAGTAAATATCTATTTTAGGACTAATATATCTAATAATAATAATAATATCCTAATTTACTAATTTCCTAATTTACTAATTTACAGCTTATAACACTCTCCCTCATGCTGGAGCATAGATATTAATCATGCCTAACTTGTTACATAGATAGTCAATCTGAGTCCCATTTAGAGCCTTTGTAAGATCTCCTTCAAACCATACAAGGACTTACGAAGATGACAAACCTTTCCTAACTCCCCTTGAGCAACAAACCCTGGAGGTTGCTCCATATAAACTTCTTCTTGAAGATCCCCATGCAGAAAAGGATTCTTGATATCTAACTGATGTAGAGGCCAATCATAGACCGCGGCCATGGAAATAAATAACTTGACAGATGTTAACTTAGCAACAGGAGAGAAGTGTCAGAATAATCTATCCCATAAGTTTGAGCATATCCTTTAGCAACAAGACGAGCTTTTAAGCGAGCAATAGATCCATCAGGATTTACTTTAACAGTAAAAATCCATTTACAGCCAATGGCCATTTTCCCTGTAGGTAAATGTACCAAATCTCAAGTATCATTTTGATCAAGGGCATTCATCTCCTCTACCATTGCACTACACCATCCTAGATGTGATAATGCTTCATGAATGGTTTTAGGAAGAGAGATAGAATCAAGAGATGTAATAAAAGAACAAGAGGAGGATGATAGATGGTCATAAGACAAACGAAGAAACAGGGTAAGTACACTATTGTTTACCTTTATGCAGGGCAATGGGAAGATTGTCTTTGGAGATTGAATCTGATGACGAGGAGGCTGGCTTTGGACATGCATCAGAAGCTGGCTCTAGATCACGCTGCCTGCGAGAGTAGACCTAAAGAGGTGGTTTAGGGGTAGAAGTGGTAGATGTAACTGTATAGATTAACAGATCATCATCCTCTCCTTGGCCTATATGATTAAAGGATGGAGAGAAAGGGATATTTTCATGAAAAGTAACATCAATCAATACCAAATACCTATCAAGGCTAGGACAATAGCATTTGTATCCCTTCTGAACACGAGAATACCCAAGAAAAACACATTTCAATGACTTAGGATCAAGTTTTGTAACTTGAGGATGCACATTCTAAACAAAATATGTACAACCAAATATTTTAGGTTCAATAGGAAACAGAGATTTACTCGAGAAAAGAGTATGATAAAGAGTCTCACCATTTAGAATAACTAAGGGCATATGATTAAGTAAAAAACAAGCTGTAGATACTGCATCAGCCCAGAAGTGTTTGGAGACATGCATTTGAAACAACAAAGCCCTAGCAATTTCAAGCAAATGCCTATTCTTTCTTTCAGCAACGCCATTCTGAGATGGTGCATCTACGCAAGAAGTTTGACGAATAATGCCATTCTTAATCATGTAGGATTGAAAAAATTCAGATAAGTACTCTTTGGCGTTATCACTTCGCAACATCTAAACAGAAACATTAAATTGTGTTTTAATTTCAGTGGAGAAAGCACAAAAATGAGAAAACAACTCAGAATGATTCTTCATTAAATATAACCAAGTCACTCGAGAATAATCATCAACAAAGGTAACAATATACTTAAATCCAGTTTTAGATGTCACTGGACAAGGACCTCATACATCTGAATGGACTAACCCAAAAGGAGCATTTACTCTTTTATTGACTCTAGGACTTAAGCTAACACGATGGTGTTTAGCATACTAACACGACTCACAATGTAAGGACTCCAAACTGTGAAACTGAGGATACAGTTTCTTCAACAAAGAGAGAGACGAATAACCCAATCGGCAATGCGCTTCAAACGGGTTTACAACTCCAGAGCAGGCAATAGACTTTGGTATATCTGTGTCTAGTATGTAGAGACCTCTGGATTCATGTCCTTTACCAATAATCTGCCTCGTCATAAGATCCTGAAAAAGGCAATAATCGGGAAAGAATGAGATACAACAATTAAGGGAACGAGTGAGTTTACCGATAGAAATTAAATTGAATGACAAATCAGGCATGTTTAAGATTGAGGACAAAGGAACTAATGGAGTTGGATTTGATGTGCCAGTCCCAAGAACATGGGAGGTTGACCCATTAGCTAAGATGACAGGAGAGCGGGAGGTATGAGATTGAAAAGTAGATAATAGACTGGAATTACTTGTCATGTGGTTTGTGGCACTAGATTCAATAACCCATTTGGAAGATGAAGAGACAAGACATGTGTTTGGTTTACTTGATTCAGCAATAGCAGTAATAGGAGTAGATGAATTCCTTAATGATTCTTGATATTGTGTGAACTTGGCAAAGTCATCTGCAGAAACTGTGATAGATTTTTCAAATGTATCACTGGAAGAGGCAACCCGTACTGATCGAAATCTCTTATTCTGACTTTGTAATTTTCTACAATCACGCTTCATATGCCCAAGCTTATGACAATAATGACATACAAGGCCCCCAAAACTCTATCCTCGAGTATTAACTTGGTATAAATTCTGTCCCCTGGTATTAACTCCCTTACCACTACTCCCGTACTGTTGCCTTCTAGTTGCATACCGACGACTCACAAGAGCACTATTAGATTGAACAAATTGAGGAGTCTCTGTACGTAGAATCTTGCTATATGTATCTTGCAAGGATGAGATCGTAGACCTAGAAAGAATATGAGATTTAGCAGCATCAAACTCAGATAGAAGTCCTGCTAAAAAACTCATTATGGCCATTTGCTCTCTTTGAGCCTGCTGAACCTTTACATCGGGACTAAAAGGTAATAATATATTGAGCTCTTGATAAGTCCTTTTAAAATCCATAAAGTAACTCATTAGAGACTTATCATACTTCTTAGTACGATAAAATGCCTTGCAGACTTCATAAATACGGGAAATATTTCCCTTTCCAGAATACAGAAAATCTAGATATTTCATTAACTCCTTAACAAATTCACAATGATTAATTAACCCAATTACTTCAATATCAATCGAATTCCATATTTGCAGGAATAATCGAGCATCTTCTCTAAGCCAAGTTTGCTTGGAATTGCCATCTGTGGAAGGATCTTCAATCAAATGATCATCCTTATCAATACTACGCAGATAAAGTCTCATGGTTTTACTCCAATCCAAATAATTAGAACTATTAAGTTTATGTTCTGTAATTTTTGACATTATAGGTACCACATCTGACATAACAACGGATTTGGTTTCCAGTTTGTCACTCATAATTTGAACCCAAATTCCTCCAAAAGATGAAATAAATCCGATGTACGTCAGCCTTCTCCCAACTACTAACACACCGTATCAACACTAACACACTAGATTAATACCAATAGTAATTCCAATTACCAAACACGCCAAATTTAACAAATCACAAACACAAGGACTAAACACATCACAGATTAACACCAACAGTAGACAAATTAACATCAATGGGCAATAATCTAACAAAGGATTGCAATCCGAAGCTAACAAACCCACACCCAAATAAGTATTAGTCAAACGAACCACAAACCTAGGCAATATATATACTAGGCGACGCTTTCGACGAAATCGGAGAGTAAACCAGTGCTGCACATACTCTCACGCACTGGCGCGTGAGATTGATGGCGAGTTGTGTGGTGGTGCATGTGTGTTACGCGTGGCAATTTCTGGTGTCGAACTTTCCAGAAGCTCTAATCGGCAGGTGGCACGGCTCTCTAGGTTGACGGTGAGAAAAAAAAATAAATAAATAAAACACTCAATTCCAACTCCAACGACGGACGCTCGATCCTAACTCCGACGATAGACGCTCGATGTAAAAAATAAATAAATAAAACACTCAGAAATCCTTGCTCTGATACCATGTAATTTAAAGGAAGAGGAAAAAATTATATGTCTTTTATTAAGTCTTAGGTTATACATATATACACGTTTTACTGAACTAAGAAAGGAAAGTAAATCTCTATTTTAGGACTAAGATATCTAATAATAATAATAATAATATCCTAATTTACTAATTTACAGCTTATAACACGAAGGATGAAGCTGTGTTAACAACCTATCATCTTATTAATAGTCCTGCCAAAACCTCTCAATTTCTCAGCTCCCATCACTGTACTTAGTTTCACTTTCATGTTTCCTTGGTTCGTTGCCCCTAAGTTATTTTGGATGCGTTGTGCGTATCTTGAACACTTGTACAAATAGACACAAACTTATGCTAAGGCCCTTAATACTTTGTTTAGTATGAGGGAAGGAATTAGGAAAAAAAAGAATATTCAAGGAAAGAATATGAAAGGCAAGAATTATGATAGTATTTGATTTCTTTCAATGTGTTTGAATAATGAAGGAAAGGAAAATGGAAGGAATCTTAATCATTATTTAAAGACAATGAATAATATAAAATTATTAATATGCCCATAAAGAATAAGAAGAAAATGAAAAATAGTGTAAAGAAGGGGTAGCATGGGAAATTACTTATGCTTTTGATATATATTTGTATTGTGTGCACTTCTTGATTTTCATTTAGAGTTGCCTTGTTGCCACATACCTGGTTTTCAATGTGCTATTATTTGTACTGTTTTTATCTAAAATTTATGGTGTTTACACCAAAGTCAAGTATTAATATAGATATTCTTAATGCATTTGCTTTAGGATAACTACTTCGAAGAAGCATTGAAAATGAGAAATCTACTTGAGGAATTCCACTGTCACCATGGTATCCATCCTCCTACGATTCTTGGTGTCCGGGAACATGTTTTTACTGGAAGGTGACAACACTTCTGCAGCATTTTATTTGTGTAGATGGAATATTCATCATGCTATGGTGCTAGCCTATACTTATGTGATTTATTTTGTAATTTCTGCAGTGTCTCTTCTTTAGCCTCATTTATGTCCAATCAAGAATCTAGCTTTGTGACATTAGGGCAGCGTGTTCTTGCAAATCCATTGAAGTAAGTTGATTGTAATGCAAGTGATATGGGTTCTAGAACGATTCTTGGAGCTAAGTTTCTGGGTATTTTCAGGGTTCGGATGCACTATGGCCATCCAGATGTTTTTGACAGAGTCTTCCACATTACTCGGGGTGGCATAAGCAAGGCTTCTCGTGTCATCAACATCAGTGAAGATATCTATGCAGGTTTTTGGGCAATATATTTCTTTTAGTTTCTTTCTTGTGTTCTAGTTATCCCTTATAGTCTTTTCTCTTTAAGATACACATAGGGGCAGTTGCATTTGGGTTGCAATCTTGCGTATATTTGATGTCAGATGAATTGTTAATTGAAGGGAACTGAAGATGCTTTTTATTAACTGGACAAAGATTTTAGGTAAAGAATGTAGGATAGGGATAGCATAATTGAGTGCTTGATCACAAGAGAGAGGTATCATAGTTGAGGGCTCGAGCACAAGTCCCTTGATTTACTTAGAAGATGGAAAGATACACCCCCCCCCCCCCCCAAAAAAAAGTCCTATAAATATGGCTTGTTTTATTGTTTAGGGTATCTAATTAATTTTAGGGAAAAAGTCATTAGAAGTCCTAAATTTTGTCAATTAAGCCTTAAACCTTTCTAGTGCTGTGCTTAATCCTTATCCTTTTTGGATCGATTGAGTCTTAGACCTTTTGAAAGATGCACAAAGTACTAAACATTTTTATAAGACGTCATTTGAGTTCTAAAAAGCATTTGAAAAAATTGTTGAAAAATTAACAGTTGTATCTATTTGGAATTTTATAGAAACATTTAGGACTCTTAACTGGGAAAAAACCAGGTCTTCTCTTGACCTTTTCCCCTTGGGAATAGAACAAAATCACTTGTCCTTGTTTGCAGTAATATGTCTGCTACTGTTCACATAAACATATAATCATAAAGGTAAAAAAAATATAATCTTTGAGATTTAATCTGTCATACATGAGAGTTTTACCTCATAGCAAAAGCTTCATTGGGTTTTCATCATTATGCATTCTTTCTGCAATCTAAGTCTTGATGGTGATGAATCTGTTTTATGCAGCTGAATAATGCTTTGGAGCTTTCATATTGAATCTGGTTTGTGCCATTTCATTATTTAGCTGTCTACATGTTTAACTGTTTGTAGTCAATGGCAGGCTTCAACTCAACATTACGCAAAGGAAATATTACTCATCATGAGTACATTCAAGTACGAATACCTAGTACACTGGAGATATTTATAATGGTGTAATTGATTATTTTTGTCGAAACTAAACGTAAAAAATCACAATCTTTCAGGTGGGGAAAGGAAGAGACGTTGGGCTCAATCAGATTGCTTTATTTGAAGGCAAAGTTGCTGGGGGTAATGGGGAGCAAGTTCTAAGCCGTGATGTCTACAGACTTGGGCAACTGTTTGATTTTTTCCGAATGATGTCATTCTACTTCACCACTGTGGGATACTATTTCTGCACCATGGTATTTTCTTCTTCTTTTTTTTCTCATTTTTCATCTTCCATTAAGCAACGTTGCAAGGTTACTTTAGGCAGGTTGTGTCTGGCAGGATTAGGTTGTCTTTTGTCTGCTGTTGAATCTAGATCCATGTCATTTTCTAGAACTTAAGCTTTCAGATTAGTTTGTAGAGCTAGATTCAAGTGCAACCATTACTCAAAAAGTGTAATCATAGAGATTGTGTGTGCTTTTATTTTTATTATCAAGCATATGCATCATTTTGTTTTTTCATGTAACGAGTAGCTATGTTTCATTCTTTTCAATAAATTTCTTCCGATCAAATATCAATTTGGCAAAAGCCTTTAATTTTCTTCCCCTCCTCCTTATGATATTATCGTTTTTCTGGATAAAGAACATGGCTGGACATGGCATCAAACTCAGGATAGAATGATTTGTGAAGAAAGATGCTTTTCCTGGGTTTTCTTTAATGCCCCAAATCTCTTTTATTCTTTTATACAAGAATACACCTCATATACCATATATAAAAATATCTCCTACTAAGTATAAGCATTTTTACTAACTATAATAACACTTATTGCTACAAATAATCCTACTATATTTAGATTATTCAACACTCCCCCTCAAGATGATGCATAGATGTTACACATGCCCATCTTGGACAATATAATTGAAAAGGCACTAATACTAAGACCCTTAGTTAATACATCGGCAAGTTGATCAGATGACTTGACAAAGGGCAAGCATATAATTCCTTAATCCGGTTTCTCTCTTATAAAATGTTGATCAATCTCCACATGCTTTATCCTATCATGTTTTACTAGATTATTTGCAATATCAATGGCTGCCTTATAATCATAGTAGAGCATAAGAGGGCTTTTTTCCAGAAGTTGTAACTCTGTCAGATGCTGTTGGATCCATAATGCCTCACATACACCTTGGGCAAGTGATCGATACTCAGCTTCGGCACTTAACCAGGCCACCACACCTTGTTTCTTGCTACGCGAAGTCACCATGTTACCTCCAACAAAACTGTAATAACCTAATGTAGATCGCCTATCATCCCGCGATCCTGCCCAATCTGCATCTATGTATACTTCAACTCGAAGATGTCTATGGTTACTTAGTAAAATGTCCTGTCTTGGACAACTCTTTTAAGTATCAAAGTATACGATTTACAACATCAAGATGTGGTCTATGAGGATCATGCATATACTGACTCACCAAGCTAACTGCATAAGCAATATTTGGCCGTGTATGTGAGAGATAAATTAACCTTCCTACAGTGCGTTGATACTGCTCCTGATTTACTTGCTCTCCACTTCTTGCTTGGAGACTATGATTGGGATCCACTGGAGTTGTAGCTAGTCAAAATCCAAGCATCCTTGTATCCTTTAGAAGATTAAGGACATACTTTTGTTGAGAAAGATATATCCCCTTGGATGATCTTGCTACCTCTATTCCCAAGAAGTTTCTTAGTGCGCCCAGATCTTTGATCTCAAACTCTTCTGCTAGCTTCCACTTTAAATGTGTTATCTCCTTAGCATCATTTCCTGTGAGAACAATGTCTTCTACATACACAATTAGCAAGGTTATTTTTCTTCCATGTAGTCGGGTAAATAGAGTATGATCAACACAACTTTGTTTGTACCCAAGTCGTAACATAGCTTGTCTGAACTTGTTATATCAAGCCCGAGGAGACTATTTTAATCCATGCAAAGATCTTCTCAAGTGACACACCTTCCCAGCTGCTTGAGTATCTTGAAGCCCTGGAGGGATCTCCATGTAAACTTCTTCCTTAAGATCCCCATGTAAGAAAATGTTTTTTACATCTAACTGATGTAGTTTCCAATCCAGGTTAGCTGCACAAGAAAGCATGATCAGAACAGTATTTATCTTTGCGAGTGGAGCAAAAGTCTCTTTGAAGTCTGCCCCATATGTCTGAGTATATCCTTTTGCCACCAGTCGAGCTTTATAGCTGTCCACCTTCCCTTCTGGGGTGTTCTTTACTGTATACACCCATTTGCATCCAACAACTTGCTTGTACTATGGTCAAGGCACATGCTCCCATGTTTCATTCTTTTGTAATGCTCGCATTTCTTCAATCATAGTTACCTTCCACTCAAAGTTCTGCAAAGCTTCCTTCCAGTGCTTAGGAACACTGGTAGATAATAAGGATACAGAAAAAGCTTGAAACTGAGGAGACAAGGACTCAAGAGAGATGACATCAACAATAGGATGCAAAGTAGAATACAAATGAGACCTATCTTGGGAATTGCAGGTTCTGTTTTGTTTTCTAAGAGCAATAGGATGTTAAAATCATCACGATTGAGAGACGAGGATGCATCACCTAAGACCGGCAAGGAAGGAGAAGGATCTTCATGAGCTATAGACGGTGTAGGTGGGGCATGAGAGTTATCAGGAGCGACTATTCTAGGCCTTCAACTATAGACCTTAAATGGAGTTGGTTCCTTATTAGGAATTTCGGATATCCCATTGTCAGTTGATCTTATCGCATCTTTAAGAGGCGTTTTCCCTTCAATATTAGAACCACTAGGAGGTATCTCCCCCTTAACATCAGGACCACTAGGAGATGACATTGGTAACTCCATCATTCGATCAACATCCATTGAAGAATCATCAGATGTCTCCCCCTTTTGAGAATTCTCAATTGGAGAGGATCCCAAATATGGTTGTGATTCCCAAAATATCACATCCATTGAAACATAAGTCTTCCAATTAGTAGGACAATAGCATCTGTACCCTTTCTTATCCGGTACATAACCAACAAACACACATTTCTTGGATCCGGGGGCAAGCTTGCCATCTAAAGGATTTTGATTGTGGACAAAACAAACACAACCAAATACTTTTGGAGGAACAATAAAAGAGTGGTTGCCTTGAAGCACTTGTAGAGGAGAACGAAAATCCAAAGAACGTAGTGGCATCCGATTAATGAGGTAGTTTGCACACAAAATTGCCTCTCCCCATAAATATTTAGGAACATTAATAGTGAAGAGTAGTGAACGAGCTACCTCAAGGAGATAACGGTTCTTCTGTTCTGCAACTCCATTTTGAGTAGGAGTTTCCATACAAGTCTTTTGATACACAATTGCATGTGAGAGTAAAAACTCCTCGAATGTTGTATTTGTATATTTAGTCCCATTGTTAGTCCGAGTCCCTTTGATGTGAGCACCAAACTAAGTTTCTACCATCCTGTAGAAACTTTTGAATGCTAAGAGTACATCACTCTTAGCCTTTAACAAGGTTAACCAGGTTGTCCTGCTATGACAGTCAATAAACGTCACAAACCATCTACAACCACTACTAGAGATATTAGTAGTTGGACCCCAAACATCAAAGTGAATCAAATCAAAAGGCTTAGAACTTTTATTTCCACTAACAGGATAATTCACATGCTTCACATTTAAGCATATCTTTATTACAACTTTTATAAAATAAAGGGACTAACTTCTCAAAAACTCTAAATGACGAGTGCCCAAGTCTCTTATCCCACATGATAAGGTCTTGTTCTGAAGAAACTACCAACTGTGCTGATTGTAGTTTACTCTCCTCCAAAAAGTATAAACCATCTTGATGATTACCATGCCCAATCACCTTTCCCATCTTCAACTCTTGAAAAACACAATGTGTTAGCCAAAAGGTTACTTTACATTGAAGAGAATTTGTGATAGTAGAGATTGAGAGAAGGCTATGAGGAAAGTTAGGGACATGTAAGACATCAGATAGATGAAGACCCAAAAAAACTATTTAATTCACCTTTTCCTAGAATGAGAGAGAGAGAACCATCAGCAATTCTAACTTTATCCCTACCAGATTAGAGAACATAAGAGCTAAAGGTGGCGGATTTGCCGATCATATGTTTAAATGCACCAGAATCTATAATCCAAGTTCCTTAGTCTTTTAAGAAAGAAGAGTGAGCATGAGCAGAACTACTAGAGGAATCAGAAGGAGAAAGAGTGGAAAGAAAACCGGTAGATTCTTGAGTGGCAGATGCAAAATTTGAAGATGATGGTTGGGGCAGTAGTAGATGCTTTAAAGATTGAAGCTCCTCAACAAGATAAGCTATGTCTATGGCATGACTCGAGGCTGAACTTTCATGTACAACATTAGTGTGTTCTCTGATCTTGCTTTTGTTGCTACCTGGTTTTCGACCTGCACTGTTGGGATGTCTGTGTAGTTTCCAACAAGTCTCCCGAGTGTGGTTGATTTTGCCACATTGATCACACCATAGTTTGTTAGGTGCTAAGTCCATGGGACATAGACAATGCTTGCCTCTTCCCCTAACAAAATCCCCTGCCCTAGCTGCTATTTCTATAATGGAACGATGTAGCATAATCTCCCACCTACTACTCTCATGCTGGACGATAGCATGCCTCCTGAAGACTAGGCAATGGTGACCTTCCAAAGATCTGGACCCAAATCTAATCATATTCGAGAGTTAGTCTAGCAAGGAACTTGTACACACTTTCTTGCCCTAGTCGTTCCTTGAAAAGTGCAACATCAGTAGCACAGGTAGCATTGAATGGATAGTAGACATCTAGTTTTTGCCATGCCGTCAAAAGAGTATTGATATACTCTGTCACAATAAGCTCTTCCTGTTGTAGGCTATATATCATAATTATTACTTTGAGAATATGATTGTTTTATTGCACTCTAAATTTGGGTAGCAGATTCATACAAGATGTAGGAAGATGCCAAGGTTGGATCCATGGAATTGAACAACCTTGATATAACCAAGGAGTTCTCAAGAGACCACTGTTCGAAAGCTGGATCACCAAGTTCCGGTTGCTCCTTGGTACCAGTGAGATATCTGATGAGGCCTCTTGAGTAGATCGTGATTCTACATTGTTGAGACCACATGAGATAGGTCTTCGGGCCATTAAGTTTGATCGAATTGATGGGAGTATTGAAACCATGGGCACTTGGTAAGCGAGTATCTGTAGATAACACCAATTTCTCGATGCTTTTCAAGTCGTTTGACATGTTTGTTGGAATAATTGTTGTTCCTTCACTACTAGATCAGCAGATTTAGCTTCCACCACTAAAATAGATATGATTCAATGGAATGTTCTGTAGTTTAACATTAGTTTCACTACTTCTTTTATGATTACGTGTGGAGCAAATTCAAAATCGGCAGATCTGTTCTAGGAGATATGAGATAAGACAAATCTTCTCACAGCTTCCTGAAGCTTTAAGTTTGCTTGCTCTTGCAAGGACTATAGGTGGCACATGAGCTTGATATTATGTGGCATCTATGGACGTTAATGGCAGTATGCAAGTTTAATGGGAAGGCCCGAACCCACTAGGCAGCAATGTTGGAGTTTTCTTGTCGGCGGTAAGAATCATAAGCACGGTTTTTTAAGGTTGGATCTAAACCCGCTCTGATACCATGAAGAAAGATGCTTTTCCAGGGTTTTCTTTAATGCCCCAGATCTCTTTTATTCTTATATACAAGAATATCTCCTACCAAGTATAAGTATTTTTACTAACTATAATAACACTTACTACTATAAATAATTCTATTATATTTAGATCATTCAACAATTTGTGTCTCTATTTTCCTGGTGGAAGTTACTAGCATCTATGCTGTTTTCGGAGCTGCAAAATCTTTGAGACTTGAAACATGTAAAAAGGGTATTGTTGGGGGAGTTTTGTTGCTAAGACTTTACACATGATTTCTGCTAATCAGTTTTCAAAAGATATTGAAAGTTCCTAAATATGGCTTATGCTAATTGTAGAAAAGATTCCAATTTTTATTTATTTAGAGAATTAGTTATTGTTTCTTTATTTAGTATAGATATTTTTTTAAGATATTGTATAGTTTCCTATTTTGTTGAGATTTTCAATTAAAAGGAAATCCGGTTTCCTTTTTTAATGGACCGGTATGCCAACCATCTTAGAATATATATATTAAAATATATATATGTTTTGAAATAAGAAAAACATAGTTTTCTTCATGGTATCAGAGCTTAGTCTCTAAACCCTAATCGCTACACTCCCTTTTGCTACACCACCGTCCTCTCTAAACCCTGCTGCACTGCTGTCCTCTCTCCTGCCTTTCTACCGTGTTCTTTGGAGAATGATCATTTCTGCCTCTCTAATTATGACCAAATACGGCATGGCCTCACAATCTTCCTCATAAACCACCATTGTTCTCAATACTTCCTCTCATCTTGTCACAAATCATAAACTCCATGGCCATAATCTTCTTCAATGGTCACAATCAGTCTTCATGTATATCTGAGGTAGAGGAAAGGATGGACATCTCATTGGCGAAATCTCAGTTCTAGAAGCTGTAGATCTTAAATATAGAGTGGAAAATTGATGATCATCTGGTCATGTCGTGGTTATTCAATTCAATGACCACAGAGGTTGGAGAAAACTTTCTACTCTTTAGGACAACTAAGGAAATATGGGAGGTAGCACGTGAAATATATTCTAGCAACGAAAACTCCTCAAAATTGTTTGAGATTGAGACCGGATTATATGATCTACATCAAGGAGACTTGAGTGTTACTCAATACTTTTAACACTCACTCGCTGTTGGCTGTAATTGGATATCTATGAGACTCATTCTTGGAATTGTACTGAAGATTTTGCATTATATAGGAAAATTGTTGAGCAAAAAAGGACAATCATTTTTCTTCTAGGTCTAAATGAAGACCTAGATGAGGTAAGGAGGAGAATCATGGGAATTAAACCCCTTCCTACTCTTCAGGAAGCCTTTGCAGAAGTATGGAGAGAAGAGAGCAGAAGGAAATTGATGATGACAACCAACACTCCTGCTATTGAAGGATCAGCATTGTACACTCACAATTCATCTCAGAATAATAAGCCTAGGAAAGGATAACCATGGTGCGACCATTGTAAGAAGCTTGGTCATATGAAGGAAACATGCTGGAAATTACATGAAAAATCTGCAGATTGGAAGTCGTCCAATAGTCGATATGACAAGGAAATTCATGCAACTACTACTATTACAACCGATGATAATGCCGAAGCCATTCCATTCAACAAGGAGCAAATTAAAGCACTTCAGAAAATGTTTAGTGGCATCTTCAGCTCTGGTCAAGCATCTCAATCTTTGGTTGAGCAACATACCAGCCTATTAACACACCATGGTATTCTATCCTACACTCATATTGCCCAAAACAGCACTCTGAAACCTTGGATAATTGACTCTAGAGCTTCAAATCACATGACTAGAGACATCAACATCCTTAAACACTACCGCCCATGCACTAGTCATTCTACTGTACAAATAGCTGATGGCTCTTTCTCACCGGTGGCAGGGATCGAATCAATCCAATTGATAGAAGATCTTCACCTTTTCTTTGTCCTCTATGTTCCTAAATTGAATTGCAATCTACTCTCAATTAGTAAAATTACTCTTGACTTGAAATGTGTAACTAAGTTCTATTCAAATCTTTGTGATTTTCAAGCAGTGGATTCGGGGAAGGTGATTGGCAATGCTGAGATGCATGGTGGCCTATATTTACTCAAAGATAATGATATCCTCAGTAGACAAGTTCATCCATCAAGTTGTGTTTCTAAGTTTAGTTCAAAGTCAACTAAGTTTGATTGTAATTCTGTGTTTATTACAAAGTCTAGTCTAATCGAGAGTCAAGTTATGTTATGGCATTATCATCTTGGTCATCCAAACTTTAGATACATGGAAAAGTTGTTTCCTCATTTGTTTTTCAATAAAAACTCCAATTCTTATCAATGTGAAATTTGCCAACTTGCAAAACATACAAGACATGTATATTTTGGTCTGAAATACAATCCTTCACATCCTTTTTATGTGATGCACAGTGACATTTAGGGACCCTCACGAGTAAAAAATATAAATGGGGCTCAATGGTTTGTAACACTTATAGATAATCATACAAGAACTACTTAGACATTTCTTATGAAGGAAAAATCCGAAACAGCAACCATATTTCAATCCTTTCATTCCGTGGTCTCCATTTAATTCCAAAGCAACATTCAAGTTCTTAAAACAGATAATGCCAAGGAATATTTTAATTTTGTCCTTGGTTCTTATCTTTCAAAACATGGGATCATTCATATAAGCTCATGTGTTGACACACCTCAACAAAATGGTGTCGTTGAAACAAAAAATAGACATTTACTTGAGATGGCTTGTGCTACTATGTTCTCTAATAATTTGGCTAAACACTTTTGGGGGGAAGCCATTGTCACAGCCACATATCTCATTGATAGGATGTCTAGTTGTGTCCTAAAATTCCAAAATCCTCGTCATGTCCTCATGCAAGCATACCTACATATCCGGTGTTTTTCTTTTGATGTACCATTGAAGATTTTTTGTTGCTCTTCCTTTGTTCACATCCACCAACAGCACCGCACCAAACTTGATCCCAAATCCCCCAAATGCATCTTCCTTGGTTATTCTTCTAATAAAAAAGGATACTAGTGTTACTCTCCAATCACTCGAAAAATATGTAACTCCATGGATGTCACCTTCTTTGATGACCATTCTTACTTTCCCAAATTCGACATTCAAGGGGAGAATTCAAGGGAATATTAGATTTGGGATCTCATTCAAGACGCTCAACCAAACTCTATCCCAATTTCATTTGAACCAAATGCTGTCACTTTAGTTCCTACTACTACAATTGTCCCAGTAGTCTCAAATCAACCTCAACCTGATACTAATAATCTTGAACTTTGTGTCTATAGAAGGAGAAGACCAACTGAGCATATGGAGGCCACTATGCAAACCCAAGACTGTCAAGAATCGGAACCAAGTCCTCCTACATCTGATAATCATAATGGTATGGATTTTTCAACTCATGACTCTTTGGTACCGATGGTTGATGACTCCACTCAACCAATTGCACACAAGAAAGGTGTTCAAGGGTGTACTAATCATCCAATCGAACGATATGTAACATATGGGAAATTGCTACCTTCTTACAAGGCTTTTGTGTCAAATCTTGATAGTGTGCAGATTCCCAATTCTATTCAAGAGGCACTAAATATTCCAGCATAGAAACAAGCAGTCGAGTAAGAAATTCAGGCTCTAGAAAGTAATGTGATAGGATCCCGTATTCAAGCAAAGATCCAACGAACTTTTATTAACCAAAAGGAACAAGTATTACAATGGATTTTGGTTTAGAGGACCAGGACCTCCAGCCTATGGCTCAATCTCTGTACTCTTTTTTTCTCCCCTCTATCTAATTAACATTCTTCTTTTTATACTAAGTACCTATTGCTAACAAACTTGGGTTTCCTAACAACCTAATGGTTGGTAGTTAGCAACCACCTCTAACTGATTAAAACAGTTAACCAAATCTGTCCTCATTTTTATTTCTATTGCTGACCTGCCCTCTTAGGCTTATGCCTAACATAGACTTAGGTTATTTTGGGTCTATCATTACTCCCCCCCATCAGCTCCACCTTGTCCTCACGGTGAAACTCAGGGAATCTGTCAACAATATCATCAAAAATTTCCCAAGTTGCTTCAGAAGTAGAGAAGCCCATCCACTGTATCAAAACTTCCAATCCTGGACCAGAAGAGAGATTGCGAATTGCAAGTAATGCAACCGGCTTCACTTGCATGCTGTCTGGGATAATCAATTGGTCGGAGAACAGTTGTAGCAACGTCATTTGGGCCCAAAACCTTTCGAAGTTAAGAGACATGAAAGACTGAATGTATCCGGGCTGCTGAAGGTAATTGTAGCTGATATGCCATTGCCCCAATGCGCTTTAAGACCTCAAAAGGGCCAAAATAACGAGGTGCTAGCTTCTCATTACTTCGTTTGCCCAACAAATGTCGACGATAAGGTGCCAATTTGACAAAAACTTTATCGCCAATCTGAAACTCTAACTCTCGTCTTTTCCCATCCGCTGTTAACTTCATCCTCTGTTGAGCGAGCAAAAGATGATGACATAACTCAGATAAAAAACGCTCTCGTTCTTGCAGCAAGGTATCAACGGAATCAAAGGCAGTAGAATGAATGTTATAGCTGGTAAGCATAGGAGGATCTCTGCCATACAAAACCATGAACATTGTAGTACCTAGAGTGGAATGAAAAGAAGTATTATAGCAATACTCGGCCCAACTCAACCAATGAACCCAACACTTCCAAACACCTGTTCACTACCTCGATTTGGCCATCCGTTTGGGGATGATATGCTGAGCTATGCTTCAAAATGGTGCCCTGTAATCTGAACAATTCTTTCCAAAATTTACTGAGAAAAACCTTATCTCTATCAGACACAATAGAGTGTGGAAAACCATGTAACCGTACCACTTCCTTTACAAAAATAGAAGCCACCGACTAAGCTGTGTAAAGATGCTTCAATAGAATAAAATGAGCATACTTACTAAGTCTGTCCACAAATGCTAGGATAGCAGAAAACCCTTTTGATTTAGGCAGCGCTTCAGTGAAATCCATCGCAATTTCCTCCCAAACTCTCAATGGCACTGGTAGGGGTTGCAACAGACCAGCTGGAGAGAGTGAGAGATATTTATTTTGCTGACATGTAAGGCACTCTGCTACAAACTTATACACATCCTATTTCATCCCTCCCGGTACAACTCACTTGCTAGCCTCTTATAAGTCTTTAAAGCTCCTCCATAACTTGCTATATGACTTCGGTGGCTGTCAGCAAGCAAGGCTGGAATCAAAGAGGAAGTCCTCGGAATAACTAATTGATGCTTGTAAAAGAGGCGGTCTTAAACCACTGAATATGGGGGATGAACACCACCATTGACCAAAATCTCTTTGCTTTAATTTGGATAGTTTAAGGTCAGCATCAATCTCTTCCATTACTTTATCCATATCCACTAGTCGAACCATTGTCACAGCCATCAACTCATTATTGCTGAAAATTCTTAACAATGCATCTGCTACCTTGTTCTCCCTACTAGCCTTGTACTCAATGCTGAAGTCATAAACTACCAATTTAGATAGCCATCGCTGATAGTCTGGATAAATCTCTCTTTGCTCCAACAAGAATTTGAGCGGTTGCTAATCTGTTATGATAATAAATTGATGTCCCAAAACTCTTAACAACCAAAACTATAGCCAACAATTCACGTTCATATGCTAACTTGTGACGCCTTGCTCCTAACAGAACCTGACTATAATAAGCGATTGGCTGATTATTTTGCATCAGAATAGCTCCAGTGGCGTGGGATGAAGCATCAGTCTCTACTACAAATGGTTTGGAAAAATCAAGTAGTGCAAGAATCGGTGCTAACGTCATGGCTTGCTTAAGATACTGAAATGCATCTTCACTTTCTCCATTCCACTTGAAGCTCTCTTTTTTAAGCATCTAAGTCAATGGCCATGCGATCTCTCCATAATCTCTTACTAACTTCCTATAATACCCAGTTAACCCCAAGAAACTTCGCAATTCCTTTACATTTTTGGGTTTTGGCCAATTCACCATCACCTGAATTTTCTTCATATCTGCTACCACTCCTTCTCTTGAAATAATATGACTGAGATACTCAAGAGTCTCTTGTCCAAAAATACACTTCTTTGGATTCGCGTATAACTGTTGAGATAGTAATACACTCAATACCACTCTCAAATGTTTCACATGGTCATCAAGGCTTCCACTGTAGATTAAAATGTCATCAAAGAATACTAGTACGAACTTCTGTAAATAAGGTTTAAAGATGTGATTCATAAGGGATTGAAACGTGGCTGGACCATTAGTTAATCCGAAGGGCATTATAAGAAACTCATAATGTCCCTCATGAGTCCAAAATGCTGTCTTCTCTACATCTTTTTTCTTCATTAAAATTTGATATTATCCTGATTTCAAATCGATCTTCGAAAAAATGGTCGCCCCTTGTAATTCATCAAGCAACTCATCTATAACAGGAATAGGGAATTTGTCTACTACTGTAACTTTATTTAAAGTCCGATAATCCACACAAAAACACCACTCTCCATCTTTCTTCTTTACTAATAATACTGGGCTTGCATAAGGACTGACACTCGGCTGGATGATTCCCAAATCCATCATCTCCCTCACTAATTTTTCTATCTCATTTTTTTGAAACTGAGAGTACTTGTAAGGCCTAACTGACACTGAATTAACTCCCTCCTTCAATACAATTGAATGGTCTTTAAATCGCCTCAGGGGTAATTGGTGTGGCATGTTGAATACTGCCTCAAAGTCTTTTAACACAGATTGAATTTCCCATGGAATTAGGTGCTGATCCCTCGACTCCTCAACTCCTACCAATCCTAACTGTAGCAAGTATACTAAGTCATCTTCCTCCACTGATCGAATCAAACTCTTCATGCTTACAGGGGTCTTCGAAAGAGTAGTCTCCTTTAATGGTGAAACTCCGTCCCCTTTGTGAAAACTCTATAGTCATCTTACTCCAATCGTTCACAACCTTTCCCAAAGTCTACAACCACTTGATTCCGAGAATGATATCCCAGCTGCCCAGCCTCATAAGCAGATATTCCTCTTCCATCCTTACTCCTTGCACGGATAATATTACACCCTTGCAGACCCCTTCCCCTTTCATTTTTAACCCATTACCCATTGCTACCACATACTTCTCAGTTTTATCCATCCTACAATCCAATAACTTCAGCAACTCGCAAGAAATGAAGTTATGTGAAGCACCACTATCAATTAGCACAATTACTTCTCTACCTTCCACCATTCCTTTTACCTTCATTGTTCTAGGAAAAGTGAATCCCATAACCGACCCTGTTGCTAACTCTATGGTTTGAAGAGCTTCCTCCACCCTTTCCTCGCCATTTACTTCGTCAAACTCCTCTCCACCATCCATTGTAGCCAATACTTGTAATTCCATTCTTTTGGACCTATGCCCGGAGCTAAACTTCTCATCACATCTAAAGCAAAGGCCTTTAGCCTTCTTGTCTTGTAACTCCCCTAGGGTTAACCTTCTAAATCCTCCCATATTTTGACTCCTGTTTCCTTCTACTATCTTATTATTTGATAACGTATTAAATCGGGTTTCACTACTTCCCAACTCTTCCTTCTTTCTTCCAATTCCTACTGATTCCAATTTTAGTCCCATGTTTCCCACTCTACTCCCTAGCCCACCCGAGTCCATCTACTTGCCCCCATCCTCCTTAATTTCTCTTCTACTTGTTGTGCTAACTCCATCATTTCCCCCCAAACTCCTAGGCTTCAGAATTTGTATCTCCAACCTTATCTCATCTACCAATCCATTCATAAAAGTGCTTTCAAGCAAGGAATCAGGCAACTCAAGAAGTGGTGCAACAAGCTCAAGAAACCTATTGATATACTTCGTTACCGTGCCATTTTGCTTAACCGCTAATAATCTTTGACATTGTGTTCCTTCATGAGCAGGACGAAATTTTTGTATTAACAACTTTTTGCACTCCTACAAGTCCACAATCGGCCTTCGCTCTTCGATCCAACGAGCCAAGTCAATGCGTCTTTCTCCAGGCTCATCCCGACTAGCTCCATCTTCTCCACTTCTGAAAATCTCCCTACCGAAAAGAATTGTTCTACTCGATAAATCCATCCATCTGGATCCTCTCCCCTAAACACAGGCATCTCGATCCTTCTCGTTCAACAATCTCTTTTGGTCTCTCCATGATGCCCCAACCCCATAGGTGGATCAATGCGACATCTCGAATCATTCCGCATGTCATTGCTTTCAAATTGTTCATCTAACTCGATCGGATCTTTCCCTAACTCTTTTCTGCGATGAGGTTCCGATCAAATTTCTTCCGTTCTATTCGTCACAAGACCTTCCACACCATCATTTTTTTTCCACGACTGTATCACCGTTAGCAACATACTCTGCATCTTCTAGTTCGAACGTTCAAGTTATCGCTGAAAATCTTGCTGAACTTGGCTAATTGCTCGCTGGATCTCCTCCTTTCTTCATCGAAAGATTCCAAATCCCTCTCAATTCCTTCTATCCAATTATCAACCTTCTTAGCAGCCATCTCCCAGATTCGACGGCTCTGATACCAATTGATAGGATCCCATATTCAAGCAAAGATCCAACAAACTTTTATTAACCAAAAGGAACAAGTATTACAATGAATTATGGTTTAGAGGACCAAGACCTCCAGCCTATGGCTCAATCTCGCTACTTTTTTTTCTCCCCTCTATCTGATTAACATTCTTCCTTTTTATACTAAGTACCTATTGCTAACAAACTTGGGTTTCCTAACAACCTGATAGTTGGTAGTTAGCAACCACCTCTAACTGATTACAGCAGTTAACCAAATCTATCCTCATTTTTATTTCTATTGCTGACCTACCCTCCTCGGCTTACGCCTAACATAGGCTTGGGTTATTTTGGGTCTATCATAATGATACATGGACACTTACCGAACTCCCTCACAACAAAAACCCTGTAGGTTGCAAGTGGATATTCACTATCAAATATAAAGTAGATGGAAGTGTCGAGAGATTCAAAGCCAGGTTTGTAGCAAAGGGTTTCATATAGATGTATGGGATTGACTATCAAGAGACTTTTGCACTAGTTGCCAAACTTAATACTGTTTGGATTCTAGTCTCTCTTATAGTGAATCAAGATTGGCCTCTATACCAACTTGATGTTAAAAATGCCTTCTTGAATGGGGATCTTGAAGAAGAGGTCTATATGACAATACCATCGGGATATGAAAATAATTCAAACAGCGGGTTAGTTTGCAAGTTAAAAAAATCCTTATATGGCTTGAAGCAATCACCTCGCGTATGGTTTGACAAATTCACTAAAACTATGATTGCAAATGGGTACGATCGGTGTCAAGCTGACCATACACTATTTGTCAAGACCAAACCAAGAGGTAAGATTGCTATTCTCATAGTATATGTAGATGATATCATCTTGACAGGTGATGATTCAAAGGAAATTATCAATCTCAAAAGGATGCTAACAACAGAATTTGATATTAAAGATCTCGGGACTCTCAGGTATTTTTTAGGAATGGAGGTGACTCGGTCTAAGGAAGGAATTGTCATATCTCAAAAAAAGTATGTCTTGGATTTGTTAGATGAAACCGGCCTACTTGGGTGCAAACTTGCCGACACACCAATGGATTCCAATAAAAAACCAAATAGAAGTGAAGGAAGTATTCCAGTTGACAAGGGAAGATATTAAAGACTTGTTAGCAAACTTATTTATCTATCACATACAAGACCAGATATTGCATACTCAATAAGTGTAGTGGGTCAACACATGAATAATCCGAGTGAGGATCTTTTGGAAGTAGTAAATAGAATCTTAAGATATTTGAAGATGACTCCAGGGTATAGACTGCTGTTTAAAAATTCTGAAAACCGTGTAGAGATCTACACAGATGCTAGCTAGGCAGGAGAGTTAAATGATAGGAGGTCAACTACCGGTTACTGTTCATATATCTAGGGTAACCTTGTCACTTAGAGGAGCAAAAAGCAAACTATTGTTTCACGAAGTAGTGCAGAATCAGAGTATCGTGCTCTTGCACTAGGAATATGTGAAGGAATGTGGCTTCAAAGACTATTCAGGGAACTTAAGGTGGAGATAAAAGACTCTATCAAGATGTATAGTGACAGTTAATCAGCTATTAGTATAGCCAAAAATCCTGTGCATCACAACAGAACAAAATACATTGAAATTGATGGATATTTTATATCAGAGAAGGTCAACAATGGGATTGTTCAACTAAGTTATGTTCCAACAAAACTTTAGATTGCTGATATTCTTACTAAAGCACTACCAAGAGTTAGTTTTGATGAATTGAATTCCAAGTTGGGCTTATATAATATATATAACTCAGCTTGAGAGGGAGTGTAGAAAAGATTTTAGCTTTTATTTATTTAGAGAATTAGTTATTATTTCTTTATTTAGATTAGATATTTTTTTTAGATATTGTATAGTTTTTTATTTTGTTGAGATTTCCATTTAAAAGGAAATTTGGTTTTCTTTTTTATGGATTGGTATGCCAGCCATCTTAGGATATATATATATTTTTGAAATAAGAAAAACATAGTTTTCTTCACTAAGAACATTTATGCATTCATCAGCATTTGTTTCATGCATTATTTACCAGATTTCTCCAAATTGATGATTAACAACTATTTCTTTAGCTGGATAGACACTTAAATCATGTGGTGCTTCAAGCAACTAAAGATAATTACTGATACGTCTTTTGTAAGTTTGAAGTCAGATTCTATAAAATGCAAATTAAGTAGGAATTCAGATCTAGAGTTTTGTATTTGATATATTATCTTGGAGATGCGCTTTGAAATTGTTGGTTCTAACCCATTCCATATAACCTAAGCTTGCTCTTTTCTGTTTTGCAGTTAACTGTGTTGACTGTTTACGTTTTTCTTTATGGGAAAGCATACTTGGTGAGTTTTCTGTCGCTTTCATTGGTGTTTTGAAATTTCGTTTGTCTTAGAGTTTGTGGGGAAGCATTTGCAGTTTTAAGGTGTGAGAGTTCTCTTTTTATTGGGATAAGTATTTTGTGCATGGACTTTTTTTGGTATTTTCCCAGTTTTATTTATTGGAGGGGCATGGCTGTAGTTGGGCCGGCCATGTTTGTGCACATGGCCAACCTACAAAACCGATGCAACAGTTGAAAATAAATTTAACCAGAGCTCGAAGAAATGTCCATATTAGTAGGCTACTTGGGGTTGGTTTTTCATATTTTCCATTGTAAATGTCTTAATAATTAAAAGATTTCCTTTTTCTGTTTATAGAGAATTAATTTCGTGTCTCAATGAAATTACTGAACCAAAACAATAGAAAGAATGGCAGTACCTGCCCGACATGAAATAGTTTTCAAGTGTCCCCTCTAGCTGATTCATAACAAGGAACTTTGATGATGATGTGGTCCTTAATTCGTTTTCATTAAAGCATTTTTTTTTTTTTACTTATTTAAGATCTAGATTTGGTCCGAACAAGAGATTTGTTGGTGAATCATTTTGATATATGTGGCCTGTGAGATTTGAGGTGACCAACAGGAAGCTTTTAATCTATACTTGGAGTGGATCAATGCAGTGTTCCTAATTCATTTATTTAAGTTATTGATTTTGACTATGTTATATTTGCATTAAATTTAATTAAATAAATTTGAAAAATATAGTTACATAAGGATTTTTTAATTAAATATCTTGGAACAATTATCAACTAACACGTGTCACTAGTTAACTGAATATGTAATGGAGCTAACTGGGGTACCTTTTTTTTTTTTTTTTCTCCCCTTCATTTTAGAAAGTTGGAGGACTCAAATTGAAAATGCAACCAATGGTGGAGGACTATCTGTATTATACTTACATAAAAGTTTATATTCATACAGGCCTTATCTGGAGTTGGTGAAGCCTTGGAAGAGCGTGCTCATGTAATGGATAACACAGCCTTAAGCACTGCCCTGAATACCCAATTTCTTCTCCAGATTGGTATCTTTACTGCTGTGCCCATGATTTTGGGTTTTATTTTGGAGCAGGGTTTTCTGAGAGTAAGGATGCTCTAACTCTTTGTTGCGTGTTTTTTAAATTATGTAGCATGAACTTCATAGTTTTTCTTTTTAACACTGTACAGGCTATTGTCAGTTTTATAACAATGCAGTTTCAGCTTTGCTCTGTCTTCTTCACATTCTCACTAGGCACAAAAACGCATTATTTTGGCCGAACTATTCTTCATGGTGGAGCAAGGGTTTGTCCTGCAATCATTCCTTTTTACTGTCTTTCTGTATGGGGAGAATGCTAATAAAATTTCATCTACAGTATCAAGCCACTGGTCGGGGATTTGTTGTCCGACATATCAAATTTTCTGAAAATTATAGGCTTTATTCTCGCAGCCACTTTGTTAAAGGGTGTGATTTTCTCTCTTTTTTTCTGTTTCATATGGATATTTTCCATGTTACTGCACTGGCTTATGGATGTTGCTCTTTTTTAATTTGTTTCATGTGATATCCAGATTAGAAGTTGCACTTCTGTTGGTGGTGTACCTGGCATATGGATATAATGAAGGTGGAGCACTTTCATATATTCTTCTCTCTGTCAGCAGTTGGTTTATGGCCCTTTCATGGCTTTTTGCTCCATATTTGTTCAATCCATCAGGATTTGAGTGGCAGAAGTAAGCACTTTTTATCTTCCTTGTAAATTTGGTTTTTGGTTTTGGAGTGACTTGTTGTTTACTTCTGGTTCTCCTTTGAAGGATTGTTGAAGACTTTCGGGATTGGACAAATTGGCTTCTTTATAGAGGTGGAATTGGAGTCAAGGGAGAAGAAAGTTGGGAAGCTTGGTGGGATGAGGAACTGGTAAACATTCTTCTCCTGATTGTGACCTTTGTCATTGTTGCTCATGATTTGTCTTGTGGGTTGATGTTGTGTAATAAGTACACCTTCTGTGCTAGAAGACTGCTATAAATTCATGTTTTTATTCTGACTGGTAGTGGCTAATGGTTTAGAACTGTTCCAATAAAGTTTTTCCATAGATATTGCCATGACAAAAAAAAAGTCTCAAATTCTAAGGAATTAACTTTTCCCTAGCAGATTTCTGTTCCTACCTTTGTTCGCTGTCCTGTAGTGAGGTCTAGCTTGACAGAAGGGGATTTTAACTTGTGTCTTTACTTGTTTTTGAACACTCTTAACCGTGTTAATAATTTCAACTAGGAAAATGAATTAGATTTAAGTTTTTATGTGGTAGAAAAATGATGAGTCACCTCATTTCCATCTTTGCACTGCTACGTACACCATTCATCTGTGAAGGAGCTTGTGTAATTGGGATATGGCAACTACTACTAAAGTTGTAATCCCATCAGGTGGGACCCGTTGCCTTGTGTACTATGGATGTACATAAAAAAATGACATAATGTTCCCTTCTTTTATGTGTAATCAAATTCTCCTCACTGTAATCATCATTTTTTAGTCCAGCCTACCTTCTTTCTGATGTGAACTATTTGCTCTGACGATCATTGTATGTTTCCAAAACTATTCTGCTGTTTGGTTTGAGTTTTAAATCATTGAACTATTACTTTGAATTTTATATTGGCACAGCAAAAATACAATTGGTGGAACTTGTAAATTTGTCAGAGATTTAACACTATCTTAGGTTTACTCTTTTGGCTTATACTAGTCATCACATACATGGTCCACCCACGAAATCATGGTTTTTATGGGAGACAAAAGTGGTGCTAGGGGACAGTGTCTTTTGCATTCTTAATAAATTAAAATCTAAACTGTGTGGGCTAATCTACCTGGATTTTTGTTGTTGAATTAATTTGTTTTTGAGTGATTGTCCTTATTAGATCAGATGCTGAATGAACTCGTACATTCTAATATTTAAGTTCTTAGGAACACTGTTAATAGTTTACAGATGTTTGATTGGCTCTTATGGGCATTCACAGATACCTCTGCTGTCTTTTCATGTGCTAAAGCATCTGAATAATGTATCTCATGCTACATTACTTTGTACTAGAACTGCTGAACATCTGTAATGATAATAATAGTTTGAGAGGTTATATGATCTTTGCATAAATGATTTGCTTATAGAGTTGCTTTCTTCCATTTGTTTCTCTATAATTCAAGCCTTTCTTGTCTTTGGAGTCATATTTTATGTCGTTCTGCTTTTGTATATTCTCACTCTGTTCAGGGTAAAATGATGGTTATTCATGCAGGCACATATTCGGACACTTAGTGGGAGGATAATGGAGACAATTTTGAGTCTGAGGTTTTTCATTTTCCAATATGGCATTGTGTACAAACTAGACATACAGGGAACAAATACATCCTTATCGGTAAAGCTTCCTCTATGCTTTTTTCCATTGAGTATTTTGCCATTGCTCTTTTTGCAAACATCATGTGGCTGGTAAAATTATTTTCCAAATTTAAGTAGCTGTTTGATCCTAAGCATGTTGTGCCTACGGTTTTATCTATATACAGATATTGCAAATCCCATGTGCTACCTTTTAAGTGGCTGTCAATCACAAACGAAAATTGAATTGGCTTTTCATTTTTTGTGACCCCATTTTTAATGTGTTTAGAACGCTTATTCTTAATGATTGGGTTAACAAATAAGTCACTAAGTTTGTTAACCCCAAAAAATCCACTGATATTGTTGTTGCTAGTTCAGGTTTCAATGAACCTGTCCCCAAACCCAGCCCATTTACATCTTTAACGCTATCTAATTGTTGGTTATCAGATATATTGTTGAACTAACATGCTAGCCAGCCTTGGGGATTATAATAAATGATATTCACTTGCTTCACAATGCTGTATATTTAAATTGGACCCTATTAGGGATAGAGTTTAGGAAATGAAATAACTGTCTTAACATTTCATTTATTTATTTTTTACAGTATTATTGTGTCTTTTAGTACATATAATTAGAAAATTGTTTAACTTTAGAAGTTCTGAAGGATATTTTAGCATCATTCCTAGCACTTGGGCTTTCTGATCATAGTCTAGTTGTTGGTAATTTGCATTTGGGAAACTACCCTACGAAGGTTCCCTTTCATTTCTTTAGTTTCTGGTGCAAGCACCCGGAATTCAAAGAAATTATGAAAGAAGTTTGGAATTGGCAAGTTGATGGAACAGTGATGTTTCAAGTACAATCCAAGCTAAAGCTGTTGAAGTATGAATTGAAGAAGTTAAATAGAGAGGAATCCTCCAATCTGCAAGTGAACGCCTCTTGTGCAAAGGAAGCCTGACAATTTGCCAGGTGAGAAATAGAAGAATGGAGATCAAGGTGATTGGGAAGAGGACAAGAAAGCTTTGAGTTATTTTTATTTTCTGAGTATAGCAGGGGAAAGCTTCCTAAATTAAATATCTGAGGTAAAATGGCTTGCTCTTGGAGATGGAAACTCATCCTACATCTTTGGCTCTTTGAAAAAACAAGAGAATAGGAATTCAATTAGAATCATCATGACCGAGAATGGCTTGTTAATTTCAGATTATAAGGGGATAAAAGCAGCAGAAATTGATTACAAAGGAAGTTGTGGATTGTATTGAGAGGTTATGTTCTATCCTAGGAAGGTGCATGAATCAAGATGATTGGGTGGCTTTGACAAAGCCTATTTTGGATGAAGAAATCAGATCTTCTTTTCTATCTATAGCTCTTGACAAATCCCTAGACAATGATTCCAGCATAAGTTTTTGGAATATTGGGAGATAGTTGGCAAGGAAGTGTCCTAAGCTATTTAAGACCTCTTCTCCACCGCTAAGCTTTTGAAAGCTTTGAGTTAAACTTCCATAACCCTAGTACCTAAATGTGCAAGCCCTATCTTGTTAACTGAGCTTCATCTTATATCGTGTTGTAGCTGCAAGTGCATTACAAAAATCTTGGTTAGGCGTCTCAAGCCTTTGCCTCCTGCTCTAATAGGGAAGGAGCAAACAACTTTCATAAAAGGTAAGAGTATTGTTGATAATGTTTATGACAAGGTGAATTGGAATTTCCTACTCATGTTGGAAGCTCTCAATTTTTCTCTGCCATTATAAATTGGGTTTCATAATGTGTCACCAATCCTACATTTTCTATAAAGATTGATGGAGAATTGGTTGGCTTTATTCCAAGCTCTAGGGGCCTTAGACAAAGAGATCTGCTCCCACCCTATCTTTTTGTCGTCATGGAGGCCATCTCTTGTTTGTTGAAGGAAAAAGTCTTGGAAAAATGAAAAACTAACTCATGTTTGTGTCATTGATGATCACCTAATCTTTTCGAGAGGGGATATAGATTCTATTAAAGCTAATCAAAGAAACACTTAGGAATCTGATTTTCTATTGGGTTTGAAAGCCAATAATAAGAAAAAGTTGATATTTCCTTTGTGGTGTGTCTTCTAGCCTCCAAAGTCAAATAATTGATTGCTTGGGTTTTACCTTGGGATCTCTTCTCATTGTGCCCTTTAAGCCATCAAAAACATCTTGTCTTGATCTATATAATAGATTTACCTCTCGTATTAGACATTGGACTTCAATGATCTTATCTTTTGTGTGTAGAGTTCTATTGATCCAAAGCATCCTCTCCCTCTTTAAGTTTACTAGTCATCTGTGTTTGTTCTTCCAAAGTGTGTATGAGAGGAATCACTTGTACAATGAATAGACCCCTTTGGAATGGAAGTGATGATTCAAAAGTGAAAGCTAGTCTTGTGGGAAGTTGCTTGCAAACAAGTATGAAGGAGGACTTGGCTTAATAGATGTGATATTGTGAAATTCAGCTGCTCAATTGATATTTGGAATTTTTGTATGAGTGGTGAAGACTTTCTTTGGAAAATCTCTTATTTGGCACAAAATGTGTCATATGTTCATTTTCTGGTTAGCGACGTATCAAAAGCTATAACATTCTTGACAAACCTTTGGTGTGGAATGTGCTGAATCAAAATTCTTGCTTATGTGAAAATGTTGAGGAATCCCATGATTATTTTTTCTGAAAGTGTTTTTGCAAGAGAGGTTTGGAGTAAAGAGGGACAAAAACTCAAGTGGCCTTCTTCTCTTTTTGATAAAACGGAGAATTTTACTGCCATTTTTACAAGTCCTTTTGCTGGGCTCAATTTGATGATCAAGCAGGCTTCTGCAGTTGTGTGCTACTATATTGACATAGTCCCTGCAAGAGTTTGTGGCTGTTGGAGTTGATTTGAGTTTTTTTTTTTAATATATAATTTGTTGTTCTTGGTTTTTATGAGCTTTAATTTAGTGATGGTAGTTCATGTTAGTGGGTCGTGTTTGTCTCTATTTCTTGTTCAATTCGTGTTAAGTGCCATTATTGTATGAACTTGAATAGAAATATGATAAATAATTAAGTTGCAATTTAATTGTCATTATTCGTGTTATAATCATATATTTATGTTATGTCTTGTGTTTTCTCTTTATAATCGTATTGTATATGTATTGCGTTATTGTATTATATCAGCAATTGCTAGCCCTACTTTAATTTTGGTCGTTACTTTCTTCTTTTTCTTCTTCCCCTTTTTTTTCCGCATTAGGGCTATCACCATTGGATAGGATGCTAGACCTTTGATAGTCTGTTATGTATATTAGCCCTAAGTTTGTTTAAATAAGTGAGCTCACAAGAGAACTAAATAAACAAAAGATGAATAAAAATAAAGTAAATCAATACCTTTGATTCATTTCTAACGAGCCCTTAAAACTAGAGATCAAAGGGTTCTCTTTGGCAAGTCCTTAACCATTTCTTTATTTATTTCACCCTTGACTAGATCCTGTACTCAAGCTCTTAACAGTTTGGTATTAAAGCCTACTGTTATGGGTGATTTCATTTGCATTTGCTCAAAATTATACATAATATCTTAATAAGGTTGAAGCTAAGAGGTGTTCCCTTGCCATGCAAAAGGTAGAAATAGCGCAGCAAGTAAATGCTTGTATAGCCCTTTTAGCTACACCTCAAACGAGATGGTATTTCAGTAAATGTTACTCTTATGTTTCTTTTGATCATGCTATTGGTATATACTCATGACACTTGCACTTCCCTATTTCATGGTTGTGTCTTGCACAATACACACCCACATCAGTGTTGATGGGGGACAGCACCGCTGCCATCACATGTCAATAACACAAATGAGCGGCAAACCAATTGTGGCAAGCCCTTGCTATGTAATAGGTAGACGTGGCCTAGCTAGTGCATCAGCGTTGATGTGGTAGGGGATTCCACCATCACTTGTGAATAACACAAATGAGTGGCAATCAAATTAAGGTGAGGCCAAACAAGGCAACCACCACAAGGAGTAGGTGTCGACAATCCATCCCTGTGATCACATTCAAATCAAAGTCCTTTGTGTGCATACAAATGGCTGCCTAACTCGTTAGGTTTGAAGCATCTTGCAAGACCAACTTCCATACATCATCCATGCACCTAAACACTGTATATTGACAAGAGAGTAGATGGCTTGGCACATCACTTACCATGACCCCATATTTGAAGGTATACAAATTCTACATTCATGGCACATGAGCACTTGAAAAAGCTACTTGACTCGCATGCACAACCTCCAATGATCCCGACATGAGTGCACTACCTCAAGTGGTGGAGATGGCAGAAGTTCGAGCTTGAGAACAAGCTCACGGTCAAAGAAGTGAAGTAGTGCTAGGGATAAAGTGAAAAGTATTTGAGTTATTTTATTTTTATTTATGCTTTGTTGGAGCTAGCAATTTGGCACTTGATCCAATATTGCCATATGATTATAGAGAGGTTTGTGTAAGCAAAACTTGATATAATTGATAAATAAGTCAAATGTGTTTGGACCCATTTATAAACATGCTCATATTTGTGTGCATCACCTAAACATGTTTTCAAGCCCATTTAATAAATGGGTCTTGTAAACATGTACGAGTAGGATCCATACTATTTAAGATTACGATTTCTCATTTTTATAGTTTAGTTTTATGCTCTATTATTTATATACTCTATTCTTGTTTGCTTGTGCATCTTTCTCATCTCATCCTATATAGTCTCTACGCTATCTGTTCGCTAATTATTGTTTTCATCCACATGAATCCTAGTTTTAGTAAGCATAAGACTTGTATATTATAATTTTCTTCTATGCTCCAATTTATTTATTTTTTTAGCAAAAACATACTCCAATTTATAACATTCTGAACAAAAGCATTGTAATATATATATACACAAAGAAGCAATTTCAAGTTTTGTTTATGTGGATTAACTGCTTACACCCCTTTTCTAAAGCTTTGTTTATGTATGCAAACTCTCTTGCAAGGTTTTTTTTTTTTTTTTTCACTCTAACCTAGTAAAACCACTTGATTATTACTAATAAAAAGCTAATTGAAAGTATGAATCAACTTTTCTTTGAGTCAGTTAAGATGTGTGCATCAACTATATCAAACAACCATGCTATAAGTTTTTGCTCAAGTTAGTTAGATAACTCCATGCTATAAAGTTTCGTTCAAGTTAGATAACACTCAAAAGTTTGAATTAGCTTTCGGATTCAAGCTATTATAATTTTATCATACTTTTCCATACATTTAACCGGAAAATTGAAATTTAATCTTTGTGAGCATTTTTATAGTTTGCAATGTAGTTTTCGTTATAAGAATTCAAAAATTGAAGACAATACTACAAACATGTTTTGTAGATATAGGCTTGATAGTTATGATATATTTATTTCTAGAATTTTTTCAATCAAGAAATGGGTTCAACTTGGATAAAAGACATACATATCAAACTTGTTGGCTTATGAGTTTAGGTTTTCAAACATGGTGTTAACGTTTGAGTTTTTCAAACAGGAATTCATTTGACCCTGAAATGAAACATGACCTATTAACATGAATTGCTGCCATCTTTTGTTTTATGAGAGTGGAGGATTCTCTTATAGATTGGAGGGTTTCTCTAACTTAGCCATTTATTTATTTATTTTATGTTTGACTAGATCCTGTATCTGAGTTTCTAGTAGACTCCTAACTAATCCAATTGTTATAGGCAGGCTTCTTTTTTTATTTTTAATTATAAATAAATAGTCTGTCTCATTAAGTCAATAGAGCATTCTTCCAGCTGGAGAGGATCCATTTAAAAAAGATTTTATTTGTTGTTGTTTGTTACACTCTGATACGTCCCCTAAAATTGTTTTCCTTGTTGCAAGATACGTGATTATAGTTTCAATGATATCGATGTCATGTTGCTTTTCAGTTTAATATGAGGAGACTTCACATGGTCTTTTTGGCATTTATGCAGGTGTACGGTTTTTCATGGGTTGTGCTAGCTGTTCTCATTCTTCTTTTCAAGGTGAGCAACTAACAATTCTTCATGTTTGTGTAGTTTTTAATGAATTCTTTCGTGTAATACATCTTGATTGTATCAGGTCTTTACCTTCAGCCAGAAAGTGTCTGTGAATTTTCAGCTGCTGCTTAGGTTCATCCAGGGCCTATCTTTTATGGTAGCTTTGGGTGGTTTATCAGCGGCTGTAATATTTACAGATTTGTCAGTTCCTGACATATTTGCTTGCATCTTGGCTTTTGTTCCCACTGGATGGGGTATTCTGTTGGTGAGTTGCTCTAAATTTTCCTTTGTCACAGTTGTTCCTCTGTTGATAAATCTCCTTGGCAGTTGTACAGAGTTGGATGTGATTCCCACCACCACCAACTCCCCCCCACCTCCCTGGGCAGGGGGGAGGAGTGGGGAAAGAAAAAGAAAAAGAAAAAGAAAAACCTCCTTTGGGAGGGACTTGTGAATACCTTGTTAACATGGTACCACATTCTTTTGAGAATGTTGTTTAACTTTAGATTCAAGCAATGTTTGGGGACAATTATGCTGGGAAAGTCTAGGAATGTCATTTGAATAAGCTGGCTGCATTCTCAACTAAAGTGCAAATTTAGTATATAGTAAAGACCAGAAAAAGTTGAAATGGAAAAGGTGAAATATTGCTGCTGTATGATATTCTTGTGTTGATTGATTTGCAGATGGCCACAGCTTGGAAGCCCTTGATGAAGAAGCTGGGGCTTTGGAAATCTGTTCGCTCAATCGCCCGTCTTTACGATGCTGGGATGGGAATGATTATCTTCATCCCTATTGCCTTGTTCTCTTGGTTCCCGTTCGTATCAACCTTCCAAACTCGGCTCATGTTCAATCAAGCCTTCAGCCGAGGGTTGGAAATTTCTCTTATCCTAGCTGGGAACAATCCTAACACTGGGATTTGAATGTGTCGAGCGTTTATACAACGTAAATTATAATATTCATGTAGGGGTATTAGCGGGATTGAATGATGTAAATTAAAGTACGTGTACATGTGCCCTCTGTTGTATGGGTGAGGTGGCTGATAGCAATTCATTGATTCTAATTCATCCTTGGATTGGTAGTGACTTAAGGGACAAACTGGTCTTAACACTTTGTTTGGCACGAAGGAAGGAGTGAAGAAGAAGGAATTTGGAAGGATAGAATATGAAGGGAATGAATTGTGAAAGTATTTGATTTCTTGTAATCTTTTAAGACAAAATGAGATATAACTTAAAAAAGAAGGGCGCATCCCAGCATGTACGTTGTTGTGAAGGCTTTATAAAGCAATAGGAAGTAAACGTGGCTATTCACGAAAATATGACCTGAAATTAAGTTGATGTTAGTTCTTTTTCCGATTAAATTAACGGCTCGAATTGATCATTAATTAATAAACTAATTCTTTACTATAATAATAATAATAATAATAAAACAATTTATTTATTTCCCTAACTTGCTCCTAAATTCGAAAACCTTGTTATTTTGACACCACATCCGCCCCCAACTAACAACCCCATTTCTATCTATTAGAAAACAAAATGAGAACATCACTTAGTATTTCCACTCAAAAATCAACAGCAAACATCACATAAATAGCTAAACACAACAAAATTTACGTGTACACACTACATCACAAGCAAAATAAATGATATATTCGGTTGATTTGATACGGATATTGTGGAGGATGTTTTGAGATTTGCTTAGATATAAATGATGACAGATGACAACGTGCACATGACATAACTGGATTGGTGGCTGCCTAGTTTAAAATAAGACAAGCCCTCCTTCACCGGGACAGTGACGGAAAACATTTAGTTTGGGTTGCCATTTCTTTTCATCGAACCTTTTTTATTTTATTTTATTTATTTTTAAATTCCTTAGGTAACTCCAAGATAGCAACATCAAATTAAGTCAATCAAATATTAGGAAGAATTAAAATTGAATAATTTTATTATGATGGTGTTTACTCTTGATTTTCCCTAAAGCTTAAGGCTTTTTCTTTTTTTTTTTTATTGTGCTTCATTAATTTTTTTTAAAAAAAATTAGTTTGTGTATGTCACAAGTAAAAAATTTATTATTATAGAGAATTGTTTGATTATTGCATTTGAAAAGAATTTCCATCCTACATGAGAACAATTATGTAGAGGATTTAATGATTCCTTTAAGTGAATTTCTACTTATCTAAAACTAGTCTTTTTATATTAAATTTATAACTATAAAAGTTTATTATTATATATATTTATTAAAAGAAATTAGTGTATCTTATATTTTCTTTGAACATACAGCCACTCATGAAAATAACATCAAATTATAGTAAGATTTTCATCTATACATTGTTGAATTTTATTGAGTGGTTTTGAGTCTTCAATTATAGTTATAAATGCCAACTATTAGTACCGTTGAGATTGCTATTTTGTCATGCCCCACAAAGGATCATATTCGTGACAACTTACCATGATCTCTTAACCCATACACATATAAGGCCTTGAAGAAGGCTTAATTACAATGGTTTCATTCACACAAATAGGCATTGAAGACTAAGAAGATATCTTGACTTAAATTAGGAAAAACCAAGTTTTTTCATTTATTTAGAAAATTGGAGTCACCACCCAACCAAAGTTAGGAAAAATTGTTAAGTTGGGATTAATTGAGCAAATTAATCCTAACTTAGCCATTGGTCAGTGAATTTAAAAAATATATATATAAGAGATTTCATATTCAGGGACTAACATATTAAAACTCTACAGTTACCACCTTAATCTTCTAAATTTTGAATATATTTTATTATATATTTTCTAGCATAAAATTAAAAAATATATATATATATTTTCAATAAGAAAAAAGGTAAGAAAAATAATAACAATAATACTAAAAATAATGAAAATAATTTATTTTTTTAGTGTTGCCCTATAAGGGTATCAATGTACATGCTTTTCAGGATTAAACAAGTCATAATTCGCTTTTTTTTTAATAAAATTTTAGTTTTTTTACTTATTTTATAAAAAAAATTCACTTTACGTTATTAACCATTTTTTATTTTTTATGTTTTAAAAAGATCTCTAAAACCCTTTTTTTTTTGCCATTTAAAAAAAATCCTAAATTTTTGGAAAAGACCATTTGTTTTTTTTTTTCATTTTTTTCTAGATAATAAAAAGAAATCAATTAAAAAAATGCGAAAGCATAAACATAAACATGCAAATTTTCATATTCTTAGATTTTTAGATAATAACATGCAATAAATAATATCTAATTATTTAATTATTTCTAAAAAGACATTATTATTATTTAATATATTATTGCATATTAACACAATATATATATATAAAATATATATATATATATATATATAATTAAAGAAAGATTAGGAGACTTACCTTGTAGGTGGTTCAGACGATGGGGGTTCAGTCGACAACAATTCGGGTGGTTCCGATTAGCGGCAACGCAAAGTGGATAGTCTAAACACCTCTTGGCAACGTAGACAACAAAACTCCTCAACTAATTTCTAGATCTGAGCCCTCTAACCAGTCCAATTTGAATCAAATCGAGACTAAAGTAATATGAACCATAAGCTTGATCTTCAATCCAATTGAAACAAATCATAGAAGATTACACCTAATCAGCTACTAGGTTTTACTCTTCTAGTGATTGGGAAGTCTTTGGTGGTCTTGGGTTGTTTTTAGTTTCTCTCGTTTGAGAGAAATTGAAGAGAGAGAATGGGAGTATATGAGTCATAGGTTAGAGAGAGAGAGAAGGAATTTAGCCAAATTGGATGTTTGTTTGATGGAAAGTCTCCCCTAAATGATCCCCCAAGGTCCTATTTATAGTTATATATCATCAATTGCAAGCAAGGAAACTTAGATTTAAGAGAATTAGATCAATGGGTATTTACGATTCTTAAATCTTTGTGTCTAAATTGAACACAAATTTTTAATAATTAAAAGTATTAAAGCATATATTCATGTTTTAGAAGCTTTACTTGCCCTAACGGCTCATTTACTTCATTGAATGGAATAAAGTTGTAATGGAATTGCAATTACTAGTAAATGAAATAGAGTTGTAATTCATTTTACGCTATTCACTTTATTGTCATTCAATTAGTATTATTGTGTTTAGTTGGACGAACTGAAAATTGAATGAGTGTTGCTTAGCTAAGGAAAAGATAAAACTACCCCTAATGCAAAATAAAAAATAAATAAATAACAGCTACAGTTCAATGATAGGTACATGACCATGGAGCAAGTGGAAACCCTAATATGAATCATTATTTCATCTTTAGGCTTACAATAGGTTTGGGTTTATCACCTACAAATTAACAGAAGTGATAAATGGTGAAAAAGCCTTATTTCTAGTACTTATTGAATATAATTATATATGAATTCTATGTGAATTTATCAAGAAAAGGACACTTAAGTGCTTAATATTTAAATTCAGGGTTTGAAGAAGACAATTGAAGGATTTAAAGAAGGTTCGAGCAAAAACGAAGTGAAATTTGGAAAAGTATAGAAAAGGGTGATTTCTACTTGTAAACAACCTTTAGCATGACCATGCAGACACTGGTGCTAGAGGGTAAAAAGTTATTAGAATACATCTTGAAAATGTGCCCCAGCTACTACACAAGTTGTGTAGAGAGTAGTACTGAAGGAGGAAATCATACTAGAGAAAAAAAATGAAAGAATTCTAGAGTGCACAACCTCAAGCATGGTCATGCAAGAGGCCAAACAAAACATTAAGCATCAGAATTTTACTTTGTTCCAAAGTACAAGACCTCGAGCATAGGTGTGCAGTAGGTCATGCATGCTACCCTTATTTTTAAAACTATAAATACTTGATTTATTCTGCAATTTAAAAGGGAGTTATGACTTTTTATCATTCTAAGTCACTCTAAAAACCCTAAGAAAGCAGAGTTATGAACTTGAAGAGAGAAATTGAAAGAGCATCATTAGAGATCACAAAACATCTACAAAGGCTTATTCTTTTCATCACAATTACTTATTATTCCTCTAGAGTCTTTGTGACAATTGTAAATTTCATGAATGAGTAGATTTATATACTTTATATCTTGTAAAACTCTAAACCATGTGCTTAAATTGTTTATTAGTTAATAAAAAGTTTATGCCTTTGTATCTATTCATGTATTTTGATTGTTTTGTGATTAATTTATGCATGTAGTAGCAACTAAAATTCATGCTATGATCTGCAACTAAAATTCACATAAAAAAGATATCATGTTCTGTAACTACAATTCAATCAACTATAGAACAGATAAACAATAATTTGCATTGCTATGATCTTGCAATGGAGATCAATAGGAAGAGTCCCTCCCTACCTAACTATACCATTTTCAAAAAAAAAATTGTTGCTATTTGAATTTATAGATGTAGCATCAACAAGAGAGGCTTCAATTCACGCTAGTTCTGAAAGCCTAACAATCCATTCAAACACATCAAAACATGGTGCCTTCCTTTACGTCAGTGGAGGCAACTTACACAAATCCATGAGCCGTGCTCTATATATTTTACATGAGTCATAGACAAAATAAACTCCAGTTTCCAGTATGTTCTAAAAAAAAAAAGAAAACGGCAAGTCTTTAAATAAAAAAATTGGGATAGAAACTTCTTTCACCGTTCCTAAATGAAGACCCTCAAACATCCTCTAAAAGAATTCTTACATAAGTAGCATGATTAGCAGGGTCAATGTTGTAGAGTACATCCACATTTTTTGGCCTTCAAGGAAACTTGATTAAGGCTTGATAATTTCCCTCTCTGAAAGGCCGTCAATTCTAGATAAAAACTTCACCAACTCCTTTGCATCAACTCTTGGGTGATCTATTACCAATTGCTTTGCAGCATTCTATATTATAGCCCTCATTTCTTGCATCCCAGCTTCAAAATGATCTATGGTAGCATGCAAGTCCATCATCGATACACCTCCACAATTGCTTCGCCTCCTCTTATACCTTGGTCAATGCACTTTGGTGAGTGGAGTCTACATTGCAATCATCACTGGGTGGTATATCATCACCCATTCTATGAACTTGCGGATCTTCTTAGTTTAACTCCTCAATCATGTCTTCAGCGGTTTGTGCATCCTAACCAATTGCACAGTCCTTTCCATATATCATTGACATTTCAATTAGATAAGGAAAACTCCTATTGATGAAAGCACTTGCATCTGTGTGACTCTGCAAATACGATAGATTTAAAATATACAAGTACTTCTAATTGCATTACAAAATATGACAAATGTAAATGTAAATGCCCATACCATTAAGTAAGCTTCCCAAACCTACTTTTTCGCAACTACCATCTTCCTGACTAGATCCCACTTAAAGCCACTCGTTCCTTTGCCACATTAGCTCTTAAGCAAATAAACATAGATATGAAAACAAAGTGATATCCCATTTGCCATCAATTCAATTATCAGATTAAAAGTAGTAGCAATGTAGAAACTAAAGTACAAATTAGCCACAAAACTAATCAATAAGGCAAAAGCTTTCTTTAAGAGGAACAATCTCGTACCCACAGTTAATCGTCTCAAAATATTAAAACTAAATTTGACATAAGGAAGAACACACATTACAAACCATCACCAACTCTCATCAATCTTTAACTACATCAAAACAAAAAAAAAAAAAAAAAAAAAAGCAAGGCTACTTCTCTATCATAGAGAAATCAACCTAAAGGACAGTTTATCATGGCCATTTTTGTTTCAAGCAAATTATTTTCCCTATTAACTATATCGACAAATAACTTATATCATCATGCCAACAAAAAAAAAATTATACTAACTATAGTAGCAACTCAGGTGACTAATTTAATATTCGCATAAAGTTAGCTAAAAATAGCAACAACAATGACCTACAAACACTTCCAACAATAAGCTTGACGGTAGATGTGGCTTTATCGTAACAGATCTTGGCAAACCCACGACACCACAATGAACAAATGTTGACAACGAATAAAGCTACTATGGTGACCACAGTGAACAAAGCTGCTATGGCGACCACAGTGAACATATGCGAACGCTACACACACCAGATTTGACCAAAGACACCACAGACATGAGGGACAGGCGATGAAAGGTACGAATATTATCAGAAAGAAACAATGACGATTGTCGAGTCTAATTTTTTATTTTCCATTCCTAATCTTATTTATACTAGACCTATGCTCATCTAATATAAGTCCTCGACATGAATTAGGTTTTTCATTTTATTTTGAAGTCGCCACATAACTATGGTTGGAAAAGATCGAATTAGGACTAATTGAGTAGGTTAATCCTAATTTAAACAACTAGTCAGCGAGATTTCTTCTTTTCATTTTTATGAAAGCGGAAATGGAAAACCAAAGTTTTTGAATTTAGAAGCTAACCTATTAAAACCATAAAGTTACCACCATATTCTCCTAAAATCTAAACCTTATCCTAATGTCTTTTATTATATTTTTATTATCTTTTTATTGTGTTTTTGAATAACTTATTCTAAAAAAATGATTTTTTATTCTTTTTAAAGTTGCCATAAACGGGTACCTATGTACCTACTATTTAGGATCAAATGAGTTGTAGTTCGTTTTTCATGAAAAACTTTAATGTATTTGTTAATTTTAATTATGAAATTACTTTTGGTTTACACTTTTATTATTCTTTTGGAAAAATCTAAGCCTAAGCTTGATTATTTGATTTTTTGAAAAATAATAATTTTAAGGAAAAAACCAATTTCGGATTTATTAAAAAAAAATTCTAAGTGAAAAAAAAAATTATTTCTCTATTTTTAACCTACCTCTAATATTATTATTTGTTTTTATTTTTTATTACTTTTTTATTTTTATTTTTATTTTTATTTTTTATTTTTTTATTAATTTTTGTTAATTAATTAATTAAAATTTTTTCTTTTATTTTTATTATTTTATCTACCCTAAACTAAAAATCTAAATTATATCATTTTTTTCTAATATATCTTTATCATTTTTTTACAATTTTATTATTTTATAATTTTTATTTTTATTATTATTTTTATTTTTTATTATTTTTTATTATTATTTTCTATTATTCATCCTAAACTAAATCCTAAAAAAAAACTAATCGAAATTCTAATATTTTTATTTTTTTTTAATTATAAATAACAGATAAATAAATAATAAAAAATACAAAAAAAATCGAAAAATCCGACTCACCTAGATCCGAGTCGATGTGCAGGTCGGGTCAGATTGGGTCGGGTCGAACAATCACGGCGGCTGGGAGTACCCATTGACGATGTTTCGGTGGCCTTTCGAGGAGGTTGAGGGGTCGTTTCCTAGGTTTTCGAAGATGGGGAACTCAACTGTGGTGATGGATTTCTCCAAAAACGCCTCCTAGTGGCAATTCGAAGTTTGGTCAGTGATCGCGGCTTGAAGAACTCTGACAAGGCTTCGATTTCTCCGACTTTCTCTCTTTTTTTCCACTTCCGATCTGTGATTTTGCTTCCTGCCTTCGCCCTCTATTTATAGAAGTCGGAAGACTCCTCTGGATAAGCCTAAATCTTTTATTCGAATAAATCCAAATTTTTTCATTTTTTAGATTTGATTTTATCCAACAGATTTGATGTCGATTTATTGTAATCTTGTGATTTATTTGGATAATTCGGTTTTAGGTTGATCAAAATCCAAAAAGATTTGAAGAAATCTAGCATTTTCAGCCTCGTCGAACTTACGCCGGATTTTTCCTCCGACTGGGCTTGAGGAAGAAGACGATCACATGCGAGGCACGTGACTCCTCCTGGCCAATCATACGCTGCTACATGGTAGCTCGAGGAAAAAGGAGGAAAAAAATTACATAGAGTGCCTGCGAGGGGATTCTAACTCCTAACCTCGATCCTCTCTCGCATGTTCCAAGCGCACACACAAGCCAACTGAGTTGGCCCGGATCTCAATTTTATTTAACACGCAAATTGTATATACGTATTGTATTTTTTATTTTTTTTTATTATTTTGAAATTCTAAAAATTTTTAAAAATTATTTAACTCCTTTTCTTATTATTTTCCAAAATTGGTGTATTTTTCCTATTTATTTTATTTTATGAATATTTTTCCTATTTTTGCTAAATTAAAAAAATTGTAAAAAATTAGAAAAAATTGAAAATTGATTATTATTAATCATTAGGGGCAAAAATGGGGTGTTTATAGCTGCCCCTCTTTGTAGTAAAGTTTAAAAAACTTAACTACAAAGACAAGAAAGACGCCATTTTTAGCCTCTTGATCGAATGGATAACGCCGTGGTTTGGCTGGTTATCTGGAATTTGGGTCTTTAGTAGGAAAATGCTCCATGAGCTAATAATCCCAAGAGTGCTTTGTGATGATTGGTATTACTTAGGAAATGGTCTTAAACAACCTAACAACCTGACATAATATATTCTCCCGAAAAGTGCTTTATGGGCTGACTAATCGGCGATGAGAAACATCTCAATGATTGTGTAGGAATGTGTTATTGTGAGTGGAATAGCTGATGATAGGAAGCGTCTTGTCGGACTAGCAACCTTAAAAAGATAATTGTCTCAAGAAGCACTCTTATGAGCTGGCAACCCGTCAACAGAAGTGTTTGGCTAAACTAGCAACTGTTTAAGGAGAAATACTTCCGAAGAGTGCTCTTGTAAGCTGACTAATCAATTATTGACATGTTCGAAAAGTTCTCTCATGAGTTAACTAATCAATGGATTCGAAAAAGTGCTCCTACGAGCTAATTAATCAACAAATTCGAAAAGTGCTCATCTAAACTAACCAATCGATATATTCGAAAAGTGCTCATCTAAGCTAACTAATCAATATATTCGAAAAGCGCTCCTCTGAGCTAGCTAATCAATAGATTCAAAAAGTGCTCATTTGAGCTAACTAATCAATAGATTCGAAAAGTACTCATATGAGCTAACCTTGAAAAAAGGTATTTAGGAAAGTGCCCCTCCGTGGGCTAACTAACCTATTGCGAGAAGGAATGTCTCGAAAGGTGCCCCTATGGACTGACCTTGAGAAGAGATATTTAAGAAAGTACCCCCATTGTGGGCTGACTAACCTATGGTGAGAAGGAATGTCTCGAAAGGTGTCCCTACGGGCTGACTTTGAGAAGAGATATTTAAGAAAGTGCCCCATTGTGGGCTGACCTTGAGAAAAGATATTTAAGAAAGTGCCCCCATTGTGGGCTAACTAACCTATGTTTTTGAAAATGCTTCTAACGAACGGGTCAAATGACTTGATAAGAGATGTCTTAATTATGTGAATGATGATTATTTATTCTAAGATGCTTACCAATTTATCGTGGATAGCAATCAAACAACCGAACCTTCGTGCTGGTTTACTTCTCCTTTGCTTACTCTTGCTTCAAAACAGGATTGAGGGTCTTGATGTGCTTCTTTTCTTATGCGCATGGCTCTTGTGATTGTAATATTATCCTATTAATGTACCAGGTTTGTTGGTCCCAATTAGATTAATCAAGAGGGGGGTGAATTGATTAATTACTTAAATTTTCAATTTTTGCAAATCATTCAAAAACTCTTGACTAATAAAATGAAGTGAATAAAAAAAATGAAGAACAATAATGTGCAATAAATAAAATGAGTAGAGAAGAATAGAATGCTCAAAGATTTATAGAGGTTCCGCCTCGAGCGTCAGTCCTCTCTTCCAGCTCCACGCCGGGGTCCTGGTTATCTATACCGGTTGTGTTTCACTATATCAAACAAATTGAAAGTGTACAAAATAAGCCTCTTCAAAGCGAAGTCTTACTACTGAGTCTTTCTAGCTTCTTCACTAAGCTAATCACTCAAACTACAGTGATGAAACAACTGTCAATTCCTTATACAAGAAAGGAATTACAATGACAATGAGGAATATCAAATTTCCTCTATAAAATAGATCACATGTATATGTAAAAATTTTTCTCTTGAAGATGTATGAGCCTTTTCTTTTCCGTATGTTTTTTTCTTCACAGAAGAACGTTCTCTCCTCTTTTTTATTTGAATTGAACAATCCTTTTATGAAGAGAACATAATGGTTACTTGGAGTTCCACGCGACAAGCTTGAATTTATTTTTGAAATTTTGTATTTCAAAAATAAGTTGAATCTGTTGGAGAGGATCTACATTCCGTGATATTTTTGATGAGGATAAGCTTGGATAAATCAGTTTAACCGAGATCTTCTTTGGAGATATTTCTTGGATCAAGTTTGTTGAAAATATCCCTCACATTGTGGAACCATATCTTGATATCCCATATATTGTGGAACCATATCTTCATGTAACAACCATATTTGTTATCTTTATCTTTGTAACTGTTGGATCTCCCAAAATATAGCACAAATATCTAGATTTAAATCTTGATAAAACTTGTAAATCTTAAATGATCTCACTTTATCATAAAATAAAATCTTTGAATAAAATCTTGTAAAACTTTATGTAAATTAAAAAACCCCATGATATAAAATCCAACTTTAGTAAAACACATCAAGTATATTACCCAAATGTACTTGACACGTGGAGCTAGGCCTTGAAATTTATTAAAAACTATCGATATAAAAATTGAAACGAAATCTGGAAAAAATTCGTGACAGGTATGGCAGGTTCTGAAAAAGCTTCTAAAACAAAACTTGTCAACAGTTCTCCTGTTGTACAGGTTCTGAAAGTGCTTCTAAAACAAACCTGTCAACTGTTCTCCTATTGTAAAGGTTCTGAAAGTGCTTCTGAAAGGTTAACACGAGAACTACATATACACTATACAACTTCTGAAACACCTTCTATCAAAACAAAAATAATCTATATAACACTTTTGAAGGTTCTGAACAAGCTTCTGTCTCCTTGTTCAATTTAGAAAAATTTACATACTATCTTCTGAAACAACTTCTGACAAGCTCAAACATACGTTACACATTATTCCTCTTTTGTTAACATCAAAACTAAATTAGAGAACTTAACAAGGTTTAATGCTCAAAAGTAGGTAGGATAATATCACAAAATTTATCGAGATTCATTGTCATTTCAATGTTTATTACTTATTGGTGAAGTGATGGGCAATGTGTTTAGGAATGTTTGTTTTAATGAGAATTGGTTGGAATCATTTATCATTCAGAGACATTAACTTTACTTGTAAGAGAAATGACAACTAGACTCAATGAAATTCGTATTGAATATTAGCATTCATAAACATTGGCAAAACTTCAATTTTCTTACCTAAGGATAGTACATCTTAACAGCATCTGTATTAATAGGGTCTCTCAATTTTGGACCATCCATTTGAGTTAATATCAGAACACCTCCTGATAATACCTTCTTTACAACATATAGACCCTCATAGCTTGGGGTAAACTTCCCTCTGGAATCTTGGGCATTCGGGAGAACTTTCTTTAGCACCAAATCTTCCTCTTTGAAACATCAGGGCCTCATTTTCTTGTTGAATGCTCAGGCCATTCTTTGTTGATAACACTGGCCGTGACATAACGCAGTAAGTCTTTTTTCATCAATCAAATTCAACTGATCAAGCCTCTTCTTTACCCAGTCTGATTCCTCTAACTGCGCTTCTGATAAAATTCTGAAGGATGGTATTTCGACCTCGACTGGTAAGATTGCCTCAGTGCCATATACTAGTGAATATGGGGTAATCCAATAGATGTTCTAATTGAGGTTCTGTAAGCCATGAGGGCGAATGGAAGCATTTCGTGCCAATCTTTGTAAGTGATTGTCATCTTTTCGATAATTCTTTTGATATTCTGATTAGCTGCTTCCACCGCCTCATTCATTTGAGGTCGGTAGGGAGTTGAATTTCTATGGTTTATATGGAACTGTTGACACAAATCTGTCATCGACTTGTTGTTGAGATTGGTACCGTTGTTGGTGATGACTGACTCAAGAACTCCATATCAAGCTATTATGTCCCTCTTACAGAATCAAACTATTACCCTTTTGTGACATTAGCATACGATGAAGCTTCTACCCACTTGGTGAAGTAATCAATGGCTACCAATATAAACCTGTGGTCGTTGGATGCTGTTGGAGTGATTGGGTCGATTATGTCGATTCCTCACATGGAGAAAGGCCATGGTGCAGACAACGAATGCAGCTCTTTTGGCGGAGCATTTATTCAGTTTGCATAAACTTGACACAAGTGACAGTGCTTGACATATTTGATATAATCTAATTCCATGGTTAGCCACTAGTAACCTAATCTCATGATTTTTCGGGCCAACATGCAGTCGTTCATGTGAAGTCCACATACTCCTTCATGCACTTCTTTCATTAGTTCGCATGCCTCATTTCTATCCACACATCTTAGCAAGGTAGTATCAGGCGATCTTTTGTAAAGCACAGGCCCATTTAATAAGAAATGACTTGCTAACCTTCTGAGTGTTATTTGGTCATTTTTGCTAGCCATTTCAAGATATTTGCTTTCTTAGAGAAAAGTTTTGATGTCAAGATACCAGGGCTTATCATCTTGTGCTTTTTCAATTACCAAATAGTAGGTAGGCCGATTTTCGATCTCTATTTTCAATGGTTGGACTTCGACTCCCCCTGTTATCTAAATTATAGATGCTAGTGTGGCGAGTGCATTTGTAAACTGATTCTGAGTTCTGGGGATGTATGTGAAGGTGATTGCCTCAAATTCATCAATTAACTCTGTCAAATGCTAATGGTATGGTACCAATTTAGGGTCTTTAGTTTTGTATTCCCCTCTTGTCTATAATATGATGAGTGAAGAATCTCCGTACACTTCTAATTCGCGGATCTCCATGTGGCAAGCCATTTTGAAGCCGAGGATGCATGCCTCATATTCCATGATATTATTAGTATATGGAAACATAAGCCTTGTTGCTGAAGGGAATTGTGTTCCTTCTAGGGATATTAACACTGCCCCGATCCCACAACCAAATACATTGGCAGCTCCATCAAAGAACATCTTCCACTTAAGGTTTTGGTCTATCCCACAGTCTCCTACTGGTGCACTTCCCACTGTTTATATATTTTCATCAGGGAATTGGGTTTGTGATTCTTGGGAATCTCTCTCAACTGGGTGTTCTGCCAATTGATCAGCTAAAGATTGCCCTTTTATTGAATTTTGATTTAAGTATGTGATATCAAATTCTGATAAAAGCATTTGCCATTTGGAAATTCTCCTTAACAAAATGGGCTTCTCTGTCAAGTACTTCAGAGAATCATGTCTTGTTAGCAACTCAATGTGATAGTAAAGGGTGTATTGCCTCAATCGGTGCATGACCCAAATCAAAGCACAGTAAGTTCTCTCTACTTCTGAATACCTCTGTTCCCCGTCTGTGAATTTCTTACTAAGATAATATATGGAGTGCTCTCTTCCCTCTTCATCTTTCTGCCCCAACACGCACCCCATGGATTCAAGGAGTATCGTGAGGTATAAGAATAAGGGTTTCTCTTGCTTTGGAACTATCAAGACTGGAGGTTTTATGAGATAGTCTTTGATTGTCTTGAATGCTTCTTCACATTCATCATCCCACTCTATTGCAGCATTCTTTTTTAGCAGACGGAATAGTGGACGGCATTTTTCTGTGAGCTATGAGATAAAACGAGCTATGTAATTCAATCTTACCAGCAAACCTCTTACCTATTTGACGGTACGTGGAGAAGGCAGCTCTAATATGGCCTTTACTTTGTCAGGGTCGATTTTAATACCTTCCTGGCTTATGATAAACCCTAACAACTTGCCTGTTGTGACCCCAAAAGTGCACTTTTCTGGATTTAGCTTGAACTGAAACTTTCTCAACCGCTTGAACAACTTTCTCAGAATAACTGCATGGATTTCTTTTTCTTTAAACTTGGCTATCATATTGTCGACGTATACCTCGACTTCTCAATGCATCATGTCATGAAGTATTACGACCATGCCTCTCTGATACGTTGCCCCGGTGTTTTTCAAACCAAAGGGCATGACTTTGTAACAGAAAGTTCCCCATGTTGTGATGAAAGTCATCTTAGTTTTATCTTCTTCAGCCATTTTTATTTGATTATATCCTGAGAAACCGTCCATAAATGAGAAAAGATGGTTTCCCACAGTGTTGTCTACCAGGACATCAATGTGAGGTAAAGGGAAGTTATCTTTTGGCGTGGCTTGGTTTAAATTTCGGAAGTCTACGCATACACGTACTTTTCCATTCTTTTTTAGAACGGGGACTATATTCGCTACCCATTCTGGATAGTCAGATACTTCAATGAACCCCACTTCTAGTAGTTTCTTGACTTCCTCTTTAATTTTTAGTAAGATGTCAGGCCTAAATCTTCTCAATTTCTGTCTTTTAGGTTTGACATCTTCCCCTGTGGGAAGCTTATGAACTACTATTAATTGCTCTAATCTTGGCATGTTACCATATGACCAAGCGAACACATCTGCATACTCAGTTAATAGCTCGATGATAGAGTCATTTTATACCCAATCTTTATAATATAAATTGTGTTAAATTATTATTGATTTTATAGAAATCATAAGGAAATGGTACTTAATTCTATTATGGTAATAAATCAGGTTAAATGGAGTCAAGGATGCTAATTCAAGTATATTAGAGAAGTCGTCTACATCTTGGATCAAGACAAAGAATTACACCCACGGAGGAAAGCACATGAGCATGTATCTACCTAGGAACTAGCACGGCTTGAGGCACGGCCAAGGTTCAAACTGTGTTACACACTGTGCAAGAAGGCGACAATATGGATTTTCAACAGAGAGAGACACGGCTTAGGGCACGGCCGTGGTGGAAGCCGTAGGAGAAACCGTGCTTGGGGCCGTGGTGAAAGCCAGGTGTGCCAAGGAGAAGAAATTGTGGAACATTCGACCAGAGGATGGCACGGCTTGAAATCTAGCCGTGGGTGTAACCGTGGTACACACTGGGCACGGATGAAGACTTGTAGATTATGCACAGAGGAAGGCACGGTTTGAAATCTAGCCGTGTGGTAGGGCATGCCAGGCAGACGAATCTTCACTTCTCGAAATCTACTTGGAAAAGGAAAGATATTTTCGTATCTTGCTAGCAAAAGATCATATGCTATCCCTCTAATAATATAAATAGAGCCAACCCTAGAGGGTTAGAGGAGAACTTCTTAAAATCTGAAACTTAGAAACAAGAAGGAAGGAAGGAGGCAGAGCAGGCATCCGGGTTTCATTATGTTTTTACTTTTTATTTTCGTTTTTCTTATGAACATGAGTGGCTAAGTTACTTTTCTAGCCAAAGGGTCATAGATGTTTAATTCTCCACGAATTGTGAGGTCTAATTGACTTGTATTTATTCTGTTCTTTGTTTTTGGGTATTCATATATCTTCTGATCGTTTTACCATTATTATCTTTGTTGATTGGTATGAATAGAGCTCTTTTACTCAATTAGCAAGTTAATATATTGTCAACTAGCACGTCAAATCCGTAATTGTTTGATTGTTCTAGTCTTAGTGACACAATAACATGTTTGGTTATAAGAATAAATGATCGAATTCATGTTATGGAGGTGTATGATCGTGTTTAAATAGGTTATCTTATAATCTACTGGCATGAATTGGTGGTCTCTCTAGATTTTAATGCTATTGATAGATTAAATCCTAAGCGCTTGTCTAGGGTTGTCTAATCAATAAGAGAAATAATTCAAAGCGCTTGTCTAAGGTTATCGAGGAAGTAAGGAGAGATAGGTTGTTAGAGCTTGTTAATAACCATAACCAGTTTATCTAGAACTAAGAATAGAAAACACTTGCATCGATGATCAATTCCTAGAATTAAACTATCTTGATTCCTTTGGCTAGGCTTTTATTAATATCCGATTTTCTTACCTTGTCTTACTTTATTTTGATTCACAAACAAAACCCCCCATTTTTCTTTTCCTCCATATTCTCATTGAATAGAAATATCTTTACCAATCCCTGTGGATTCGACCCTACTCACCACTATATGCAAATCATATAATTGTCTAGGAGTAGGTTTTATTTTTGCTGGATTCGACACCCATCAAATTTTGGCGCCGTTGCCGAGGATTGGTGTCAAATTTATTTCTATTCTTATATGACTCGTTCTTCTCAGACAGGTGCATTCAATTATAATCCGGAGATTGAGAAGACTCTTAAGAGGCTGCGACGAGAAGCTAGATCATCCACTAGACTGAACTTAGCATCGGATTTGTCTGATTCATCCCTTGATTCAGAAAAAGAAGATGATATGGCAAATCCCGAGAGAACACTGCGAGAATTGGCTGCACCGGATGTGAATCAACAACCACTTTGTATTCACTACCCCGAACTAGCTATGGAATTCGAGTTGAAATCTGGGTTGATACATCTACTACCCACCTTTCGTGGTCTTGAGAATGAAGATCCTCATAAGCATTTGAAAGAGTTTCATATAGTGTGTTCTAGCATGAGGCCGCATGGAATCACCGACGATCAAATTAAGTTACGTGCTTTTCCATTTTCTTTAAGTACTAAAGATAAAGATTGGTTGTTTTATTTGCCTCCAGGTTCTATTACCACTTGGACAGATATGGTGAGACTCTTCTTGGACAAATTCTTCCCCGCATCCAGAGCCGCTGGTATAAGAAGAGAAATTTGTAGTATAAAACAGAGGGACACCGAGACTCTTCATGAGTATTGGGAAAGGTTCAAGCAATTGTGTGCCAGCTGCCCACAACATGGAATATCTGAGCAACTTCTCATCCAATACTTCTATGAAGGCTTGCTCCCGATGGAAAGGAAGATGATGGATGCTGCAAGTAGAGGCGCCATAGTAAACAAAACCCCTGGTCAAGCTAGGGAATTGATCTCCATCATGGCTGCCAATTCACAACAATTTGGGTATAGGCATGATACATCTTTAAGGAAGGTAAATGAGGTAGGTGTGTCTAACCTTGAACATCAAATTTCTAATCTAACCTCCTTTGTGCAGCAGCTAGCTCTTGGAAAAACACAACAGGTGAAGGCTTGTGGGATTTGCGCTGCTCCTAATCACCCTACCGACATGTGCCCCACATTGCAAGAAGACGATCGTGAACACGCCAACGCTGTAAGAGGATTTCCAGGACAACCGCAAAGGAAGTATGATCCCTATTCAAATACTTACAATCCTGGATGGAGGGATCGTCCTAACTTCAGATATGGCAACAAACCACAAAACTTCCAACAATTCCAACCTAAGCCATCAAACCAAGTATCGCAAGCTCCTTCTACTTCAGGTATGTCTCTTAAGGAAATTGTTAAATCACTTGTCGTTAATACAAAACAATTTCATGATGAGACAAAGCAGAGCATCCACAACTTGGAAAATCAGGTAAGCTAACTTGCTTCTTCCATAAACAGGTTAGAAACTCAAGGTAAGTTACCTTCTCAAACCATTACAAATCCAAAGCAAAGTGCTAATGCAATTACCTTGAGAAGTGGAACGAAATTGCAGGGATCAAATGAGAAAGGACACCGAACTAATCTTGAGGAAGAGACTGAAAAAGAAACTGCAACCTCGAGCCAGCAGAACAATCAGATCAAAGGACCCCTCGTTGAACCACCAAAGGTCATGACAACAGCACCTCCTTTCCCTTCCAGACTAGCAAAATCCAAGAATGAAGCTGAAGAAAAAGAGATTTTTGACACTTTTCGCAAAGTTGAGGTAAACATTCCTTTGCTGGATGCAATTAAACAAGTACCTCGTTATGCTAAATTTCTCAAAGAACTGTGTACTAACAAAAGAAAGCTGAAAGGCAATGAAAAGATTAGTGTAGGTGAGAATGTTTCAGCTATTCTTCAGAAGAAGCTCCCTCCTAAATGTAAGGATCCAGGTATATTTACTATTCCTTGCAAAATAGGTAATCTTGGAATCACTAAAGCTATGTGTGATTTAGGAGCTTCAATCAATGTTATGCCTTTGTCTGTTTATCAATGTTTAAATGTTGGTCCCTTGAAGGAAACAGGTGTTATTGTTCAACTTGCTGATAGGTCTAATGTTTATCTTGAGGGAGTTCTAGAAGATGTTTTGGTACAAGTTAATGGTTTGGTTTTTCCTGCTGATTTTTATGTGCTTGATATGGAAGATAATGATTCTCATAATTCATCAATGATTTTATTAGGGAGACCATTTCTTAAGACATCCAGAACAAAAATTGATGTACATGATGGTAACCTCACTATGGAATTCGATGGTGAAGTGATTAAATTTAACATTTATGATGCCATGAAATATCCTAGTGATATCTCTCCTGTTTTTGTTGTGGATGTTATTGACCCATTAACACAAGCTACATTTGATTTGATAGACGATGATGAGTTGAAAGTTGTACTTAATAGGAGTCTTGATACTCATGCATTGAAAACTCTTAAGGAGACGCTTGTAATATCCTCTGATTTGCAGGACAAGATCTGGGAGTTGGAATCATTAAAACCTATTAGGTATGATGTGTCCTACATTCATTTACCCCCTTCTAACACAAGACTTCTTCCCTCTATTGTGCAGGCACCACAGCTAGAATTAAAACCCTTACCCGAACATCTAAAGTATATTTTCTTAGGAGAAAAGGAGACTCTTGCTGTGATAGTCTCCAACAAATTAAGTACTTTAGAAGAAGAAAAGTTGATTCGGGTGTTGAGAGAGTACAAAGAAGCCATTGGATGGTCCAAAGCTGATATTAAAGGACTAAGCCCCTCCACCTACATGCACAAGATTTTGATGGAAGATAATTGCAAACCTTCAAGGGAAGTTCAACGTCGTTTGAATCCACCTATGATGGAAGTAGTTAAGAAAGAAATCTTGAAACTCCTTGATGCAGGTATGATCTATCCAATTTCCGACAGCAAATGGGTAAGTCTAATTCAAGTTGTTCCAAAGAAAACAGGCTTAACTGTGGTTGAAAACTCTGATGGTGAGTTAATTCCTACTCGGGTTCAGAATGGATGGAGGGTTTGTGTTGATTACAGAAAGTTAAATGCGTCAACTAGAAAAGATCACTTCCCTCTTCCTTTTCTTGATCAGATGCTTGAACGTTTGGCTGGCCATTCTCACTATTGTTGTCTTGATGGTTATTCAGGTTTTCATCAAATTCCAGTGGCGCCGGAAGATCAAGAGAAGACTACTTTCACTTGTCCATTCGGTACATTTGCATATCGAAGGATGCCTTTTGGGCTCTGCAATGCCCCAGCCACATTTCAAAGGTGTATGGTTAGTATATTTTCAGATTATGTGGAGAACATCATAGAAGTTTTCATGGATGACTTCACTGTCTATGGTGACTCTTTTGACTCATGTTTGACTAACCTTACAAAAGTGCTTCAAAGATGTATAGATAAGAATCTCGTGTTGAATTATGAAAAATGTCACTTTATGGTTGAACAAAGTCTCATTTTAGGTCATATTGTATCTTCTAAGGGGCTTGAAGTCGATAAATCTAAGGTAGAATTGATTAAATCTTTACCTTACCCTGTAAGTGTACGGGAAATTCGCTCTTTTCTTGGGAGTGCAGGATTCTATCGACGCTTCATCAAGGATTTTTCCAAGATTACTCAACCCCTATGTCGATTGCTACAAAAAGAAGTGACATTTGAGTTTAATGAGGCCTGCAAACATGCTTTTGACACATTGAGGAATGAGTTAACCTCCGCTCCAATCATCCAACCACCCGACTGGACCCTTCCCTTTGAAATCATGTGTGATGCGAGCAATTATGCAGTTGGAGCCGTTCTTGGCCAAAGAGTTGGGAGAGCTTCTCATGTCATTTACTATGCTTCCAGAACATTGGATAGTGCTCAATGCAACTACTCCACGACGGAAAAAGAACTCTTGGCTGTTGTTTTTGCATTAGAAAAATTCAGATCATATTTACTTGGCACTAAAGTAATTATTTACTCTGATCATGCAGCTCTCAAATACCTACTCGCGAAAAAGGAGGTTAAACCAAGACTCATTCGATGGATACTCTTATTACAAGAGTTTGATCTGGAAATACGTGATAGGAAAGGCTCTGAAAACTTAGTTGCCGACCACCTCAGTAGAATACCTATCAGTGCAGGGTCAACACCAATACAAGATGATTTTCCATATGAGTATCTCTTTTCTATTCAAAAGACAATTCCATGGTATGCTGATATTGTCAACTATTTGGTTACTAAGACACTACCAAGTGATTTGTCTAGGGCTCAAAAAGATAAAATTAAAAGTGATGCTAAAGTACTATGTATGGGATGACCCGTATTTGTGGAAACATTGTGCTGATCAAATCATTAGAAGGTGCATTTCTCAAGACAATATTCCTTCTGTCTTGTAATTTTGTCACTCATATGCATGTGGTGGACATTTTGGCCCTAAGAGGACAGCTCAAAAGGTATTAGGGTGCGGTTTGTTTTGGCCTACATTGTTTCGTGATTCTTTTATGTTTTGTAAGTCTTGTGAACGATGTCAAACAACTGGCAACTTAGGATGTAGACCAAATGCCACTGACCCCTATTCTTACTTGTGAAATATTTGATATATGGGGTATTGACTTTATGGGTCCTTTTCCTCCTTCTTTCGGTAATATGTACATCCTTCTTGCTGTGGATTATGTTTCAAAATGGGTGGAAGCCAAAGCGACCAGAACTAATGATGCTAAAGTTGTTGTAGATTTTGTTAAATCTCATATTTTTGCTAGGTTCAGGACACCAAAGGCTCTTATCAGTGATCGTGGCACACACTTTTGTAATAGAATAGTGGAAACTCTACTAAAAAAATACAAGGTCACTCACCGCACTTCCACCGCATATCACCCTCAAACCAATGGATTGGCAGAAGTTTCAAATCGAGAAATCAAGTCTATTCTGGAAAAAACTGTCAATCCAAGCAGGAAGGATTGGAGCAAAAGACTTGAAGATGCATTATGGGCCTACCGAACAGCTTACAAGACCCCTATAGGTATGTCTCCTTACCGTTTGATATTCGGCAAACCATGTCATCTCCCTGTGGAGTGGGAACATAGGGCATACTGGGCTGTAAAACAATGTAACATGCGAATGGATGAAGCTGGTGAGCACAAAAAACTTCAATTACAAGAACTGGAGGAAATTCGAAGAGAAGCTTATGAGAGTACTAAAATCTACAAGGAAAAAACAAAAGGTTTTCATGATCAAATGATTTCCCGAAAGAATTTTTCTGTAGGTCAAAAAGTATTACTTTATCATTCTCGATTGAAGTTGTTTCCTGGAAAACTACAATCACGGTGGATTAGTCCTTTTGTTATCACTAACATATTTTCACATGGTGCAGTTGAGATCGCAAGCCTTGAAACTGGTAAGAACTTCAAAGTCAACGGTCATCTCTTGAAACCTTTTTATGAAGGATTTCAAGTATGTAATATTGAAGAAACCAGTTTAACTCACCCCGAGTATTGTGATTGATTACAGGAACGTCTAGCCAAGGACGTTAAAGAAAGGCGCTTCATGGGAGGCAACCCATGTCAAAATATATATATTTCTTTTAGTTTTGTTTTGCTTTAGTTTTGTCTTGTTTTAGTTTTGTTTTGTTTTGATTTTAGTGTAGCTTTGAACTCCCCGGATTAGCTGCAGCAAGGATACATATCAGTAAATGACACTTTCCAGAGCTTCAAGGGAACACTCCAATACCAGGGAAGTACCAGTATTTCCTTTTCTCTTATTCTCTAATGTTCCTGGCGTTGTTAATTCCTCTTCAATTGTGTTGAATTAGAAACAGTGAGGACACTGTTTAAGCTAAGTGTGGGGGAGAGGATAATAAAATATAGAGAATAGAGAATTGATCCATACTTTGAATGTTTGTCCTTAAGCAATTTTAAGCCAAATGTTTTCAAAATTATCATGAAATCTGGAGATTGTACTAAATGTTGTAATAAGCATCTACAAAAATGTGAAATTGACTTGTTCAAATGCTTTACTCACCCACTGCTGTGATTAGAATACTTGGTAAAAATTTAGTGAAATCTTTAAGAAACAAATTTACCTTGTATTTAGCTTTGGAATTGGAAGTCTAAGAGTAAGTCGAGTCTTTAAGTGAAAAATAAAAAAGTTTACTTCTAGGATATATTAGTTACCATATACTCTCTCAAGTTGTTTGTAAAGCAATCATAACACTTAAAAAAAAAAAATCAAGCATAGCCATTACTCCAATGATTCAACTAATTGAGTTAAGAGTATTCAAACTTGAATGTTAGAGTGAGGAAGAGTCCGTAGGGGTATCTCAAAACCCGGTCACTTGAGTGACTAGCTCGGGATGTGCCGACTCAATGAACTCACTATAACGATAAGGGCGAAAAGGCGAAAGTTCATGAAAAGAAGCGGGCAAAAACCCATCAAAATAGATGCTTGAATAAATCAAAAGAACATGAATGTAAACATTTATTGAATGAAACATGACTTATAATAGAAAAGGGAGAAAATCTATGGAAAGAGTTGATATTATATGCTTTTACTTTATGTTGCAAGGATTATATGTTTACTAATGTCCAATGAAGTTTAATTGGGTGTTTTTCCTTAGTGGATTAAGTATTTACTTTTAGAATAAAAATTCTTTTGCTAAACATGAGGATTAAAGTTTGTTTTGTTTAGATTAGCTATTGAATTTTGTCCATAGTAATTTGATCACAGGAAACCAGTTTGGTTGAAGTAGTAGACATTAAAGTACAAGTCATGAATTACAAATGAACAGATGCTTGGAATGATGAAAAGAAAGTTTGTATAATCTATGACAGATCTCTCAATTGATTTGATGCAATTGCTTGAGAACAAGCAAGAGTTTAAGTGTGGGGGAATTTGATAGAGCCATTTTATACTCAATCTTTATAGTATAAATTGTGTTAAATTATTATTGATTTTATAAAAATCATAAGGAAATGGTACTTAATTCTATTATGGTGATAAATCAGGTTAAATGGAGTCAAGGATGCTAATTCAAGTATATTAGAGAAGTCGTCTACATCTTGGATCAAGACAAAGAATTACACCCACGGAGGAAAGCACATGAGCATGTATCTACCTGGGAACTAGCACGGCTTAAGGCACGGCCAAGGTTCAAACTGTGTTACACACTGTACAAGAAGGCGACAATATGGATTTTCAACAGAGAGAGACACGGCTTAGGGCACGGCCGTGGTGGAAGCCGTGGGAGAAACCGTGCTTGGGGCCGTGGTGGAAGCCAGGTGTGCCAAGGAGAAGAAATTGTGGAACATTCGACCAGAGGATGGCACGGCTTGAAATCTAGCCGTGGGTGTAACCGTGGTACACATTGGGCACGGATGAAGACTTGTAGATTATGCACAGAGGAAGGCACGGTTTGAAATCTAGCCGTGTGGTAGGGCGTGCCAGGCAGACGAATCTTCACTTCTCGAAATCTACTTGGAAAAGGAAAGATATTTTCGTATCTTGCTAGCAAAAGATCATATGCTATCCCTCTAATAATATAAATAGAGCCAACCCTAGAGGGTTAGAGGAGAACTTCTTAAAATCTGGAACTTGGAAACAAGAAGGAAGGAAGGAGGCAGAGCAGGCATCCGGGTTTCATTATGTTTTTACTTTTTATTTTCGTTTTTCTTATGAACATGAGTGGCTAAGTTACTTTTCTAGCCAAAGGGTCATAGATGTTTAATTCTCCACGAATTGTGAGGTCTAATTGACTTGTATTTATTCTGTTCTTTGTTTTTGGGTATTCATATATCTTCTGATCGTTTTACCATTATTATCTTTGTTGATTGGTATGAATAGAGCTCTTTTACTCAATTAGCAAGTTAATATATTGTCAACTAGCACGTCAAATCCGTAATTGTTTGATTGTTCTAGTCTTAGTGACACGATAACATGTTTGGTTATAAGAATAAATGATCGAATTCATGTTATGGAGGTGTATGATCGTGTTTAAATAGGTTATCTTATAATCTACTGGCATGAATTGGTGGTCTCTCTAGATTTTAATGCTATTGATAGATTAAATCCTAAGCGCTTGTCTAGGGTTGTCTAATCAATAAGAGAAATAATTCAAAGCGCTTGTCTGAGGTTATCGAGGAAGTAAGGAGAGATAGGTTGTTAGAGCTTGTTAATAACCATAACCAGTTTATCTAGAACTAAGAATAGAAAACACTTGCATCGATGATCAATTCCTAGAATTAAACTATCTTGATTCATTTGGCTAGGCTTTTATTAATATCCGATTTTCTTACCTTGTCTTACTTTATTTTGATTCACAAACAAAACCCCCCATTTTTCTTTTCCTCTATATTCTCATTGAATAGAAATATCTTTACCAATCCCTGTGGATTCGACCCTACTCACCACTATATGCAAATCATATAATTGTCTAGGAGTAGGTTTTATTTTTGTTGGATTCGACACCCATCACTCGATTATCTCGCATTTTTGCTCGGCACTTAAACCGGTCTCGATCTTGAGGTTTTTAGGTTGCTCAGTGCTTCCTAGATTTACTGTCTCCACCAGCTCGTCAATTGAAATTTCACTTTGTTCATGTTTTTGCCAATTTTCTTGTATTATTTCGTGGTCAAAGACATCACCTCCAACAACTGACCCAACAGTGTTGAAAACGATATCAATGTTTTCATTTCTTACCTATGCGAAATGTCCCTGACGTTAGATGGTAAGGAATCTAGGTGAAGTGAAACGAGAGTGCGTATATAAGCAAGAAACAAACGAATTGCAATTTATTGAATTATGAAAAGAAATCACAATAAAAATTTGTTTAATAATTGTTCCCTATCCTTGAGCTGACCTAGTACTATCAATAGGATAACATAACCAATTGTTGAAAGCTGGATGCTGCTTGGACGTGCGAGGGGTCGGGCTCCCATTGCTGACGTCGGCTTCGCTCATCCTTGGTTCTTGAATGGTAGTTGCTTGTTTGAATGATTGTTAGAGGGGTGGAAAACGCATCTGAGTATCGCTTGGCTGCTTGGTCTTTCTGCCTCTGATACCTCTGGCTTATGCCTCTTCCTGGGCTGTAAGAACGTACCCTAGTCCAAACGTCCCTTGTTGTCCCTCTTTAAACTGATGGCCTTCCTTGCTGGTTACCACACTCACCTCATTTAATATTTGGAGACCAAAATCTTCAGAGCCGTCTTCCCCAATGTAGGGTATGGCGGTCTCTCTGTAGATAACGTAGTCTTGCTCCCCCAGCATGGTGATGATCTGTCCATTCACTATGAACTTGACCTTCTGATGGAGGCTTGAGGGTATGGCTCCAGCAATATGTATCCACGGCCTTCCCAAAAGTAGATTAAAAGACCTTAGAATGTTGAGGACCTGGAAGGAGATGTGGAATATCTACGGGCCAATCTCCACCGGCAAGCTTATTTCCCCTACTATGTCTCTCTTCGACCCGTCAAAAGCCCTAACCACTATTGAGCTTGGTTTGATGTTGCTTGGATCGACTCCCAGTAGGTCGAGGGTAGCCAATGGGCACACGTTGAGAGAAGATCCATTGTCAATGAATACTCGGGAGACGATTGTGTCGTTGCATTTTACCACTATGAACAGTGGTTTTGTATGTTGGTCGCCGTCTTCTCCCAGCTCTTCGGGAGAGAAAGATATCCGGTCCATAGCGAAGATCAAATCGACCACATGGCTCAATTTGTCTGTTGCGATCCCTTCTGGTACCTTGATCTGTTTAAGCACTTTGAAGAGTGCTTCCCTGTAGGGCTCGAAGGTGGTGAGGAGGTCCATAAGTGATATCTGGGCTGGAACCTTGTTCAATTGTTCCATGATCTTATATTCACTTGCCATGACCATCTTTGTAAACGTAGAGAGCCCCTCTTCTTCTTCTTTTCCTACCTCAATGTTGGGCTCTTCAACTGAGACCTTGTATTTCGGGTCATAAATTCTCCCAGAACGGGTGATTCCACCTATGATAGGGGCTCTTTCTTGATCCAAAGCCCGATAGTCAAATGGCGCTACCTTATACCTCTCTGTGGGTATTGGGACATTGAATACATACCTCTTCGTTGGAATTTTCACCTTAGTAGATTGTCCCTCGTAGCACTTTATGACTAACGACTTCTTGTCAGATTTAATCATGTTTACGGACTTCCCCTCCTCTTTTGGTGGGTTGTCTTCTTTCTCAAACTCGGGCCTCCATCCACTAGGCGGCCCATACTCAGTTGGAGTGAAGGAATAATTTACCAGATACTCAAATCTCCCATGCGATTCACCTAAGGTACCAACCGTTAGGTCTCCAGCTAACCATCTCTTCTTGATCTGTGATTTAGGGGTTTCCTCTGGGGTTTGGCATGGGTGACTTTCTCGCTGCACTGTTGCTTTTTGCTGTTTTAGGGACTCTTTGGAATTCGGCCCTTCGGATGTGATCATATTGACAATGGGCTTATGGTTGGGCAGCGGATTAGTGTTGACATTGGGTGCTGGTGTATTAACAAAGTCCAGCTACACAATCCCGGCGTCAATCAGATATTAGAGTTGCCCTAAACTGGTGCCTACGTACCTGCTATTCAGGATCAAACGGGTCGTAGTTCGCTTTTCATGAAAAACTTTAATGTGTTTGTTAACTTTAATTATGAAATTACTTTTGGTTTATGTTTTTATCATTTTAATATTTTTCTGGAAAAATCTAAGCCTAAGCTTGGTTATTTGATTTTTTGAAAAATAATAATTTAAGGAAAAAACCAATTTTGGATTTATTAAAAAAAAATTCTAAGTGATAAAAAATTTATTTCTCTATTTTTAACCTACCTCTAATATTATTATTATTTTTTCATTAATTTTTTTATTTTTTATTAATTTTTGTTAATTAATTAATTAAAAAAATTTCTTTTATTTTTATTATTTTATCTACCCTAAACTAAAAATCTAAATTCTATCATTTTTTTCTAATATATCTTTATCATTTTTTTATGATTTTATTATTTTATAATTTTTTATTTTTATTATTATTTTTATATTTTTTATTATTTTCTATTATTCATCATAAACTAAATCCTAAAAGAAAAAACTAATCTAAATTCTAATATTTTTCTATTATTTTTTTTAATTATAAATAACAGATAAATAAATAAATAAATAAATAAATTCAATAAATAAATAATAAAAAATACAAAAAATCAAAAAATCTGACTTACCTAGATCCGGGTCGGTGCGCGGGTCAGGTCGAACGACCACGGTGGCTAGGAGTACCCGTTGATGACGTTCCGACGGCCTTTCGAGGAGGTTGAGGGACCGTTTCCTAGGTTTTCGAGGGTGTGGAACTCAACTGTGGTAGTGGATTTCTCTAAAAATGCCTCCTAGTAGCGATTCGAAGCTTGGTCGGCGGTCGTGGCTTGAGGAACTCCAACGATGCTTCAATTTCTCCGACTTTCTTTTTTTGCACTTCCGATCCGTGCTTTTGCTTCCTGCCTTCACCCTTTATTTATAGAAGTCGGAAGACTCCTCTGGATAAGCCTAAATCTTTTATTCGAATAAATCCGAATTTTTTTTGTTTTTTAGATTTGATTTTATCCAACAAATTTGATGCCGATTTGTTGTAATCTTGTGATTTATCTGGATAATTCGGTTTCAGGTTGATTGAAATCCAAAAAGTTTTGAAGAAATCTAACATTTTCGACCTCGTCGAACTTACACCGGATTTTTCCTCTAACTGGGCTCGAGGAAGAAGATGATCACGTGCGAGGCACGTGACTCCTCCTGGCCAATCATACGCTGCCAGGCGGCAGCTCGAGGAAAAAATTGCACAAAGTGCCTTCGGGGGGATTCGAACTCCTGACCTCGGTCCTCTCTTGCACGTTCTAGGCGCACACACAAGTTAGCTGAGCTAGCCCAAATCTCAGTTTTATTTAACACACAAATTGTATATACGTATTGTATTTTTATTATTTTGAAATTCTAAAATTTGTAAAAATTATTTAACTACTTTTCTTATTATTTCTACAATTATTTTCCAAAATTGATGTATTTTTCCTATTTGTTTTATTTTTTAAATACTTTCCTTTTTTTGCTAAATTAAAAAAATTGTAAAACTTTGAAAAATTTTAAAATTGATTATTATTAATCATTAGGGGCAAAAATGGGGTGTTTACAACGATGAACACTAAACACACGAACACGGTGACCATGGTTGGCTATCGAACGTGCCAAACAAATGACTATAGTCCCACTTGTGTAACCGAGTGCTTTTCCCCTTCCCTCCTCCTCACTTCAACCTTTGCAAAACGCTTAGACCAACCATTTAAAAGGAGAGGATAATTTAGGGGGGGGGAATGGCTATAGTAACTCCATAATTGCAATTCCATGGTATGTAAACTAAATTGGAATTTTGTGTTTTCATTCCTAACCAAATCCCTATTCCATGGTCACAGCAAACTAAATGTCATCATTCCTATTCCATGTAGAATAAGGTCATAATAGAATTGTTATTACGGCCAACTAAATGCAACATAAATATGTGATTAGATTAAATATTACATACAAAATTTGGCCTCAATTCAATTTAAAATTTCATACTCATATATGTAGTTTATTATTTTGGCCAAACTCTGAGTGTATTTTTGAAGTAGTCTCCTAATCAATTAGAAAAAAAATTTGGACTAATGTAGCTAGTATCCTATGCCTATAATTGATTTCTACCTTTTATTTGACTTAATTTGGTGAAAAAAAAAGAAGTTAAATTGAGCTAAAAAATTGATACATTCACGTGGCATTATTTCCTTTCCTATTTTAGTCGATTTGCAATTTTAGAGGAGAAGAAGATGAACGATGATGAGCATTGTTCATCTTACGTGCCTGCACACTCATGTAAATGTCACGTGCCTAGGACGAAAAAATATTGGGATGTAATTTTGTGTCTCCTGAGTTTTAAACCCATAACCTTCATGTCCTGTGCATATGTGTGGCGGTGGGCTTAGCCAATTGGGCCATGCCTTTTTTGCATCATCTTATGTTCGCACAATATAAATGAGTTGCTTTTCTTTTCTCTCTTTTTTTTTATGTTAACTTTATCAAATATTTATATGATTTTTTTTAGATATTTTTGACCTTTTTTCTAAAATTAGGGCTCACCCGAAGAGGCTATAATGAGGTGTCTACAGGTGCCTCTCTTTGTGATGAAGTTTGAAGAAAACGTTGCCGCAAAGATAAAAGAGACAGAATTTTTTGCCTAAAAGAAAGCATGGACAATGCTATGGTTAGCAGATTTATTTGACAGTGGGGAGCTTTTCTATAAACTAGCAACCATGAAGGGTGAAATATCTAGGGAAGTGCTTCATAAGCTGACTAACTGACAGCAGGAAGTGTTTCCTAAACTAGCAACCTTGAAAGGTGAAATGTCTAGGGAAGTGCTTTGTAAGCCGACTAACTGGCAGCGGGAAGTGTTTCTTTAAACTAGCAACCCTAAAAGAAAAATGTCTAAGGAAGTGCCTCGTGAGCTGACTAATTGATAGCAAGAAGCTTTTCTTAAACTAGCAACTCTAAAAGGTAAAATGTCTGGGAAAGTGCTTTATGAGCTGACTAATCGACAGTAGAAAGTGTTTTTTTAAACTAGTAACCCTGAAAGGTGAAATGCCTAGGAAAATGCTTTGTGAGCTAACTAATAGGCAAAAAGAAGCCTTTCACTAGGTTAGCAACCTTAAAAGGTGAAATATTTACGGAAGTGCTTTATGGGCTGACTAACTAACTATGGGAAGTGTCTCACTAAACTAGCAACCTTAAGAGAGAATGTTTAGGAGAGTGCCCCTATAAGCTGATTAACCGACAACAGGAAGTGTCTCTTTAGACTAGTAACCATAAAAGGAGGATATCTAGGAAAGTGTCTCACTATGGGCTAACTAACCATAGTGAGAAGCATTTCTTTAGATGAGCAACCATAAAAGGAGGATATTTAGGAAAGTGCCCCATTATAGGCTGACTAATTCACAATGGAAAGCGTCTCTTTGGATTGACAACTGTAAAAGCAAGATATCTAAGAAAGTGTCACATTATGAGCTGAGTAACCAACAATGAGAACTGTCTCTTTAGATTGGCAACCATAAAAGGAGGATATTTAAGAAAGTGTCCAATTATGGGTTGACTAACCAATAGTGGAAAGTGTCTCTTTAAATTGGCAATCGTAAAAGGAGGATATCTAGAAAAGTGCCCTTATGGGCCGACTGATCAATTATGAGAAGTGTTTCTGCCAACCTTAAAAGGTGAAATGTCTAGGAAAGTGCTTTGTAAGTTGACTAACCAACATCGGGAAGTGTTTCTTTAAACTAGCAAGCCTCAGAGAGAATTTTTAGCAAAGTGCCCCTATAGGCTTACTAACTGGTAATGAGAAGCGCCTCTTTAAACTAGCAACTTTAAGAAAGAATGTCTAAGAAAGTACCCTCATAAGTTGACTAACCGACAATGGGAAGAGTCTCTCCAAACTAGCATCCCTAAGAGAGAATGTCTAGGAAAGTGCCCCCATAGGCTGACTAACCGACATTGGGAAGCATATCTCTATACTAACATCCCTAAAAAGAGGATATCTAGGAAAGTGCTCCATTATAGGTTGACTAACCAACAGTAGTAAACGTCTCTCCAAGTAATTGGTAATGAGAAGAGTCTCTTTAAACTGGTAACCTTAAGAAAGAATGTCTAAGAAAGTGCCCTTATAAGTTGACTAACCGACAATGGGAAGAGTCTCTCCAAACTAGCATCCTTAAGACAGAATGTCTAGGAAAGTGCCCCCATAAGCTGACTAACCGACATTGGGAAGCATATCTCCATACTAGCATCCCTAAAAAGAGGATATCTAGGAAAGTGTTCCATTATGGGTTGACTAACCAACAGTAGTAAACGTCTCTCCAAGTTAGCAACCCTCAAAGGAGGATATCTAGAAAAGTACCCCATTATGGGTTGACCAACCGATGGTGGGAAGCATCTCTCCAAACTAGCTACCTTAAAAAGAGGATATCTACGAAAGTGCTCCATTAGGGGTTAACTAACCGATAGTAGGAATGAATTCCTAATTGAGAATCTTATTTTTCAAATAATTGTCAAAAGTTTCTACATTGACGATGACTTGAGACTCTTGAACAAATGATAACTAAAGCTTTTCTGAAAATTTTCAAGACAAATGCTCTTCTAAACTTAAGGATAAGATGACATGGCATTGAAGTATCTTCAAGCAAACTTTGAAAATTTTCTTTCTACTCAAATTTTTTTTTATTGGTTAGGCTAAAATCTAAAAGAATTATTTTTAAAAAAAAATTCTAACAACTAGAGAGTCTAACAGAGGTCCCAAAAACTACAAATAAAGGGGCAGGTCTACCCTACTACTTAATAATCATTTACTCTTTTGCCTTAATTTGCTTCAAGGATATGGCTTAATCTTGGAAAAGTAGTGCCTTAGCTCAATCAATCATCTTTTGAGGGGCTTCTTGCAATTAAGACTTATATCTTCTTCTTGGAGGCATCAATATTTAAATTTGGGACAGACAATGCCCTTGAAGGATGACTTCAAATTCCCTTCTTCCACTTAGAAATAGATAACTCATTCTTAATTGGTTTAATCTAAGAGGACTTCCTCGCAACCTATCAATTTAGATGTCACTCTCGACTTCTATTCCAAAAATTATGGTCTCTCTTATAAGTAATATTCTTTGATCAATCTATTAGGACTTTTTGAGACTTGTAGTGCGATATAAGCTTTCAGTCATTGGTTCCAACAAAGCATCATCATTTCAACCTAGGTTTACAAGTTAAGAAGCCTTAAGAAAAACTAAAATAGTACTTACTCCGATTTCGAAAGCTATTCGTACTTAGGATAAATTGTTTTGCAATGATCTAGAGAAGCCTTTAGAGAAGGATGGTATTATGGGTGGTACATATCTTTAAATTGTAATGTTTGGGCTCTTGTACTTGTCCCTAGTGTTTTCAAGTATTTTTAAGATCACTTTTTGATTGTGTATAGGTTTAACTACCCTTGTTTCTTTTCTTTTCTTTTTTTCCTTTTTTTTCATTCGTTTTCTTTTTCCTTTTTTTTTTTTTATTTTAGGCCTAATGGTGATCATCACTTGTGGGTCATGTGTGGTTTTTCAGAATGTAGGCTTTTCTTCATCTCAAAGGTAATAAATTATCCATAGCAAAAATTACCCTTGAATTGTTGCAACTACGACAAGCACTATTTAGTTAATTCCTTTTCTCTCAATTGATGTCCCTATAATCCTAGTTACCTCATTGTGAGGTGGTTCTTGATAGGATAAAAATTTGAAATTCTTCTTATATAGGCTCAAAATGGGGTTGACAAAGGATTATCGTGTTCAGGATAGCAAAAATGAATGTTTAAAGTTATTTTGATTAACGTATCAAATTTAAGATGGACCTCCTTTAAGGAATAGGAATGAGACTAAAACCTGACATTAATAACACTCAACTCTCAAGTGTTTAAGGGTTAGTGTTTAGGATGTGGTTTGCCTCTTTTCATCCTAAACTTTTCGAACAAATGCGATATCTTTCCATTTTACCAAATTTTCCCCTATTCACTAAGTCCTGTGATGTCTTTAGGGGTTATGTGTCCTTGTCAACTTGACCAAATAATTTGGTTTTAACCTGTCTCTCGTCGAAATTTAGTTGTCCAAGACATAGCTAGTTAAGCCAGTCTTCTTTATGCCCCTATTGGTAATTAACCAAAGTCACTTCGAAAGTGTGCCCCCAAAATTAGTTACCCCCATGTCTGGTTTACTAAAATAGATAACTTTTGATGTAGAGAAACTTCAAGTGTGGCCTCTAGTGGGGGGGGGGGGGGGGGGGGGGGGGGTTTTGAGTCTAAAGTAGGTAATGTTTACAGTAGGTAAAGAGATATTTTGAAGTGACTAGACTTTTATGTTTAGGGTCTTTCAAGTTAAGAGTGGATTATGGAGGGCTCTAGCCTTATGTTAAGAGTAAGTGACTACGAGCCTTGGGTTGAGTTGACCTACTTAGAAGCAACTTTTGAGACCTTAGAAAAATCTCTTACTATTAGCAACTATTCAATTTTCTTGGTTTTTTTTTTTTTTGAAAGTTTTCTGTTTTCGAAAATCAATATTAAAAAAAAATACTAAGAGGAGACAAGTACTATTTGAGTGAACAATTCAACTCTAAGATGATGACTAAAGAAAAGTGACAAAGAAGATGATTATTTACGGTTACTAGGATGATAACTATTACTTGCAACCTGAGAACTTTTGGACTTACTTCTATAAAAGTGGAAGAATATTTTACAAAGTGAGGGAGATAAATTTTATGGTATGAAAAAAAATTACAAATCTTTTTTTTTTCAATTTCAATTATTAATTTTTTAAAAAAAAAATTGTTTTAAAGTGACGGATTAGAGATAATATTTTACAAAGGTGCATTACTAAAGTTTACTAATATATTACAAAATAGAAAAGAAAATATGAGGTGGCTGGAAGATAAATAATTGCAAGATTAAGTAATACATTCTATATTATTATTATTATTTGTATTATTTTTTAAAGAAATTTAACTAAAATTTATGAAACAATATTTCATAAGTCTTTAATGATGAATAAATTAATAAAGACAAGAAAAAATAACAAGTATAATGATAAGAAAATGAGGCATGTGGATGCAAATGTAAAGGGCAAAATAGGGACCAGTAGCTAATTAACGATGTGGTAATGCTGAAATTTTATTAATATTGCAAATTTTGGAGTTCGATTACATTATTTAAAGAGAAAAATACCCAAAGTAAAAAAAGAAAGTCCTATAATCTAAGTTTTTCTTTTCCTTCCTTAGCCACTAGCTTTTGACTTCCTCTTCTTTTGATGGATGGATGTTGATTCTTTCTTCTTCCCCTTGTCTTTTGCATCAGCTTCAAATTCCTTAACATTCTCTTGAGTCTTCCTCAACTAGGCTTCAAGTGCTTTATTCTTCTAATTAGATTTCTTAAATCTATTTTTCCATAAGTCTTTCTTACCTTCTACAGCTTCAAAATGGACCTCCATCTGAGCTTGCACCTGCTCTATATAAGTCTTCATTTCTAGGCTTGGGTTGCTTGGCGTAAAATAAATGTCATTAAGAGCCCAATACGTCCTTTCTCCCATCTTATACAACTGGTTAACACTAAAGTCCCTAGTAGCTCAATGTTTTCCTACTTCACCATCCAATTCTCTTAGATCAATATTAGGGCTTTTGATTCGAGACTCCCATAAGGGCCTCAATTCTATCAATTTAGCTACCTTGTTAGCTACTAATAAGTTTTGGTTTTGAAATTCAAATGTAACTACCTCCAATGAGGGCCTATGGATTATGTCTTGGATGGTACCAAATTGGCGGACTACTGAATATAGATGATAGCCCATACACCAATTAAGCCCAATTAACGAAACCACTTAAAAGTTCTTACACATCAAAACAACATTATTGTAATAGTTCCATCTAGTAGTCCATAAAATATCTTCAGCACTAAAGCCCTTAAGTATCTCTACCCAATTATGGTTAGAACATCATTTAGTAATTTCATCATATCTGCACAAGAATTTATAAGGTCAATCTGTTAGGCTAATGATCTTCTAACCATGTTTAGCCTATAACACTTGAGATGGCTCATAAACCAAATTAAGATTAGATTGATGTTGGAGTGGAAGATTCCATTACCCTTCTTCTTCACAAAATTCAAGTTTCAAATTTGTTCAACTAAGAGGGCTAGAGCATAGGACTTCCCCTCTAAAAATTGAGTCACTAATTCTATGACTCTATAATGAATATAGAAGACCCTGGTAGGAAAAAGAATGGTCACAAATGTCGTTAAGATGAAGACATGAATTTGATTCTGTCCGTAGTCCTTAGGGCTTCCACATAGAATGTCCTTCTTACCTTTAGAATCAAAACGTGCCCCAAACCATGTTTGTAAGTCATCTAGTCAAAGGCAATGTCCATTGCTATCCCCCAATGCTTTGTTGATCACTAACCTACGGATCCCTAAAAGTCTGTTAAAGATGCTTGCTAGCTCATCCTATAAATCTAGCATATATACATCATTGGAAAGTGGAGGAGCCTGGAGAAGCTGTGTATATTCTTCATTAGTTGGGGTAATCTCATGTGGACTGATAAAGAAAGCCACAGGCTTGAACTTCTTATAATTGTAATGTAACCCTAATCAAAGGTATGCTGATGTTGATTTTCACTAGTAAGAGAATGGGCCCAATCTTGTCCTTTATTACAGCCTGATCGCTCGGGTTGTATAGAGTGAGCCAGTGATCCAATATCAGCTTTAGGTTTAAAGGCTTGCGAACGTGGATTTCCTTGCAAAGAAGATGATCAATCAAAGTGTTGGCCATCTAGTAAAAATACAAATAAAATTTTTATGTTACAAAAATTTATCCTATTTTACAAAATTCTAAATGCATGATAAATTAAAAAAAAAAACTTTATAGGGATATTTACAAACAGAAACCATTTCAAAACTTTGAGATGCAATTTTCACAAGGTGTCACATCATTAATTATTTAGTGGTTTAGAAACTTATGTATGCAAAAGGATAGGTTATAAAGTTCACTAAGCATAGTGGCTTCCCACATTTTCAAAGAAATGAATCTCATGCCACATTGAAGCATTAGGTGGGGTAACTTAATCAACTCTAAGCAGTGGTTACCCCACTACACTTGGAACTTACACAATGGCTCCCCTTCTTAAGGTCTTAGACAACCTAAGTCTGACCATATCTAATCACACACATGAAAAATCCCTTTTTTTTCAAACCAAGTCCCTAAATCCCTGCATCATCCTCAAATAAAAACATTAGTACAACTAAATATTTACAAGAAGGAAAAAAAAAACAAATTAAGGATACTTAGAATAAATCATAATTTCAAAACGTTTAGGTGGCTAGCCTACTTGAGAATCCCTAGTGGAGTCGCCAAGTTATCAAGTCTAATTTTTATTTTATTTTTCCTAATTTGATTCATATTAAATCCTATGCCCATTTAAAGTGAATCATCTACTTAAATGAGGAAAAAAAAAAACCTAGTTTTTTTCATTTATTTAAGAAATTGAAGTTACCACCAAACAAAGTTGGAAAATTTTGTTAAGTTAAGATTAATTAAGCAGATTAATCCTAAATTAGACACTAGTTAACGAATTTTTAAAATAAATAAATAAACATAGATTTGGGATTTGGGGACTAACCTATTAAAATCCTACAGTTATCACCTTAACCTTCTGAATTTCGATTATATTTAATTATAATTTTTTAGCATAAAATAAAAATTTTATTTATTTACAATAAGAAAAAAAAAGTAAGAAAAATAATAATAATACTAATAATAATAATAATAATAATAATGAAAATAAAATTTTTTATTTTTTTAACGTTGTCCTATAGGAGTGCCTATGTACCTACTATTCATAATCAAACAAGCTATAATTTTCCTTTTTATAAAAATTTTAGTTTTTTTATTTATTTTATAAGAAAATTCCACTTTATGTTATTAACCATTTTTTTTTTTTGAAAAGATCTCTAAAACCCTTTTTTTTAAAAAAAAAAAACCTATTTTTTTAAAAAAGACCATTTAAATTTTTTTATTTTTGAAAAAAAAAATTCTAGATGATAAAGAGAAATCAATAAAAAAAAATGCGGAAGTACAGACATAAACATGCAAATTTTCATATTCTTAGATTTTTTTATAATAACATGCAATAAATAATATCTAATTATTTAATTATTTATAAAAAATATTATTACTATTTAATTTATTATTGCATATTATATATATATATTTATATAACATGGACAACAAACCCCCTTAACCAATTTCTAAATTCAAGCACTCTAACCAATCCAGTTTAAATTAAACCAATACCAAAATAGTATGAACAATAAGCTTGATCTTTAATCCAATTGAAACAACTCATGAAAGATTATACTTAATCGGCTACTGGGTTTTATTCCTTTGGTGATGGGGAAGTGTTTGGTGGTCTTGGGTTGTTTCGAGTTTCTCTTGTTTGAGAGAAATCAAAGAGAGAGAATGGGAGTATAAGGGGTTAAAGAGAGAGAGAGAGAGAGAGTAAGGAATGGGAGCATACCGAATCAATGGGTATTTATGGTTCTTAAATCTTTGAGTCCAAAATTGAATACGAATTTATGATAATTGAAAGTATTAAAGGATATATTCGTGTTCTAGAAACTTTAATTGCCCTAAATATGCGATTAGATCGAGTATTACATATAAAATTTTGCCCCAATTCGATTTAAAATTTCAGATTCATATATGTAGTTTAGTATTTTAACCAAACTTTGAATGTATTTTTGAAGTAGTTTCCTAATCAATTAGAAATAATTTGGACTTTTTTAGCTATTATCCTACGCTTATAATTGATTTTTGCCTTTTATTTGACTTAATTTAGCGAAAAAATGAGTTAAATCGGGTAAAAAAAATTAATACATTTGCGTAGTATTATTTCTTTTCATATTTTGGCCGATTTGCGATTTTGTCAGAGAACGTACCTAAATGTCACACCGAAAAATATTGGGATGCAATTCAACATCACCCGCATTTTGAACCTACAACCTTCATTCCCCTATGTGCATGAATGGTCATGGGCCTGGCCAATTAAGCCAAGCCTTTTTTGTGTTATCTTCTATCCCGCACAATATAAATGAGCTTCAGTCCCTTTTTGGTTTCTTTTCTCTTTTTTTATGTTAATTTTATCAAATATTTATATGATTTTGTTTTTGGTATTTTCAACCTTTTTTCCTAAAATTAAGGCTTAAACTAAAAAAGAAAAACAAAAACCAAGGAGGCAAAATGGGGTGTCTACACCTTTCTTACACAATGGCTCCCAATATAAAAAGAATGGCCAAAAGACACATTTAGTTAAAAGTCTCTAACTCTAGGATATTTGCTCTTCCTTGCTCCCTTTCTTTCTCGCCCAAAAGGGTTGATGATACTTACAACATGATCCTCCTAATGGTGAAGTATCAATAATTAAGTCTTGCAACAACCATTAACAATCATAACTCAGTAAGATGAGAATGCAATACTTTCAATACTATATACACACAAGCAAATTTAAATAAGCTTTCAAATATATGCTATGCATGAATAACCATATGTAATGCAACATTGCAAGCAAGTTTTCGATAACTAATGTGAAGTCTAGGGTTTAACACTCTTTTTGACCCTAGGTTGGGAATTCTCATAACTATCAATGCTTAGGTACCTCCATCATAATTAAATTCTCATCTTTTTCACTTGATTACTTATTTTTTAGTATTTTACATCTTAAGTTCAAGGTCCCTTAAGTGCACTCTTAAGCACTCAAACCCTCAAAGATAGGTAAGACTCTTAATTAGGTTTCGTCAAAGGCACGATAACCCCTACGTCACTTAGTTTGCTAATGGTGGAACAATAATTCTTAAATGATTACTTACTCCTTATCCTATAGTAGGGATAACCATTAACACAAATATAATTTCTTGTGTAATAAATGTCTAGTTTTAATTAAGTCCAACCTTTAATTAGTAGATTTGAGGCAATCAAGCAAGGTATACATACAAACCATTCCACAATCAAAGTTAAGGTAAGAAGACAACACATTGCTTATCATCCAATCACTTAAGTATACAAGTAAACACACCATGAACAAAGCAAAAGAAACCAAACCAATCACCAAATGTTCACCTTCCTGGACAAAGCAAATGTCACCCCACATTACTACTTCAATCAACCATTTAGGCATCCAATCGCTCAAGCATTCGAGCCAAGAATAATCATCAAATATCCACATAAACAAAACAAAAGCAACCAAACATCACACGACTTCAAGCATTTACTATCTAACTCACCCCAATCAACCACTCCTCTAACTCCTTAAACACCGAAACACCCAACCTTCATAAGGATAAATACACGTGCATTTCCATATTTATACATACATAACTATCATATAGCCTAGCTTGTATACATATAAGTAGTGTTAGCACGAGTGTGAAGAGGGTTTGGCACATACACATAGTACTAATTTTCTAAACATAAGCATAGATATGATTATTATACATATATGTCCATTAATTTATACATAGATATAGTTTGACAAACCTTATGTATATACATTAACTTATATAGGTAAAAGATTGATTTATATATCAATTTAGCTAGAGAAATAAGTTTTGAAAAACATGATTTCTTACAAATATACAAGAATCAAAAGATAATACATAGTAGCTTTAAAAGATGGAAATTTATACATACAACTTTGTATAATTATAGGTATAAATGTTTTTACGAACCTAAGTGTATTATAGGATAGATATAAACTAAGGTACATAAATAGAAGTTGGAATAAGTGAGTATATTTTCATTAGAGGTTGTTATTTCACATATGTAAATCTATATGGTATAAGTGTGTGTGTGTGTACATTTACACAAAGGAAAGGGAAGATAAAGTTGCGAGGGAATTCTAAGTGTGGATAGCTTGGAGGGCCAACTAGATGATATGGGGAGAACAAGCTGGCTAGTCCAATTGGCACCATCAAGCCAGTGCTTGGGGCATTAGCAAGTTGGTGCTTTAAGCACCATCAATCTAATGTCTTCTTGAGTTGCGACCCTTTCTATTTTCTTAACTGTTATGATAGTGATTTTTGCATCGTCTTGATGGTATTATAACACTACTTCGTCTTTCTTCTAGACATTATAAATACCCTTCAACCCACCTCATTTTTACTTTATTTCCACTGCAAAAATCAATAGCAAACATCACACGAACAACTAAACACAACAAAATATACATGTACACACTACATCACAAGCAAAATACAACATTATAGTTCATCCTTGAGTATTCCACTTACCTTTGCCTTGTAACTCTTATGGCTCTAAATAATCTTCGTGAAGTTGAGAAAAGTCAAAACCTTGACCTTTGATTCAAGGACAAAGGTGTTACTAAAGATTACACTAGACTAAACTTTGTGAAAACTTACTAAAGCTCAAGTTTTCAAGTCATTTTACAAGTTCAAAAACCCTACTCTTATGCTACTCTTTACTTAACTCGAATTTTGAACTAAATATTTACCTTGGAAGAGTGGTCTTGTTGTGTAGTTCTCTTTCCAAGGACCGTGATGATAGTCTCAAAATTTAATTAATTTGGAGCTCATGTGAGGGGGGTATAAATTTTTTAAAATTGGGGAGCGTGGAGGTTATGTAAGAAGAAGGAGAAATATCAGAGAAGAAGGAAGAAATGGGAGGAGAGAGAAAAGGTGGTGGGGGAGTTTAAGGGTTGACGAAATTCAAATTTCCTCGGTTCATCTAACACACGTACTAATGATCTTAGTAAATAATTCTAATTATGATATTTTTATATGAAAATTTATAGGTAGGTTGAATAAAATGTTCTAAATTTAAATATTTATTCAAAAAATTTATTTAACTATCTTGAATTTATAGTTTTAATTTCTTTTATCATTTGTCTTACAATTTACTTAATTATCTTATAAAACTTCTATTTCCCTTAATTTAAATTTATCAAGGTTTAGAATAAGGCTTTAGGTTTAATTATTTCACTAATTTGGCATCAAATATTGCTTTAATTATGGGGTTTCACATGTTCATCATGGTTACAGCTCCTTATCATTATTATTACTTTTTACTACTATTATTACTTTCCTTGTTAGGTAGGCGCCTTATACTAAATTTAAAGTATCATTTACTATGTTGGCTAAAAAAAAAAGTATCATTTATTATAATAATTTTGATGTCTTATTGACATTATCTTATCTGTGGAGATTTGATCATTTGCATACACACTTTATGCTTTTTGGGGAACTTGTTAGCAAATTTTAATTTGGAGTAGGGGTGTAAATGAGTTTAACTACTTGCAAGTTACTTAAGTTTGACTCAATATTTACTTGAGATCAACTCAAGAATAGTCTAGTTGAGCTTGAACTTAAGCTATTTGAGTAGTTAATCGAGTTAAGCTCAAGCTTCATAATGTTTGACTCGAGTAGCTTGCGAACTTAAGCGAGCTTGAACTGAGTATAGATATTAATTGAATTCGAGTTGAATTTACATATTAATATTATTATAATTAAATAAAAAAATATTTTTAGATAAATCGTGCTTAAAGGAGCTTAATCGAGTTGAGCTTGAGTTTTGAAATTTCGAGTTAAGCTTGAGCTTGAGCTTAAGCTCAAAACTCTAGGCTTGATTGAGTTCAAGTTGAGCTTAAGCTTTGAAATTTTAAGTTAAGCTTGAGGTTGAGCTTAGCACTGTGCAATCTTGACTTGACTCGCTTACACCAGTAATTTAGGATTTCATATTTAATTTTCTAGCTAGAGGCTCTCTCTCTCTCTCCTTTAATTAAAATGTTTCTTTCTATGATTATATGGTTACAATAAATCTTTCTTTTTGAAATTAATTTTGTAAGGCATCTAATTGAGTCATTATGAATAATTTTTTCCGTCATCGGTCTTTTCTTATTGGATTGTAATATTTATTCTAACATGTATGCTATAGTCCTATTAAGTTATAGTGAGCAAATTTTTTATTTATGGGTATTAATAACAAGGGGTGTAAACAAGTCAAACTACTTGCAAGTTATTCAAGCTCGACTCGATATTTACTCAAGATCAACTTAAGAACAGTTGAGTTAAGCTGGAGGCTGAGTTACTCAAGTAGTTAACCAAGTTGAGCGTAAGTTTCATAATATTTAACTCGACTATAGCTTGCGAGCCTAATCAAGTTCACTGAATTTAGATATTAATTGAGTTTGAGTTAAGTTTATATATTAATATTATTATCACTAAAAAAATAGATAAATCGAAGTTTAAACAAGCTTAATTGAGTCAAACTTGAGTTTTAAAATTTCAAGTCTTGAAATTTCAAGTTGATTTCGAGTTTGAGTTAATAATCTTTCTTCATGATGCTTAATCTCACATTACAAGTATTAACTTCTCTGTTTTAATCCTGAAAATATCTTAGTCTGAACCAGACTACGTTCTGGTAGTTCAATTTGTTGGTCAAATAATAAAAACAAAGCCAAACTATTTTGTGCAAAGTTCCCCACTATCGTAGACTAACTCCCACCCTTTGGAAAGTCATTTTGTACTATCAAGTGTTTATTGAGCTACCTATATACTTTTTTATATTGGGTAAAGACATAACGAGATTACTCATAGTGGAATGAGCTCAATAATCCTATACATTGGAAGAGTTTAACTACACCACATGGGATTGGAACCCAAGCATTTATTCTTCTTTCCTTTTGGCTAGAAAGAAATTGATTCATGATAAATGTTATATTGGATGCTTGTGCTTTATTTATTTTTTCAATTAACTACATAAAGTTTTAAAGTATCAGTTTACTATTTAATTTTTACTTATTTTAACAATTAATTAGCCAAACCTTGTTTATTTTTGCAATTAACTACTTGAACTTTGTCTCTCTTTTATTTTTATTTTTATTTTTACAATTAATTATTCAATCCAAATATTATAAGATGGCATCAAAAAGTTGATAAGCAGTAAATTGATAATTATAAATTTTAAATAGTTATTTGTAAAAATAAAAAAAATTTAGATATCGAATATGACATTCATCCTAGATCAAAACACAAGCATTAAGAGTGATTTGTTTCTTATACCTACTTGCAATAAGAGTTCTTAAAACGCTTCTTCACCTACTTGAATACTTGGCAATCCCAAGACTCTCTACCACTCTTAAAGCTTATTTGTTAAGAAACACTTTCTATCAACAAAAATATTTATTAAAAATAGAAATATATACATATATATAATTTGAGTGCCTAATATTTCCTTAGTTTTAGTAGGCTTCAGTTAAGCTCAACAAAAATTCTATCCACTCTTAGCATGTTTGGTTCATAATAATTTATGTAATAAAATAACATTATTGAAAATATAGTGAGTAAAAATAAAAAGAAATTGTGAAGAAAAAAAATTGAAAACCCTTTAAGCCAGAGGATGGCTAGCCAAGCCAATTGCATGGAACCAATTCATGCCTCACCACTACAGATGAGTTATGTAACTTTATTGAAATAACGGGCGGCACCATCAACACCATAAAAGTAAGAAAGAAAAGGCATTCGACTTAAATTTCTAATCAGACTATGAAAAATAAAAATTGATTTTTTTTTTCATTTTTTACGACCTACCATTGTAATAGGATCGCATGACCTCCCTGTTGCAATCCAATTATTCACAAATGGCCTTGGCTAGTCACGTTAAGGCCTTAGGAGAAGTCTTAAAGGACCTTGATATTTTTTTTGTTTCCCTACATATTTTCCTTTTTTTATAATTTTTTGTTATTTTGTATTATATTGTATTCAATTAAACATTTTAAAATAATATCATTTTATTAAATTAATTACTATAAACCATTCATTAGTTGATACGTGTAGAGGGAGGAGAAATTCTTCACAGACATGACTAAAGTTCACTTTCATGAAATTTGATAAATGTTGAAGATGCAAATAAATAAAAATAAAATTTTAAGAATTCAAATAAGAAAGTAAGGAAAAGTTAAAGACTCTAAAAATATACTAAAACTAATTGGAACGAATATTATTGACATAAATAGTGAGGTTTGTAGATGTATAAACTGAAAAAGAATATTTCTTTAACAATGAGAATCAAGTTTAGTACTAATAAAATCAAAATTTCACACTGCAAAATTTATAACTTTATAAAATCAACACCACAAAACCAACGCCCATGCTGATGTAGAATCCATCCTCATCCTCATCTTTATGACCACCCAAGTCGATTGGAGGTGGTGCTTCTGCTTCTTGTTGATGGCACTTCTTGGGGAGAGGATCACCGCATAGTCCTGGATTGTCCATAAATGAAGCTGCAGTTTGGGTTTGGATTTGAGTGCCTTTTGGGATTGGCCTGTTAAGCTGTTGTTTGAAAGGTCCAAATTGGCTAGAAAATTTAAGTTGGAAATGCTTTGGGGAATTTCTCCCCATAGATGGCTTGAGGACAAATCAAGAACTTCAAGCGTACTCATCTCACCAATTCTACTTGGTGTGCTTCCAGGCAAGTTGTTGTTGGATAGATTCACAGTTATCTCAATGCTACAAGGCTTCCAAAGCCATGAGTTAGCAGATGGGCATAGTGAGTCGTGAATATTTCCTGTTAGATTACTGTTTGACAAGCTAAGCAGGGCTAGTGTTCTATAGCCTCTCTCTTTCCAACATAGAGGAAGCTCTCCTGATAAATTATTGTTTCATTTATGTGGGAGATTAAGCGATTAGGCATCAGGGAACAGTCCGTATCTTAGCGGGCGTTACACTGCAGCCATTGCTACTGTGGGTTCTTTTTCCCTATGTCTGATTCAAATACCAAATCTAAACCGTAAAAAAAATCTTTGCTTCAAAATTTTCTTGTTTTATTTTCATTACACTCTTTTCAAGTTTCTGAACCTTTTTTTTTTCTAACATCCAATATTAATATAAATTTGCGGTTTGGCTTTGGCTAAAAGAAAGTGTATTTAAGCTTTGATACTGTAATATATAAGAAAATAATTCCATTTGAGTTTCCTTTTTTTTTTATGAACTTTTCTTTTATGTATCACACTTTTGATGGAAAAATATCATTAAAAAATAAATGACTCAGTGATCCATTAACCTTTTACTCTTTATGGATGTGGTTTTTAACTTTTTTGTATTTTGATCTTTGTCTTTATCTTTGAGCTAAAAGCAAACATAATGTATAAAATTTTCTAAATTCTATTTTACTTAGCAATCCCATATTTTTACGACCAATAATCAATATGAGATGGAAAATGCACCTGTTCGTAGCAATTAAAACATTTATTTTAAACCAACAGACAGATATCATGTACAATAAAATTAGTAAAAATAAAATGGAAAAGTAGGATCGAAAGAACAAAGCCTAGTGGTTAGGAAGAAATATGAGTTAGACAATGAGACTTTTAAGGCTAAGTTTAGGTCAAAACTCAACTCTTTAGACACCTCTCTATGATAAATAATTAGCCAAAGGAAAATCTTGTGGTTATAACTCAATTGAGAATGCCCTCGACCTTATCTGAGGTAGGTTTTGTAGCCCTCTCCTAAAAAAGGAGGATAAGTTATTTTTGGTTGAAGATAAAACAAATCATAAAAAAAAAAAATCAAAACTCTCTCCATTTCATCTGAATTTTTTGGGCAAATTGAAATTGAAATTTCCAACATGCAATCATCAAAATAGGAAGAAGAACAAAATTGAAGTAGGATGCAACAAGAATTTGAAGAAATTGAAGAAAAAAAAATCAAATTAAATAGGGAGGATTTTGTCTGTTCGTTCGAAGGGATTAGGGTAAATCTGCTGCTAGGCCAAGCTAGGGTTAAGGTTTTGGGTAGGAGAGGATTCCGGTCGACATAGTGGTTGCTGGCTTTGGTGGCCGGAGGCTGATGAACGAAGCAGCCCCTAGTAACACCTGAAACTTTCTATTTTTGTTAAAAATATCATATGTTGGTGAAAAATTATGATTTTTGGTATTCTAGCATAATTTTGTATGACTATTAATGTGATAATTTTATTTTTCGGAAATTTGATTCAAAAATATGTGGTCCTTAAGAAATGCTCTGTTCTGGTTGTAAATTAAATTGGAAACTAAATAGGTCAAATGATGTATTTTTGATGTAATTTTTAGTATATAAGATCCTTATATGATTTATTAGATCACCAAATCAATAATTGTTCAGATTGGAATCATTTTCTATTTTTAGTGAATTTTTCAAGCTAATTACTCTGTTCTGGCCGAATTAAATCCTTAGCAAAATTAGATAATTTGATTTGATTAGTTGAATTTGATGTTCAGTTGAGGTTCATTGAAGCATAATATGATTTTAAGAAGCTTGGGTTAGTTACGAAACAAAAACGGGAGTATTCGGTGCAAGATCGTGATAATTTAAAACCATACGATACAATATAGAATCAGATTGAAATTTAATTACATTAGTATATAATAGAGCGTAGTATACCCGTATGTATATGAATTAGAAATTGTAGAAAAATGGTGGATTATACGAGGTTAGGATGGAATTTAAGGGTTTGGAATACTGAATTAGCAATGTAGGGTTCAATAGAGTGAATGCGGTAACATTGATTGATATACTAATGATTCAGGTGTTTCTGTTGAGTAAGGAGGACAAAGGAATTTAGTCGGTGCGACCATTTGGATTGGCATACATTGTTTCAGGTGATTACCCCCTTAACTCCTCTCTTAGGTACAAGTGGTTGATAATATAGACTATTTGTTGTTGGCTGAAATTACCCTGTACGATCACTTACTGTGATCAATGCAGGAGGATTGTTGAATTACATTGGTTTGCTGATGGCTGGTTGTGTGTCATGATATGGTTGGATTATGAGAAAAAAAAAAAAAAAAAGGAACATTTTAGAAAATCCTAGAATGAGAGTTGGGTGTGGGATTTAATTATACTATTCCTGATTGTATGTGATGTAATGAACATAAATTATTGAATGCTTAATAATTGTGATGTAATGCTAGGTTATTTTTAGCTTATTAGATGAGGTTTATATAACTGGTTGAGTTCATACTATTGTTGTCTTGATAACGATGAAATATCTAAATGGATAATAAAATGGGATTTAAGCTATAAGTACCTACTAATCTAAAACACTTAATGTAAGAAAAGTCATTTCCATGCCTAGTAAGTTTGTGGTATAACCTTTGAGTCGACCCGGATGGGTTTGAGGCACAGTCGGAGTTTATGGTACAACCTTTGAGTCGACCCGGATGGGTTTGAGGCACGGTCGACGGACCGACCTGGTTCAGTGACCTATGGGGATCTGGTCACCCATTTTGTTTGAGACAGGTGAAAGGCGAGCTGAATGTTTCAAACTAAAAAGAGTATGTAAGGATGTCTTAATTGGTTAAGAAAACAAAGTTTTGAAAAGTATATGAGGGTAGTTTATCTACCAGTTGACAGGCTTTGCCTGGGTTAACTGAAAAATATTTGTGACCTGTGAGTAGACATGAGTGATTGAAATGGTCTCCAATGAAAAGGTTACGAGTTTAGCAAAATGAAATTACTGGGAAAATATCATTAAGTAAGATCATGGTGATGTTAAAATGTAATAAATTGAATTGGGTTTCTTACGAGTATAACTTAAGTTAAAAACTTATTTGCTTTAGTAATCACTTCGAGGTATTTGATAATATTGTTGATTACTATTATGTGATTTTGTTGTTTGTTTTTGCTGAATTGCTTGATTTTATACTCACTTTGCTTCTTAAGAAGCTGAGGGGTTAGTGTTTTTGCTAACCTCAAGTACAGGTATTGAAGAATAAATTGTTGGAGACTCGGGTTTTTTGATAGCGTTAATAGAGGCAAAGAAGCCCTTAGTTCTATTTTAGAACCTATGTCATTTGTAATAAGGTCTATAGGTGTTAATCTTTATATTGTAATGTAAATATTTGTGTGTCTATGGTTGAATTTGTAATCTTTTGAGCCACTTAAGGCTACAAGATTAATCATAGACTATGCCTACTTACCGAGAATACAGATCTTGATGGTATATATATATATGATGTATAATGTGATAGGAGATTTTAAGTACATGTATTTAAATATGATGTGGATATGAAATGATAGCGCTGTTAGCGCCATTTTACAGGACGTTTATAAAATTACATACAGGTTAGAATTACATATTCAATATTAGCAAAATTTGCCTTATCTCTAATTCAGAGACGGCACAACAACCCACCTACAGGTATCAAGGATAGTTACAGGAATTTTTTAAACAAGTTCAAGAATCAGACCTAGTAAGTGGATCACTACAATCTTCCCTTTAGATATTAAACTCCATAAATAAGGGTTAAATGTTGATGTGTCTTGTTAGCTCTTTGACAGCGATCTAAAGTCGACCTAGCATATATTCAAAGATTATGGGTTAGTTAGAGGGTATGGGAGGACCTTAAACAACTCACAACAATTTAGGTATTCCTTTTACTTAAGTTTCAAGGAGTGGCTGAAGATGAATGGAAATGCTAGAAAGATTGACTATAATTCTACTTATAAACTATGGGTCTGCACATTCCTCTCTATGCTTTCGGGCCTATGAAATGAAAGAAATAGAAGAATCTTTAAGTCAAATGAAAGCAACCAATAATGGATAAATCAAATGATGATTAGCAATGCAAACTTGTGGGCATTATCTTGAAGAAGGGGTGTTGCTCTACATCATAAGAGATCTTTTGTCTTTTGGTAGCCACCTCTTATAATTAGGTTGAGTTAAATTGTGATGGTGTGGTTAGCCAGTTCAGCAAGAAAGCTACCATTAGTGGAGTTTAGTAGGACGGAAAGGCCCGTTGGTTAGGGGATTCTCAAAGAACATGGTTTACAGAGCAAAGTTATGAAGTGCACGTAGAAATCTAGAACTAGCACATTACATGAGTTGGATAATGTCATTGTTGAATTGGATTCATCAGAAGCTCTAAAATGGTAGTTAAATCCCGATGTTGATTACACTCCTCTTTGCCTTCTATGATTTTTCATTGCAAGGAAAGGATGAAGCAGCTCACTGATATCTAAGCACATAGGATTTTTCGTCTGCAATCTTCCATAGAACCCCTTGAAATAATATTTTCTTCTCTTCCACTATGCTGCTCCACGTCTAAGAGGCCTTTCCACCCTTAGATGCTTTCTTTGAAATCCCTTTTAGGAAAATAAATTCATTTCATGACTCATGTTCATAATGCCTCAAGAGGCATCTGTAATCTCTACGCCAACATGGTGAGAAGAGCTAGGTTGTAATTATGGGGATCTTTAAATCCCATTCCTCCCTTCCTCTTTAGATCTGGTTAACTTATCCCAACCTATACAATGTATTTTCCCCTCATTCTTACGCTAGCCCCACCAAAACTGAGCAATTAGGGAATTCACTTCATTACACCACTTAATTGGATATTTAAAACATGACATGATGTAGGTTGGTATAGCTGCCGTCACAACTTTGATAGGAACCTCATGTCCAGAAGCACTCAATAAGGATTTTTTCTAACTTTTCAGTATTTTCTATACCCTCTCTTTAACATGCCTCATATTTAGAGTGTCTCCACAAGGTAGGAAGCTCCAAATAGTTACCAGGATCTTCAGTTGCATTGATTCCCAAAATACTTCCAATTTATCGCTTTGTGAAGGCTAATGAATTCCTATTGAAAAATACTGAAGACAATTGACTCCTTGTCTTGTAGCATCACAATAATCATCAATTGTTCAAAGAAGCTCAACAGCTTCTCCACATTTGCTTCAAGGAAAAAGAAAGAATCGTCAGCAAAGAAGAGATGTGAGATGTTAAGACAAGTCTCCTTAACTGCTAAACCATGTAGCACGCCCTCTCTAACTTTTTGATTAATGCCTCTAAAATTTCTCCATTTCAAAGAGCCAAATAATTATAAGAAATGGAATATCCATTTATATATGGTTGAATCCGTGTGAACTCTATTAGCTTTTGGATTACAAAATAAAATAAAGTAGAAATAAAATTAAAATTCTTTAAAAAATAAAATAGGAGAGTAATAGTTTTTCTTTATAATGATTTTAATGTATCATGAATAAATATGAAAATATACATTAAAAATTTTTAAAATAACTATTTTCTTGGTTTTACTTAAAAAAATGTAATTCCTCATTTTTCAATAATAAAAATTTTATTTAAAATAGTTATTTTACTAACCAAATACGAATTAAATATATAGATAAGAAATATTCATTCTATTCCACTTTATCAGCCAACCAAACTTATACTAAAAAACAACTTTATATTTTGGTCGAAAATCCAACGAAGCAAAATTGATTGGCTAACTTAAGGGGGGAAAAGAAAGTGTAACTGTTACAGAGGGCAAATTGCTAAAATTTCCATGCCAATTATCTGTTAAACTGTATCATTATTTTTACTAAATGACAATTCACCAAAGAATTCAGTGAAAATCCACTGTCTTTTAGCGTAAAAAAAAAAAAGCAATTAGGACAACAATGCAAATGGATAAGTTGTGCTAAAGCTAAAAACCTATGCTGCCTTTGTGATTACCCACTAGTTCTCGATGAATAGCATTGAAATATTATAATGATTGTTATGAGATCATTGCTTGAAAAAGTATTGTGTTTGCTAAGGAAAGATAATTCAATTTGAGACTATCTGTAGAAGAAATGCTATAGTTGTTCAAGAAAGAATGGTCCTTCCTTTGTTGTCTCTTTTTTTTCTTTTTTTAAGGGTTGATATTTTTCGTCTTTGGTTGGTGTAAGTAAGGGTTATCTTTACTGGTGCATTTTTTATAATATTGATTTTATGTTATCATTTTAAGGATCCTTATCATCTCTCCACTTTATTTGTATGTCTTTAATAAATGGTCTATTTTAAAAGAATTTATATATTTCCTGGAATTCACAAATAAAAACTAAAAGTGTATATTTTTAAAAACAAAAAATTGAAAAACATAATTGTCAAGAGCCTAGTTCTTGGCAGAGGATCAATCCTTCATCAAGCAATCCACTTTATTGAGACAAGCAAGTGCTTAACTAGGATTTTTAAAGGACTCCCTCTTATAGATGCTCTCATAACAAATCCTCGTTTCCCCTTTTCATTTCCTAAAATCAAATCTACCTAGAAAAAATGGTCTATTTGTAATCTTTAGCTATTTTTGTAGCCAATTTAGCCGTGAATAGCTCTAACCTTATGGAAACTAAGAGTGAAAAATGATGAAAAACTTTACACTATAAAAAAAGGATTGAATCAGAAGTAAAGAGACTGGGATGCTTTTATTTTCAACATAATACCAGATACATAAAAGCGCCTTCATCTAGGCTGCTGGAATGACCAAGAGGCCCAAGACCTACATCCTTGTATATATCTGGTATTTTCATTGAAGCATGAGAAAGAATTTGGGTTTTGCTCCCAAAGGAAGTCATGTTTATGAATCATGTCAATGGCGACCTTATTGAGTTTACTAGGATGTAAGCGGGACGGGTTGAGGCCGGGTTCAGTAAGTCCCAAGAAGGCAATTCATCAGTTAAGATAGTTGGAAAGTTAGAGATAGTTGGTTTAAGATAAAGATCAAAAGCAGATTAGAAGGCAAGACAGTAATAGAGATAGCTAGTTTACTGATGGGCTACTTAGTGATTATGCAACGACTACTAGAAAAAGGACTCAGTACCTTGGGCTGCTCAGCGATTACTCAATCCCTGAACCTTGCTTGGATCTGATCCTCCTTGGTAACAGCAATGCCAGATAACTAAATCTCTAAGGAAAGCTAAGATTCAAATTTGAGCAGAGAGAGAGAGAGTCCAAAGCTGAAAGGGGAGGGATGGAGGGACAGGCGGTCCGGTAATCCAAACGGAGGAAGTGCCATAGAAGTGACGATGATTTGAACATGATTTGTGTGTCGATGACGAGTGGCAACGATGGATGCAGAACGGATTCGAGAGAGCACGAGCGGACGACGAAGGACTCAAAATAGATTGGAGAGAGTAAGAGCAACCGAATGACGATGGAGATGGACACGAAACAGAACACCTATTAGAGAGTAAGAGAGATGAGGGTTCTTTCTTTTTTTAAAAAAAAAAATTCACTACAGTTTTGAAAAGTGATGTCACGTTAGAGAGACAGAGAGATGAGATGAGTCTGACAAAGCGACAATTGAGTATTTGCGACTGAAGTCTGAAGCTGAACTAAATATCGGCGCCAGCATCTGCACTCTACCATCTACTGTGATTGACTACGAGGGAAATGTAATTTGGCAGCCCGACTTCTTTGGTTTCGGTTTCCCTCCTTTTTAATTTTTTTACGTGACCAGGCTCATCGTGCCTCCTACTCCTTGGAATTAGGTACTGGGACATGCCGTGTAGGGACTCATGCACTTTGGGTTTTTTTCTTTTTCAAAAAAAAATATTTATTAAATGTATATTAATATTTATTAACTTAATTTAAAAAAAATAACAAATTTATATTTTGAATCGGTTTAATATTTATCTCGTTACTTATCTCAAATCTTATAGATTTTTTATTAAAAAATACATAATTTGTCCCAAATTTTATAAAATAATACCTGATAAGATTTTTAATGGATTGAACAAATAAGGAACCCAAAAAAGTTCATCCCGCATAAATCTCTAGTTTGGCCCCTCTTTAGTAGCAGTAAAACCCAAATCTAGTTTTGCTTGAACTTAACACTATCATTATCATCGTACATTGCACTCTCCAATTCCTTTCCATTTCACCAAAACCCAAAATACAAAAGAAAAGAAAGAGGCAGTGATGATATGTTATTTAAGTAGCGAAGAAGATGAAATGATCAGGCTTCAAGAATTGTCCATATCCGGTGTGGCAACCTTAATAGTCTTGCAGCCATTGATACAAGAAACTCGATTTCTTGTGATCGGTCTAAGCAGCATTTCAAGAGGATCCACATTTCTTCTTCTGGCTTGTCTCTCATCCCGAATCTCATCAGCCATGGTAGGGTTTCCTATTCATTGTCTAATTAAAAACTGACATCCAATTACTGTAGCCTTTATCTCTCATGTCTCTTTTGTATGCATTTTCACTTTTCTAAGAAATTTTGAAGATTCTTGTGGTTGTAGGTTAATTGTTTTCTCTATAGGAGCCATAATGTGGCCTCTAGTTGTGGTGGTAACTCTAGGAAGCCATGGTTGCAACCGCAATTCTATTTTATTTCATTTTAAAATTTATTTATTAGGTCAATAACATAATTATACTCGACAAAAATAAAAAGGACTTACCATATATTATAAAATGGGTGTTTAGGTTTTTAGTTTTGTTTGTAACATAATACTACCTCTCTTATTTTTATAATCCATTGAACTTTCTTAAAATACAGTTTTTTAAAGCTATATAAATATGCATTTGTCTCCTCTTTCTTCTTTCTCCCTTTTTTACATTTATTTATTTTATTACTTTGTTTTGCTTTCCTCTATAATATCAAAGCAAAAAAAACTCCTTTTGATGCCTTTAATACAATTACAAATTTACAATTGTTGTATAATTAATTTAACAAACAAACCTTCTATCCCCATGCAAGAAATGTTTTAAAGGGGGATTTAAGAGTAAGTTTCACTTTTACGGTTGTTAGTTCTATAACTTTGTTATTTCTAGCACATTCTCACGCTATTATTATCCCTTAATAATCTTTTTTTTTTCCTTAAAACAGTTGAAACAAAAACATAATCTTTTATCATTTCTCTCTCTCTCACCAAAATAGAAGCATAATGAAAAATCAAAATCCTTTATGATGATTACAATTTCTTTATATTATTCAACACTTTGTAAAGTAATGAATTAAAAGAGAGGAAAATAAGCAGGGATGGAACTAGAAGGCAAAGTTTATGAGAAATTTATTAAAATGATACTATTTTTAAAAAAAAATCACGAAATAGGGTATTCAAAATAATTATTTCAAAAATAGATTTTGAAATTACAAACTCAGAACACGCATTTAGTTAAGCCAAAAATAACACAATAAAAAGCACAAACTAAGTATGCACCTTCAATGTATTTATAGTGAATGCACATACCTAATTCACACCTTTAATACAATCCAGATTTTTTTGTGTCAATTATTATAATTTTAAAATTTATGGATATTATTTTTTTGTTATTATTATGTAAAATTTTATTTATTTTTTTTAAGTAATTTGAGGAAATTTATCTTTTAAAAAAAATTGATGATTATTAAAAAAGTTTAAAAACAATTGTTAAAGAAAATATAAAAACATAGATAAAAAAATAATTTATTAGAAGATGTTAATAAATTATAAAATTTCAAATATTAATGTATAAGAAACGCCAATATCCATGAATGATCTCCCTCCTATTACGTCAAAATAGATGGATGAAATGGTCAAGACTCCATCTAATCTGCACAATAAAAATAGAAAATATTAGTATTATACAAGCAATGATTCGACTACTTGTTAACGAAGTAAGCTACGTAATTGTAAAAAGTTTTATTCACCAAAGTAGTTACTGATAACCCTTGAGCTCTTTTCAAGACAAAATTGTAACTTTCGACAATGTAAGATGTTATATATCCAAACCAATAGCAACCGTCATAAGCCAACATTTACATCTCTATTGACATGTCGTCAAACGACCTCACCTGTTCCATCAAATAGTTCGATTTCCAAGCTTGTGCCTATAACCCAGTGTAGATGACTAACTTCTTGCATTACATAATTTTATGTGCCTCGTTAAAGTTGCTTGCAATATGTTGTATACAAAATCGCCACACTGCGAATGGAGGGTGCTATACATTGGCTTGGGCTTTGACTACCGATGCCTAAGTGTCCATTTAATATGAGGCAAATGGTTTCACAACCTACATAATCGCCAACCACACATTCCTTTAATTTCTTCAAAAACCAGTATCATGTTTCAGCCAACTCATCATCTATGAGAGCGAATGCTAACGAAAGTATATGGTTGTTGTCATTAATGCCATAAGCAATCAACAACTTATGTGTATACTTCCCATATAAAAAAGTTCCATCAATTGTAACAACCGATCTAAAGAATCTCCATGCTATAATGCAAAACTCGAACACTAAAAAATCCTACATAAGAGTGAATATCCTAAGAGTATTTAATCTTCTCTACCCTTAATCAACTCGTGTTCCGAGATTGGTATTTTTTTTATTGCATTTATAAGCTTAGAAAGTTCATTGTAAGATATCTCTCAATTCCCATACACGTGCTCAATAGCCCGTTTCTTGCTCTCCTAAACGTGTCTCTTGCCAATCCCATAACCAAATTCCTGCTTATCCCACCGTTTCATAGTTGCACAAGAACTTTTTCTTCTTACGAAAGAGAGAAAAATAAAGGAAGAAATGGAATTTGCAAAAGGAAAAATAAAAATGAATGTGTTATGTTTCTACGTTTCTATTATTAATTTGAAATATTGTAACTTTCGTGACTCTTTTAAAGTAAGTTTGCAATCATGTTTTTATTTTTTAGGTTTGCAGATGATAGGCTTACAATGCATATGTAGTTAGTAGATTTTTAACAAAAATATTTGAAATGGGATTAATTGTATAGGGAGGTGTGGTGTGTACTGAAGGCACAGATTGAATGGGCAAACTATGTCCACGCCTTCAATTGTGCCAATTTTGGCTCAACTGAAGTCATGTTCAGAGTCTAGAACTTGAAAACCTATTTTTGGAATATTTTTCTCAAGTACCTTATTTCACGATTTTTTTAAATTAACATTATTTTAGCGAATTCCCTCAAAGCTTACCTAACCGTTTGTTGATTTTATTGTAATAACAATTTAATTATAACTTTATTTCTTATAAAATAACTATTATAGTGTTCAATTACAATTTAAACTCATAGTAATAATTTTATAAGAATTGCATTATATAAAAAAGATAATAATAATAATAATAATTGAGTAGTCATTTATTACTCAAACGTGAATAACAGTTCAATATTGGAATTATTTTTTTTTTCTCAAAACACCTTCATTAGAATCAAAATCAATAAATAGCAATCTTGTTATACCTTTATTTCATTCTTAAGTGATAAATTATTATATAATGGATAAATTGCAAATACGTCCACTTATATTTATTTCATATGCATTTAACACTTTTATCTTTAAAATCGTGTGTTTAAATCCCTAAATCCTTAAAAAACAAATATGTAGTTAGACCCCAAAAATGCCTATTTTAGGGTCTAGTGCACCTTTTCTAAAAATTTAGGGTTGTAAACACGTAATGTTAAAGATAAAATGGCTAAGTATATATAAAAAAATAAATGTGGGTGTACTAACAACTTTAATAGTTTTTTTTTTAAATTAGGATGGAAGAATAATAAATAAAATAAAAGGTTTTGGTAAATAAACAAATAAATCGTTAAATAATAATAATAAAAAAAGAATTAGAGTACAAAGTTTATTATGAGATACTTAACATTTAAACAATCAAACACTAAAAAATTTATGTAGTATGATTCATACTTTTTAATCAAGCTCAAATACCACGGTTTTTATATATGTATGATAGAAATATTACTTTTTTAATAGCATTGAAGAAATATCTTTCCTAATCTTTATGAGAGATATAATTGATAAAAATATTGGAGTGAAAAAGTAAACCAATAAAATAATGTACAAGCAGAAGAATATTTACCAAACTTTTATTTTACCATTAATCATGTATGGATATTTATTTATCAAAACTTTTTTATTTTAGTTGTTATTCTTTTTTACTAATATTAAAAAAAATGGTTAAATTGTAAATACACCTCTTTATATTTATTTATAGAAACTTAACTCTCTTTATCTTTGACATTGTGCGATTACACCCCTAAATCTCTAAAAAAAAAAAGTCCATTTAGACCCCAAAAATAGGCATCCAAGGGTTTAAATACACATTTTCCAAGAATTTAGGGGCATAACATACAATCTTAAAGATAAGGGGGCTAAATGCTCATAAAATAAATATGAGGGGATGTATTTGCAATTTACTTTTATATTATAGTCTTATTCCATTTTCCCCTCCAAATTAAAGTGACTAAGAAAAAAAAGTTGGAATGCCAAAAATAGCCTTCTCTTTTTAAATTTTTGTTTCTTTTTTGGAACAATATTATAATTATGTAGTCAAAAGTATTTTTAAATGTTATTTTAAAAGCATCACTCTTATTCCTTCATTCCCCTTTCTCTATCCATAGAGGAAAATAAAGTAATTATTTCCCTCTATTTTCCTTCTTTTCATGTTAATTCTCCCCTTTATTCCACGCATAGTGTAAATGTATATATACGAAATGTTCAACTTAGAGAGACTTGTATATATAACTTACAATATGGATGATCTTGTTATATGGTTTTGTGTTTATAAATAACTTTTGGGACTACAACTCTTTATTAATATATTTAATAGTCTACTTTTTAATTAGATAAAATAGCCTATTAAGATTATAAACGAGTAAAGTAAAAACAATATGGTACTAAACTTGACTTAAGCTCTATGTAAGATTTCAAAGCTTAAGCTTAAACTTGATGAAGTATATAATTTTGAGCTTAAGTATGAACTTGACTTGAAATGGTATTTGGCAAGCTGGAACTCAACTCAATAAAGCTCAAGTTGACTTAATAATCTTAAAAAAAAAAAGAAAGGAAAAAAATTATTAATCTAATTAAAATAATACCAATATCTAAACTTGGTTTGAACTCGATTTATATTTAAGTTTGATTAGGCTAGCTTGTTAATCATGTTAAATATCATAAAGCTTGACTTAATAATTTACTTGAGTAATTTGAACTTGAATTTAGCTCAACTATGCTCAAGAAAATTTGAATAAATATAATTTTAAACTTAAATAGATTGTAGATAGGCTTGTTTCATTTACACCCCCACGTACCAATGTTGAAGTCATCATGTACTTAAGATTCTCTTTTTCTTGAATCCCATCCTAAGTCTAAACTCTTGCATCATCTTTGCCTTCACAACCTAAATTTAAGTGAGCAAACAATAAGATAGAATAGTAAAAAGGCAATAAAAGCATATCCAAGTGCAAATCAATTATTACATTTGGAAGATGACTATGTATGTATTGATATATCACATTAATGCACTAAATAGTATCCTAATCAAGCAAATATTGAGCTACCATTGGGCGGCTCTTAAGTAAATAATATGAGTGACCCTTAGTGCTTCCAAGCAAAATACATAAGTTCCTTAAGACAACTCCCAAACAAAATATATAAATGCTATTAAGTAGCTCTCAAGCAATGAATAAAACAACACTTGATGCCTTAAAACTAAAAATACAAATGTATATATCGTATAATTGAGCTTTATAAATTGAACTTTTTGAATAAAATGTAATATGTAAGTCTTTTCATGGAAACTGATATTTTAATAATGACCCATAGATCCTTTTTTAGAAACTAAGCTTTTCAAAATGACACTTAGGTCCTTTAGTCAAAATTGAACTTTAATAGTATAGCCTTTGGGCCATTTTTCATGTTGTGCAATGAATGCACACAATGCAATCACAACTGAGCACAAAATTATCAAGCACGATTCATAATACACCAATTAACTATTCATATCAAGCATGTAAATGTACAATACAACCATCGACAAGCCATGCCTATAGCTTAAGAGTGACTACTAGTGAGCATTTATACATATCAATCTTCAATGATGACTTAACTTACAATCACATATTTAGTAAACACGACTCATAAAACAATTCACTTATAAGAAGTATGCTTATGACATACTCTTGTCAATCATTTCAAATCATAGGTTACACAATACCATAGCAATCATTTATCAATCATCGTCTTATGATTTGTTTAACTAAATATTCAACAAGTGAGTGGTCATATGATTTAAGCCACTTTGCATAAGAACAAGCAAGAGCAAGGTGCTCACTTAAATCACTAAGCATCCTTTATTAATATCCACATGGAAATTCACTATATTCACAAAGTTACTTAAAATACAAATTTTAAATAGTAATATATAAATTTATATAAGGAACAACTTAATTAGGTTTTGTTTAATTTCCTAATTTGGTTATCATTTTTAAATAAATTAAATTATTATAAGCATCTTTTATCTTGTAGTAAAGGAATCTATACCTTCTAACTTTTCCATATTAGTTTTTACTTTATTTTTTATTGTTCACTTCCTTATTACATATGCATGACTAGCCACTTGTTTATTAAAATTTTTGAAAATTATATAAGTTTAAAAATATGTATACATTAAACCTTGTAAATTTTGGAATATTTCATTTATCATTTTTACTAAATGATACTGTAATATATATATATATACATCTATTTTCCCATTTTTATTTTTAATTAGGATAAGTACACTTGTAAGCCTTAATTTTTACCTACTTTCTATTTAAGTTATCGATTTTTTTTTCCTTTCTATTTGAATTTTCAATGTTTTTAAAATTTCATAAAAATAGAATTTTTATTAGATATATTAAATTTTCTATTTATCTTTTGTATATATTAGTTTCTAATTAGCTTTTGACTAGTTGGCTAAAATGGTTAAGAAACATATTAATCTTTTTGGCTCTTTTTCTTAATTTTAATTATTAATTTTATTTTTTATTTTTTTGTTGTTTTATATAATTAAATGTATTAAATATTATTTTTTGTTATATTATGTAAATAAAAAATATATAATATTATTATTTTGGTAATTTAATTGTTGCGAATCAATTTAAATTTAATAAGCATTATAAATAGATGAAAAACTTAATAGATTTAACAAAAATCTTTTTTTTTGTACTGATAATTCAAAAAGAAAAAAAAATGTTGAAAACTTAAATAGAATAATAAAAAAATATTAAAAATTAAAAATATACTTTTCTTCCTTTATAATTTTAAAGAGGAAAGAAAGGGATTTCAAAATAAAAACTTTTCTATCTATATTAATCTCTCTTTTTTTCCGATACATTTTCACTATTCACTTGAATTGCCATGTATATAACATTTTCTTCCCTTTCAATCTTTCCCATTTTCAATTTTTTAATGCTTTCCAAACACAAAAAAACTATCATCTATAATTTTATCATAACGCCTCGTAAATAGAAAACGGAATTAAAAAAAAAAGAAAAAGAGAGAGAGATAGAGCACTAAATAGGGCAAGTTCTCATGGACAGATATGTCATTACACCCGGTAAGAAGCCCGGCCTTTGCCTTGAAATAGGGTTTCTTTATTTTTATTTCAATGACTCTGCCGTTCTCTGCTCTGCAAAACGTAGATCACAGGATTGGGTAGGGAAGGTATTGGATAGGTCTGCCTGACCGGCCTTGTCAAAATGATGGTCATGGCTATGGCCGATGCATGCGGTTGTTGGCGTGTGTGCAGTGCACGCCTGCATTGCATGCTTATCCAAAGGTCTAAAGCCAGAGGAAGGCACAGAGGCGATTACAAGAACAGATAAATGTACACTTGATATGATTTTGGATGGACGACATTGGATGACTGACGATGATCGTGCTATACTAAAAGTTTTATCTTATATATTTCGTATCTTTTAATTAAGCTTATAATATCACAGTTTATATATATATATATATATTATTTTTAATATAATTAAAGAAATATTTTTCCTAATCTTTATGAAAGATATCATTGATAAAAATATTAAAGTAAAAAAGCAAATAAAAATAAATCAACAAAATAATATGATTCAACAACACACAAACAGAAGAATGTATAAACTTTTATTTTACTGTTAATAATATATTGATATTTATTTATTTATCAAAAATTTTGATTTTTTGTCATTCTTTCTTATTAATATAAAAAAATTATAAATACACTTTCTTATATTTGTTTATATATACTTAACTCCCTTATCTTTAACATGGGATGATTATACCCTTAATCTTTAAAAAAAAAGTGTTTAGATCCCAAAAAATAGGCATCTAAGGGTTTTAAATACACATTTTCTAAAAATTTAGGGGCCTAACACACAATCTTAAATATGCATGGACTAAATACTCATGAAGTAAATATAAGAAGATGTATTTTGTAATTTACTTTTATATTATAGTTTTATTTTATTTTTCCCTCCAAATTAAAGTGACTAGGGAAAAAAAAGTTAGAATTCCAAAATTAACATTCTCTTTTAAAATTTGTATTTCTTTTTTGGAACAATATTATAATTATGTAATCAAAACTATTTTTAAATGTTATTTTAAAAAGTGTAAGTCCTATTCCTTCATTCCCCTTTCTCTATCCAAAAAAGAAAATAAAGTAATTATTTGGTTCTATTTTCCTTCTTTCCAATTCTTTTCTCCTACTTTCTTTTCATGTTAATTCTACCCTTTATTCCAAGCGTAGTGTAAATGTATATACACGAAATGTTCAACTTAGAGAGTCTTGTACATATACATTACAATATGAATGATCTTGTTTTATGGTTTTGTGTTTATAGATAACTTTTGGGATTACAACTCTTCATTGATATATTTAACAATCTATTTTTTAATTAAATAAAATAACTTGTTAAGACCGTAAATGAGTCAAGTTAAAACGATATGATACTAAATTAGACTTAAACTCTATGTAAGATTTTAAAGCTTAAGCTCAAACTCGATGAAGTATATAATTTTGAGCTTGAGTATGAACTTGACTTGAAATGATACTTGACAAACTTAAACTCAACTTAATAAAGCTTATGTCAACTTAACAATCTTACAAAAAGGAAAAAAAAGAAAAAAAAATTATTGATCTAATTGAAATAATACCAATATCTAAACTTAGTTTGAACTCGATTTATATTTAAGTTTGACTACAGGTTGATTAGGCCAGCTTGTTAATTATGTCAAATATCATAAAGCTTGACCTCAACTTAATAATCTATTCGAGTAATTTGAACTTGAATTTGGCTTAACTATGGTCAAGTTGAATTTGAATAAATATAAAGCCAAACTTAAGTAAATTGTAGATAAGCTTGTTTCATTTACACCTTCTCATACCAATTGTGAAGTCGTCATATACTTAAGATTCTATTTTTCTTGAATCCCATCTTAAGCCTAAACTCTTGCATCATCTTTGTCTCCACAGCCTAAAGTTAAGTGAGCAAACAACAAGATAGAATAGTAAAAAGGCAATAAAAGCATATTTAGGTGCAGATCAATTATTGCATTTGGTAGATGACTATGTATGTATTGATATGTATTGCTAATGCACTGAATAGTATCCTAATCAAGCAAATATTGAATGGGCCTTGAGCAGCTCTTAACTAAATAATATAGGTGACTCTTGGTGCTTTCAAGCATAATATATAAGTGCTCTAAGATGACACCCAAACAAAATATATAAGTGCCATTAAGTAGCTCCTAAGCAATGAATAAACAGCAAGTGATGACTTAAAATCGAGAATACAAATGTATATATTGTATAACCAAGCTTTGTAAACCTAACTTTTCAAATAAAATGTGATTCGTAAGTCCTTTTATGAAAATTGGTCCTTCACTAATACCCCTTAGATCCTTTTCCATAAACCGAGCTTTTCAAAATGACCCATAGGTCTTTTAGTTAAAATTAAACTTTATAACAATATGACCTTTGGGCCATTTTTCATGTCATGCTATGAATGCATGTAAAGCAATCACAACTGAGCACAAAATTATCAAGCACGATTAATAATACACCAATTAACTATTCATACAAGCATGTAAATGTACAATACTACTATCGACAAGTTATGCCTATAGTTTAAGATTGAATACTAGTGAGCATTTATATATATCAATCTTCAATGATGACTTAGCTTACAATTGCATATTTAGTAAACACAACTCATAACATGATTCACTTATACCAGACATGCTTATGACATACTCATGTCAATCATTTCAAATCATAGGTTACACAATACCATAACAATCATTTATCAATCATCGTCTTATGATTCATTTAAGTGAATATTCGATAAATGAGTGGTCATATGATTTTGGCCACTTTGCGTAAGAACAAGCAAGAGTAAGTTGCTCACTTAAATTCCTAGCGTCCTTGGCTAATATCTGCATGAAAATTCACTCTATTCACAAAGTTACCTAAAGATACAAACTCAACCAGGTTTTGTCTAATTTCTTTATTTACTTATCCCTTTTAAATAAATTAGATTAGTATAAGCATCTTTTATCTTGCAATAAAGGAATCTATACCTTTTAACTTTTCCTTATTAGTTTTTACTTTATTTTTTATTTTTCACTTCCACATTACATATGCACGACTAACCTCTTGTTTATTAAATTTCTTAAAAATTGTACAAGTTTAAAAATACTTATACATTAAACCTTGTAAATTTTGGAATATTTCATTTATCATTTTTACTAAACAATACTATAATATTATTGTTATATATATACATATATCCTATTTCTATCTATTTTTCACATTTTTTATTTTTAATTAGGAGAAGTACACTTTTAAACCTTAATATTTACTTACTTTTTATTTGAGTTATCAATTTTTTTTCTTTCTATCCGAGTCTTCTGCGTTTTTTAAATTTTATAAAAATAGAGTTTCTATTAGATACATTAAAATTTCTATTCATTTTATGTATATGTTAGCTTCTAATTAGCTTTCAATTAGTTGGCTACAATGGTTAAGGTACATAATAATTTTTTTTTTATCTTTCTTTTTACTTTTAATTATTAATTTTATTACTTTATTATTTTAGGTATTCTATATCATTGAATACATTAAAAATTATTATTATTGTTATATTATGTAAGTAAAAATATATAAATTATTATTTTAGTAATTTAATTATTGCAAATCAATTGAAAGTTAATATGCATTATAAATAGATGAAAAACTTAATATATTTGATAAAAATTCCTTTTTTTTATAAGGTTTTGAAGATACTAAAATTCAAATAAAAATATTAATTACTTAAAAAGAATAATAGGAAAATATTAAAAATTAAAAAATATTTTTCCTTTATAATTTTAAAAAGGAAAGAAATAGATTTCAAAATAAAAACTTTTCTACCTATTTTAATCTTTTTTTTTTCAATAAATTTTCAATATTCACTTGAATTGCCATATGTAACATTTTATTCTTATTTAGATAGTGTTTAGTTATTGGTACTGGATAGTACAATGAGTACTATACAACACAAAACAAAAAGAATTTGACAAAAAAAAAATTTGTACTACATTTGGTTTATTCAATACTAAACAAGGATTTTTATGCTATCCATTATTTAGAATCGTAAAGTACTGCACTGAACATAGTAAATTTGATAATTATACCATTTTTAATAATATCATGGTTATTTATACATATTTTATATTATTATAAGAAAATACTATTTGAAGAGATCATAAATTATATAAAATAATTCGTGTAAATCCATTGATTGAAAAAATTTAATAAATCATATTATAAATTACAATAATTTATATTATATTTAAAAATATAACAGGTTTTAATTTTAATTATATTAATATTATAACAAACTAATATATATTGTATTACATTAATTTGTTGGTGCTTTTTTGTAACTATAAGCTTATTGACCCCTGTTTTCTATGCTTGGAGTTATGGTCATGGATGGCTTGGTTCATGGTTGGAGAATGCGCATGAGGAATAAGAAGAAATGTTTAATCTTTCTTATCCAAAAACAAGATCTATGCCATAAAGAAAAGGAAGGAGAAGAAAAAGAGAACGTGTGCGAGGAAGACAGAGGCAACATCAGCCATTGACAATGAATTATTTGAGAACTTTGACCAACTCAAAGGTAACATCGGCCATTGACAGCAAGCAACTTTTCTCTTGGATTAGATGCAAGCAACAACATCCATTGACAGCAAGTAACACCACATACCATTCCAGCACACACATACGATCACCAGCCAAAACGCACACACTACATTAGCCCTTATACCATTCTAGCAAACACACATAGCACATATACACGAACCTGACAACAACAACCAAACGGAGAGCATGCAAGGAAGACAGAAAAGCAAGCAAGGGAGAAACAACAGAAGGACACAAGCTTGATGGCAACCTGCGGTATGAAGATGTCAACAATAGGATGGCAACCTGTGGCATGAAGATGGTGATGTTCGAATGGCGATCGATTGCACAATGAAGCCCATAGTTGGAGCGACATGGATGGAAACTCGTATTGCTCTTGAAAGGGTTTGGGGATGGAAACTCATTCGTCTGAAGCTAGGGAAAATAAATGGAAGGGTAGTTTGGGGATTTTGAAAAAAATAAATTTTTGTCTACTATCATGAATTTTGTACCAAATTACACATGATACAAAATTTTATCCCTTTATCCAGTACTATATTTATTTTTTGTTTAGTACTTTTTTTATTTTTGACAATCAAATATAAAATAAAAAAAATTATTCAATCCAATGTCATTTTTTATGGTAATTAAATGCTACTTTAAGTTTTTCCATTTTCAATTTCCTCATGCTTTGCAAATAAAAAAAAACTATCATTCATGATTTTATGATAACACCTAGTAAATAGAAAATAAAATATAAAAAAATAAAAAAAAGGCGATAGAGTAATAAATAGGGCAAGTTCTCAAGGACAAATATGTCATTACATCCAGTAAGAAGCCCCGCCCTTGCCTTGAATTAGGTTTTCTTTACTCTATTTTAATGACTCTGCCGTCCTCTGCTCTTCCAAACGTCAGACCATAGGATTGGATAGGTCTGCCTGACCTGTCTTGTCAAAATGATCGTCATGGCTATGGCCGATGCATGCGGTTGTTGGCGTGTGTGCAGTGAAAGCCTGCACTGCATTAATACGCCGCCGCTGCCTAATGTCTAAAGCCAGAGGAAGGTGCAGAGGCAATTATAAGAACAGATACATGTACATTTTTCCGAGAATCGTAGCCATGGCGGGGGTTTTTTTTTTTGTCTGATGCAAAAAAGAAATCTGAGCCTTGAAGTTCCTTGTTTGATTCCTTATTCTTTTGTTTTTTTCACTTTCAATGGCTCTGACACTGAGTTTAAAGGGGAAATAGAAGGCAGCTTACAGGTATAATACCGTTGTTTTTATCTATTTGCATCTTGCGTATTTGAAGTCTTGGAAAACTCTTTTCCTACTTCAATTCCCCTTTCCTATCATCTTCTTTTCAAAATTAAACAGAACTTTCACATTTACAAAATGACCTAATTTTTACAATCAACATTATCATTGACGTGAAAAGGACATGCTTGTTCTCTATAACAATATAAATCGAGGTTTTGGGGGAAAAAGATGTGTACTTCCAAGATAATTGTGACACATGAAAACGAAAAAAGCAAAATCACTTCAAATGAGGTGTGCAGTCACTCCGCTTTTTATTGTGAACGGTCCGCCAAGCCACAGATGATACAAAACCGTGGACAGTTTGAAAAATGACAAAACTCAAATGCTGTGTTTGTCAATGACGAAAATGGCCCTTGTGTCTGTCCTTGAAGCCTCTTTACTATTTCCTATCTGATCGAATTCGTTCGCTGCACGGTCGCAGTGTGAATGAAATTGGGTGTAGCTCCCAGTAGGTTTGATTAACAACAGTGATGACCTTATGGAGGTTGCCCCTCTGGTTAGCAGCGAGATGCACTTCCAATTCTATGACTTTAACTTGGGATGATGATGATGATAACAACACCAACAGCAACAATGTGATGACCCATGATACGAATACACTTCCCAAATTTTATATTTCGAGTAGTTCGGTTCTTTCATTCATCCTCGCTAAATTTTGTTAGTGATTAGGCCAATAATTCATTTTTTTAATAAAAAATTGCAATTGATGTTGATTAGATGACTGCGCCTAGTGGGATTGAGGTGTTATTGCCGTTGCTGCTGATATTAATGTTGATCGTAGGTTTGCAGACCTTGTACATGCTGAAAGAATGATGACGATGGTGATGATCTCTCATTGTTATTGTTATTGTTCTTGCAGGTTGGCTGTCTCTAGTTCTTGATGACTAGGCTTGTGATTTGTAAAATAGGCAGTGTGCTGCTAAACTAGACGACATGTAGTAAAAGAAATGGCTTGGATAATGTCTTGAGTCAAGATTCAACAGTGACCTTTGATGAGTGAGACTACCAAGATAACCAACAGCAGCTCTTAGATGATAAAATGGTAAGGAAAGAGGCTATGCTGCTATTGTTAGAGATTCTTGTGCAGTAGTAATGAGGAGAGTGAGACATTGAGAATTGTCTCTATCTTTGCGTAGTGTCCTGACATAGAAATGCAGCCATGTCGAATGAAAATGAGTTGAAATCTTTTGGGTTATTTCTTCAAGAACTCCTTTATTCTGTTTTTTAGTTTTCATTTGATATAGGTAATGAGAAAATGTGTTGCAGATTTCATGTCGAATGAAAATGAATCGATGAAAGTAGAAGACAAAGTCTTTTGGAAGTGGAACAATTCTGGGATGCTTTCTTTGTTCTCTCTCTCTCTTTTTTTTTTTTATAAGAAAGGGTTTGGAGGGCCTTTTAGGTCTGTTAACAGCTAAATTAGGGTTATGTTGTTTAGGACTTAGGAGTTCTTCCTGATTTCCCTAACTCGAATCACACGAATTTGGACTTGTTAAAAACAGAATCCAATGATCTCTTGGCTAAAGGTCGGTTTTAGAGAAAACCCTAAGATCTATTGAACACTTTAGTTGTAATATTTTTCGGAGAAAACAAAAATTGGTTTTCCATTCACATTTTCTGTCATAGAAGACAGATGCTAGGAGTTGTGCATAACCGCCCTTTTCCCTATTTTAACTCCCAGTTTAACATAGAATAACAGCTTCTAACTTCTCACATGGACACCAAACCTACATTGACTCTTACTTCACTACGGCACATCGACACAATCCACAACATTCACTGTGCACATGATATGGCATCTTTCCAGCTTATCATGCTAATGCTTTTATCAAGTTATTCCCTTGTATCCCGTATGTGCGAGTGTGTGTACACGTGTGTGCGCATGTGTATAAATGACTTGATTTTGAATAAAGTTACCATCCATGCTCAATCAAACATTGAGATATGAAGGTAGGGTTAAGAGGACATTTTACTTCTATTGCAGTGATGCTTCCTTTTGGTTTCTCTCAAGACAGATTTTGAGAGTTTAGATCCATCAGGCTGATAAAGGTTAATTGGTTGACAAGGTAATTTGAGAAAGAGAGCCTAATTTTGGATGTTATGTATTATTGTGCTTGATTTTTCATATTCTTGGGATTTAATTCTTTGGGTAGCAGAAGTAATTTTGAAGGAAAAAGGAGATTGGAACTAGTATGTGGTTTTGTGTTATTTGCAAGTTTCACACTTGCTGTATGGAGAAAAAAAAATGTGATTAGAAAAAGGCAAAGATTAGCATTGGGTTTGGTCTGTTTTAAACACAAATTTGGAATGAAATGGTTAAAAGCATTGCGCTTTTCAACTTCATCGTGAAACCTTGAAGTAGACGAGAGAGTACATAAAATAGTCAAAAACTTTGTGAGTTCATTATAAACTTCTTTTCTAGGAATTTTCATTTTGTATCGTGTAATTAGTTTTTGATGAAGTTTGAAGAATGGGTTTGTATTTTTTTATCTCAAGGTATTTATTTTGCCGGTGATTGAAAGTGGAAGTCCTCTTGCTTGTGGTCCAGGTGAGTCGTGAATTCTTTTACTATCTTGTGCAAGGGAGGAGGAAGCAACATTCATGCATTCTAGACTTTCAAGTAGACAATTATGTCCTTGTTGAATGATTCCTAATCATTGAAAGGTGGAATTTGATCCTTGCATTAAGGTTTATTAAAAAAAAAAAAAAACAGGTGAAAGATCTCTGTTCCTTGAGATTAATTACTAAATTTCAGATGACTAAATGGTATGATTCTCCTTTTTCCTCTAGGTTCATGAATTGCTGTTAGTGTTTGTTTTATTTCGTATATGGAGTTGAATTACAGTATAACTTCTTTTGAACCTAGGTTCCTATTTCAAAGCCCAGATAATAAATTGGATATCTCTATTGCATGCAAATAGTTTACTTGGCTTTTTGTTAGTTGTTCCATTATCTACCTGGCATAATACCTATTTTTTTTTTGGATAAATAGCATAATACCTATTTTGATACGAGCCCTTCGACAACTTTATTACACTTTTTGGTTCTCAATAGTCAACCTCAATGAGGTATTACACTTCATGGTCTAGGTGCATGAATGGGTGCGCCTTTCTTTTGGGGATTTTCTGCTCTATGATGTCTTCGGTTTTAATACTTAGATTAAGTTTTTATTCTTTTGTTTGTTTCGAGACTTAATGTAGGTTGTGCTCATAGATCAACTAGTAAGCTAGTGGTGTTGGTTTATGTATTCAAAGCTAGCAAGGAAGTAATTGTTATGTTTGCCAAATTAACAATTTGACCAATTGGTTATGTAAAAGGTTGAATTTTGTTGAATCATTTTACGATTTCGATATTTGTTTTCCTAGGGATTGAAACGTGGTTTTTGAGGAAGAGAGTGTACTATAAAGATGATTTTAGGCAAAAGGAGTAAACGATGTGGATGAACTTGCTTCCATGTAAAGGTGAGTTATATTTATTTATTGGAAGCAAAAGTTGAGGCTTGCTAGTCTTGTTTTGCTAGAAAGAAAGCATCATTTTATTTGTATCTTTCTTAGTTTAATATGTAATATGTCGTTAATTATCCATAATGTGCTTGAAGAGAGTTCTATTTACTATCTATATTTTCCTTCCGAAGTGTAACGGTGAAACGCGGATGAGTGAAGAAGTTAGAAGAGGTTGTAGTGGGCTTGAAGATTTTCGTCTTTGACCCAACGGGTGCCCTTTTCTTGTGATAGTTTAGGCTAGTTTGGATAATGAAGACAAGGTGTATTCTTTTTACGTGGATCCATAAGATGATCGATTTTTTGTGGTTGTGTAGTGTTCAATTCCAATGGCATATCTTACACCATATAGACAACAATGAAGCTTGTTTAGGTACAATATTTTGTGGAGTGTAAGAAATGATTTTGGAGGATGAAGATCGAGGACGACTTGCTTTGATATGTTGGAGTTGCATAGATTATTTGTATTGTGCCTAATAGGCTATTACATTCAGTTGGGGAGAAACTATAGAATGGGCACGTAGTAATGATTTCTTATTGATATGAACCAATTGTATGATCCCATTTTTAATAAGATCAATTAGAAGCGTATGTAGAGTAGAATGTGCCTTTCTAGGGTATTTGATTGAAGATTAGGTTTTTTGTGCAAGTATCATTTAGGCTTTTTGACTTAGATAGATTTTGCGGTTTGTGTGTTTTCTAGATCAATATAAACATGAGTGAGAATTTATTTAGTAATGGGTAATGTAAATGAATATGGTGTGCAAAGCATCTACTTGTATTTAGTTACCAAATTTATATCACACTAACACAGTGAACATTGAAATGTGAGTACATTGTAACGACAAAAATAGAACCAAATAAAAATATACCCCTCATAACTTGATTTCATGTATTTGAGTTCTACCAGTGTTTTGGCATTATGAAAAGGGGAAAACGTAAGATCTTCTGTTAGGGGTGCGTGATTGTTTTTCTGGGTGAAAGATTTTATGGTCACTTATTTTCCTATGCAAATATTTTGTTCACTAAAGGGTGTTTAATGAAAGTGTAATTTGGTCATGTCAAGTAGGAAGCAATTGCTTATCTAGCCAAGTGTGAAGAGATTGTTTCGATTTTGTATGAAGATAATACGTTGCATAGACTTATTAATAATTTATGAGTATTAGGAATGTTTGATATCATAGTAAAGCTATTCGTTATCTTTATCATATAATGGGGTATTTTATGGTCGTTTATTTATATAATATATTAGTTCGATGATTCGTTTTCCTTTCAGGTTTTTAACTTCTTGTTTTTTCTTTTCATCTTTCTATTGAGCCATATACATTATTTGAAAATGAATCTAGTTGGCATTTGCCATACTATACTATACTGTATCTTAAGTTTGCATTTAATTTCACCTTTACGGCATAGGTAAAGTTATGGGTGCCCTTCTTTTAGTATGTACTCAAATGATGAAAATACCCATGTTCTATTACTTTTTGAACTCATTCTACAATATGATAGATCAATACATCCTTTGGCATGTTTGTTGAAACATGAGGAGCAACTAGGCTTTGCTCCAAAGGAGCGATTAACAACATATGTGACCCTACATTATGTTTGCCCCTTTCTTGTGAGAAGTGAAACTTAAATCCAGTCCTCTCTTTCCGCCAAATGTTCACTCCCAATGTTGTGTTTGGCAACTTGAAAAAGAGGGAAAAAGAAAAAGAGAACTCTTTTTTATGGGCGTCCAATTTTGTCCATTTGAGTTTTTACATACCCTTAGTCCCATTGTTAATTATGTTATAATGTTGCTTCTAGTTGATGATTGGTGGAGCGACTAGCTGAAGTTCAAAACCTAACCTTTCCACTCTTGGGGAGCACTTTTCCGTTGGTTTTTTCAAAAACTAGCTAGACAAGAGTGATTAAGAGCTCTCGAAAAGTGTTCCATAAATTTCCTCATTTGGGAAGAAAAAAGTGGTTATTTTTTTAAATGATGCTCCCATGACAATTGACAATGCTAAATGTTGGTAATTTAGAGCAATGTTCTACTTTAATGGGCTACGTTCTTGGTTAAAGAATCTTGTTCTTTTTAGTGAAATCTATGGCTTTTAGGCTTTGGAAGGACCTTGGAATCTTAAATGTCTTGGGAAACAAGGGTGGGTTCTTTAATTTCAAATTTGCTGCTTGGACCTTATATTAGCTAAACCATAATATTTTGTTTAGAGGATTTAGGTTCTTCAAAAGTAGAGAGGAGGTATGTCATTAAACAAGTTACAGCCTTAGATTTTATCGACTTGGGTTTTGCTATCCAAAATCCCATGTGAGTACTTGGATAAGGTGGGAACTAGCCATATTGCTAGTGTGGTTGAGAAACCTCTAAGTGGACTCTCTTACAACTTTCAGGGAAAGAGTAAACTAAGCAAAAGTCCCTATTGAGTTTGATGCTAGGTAGGAACTTACTCATCAAGTGGAAGTTATTGGAGAGGATGGGGTTCCTTCTTTCATTTTAATTGAATGCCAGTGGCTCCCTCCACGCTGCCCATTCTATAAGGCTTTTGCTTTTACTTGTTTAAACCTACAAAATCCAATGAAGTAGGACCTTTATCGCTGGGAGAGGAGGGGAAAAAAAACGTTAGAATCATGAGGAGTCCTCCACTAAGGATAAAAACCTTCTACACTAAGGTAGGAGCAAAGACATATGTCAAGTGAAGAAGTCATTTTTCCCCTTAAGGCGATATGCAAAGCTACTTGTAGGCATGAGGAAGTAGTTGCAAAAGTTCCTTGTTCCCTTGTCCAAACAGGACCACGGTAGGTATACTCCATGCCATCACATGTCTCAAAAACATTGAAGGTAGGTGTCAAGGATTGGTCCCTTGAAATTTCTAATCTTATTGAGTCAAATAAGAAGGAATTTACATTGAAGCCATCTTCAGTGGTTGTTACTAAAAGTAGGGTACGTTAAAGGGAGACAACCTTTGGGTCTCAGCAACAAGTGGGAAAAGCTCCTCCAACTAAAAGAAGAGGAGAAAATTCTTTAAGCAATTTACCTAAAAAAAAGACAATTCTTTGAGTACTATACATGCGCTTTCATCTTATATTTTAGTACTCTTGTTGATATGAATTTTGTGGCTCAGAACGAATGGGGCATTAGTGACCCAATTAAGGTAGGTGATGAAAGGCAGGTGTATCGACAATGTAAAATAGCTTTGGTGTGGTTGCTTGAAATTAGGGTAAATCACTCTTGAAAATTTTATCAAACAATTGGTTCTTCTTGCCATTTTGCAATTAATGGTCTTTTCAAAAAACAAATTTGGATTTGTTAGAATGTTGGAATCTAGGTTGTGTTGGTTTTGGAGGAGCATGGTTAGTTTTTGTCGTCGCTCTTGTACAAATCTTTGAGTTAACACTTCTTTCCTAGCCACTTTCATTTACACTTCAAATTTAGGTTCGGAAAGAAAATAGCTTTCGAATTAGTCAGAGAGCCTTTCCACTACTATGGTTAGTTGTTCGTAGGTTATTTTAGGGGATTTCCATGTTTACTAGTTTCATGTTGGAGAACTTATGGGATTATAGAAGACTCAATAAAGGAATACTTTTGACTTCCACACTTAATAGATCTTGTAGAGTTAGATGACCTTGGATTTCTACCTTTGGTAAAAAAGTAGGTGCAAAACATGATCTTAATGAAACTTGATTATGTTTTAATTAAGTTGTAATGGTTATTTAAGTTTCTAAAATCAAAAGCTATTTTCCTTTCACTATTGCTTTTTAGCCATGCGGTGTGTATTTTTTCCTGTTATTGTGAAAAATCACCTTTTAAGTATTTTGAGTTCTAGATCGAGGTGATGGATTTTTGAACCTAGTCTCTATTGTTTGGTCAACTAATGTGGAAGTCTCTAAACTATTTTAGATAGTGAAAAAGCTAAAACTCCTTGAAGTTTGAGTTAAAGAAATTGAATAGCAAGGAGGTTTTGATATTTTGAGTAGAGTTTCTTAAGCCAAGCAAACTTTAAGCCCTATTCAATCTTCCATAGTTCATGGGGACATGGTTCATTTACAAGAAGACCGTGAAGCATTGTTGTCAAAATCGCGTTTCAGCTCGTATGATTCAACGATTTTACGAGTTTGCATATATATTCCTAGTTAACTCGCATACAAATCGGAGAGGAGCAAAATCGTAATGAAATCGCGATTTTGAACGATTTTACAACTGCAGCTTCTATGCAAATAACACACAGCTGTGTCTTAGATCGTGTACTTAATTGTGTGTATTTTTGTGGATTTTCGAAGCTCAAAACACGGTTGTGCCTTTAACCGTGTGTGCTTCTGTGGGCATGTTTCCTTGACATACGACCGTGCAATTTAATTACCTGGCCGTGCTCTTCCCTTGTTTCTTTCAAAAATCATTTTTCTTCGTGTTTTCTTATCCAAGCCCAAACTTTTAATAAACAATCGTGGGCTTAATTATTAAACGCCCTCTAGTGTCCAGGGGGCGTTGCCCCCTTGCTACCCCCGTCGAGGCGGCTTCCCCGGACCTCCCCCCCCTCCCCTCGCTTAGCATGGAGCGAGACTCGCGTGTTTTCCTGTCGTAGAGACATATGAGTCATACCCTAACATGTTCGTCGGTCATCTCTACTCTCTTGTCAATGTGTTACGTTATATTGAAGTCTTGTGTTTGTGTTCGTCGATTGTTAGTCTTCTTGTTCCTATTTGTGATCATGTTCGTATTAAAGCACTCGTGTTTGATTGCTGTAACTTTTCTTATTTTAACTAATATTTTTGTAATAGTAAATAAAATAAACGGTAGATAACTTTAATTTTATAAGAATTTTTATTTTATAGGAAATGTATAAATGTATTTATATTTCTATCTTTTCAATATATCATTCTCATAGTTAAGTAAATGTGAAATATTGTTAAGTAAATATATTTTGAATTAAGAATCACGAAATGTGCAAAAATTTACCTAATAATTTATAATTTTGAAGGTTTTTTTTATTATAATATCTTCTTTATTATGTACTTTAGGTTATTTTTTAATATTACTTCTTTTTAATGGTATATCTTCATTATCAATTTTTATTTATTATCAATTTTTATTTATTAGTAATTTCTTAAAGTCATAATTAATTTTTAAATTTTATTTATTATCTTTTAGTTTTTGTATATAGAACTAGGTGAAACTTGTTTTATACATGATTTATCATTTTAGAAATAAAATATCTATATTATACAACTTATGCTCGATTATCTATATTATGACTTTTATTGCAAATTTGTAATTTATGGTTAAAATAAATACTTAATTTTCTTATTTTTATTATTAATTATATTTTTTAATGACTATTGTAAGTAAATTTATAATATTTGAAAGTTATTTTACATAGGTTATAGAAACTTACGTTTCTACGTTCCGATTCCACGGACCCTTTAGCGATTCTACGTAAAATCGCGATTTTGACAACTATGCCGTGAAGCATTGCAAAAGTATTAGAAATGCCAAAGAATGCTTTTTAATGCAAAAATCCAAAATCAAATGGTTGTCACTTGGAGACAAAAATCCCTCTTTTTTTAATCAGAAAGCTATGTTGTGAAGTTATAATAGAAGTTCCATCCGATCCTTAGAAAGTGAGGATGGGACTTGGGCAGTGGGTGATGAGGCAATTAAGTTAAAAGTATTCTTGCTTCTCTAACCCGTTTAGAGAACTAGAAGTAGAGTGCAGTCTCTCAAATGTGGAAAACTTGGAAACTAAACAGCCAATGGATTGAGTTCCTCAATTCCTCATTCTTAAATGAAGAAATCAAAGCAGCTTTCTTTAGTCATTCCAATAGTAAAGCATCGGGTTTGGATGGATATTCTGCAAGTTTTTTTAAGGTTGCATGGCCAATAATTGGGATAAACATCATTGCGGCCAATGGAATGTTTCTTTGGCTTTGGGTTTCTCCTTAAATGGGTAAATAGTTCCATTATGGCTTTGGTGCTTAAAGTTTCTAATGCTTCTAAGCCTTTGGATTTTAGGTCTATCTTCTGTTGCAATAATATCTACAAAACCATCTCTAAAGTCCTTGCTTCAAGGCTTCAAGAAGTTTTGAGTTCTTTGGTCGAGAGAGAGCTATTCGTTTTCATTCCAAATCGGATAGACACATGTAACATTTTTATTGCACAAGAACTAGTTACAAGTATCATAACCACTGGGGTGCTCTTAGATGCACCATTAAAGTGGACATTATGAAGGCATGTGACAACTTGAGAGTTTTTTAAGAAAAAGTATTGGTGTATATAGGTTTCTCGATGTATTTCATGAATCTTGTGGTGCAATGCTTTACAACATCGAAATTCTCATTCAATTTAAATGATGAATTAGTAGGCTTTATCTCATGCCATTGCGGTTTGCGTAAATTTAAATCAATGTTCTTTCAAGTCTCTTTTAAAGGATGGCTTAAAACCCAATTTTTTCTTATCATTGGAGATGTGAGGAGGAGAGAATTAGAGTGGGCCAAGCCAAACAAAGATTGAGTACTATCCAAAACTCAATAAGGCAAGGGGACTTATTTAAGTATACTGCATTTGGAAAGTAAGGAACTCGACTCGGCTGAGATCTTTACTACCTTTGCTAATGTCCTTAGCCTAACAGATATTAGCTTATTCTAAGCTTTTTATATCTTGAGTGTGGATTTACACTAGTTTCATAAAATGTGGAAAATTCTTGTTCTGAACATAATTTTGCTATAATCCATTACCATGTTTAGTGGATATACATTCCCTCTTATTAATACAATTAATTACTTACAAAAAAAAAAAGGGTAAGGGGACTTGATATTGATTAAGGAAGAAAGGGAAGCTTTCCAAAAATATTACAGATTGAGGAATGTTTTTTAAACAAAAATTTAGAATAAATTGGCCAGCTCTTGGAGATAAAAACATTTCATTTTTCTATAAAGCCATGATTCAAAGACAAATAGGAGTGATATTCGATCTTTGGAAAGGGAAGATGGTTGTGTTATAGTTGGGGACGAGGCTTCGAAAGAGGAAGTGGTGTCCTATTTTTCTAGACTATTTGGAAAGCCTAACGAGGTGCAAAATGAGATAGAAGTAGAAAATGCAGTAACTTGGAAGTTGAATGACTAACAAGTGGAATTCCTAAATTCATTGTTTTTGGAAACAGATACTCTACAAAATTCTTCAAAGTAGCATGGCTTATAATTGAGAAAGATATCACGAAAGTTATTTATGGATTTTCTTGAATAAGTGAATAGTACCATTATTACTTTGGTGTCGAAAATCCCAAATGCATCGAAAGTGGTGGATTTCAGACCTATATCTTGCTATAATGTCATCTATAAAGCCATATTTAAAGTGCTTGCTGTCCAGATTAAAACGATCCTAAGCTCCTTAATTGGTAGTGTGCAATTTGCTATTGTGCTAGAGTGGAAAATCACAAACAATATCTTTAGGTAGCTTTTGGTTATTGGTACTGGACATAATAAGGAATATTAGACAGTACAAAACAAGAAGGATTGGACAAAAAATATTTTTGTATCATGTTTGGTTTGTTCAGTATTTGATAAGGATTTTTGTGCTGTTTAATGTTTGGATTATAAAGTACTAGATTGAATATAGTTAATTTGATAGTTTTGCCTTTTTTAATTAATGGAGAAGGATTTTTGTACTGTCTAGTGTTTGAAATTTCAAAGTATTGAACTGAACATACTAAAATTGACAGTTTTGTCCTTTTTAATTATATCATGTTTATTTATATATATTTGATATTATTATAAGAAAAAAATGATTTAAAGGTTTAATATATTATATTAAATAATTCGTGTAAAAGTTTATGTTATATTTAATAAAATAATACATTACTTATCATTTTAAATAAGTCACTCAAGGACATAAACCACTTTTATATTGAAACATCCATAAATTCATCAACCACTTTGAATAAGTCACTCAAGGATCTGAAAATTCCAAAATCCATCGACAAATTAGATCGATTATATTGGAATATTAACTAGTTGTATATTTCATAAGGACAAAGTATAAATGGCATAGATAAGATAATAATTATATCAAGGAAGAGTCAAAGTAGTTTTCATGATTATGATCTATCAACTACATCTCAACTACATCTGATAGAAAATCTGGTAACTCTGTTGTAGGAGATACATGAGGTTATAATTTTTACAAAATATGAAAATAGGTTTAACCATATAAGGTACTAAACTAGGGTAGAGAGGTTCAATAATACAAAGCTAATGAAAGAAGTCTCAGTTATACAAATACTGTAAACATGTTTTCCATCAACTGATAATTCGCCTAACAAATGCTGGTCGTTGTTCTTCTTGGAGCCTTCAAAAAAATCTTTTTTATACTGTGGATTTGTTGCTATTTGCATAAGAATATCCAATTATTCATTTTCTGACAATCTTAACGTTTTCAACTCTGCAACTACATCATTCTTAGGAGGATTAGCAATTTTTCCTGCAAGTAAAGCAAAATTACTCCTAACATCACTTATGCTCTTTTGAAATGTAGATATAAATTCTGCAGTATATTCTGCCATAGGATGCTTGTGAGTCAGTAGCATAGATGGATCACGTGAGGTATAGCTAGAGGCTTCAATAGATTGTGGCACTTGTTTTGACTCTATATTTTCATCAAAAGTATCCCCACTCTCATTTTGTAAGTCCTGTGTCACATTTGTTGGTGTCTCAGCCCTTTTGTCATTTGCTCTATCCTTTCCAAATATCTCTTGAAGTCTTTCAAACTCTTTAAATTTCTTATTGGCATGATTATCAACCTTCGGATGTTTCTATAAAACAATAGAAATAGTAATTATAATAACAAATAATTAACTTAAAAAAAAAGAGTATATTTCAAAATAAAGATAATGTTGATTTTGCCTCAATATATATTGGCAAGGACTGCATCACTGTCAACTATGACACATTTTTTTAACATCATTCCAACCAAAACCACTACTATTCATCATGTCAACAACCTCTACTAGCTTAATTGACCACTTCTTCATTTTGTTAATAATTTGTTTGACATTGAAATTGATTTCTGGAATGTGACTTTTCATCATTTTTAAAGTTTCTTCATGAGCTCCATTCTTAAAACTACTATTTTCTCCTTTGTATCCTTCAACTACCAACTCTTCCAACACTATCAATAACGTTTCTTTCTCAACTTGGTTCTAAGAATTCTTACCTTTTTTGTCCCTACTGGCCATGACTGTAAACTAATCCATATTGTAAGTCAAAAAGCAAACAAATAAAATGTAAGTCATGCATACAAACACTGGATAAAATATTTCAATTTACATCACAACATCAACAACTAAATGATTTTAATAATATATAACTAACAAAAAATCAATGGTGACACTGATCTAAGATACATAATAAAAGAAAGTACAACAATTAGTGACATTCTAGTTTCTATGATGTGCTCTCTATTCATCGTACATCTCTTGTGCTAAGGTATTCTTCATCTTAATCCATGCCTTAGTAGGTTCTATCATTTCAATTGTATCAATTCCATTTTCTCCAATTGGAACTTCATCACCTTTTATTACAACATGCTCCAACGGGTCTAGTGGCATGTATATTCGAATGTAGTTGTGTAGTAGATAACAAGCTAGAATCATTCGACATTGTATTTTGATGGATAAAATGATGGACTCTTTAGAATATCCTATCGTTTCTTCAAAATTCCAAAACATCTCTTTACAACATTCCTTGCCCTTGCATATCTATAGTTAAAATATTCTTCATGATATTGAGGTTGATGTTGACTTGTAGATTACTCTTGAATGTGATAACGCCTCCTTCTAAATGGGGAAAGGAATCCTGGTGCATTGGAATATCCACCATCCACTAGATAATATGAATCTAAAACGAAATGTAACCACATAAATTTACATGAAAAGTTTCAATTGAATAATAAAATGAACACAATTTTCTTTTTTAAAGTGCTTATCAGGTGCAACTCTCAATCCATTAGATCGAATGACTGCATCACGTAATACTCTAGAATTTGATGCAGACCCTTCCTAGCCTGCTAATATGTAGATAAATTTCATGTCATGATTACATACACCTATGACATTTGTTGCGAGATGCCCTTTCCTTGTTTGATACCTAGGTTTATTTGTAACTGGTGTTGTAACTGCAATGTAGGTACCATCCAACCTAGGCAACCCTAATATGTTCCCAAACAAATAAAAAAAATTTGTATTGTATTATAAGTAATCATGATCATCGTTGATAAACTGAAGGTATCTAAAAAATTTTTTGTATTACCTTAAACCATTTCCAGCGTTCGTCAATGCAATCTTCTGGTATTGGATTAGGTTTTGCAAGTAAGATATCTTATAACCTTAACACAGTAGCTAACACTTGATGGCAATTTTTACTAACAGTCTCACCTGATCTAGGAAATCTCACTTGAATACACCTATTTTTCGTATGATGTGCAAGGATATTAACAAAGATTGCAACTTGTTCTTCAATTGTAGCTCTTTCATTACAATGTATTCCCCCTCGTATCTTAAGGAGTTTACAAAGATGTGCAAGACTATTCCTACACATTCTTAATTCCCATAAATAATTCGTATTACTTCCATTAATAAGTGAATCAATCACCTCTCGATGCGTTTCATATCTAGCTAATGCTCGCTCATTCAATACACTCCTCTCTACCTTCCTATTCAAAACAAAGTTCAATAGAAACTAGCAAGCTAATGCTCGCTCATTCAATACACCTCTCTCTACCCTCCTATTCAAAATAAAGTTCATTTAATAACCAGCAACAACCATTACAAGCATATTGATATAGACTCTTCATCCAAGAAGGTAAATCAGAAATACATGATGATCCATGATCTATATGACATATCTAAGGAAAGTAATATGAATGTAATGTTGGGGATCCTTAGATCATTTTCATAATACAAAACATAAGCCAAGTGTAAATCACTATTCAAAAAGGCGTTACAAACATCCATTCAATGTATATCCAATTATATATAGTAGCAAGACAAAAAAGTAAATGTATTGATGTACGCTTGACAATGGGGCTAAAAGTTTCATTATTATTATTATTATTTTTTTTGCCAATAGAAGATTCATTATAATCAAAACCCTCTTTTTGAATGTAAACTTTAGCCAGTAGTCTATCCTTGTATCTATCAATGCCTCCATCTACTTTCATTTTTCAACTTATATACTCATTTACAACCAATAGTATGTTTGCTTAGAGGCAAAGAAACAAGAGTCCATGTGTTGCTTGTTTGTAAAGCATCAAGTTCTTCATCTATTGCTTTATGCCATGGCTTAAGAGTTATAGCTTGTTTCAAGGAAGATGGTTCAAAATGTAAAGAAAGTTAAACAATGAACACACATAAAGGAGGAGATAAAGATTTATATAATAATACTTGTTGAATAGGATGAGAAGTAGAAGAGTTATCAATAGAATGAGGAATAGAGGATTAATTGACCAAAACAGAATTAATCTCATGATGATAATTCATGAATTGATCTACTACTATGATGTAAGGGAACAATTGAAGTTGAATTGTTAGGGATAGAATTATGAGACATTTGTGGCATATCAGGACATATGAATCAACAACAACATTAGAAATAAAATTGCCATGAACATGAGAAAATAAATTAGGTGCATTCAAGTTGCCAAGAACAAGTTTTGTGGAAGACATGTAATTAACATAAAATTGTGAGAATACATGATCTATAAAAGAAGATGATTCTGCAGAAGGTAAAGGTAATGATTGAGATGAATTTGAAGAAAAAGAATAAAAAATAGAAGGTATATGAAAAGGGAATACATGTTCAGCTAGATCATATTTTTGATCAACTAGATCGTAGCTTTTAGTCCAAATAGGATAACCAACGAAAAGACAAGGAACATCATCTAGAGCATAGCTAACTGTTGATTGTCTTAGTTACAAGCATAGCTAATTGTTGGTTGATATTTCTGTTTCTTGCAATGAAAAGGTATAAGTGTTGGAGTAATCACAATCATATGATTTCAGTTGTGATGCTACGGTATTGGTCATATATAAGCTTTTGGGTACTTAGTAATGAAATGAAAATCGTCTTAATACAACCAATATCATTTTGCAGCAAGTATCAGAATTTGATTTATTCATACCCGATGATATTGATTCAGCATTTCAGAAAGTGACCAGGCTAACATATTCTCAGAATCACCATCTTTCAGGTAGGCATGTCCATTGTCAAGTGCCTCATTTACTAGAACTGTATGAAGCTTGCTCAAATTGAGAAGAAATCATCAGTTAGGGGTCTGTTAAAGAGAAACTGATGGTTAAAATATGTGTTAAAATTGCTACAGCTTGCTACAGCTGAAGGTATGTTGTGTGTGTCATTCAAGGCTCTTGGGGAATAGGAAAACCCAACCACTCCTGCTTTTAGCTCCTCTTCGGTAATAATTGGACCAAGTTACATAGGCATCACTTGAAGTGATATCTTGAGATGATTAGATAAGACATAGCAGAGTCTACATGTATGCCTTCTTTTCTTTTAAGGTCATACTTTTTATCTCGTCAGGAGAAGAAGAAGGAATTGTGATTTCTCCACATGTTGTTGGCCATCTACTGGGAGGCACTATATGGAAAATAACAAAGGATGGAGAAGATGTTCTGTATGCTGTAGACTTCAATCACCCGAAAGAAAAGTAGAAGTTCTTAGCAATTTCCTGTCCTAAAATTACCTGTAGACTTAATAATTCTAAAGCAATAACTTTGATTTGGCAATGACTGATGTGATTTTCTATCAGGCACCTGAATGGGGCTGTTCTCGAATCCTTTGTCCGACCTGCTGTCTTAATTACAGATGCTTATAATTCCTTGAACAATCAGCCCACTAAACAGCGAGAAAGAGGATTCATAGGTAGCAGTTATTAGTTATGGGCATTTTAGTTCATTGTATGCAGATTCAGAAGCCTCTTTCCCCTTCATTTACTAACTACCAAGTTAGAAGATCTTTGTTCTCAGCATATCTGACGGGCTTATATTTCTTCCTTTTTTCCTTGTCCTGTGGCTCAGATACTAAAAGAAGAACTCTAGAAGCAGGTGAAAACGGGCTAATCCCTGTTGATACTGTTGGACGAGTGTTGGAACTTATCCTAATATTGGAAGAGCCCCCCCCCTACGCGACAACTCTAGAAAAGCAAGTGAGCACTGGGGGACAACCAGATGGCAACAACCAACAAGCATGCGAGGAACATTGAAAAATCTCCTAGATAGATAAACAAAAGCATATTCTTCCACTTTCTGCTACTGAACACTCCCTACTAGCTAATATGCTATACAATTGCTTTCTCCTTGGAATTACTTCAATCATTGTCTTGGATAGGAGGGAGAGCTTTACCCTACAAGTCATTGTAACATTATAAAATTTCATTATTATAGTTTATGTCTTTAATAACTAACTAGATGGGCATACACCAACATCCTGATCAAAGAAATGGAAACATACATCGTCTTTTTTTTTTTTTTTTTTCTATGTGTCTACATTTTCTTCATCAATACATTACATGAAAAAGTAGTTAAAACAAAAAAGAAGAAAAGAAAAAGCGCTATACTGTGTTCATGAGCAGTGTGGACGAATTTGGTGAGGAAGTCAACACGGAAACTGCGACGTTAGAAGGCACTAAAGATCCAATAGTCGTATATCAACCTCTAGTGCTACTACTAATTACATCGAATGATGAATTGGGTGATGGAAAAGGCCCATATGCTTGGGGTTTGGAATATGCTAGAACAGGAGGTGTGGATAGAAGAATTACTGGAAGAGCTTCAAAATTCAGAATACTTAATACCTCCCTTATTGTTGGCCTATAGTTATAGTTTGGCTAAATGCGCCACAATCCAACAATCATTAGGCACTGCATTCGCCTTCGGTCATAGTCTCCTCCTAGCATAGGGTCTACTACATCTAGCAGCCTCCCAATTCCGTAAAAGCTCCCACACCCAATCCACCACGCGAATACAACCATCGACAATAACTTTCCGACCTCAAGCTATTTCAAGTATAACAACTCCAAAGCTGTAGATATTAGACTCCTTACCAACCGTGCTCGTGTAAGCACATTCAGGAGCCATGTACCCTATTGTCCTAGTTAAAATTGTAGTTTGAGATCCTTTCATATGGCCCACTAGTCTAGCAAAGCCAAGTCTCCCAATTTGGCATTAAAATCTGAATCAAGCACAATGTTGCTAGCTTTTATGTCTCAATGAAGCACACATTGCTCCCAGTCCTCATGCAGGTACAATAAGGCCGAGGCTAATCCTTGCATGATTTTGTGTCTCTTCTCCCCCGTCAACAGGCTTCTTCCTTTGAATAAGTGGGTGTCCAAGCTATCATTTGACATGAATACAAATAAAAAGAGTAGTTCTTTTTTCTCATAACACCAACCAACTAGCTGTGCTAAGTTTTTATGTCTTAGCTGGCTTATGGTCTTGACCTCTGTTGCATACTCCTTAATCCATTGTTTGGAATCTGATGTGATCTTCTTAATAGCAACTTCACAATTTTCTTCTCTTACATATCCCTTATAAACCTTTCCAAATCCACCTCCTCCAAGCAACTGATCCTATGAAAAATTATTGGTTGCAATAGCTACTTCTCTTAACACGAACCTTTTAGGACCGGTTACCTTTGTGAATTCATGATTAATAGTTTCTATTGTATCATCATCTTCACTCAGATTACCCCTATTTCTTTTTGATTGACAACGGGACCGCAGAAAGTCCAAAGCAAAACATAGAATCAGGAAAGATCCAACACCTGTGATGATCCATTGCCAATAGTTCTTCTTCTTCTTTCTCGGTTGCGGCAGAGGAGCAGCCGCCAAAGGATTTCGCTTGTTTTCATTTGAATTAACTTGAACTTGAAGACTTGATATGAAATTCCAGGATTCTAACGTATGTGACTCGAATAAAAGAGCCATTGAAGCAAAGAAACCGAAGGTTACCGATTCGGGCAAATATTCCTTCAAATTAATGCTGCAATTAACTGTAGAAAAAGCGCTGGTATTATTCGCATCCGTCATCTTAACACAAAATCCACTGACTAGACTTGTACGCAACCAAAGCATTTACTCCTCCCTCGGAAGTAATTCTGTTCCAATTCCAAGGAGCAGTCGCCACTGAAACAATCGTGTTTACATCAATACCGACATGTTCATCACTTGGATCCTATTCATTTGCGTAAGTATCAAATTCCATAGCAATAAAAGGCACAGATAAGATCCATCATGTATCTGGAGGGACCTATTTAATAGGCCAAAGCCACCTCCGTATGTATTTTCTGGCATAGTTGTCCCATTAGGGATGAGAAAAAAGGCCATGCCATCACCATACCGCTCAGAATTAGCAACACGACCCTGGGGGTCCTATAGGTGTAAAGGCTCATAGTATGTAGCCCGGCCGGTGGTATAATTTGAGCTGTTGGTGAGTACGATACCATTTTGTGACAGAGAAGCGCTGCCTTTCAAATCGGAACCACTAGGTTTTGGGATGTTAAAAGATAAGTTTTGAGTGGAAGCTAAAGTTGGGAACAGAAGAGCTACCGTGGAAATTACAATAAACGTTGCGGGTACAACTGAGCGATTTGCATTGATGTAACGAGCAATCATCTCCATAAGTGAAGATAAACAGTAAAAAGATCTGCCGTTGAGGCCGCTGTAAATTAAGCAATTTCTTAATTTAATAGAGATCACGAACTATTTTAATCGTATTTGAAAACTTGTAGCTTCATCCACTTAGTAAAAATATCTCAAGCTGGGGTTGCTTTCGTTGGTCGGTTAAAAAAATTCAGAAATAAATACACCATAGTTATTTGGTGTTTCCACTAAAATAATTTTATTTAAAAAAAATTAAAATAGTAAATGCTTAAAAATTATTTCAAAAATAAGTTTTGAAGTTACGGATCTAAAATGTACTTAAGCCATAAATGTAGTCTATACCATCAAGCAAAATGCTTGAATGCTTGAAGGTGTAGACCATGTCAGTTCCTTCAATACACACCACCCTTTCTTATATAATTAATCCTACAATCATTTTTTTTTTCGTTAAAGATTCACCGTCCACTTGCGCACTACAAGCCTAGAAGTTGCAAACTTAAAAGAAAAAGAAGATACATGCAAACTTACTCTAACAGTGTCATAGTTGCTACAGTATTATAAATTAATAATACAAACGTAGAAATGAAGCACATTTATTTTCATTTTATATTATGCAAACTCTATCTCTTCGTTTTTTTCTCTCATTCGTAGAAGAAGTTCTTGTGCAAATATGAAATGGTGGGATTTGAACAGTTCTGTTGAGATTTACTATTTTCTCAACGAAAAAATTCGATTAATTTACATTTTGGTAAGTATTTTGACAAAAGTTGAAGTTTTTTTTTTTTGTTATTATGTTAGTTTTTAATGTTTTAGAAAATTGTTGTCATATTGTTATATGTCTTTTAAAAAATATTATTACTTGTTATTAGTTTATAGTGTATTAGATATGATTTATATAGATTTTGTAATATGTAACATGCAATAGTTAATTTTTCCGTTAGTCTAGGAGCTAGATCTCCATTATGGTAATGAAAAAATTCATATTATTTGAGATTTATTATCTATATTATTATAAAGAAATATTTGTAATCAATAATTCTAAAAAAAAATTAATTTTTTTTATAAAATAATTTTTATTTTTTTATTTAAAATTGCAAATTTTTGTTACGAAAATTTGAAATAAAGATTAAAATTAAAACATAAATTTCTTTCTATTTTTTTTCTTTTTGTTTTTATTACATGGCAAGAAAAAGATCAATGTTGTGCATTGTCAATTTTAAAAAATTTGCTATTATCTGTCAAATAGTTGATAATTTATATACATTATGGATAAGACAACAATGAGTGACTACATGAAATTGATAATCTAAACATTGCAAATGTTGTGAGTGATAATTGGGGACTAAAATATGATAGGGATTTGATTAAGAAGTTGAAAATAAAGAAGAATGTGAATTATATCGAATTCTTATATAGAATATGTCTGAGTATTAAAGTTGATTTAACTGAAATGGGGGTTAAGATAATTTATAGGCATCCTATTTTCTAAGGGGGGCAATGCAATGACAATTAGAGATGATGATAATGTTGAAAATTTGATTGAAATGACTGAATCCTTTGGAGATCATGGTATATAATAGTTGTTTATTAAAATTTCTAAAGATTTGAGGAGTCTCTTCGAATGGTAGACATTCATATTCCTCATCTAGCATGAAAGAAATGCCTTTCGAGCTATCAACATTTAAAGGATATGTTGGAACTCTTATGAAAAAGGCACTATTGAATGATGAAAATGAAGTAAATAGAGTAGTTACACCAACGTTATAATGACTAGACACATGTGATCCCTACACGGTGTGTTTAGGTGTAGAAATTGCAACGAACATTGATGTGGGAATGGGTGTTGGAGAGGAAAGTTATGATTATGAGGAAAGTTTTGAGAAGAAAAATGAGGAAAGTGAAAACGATGGAAATGATATACTTGAAGAAGATCTTCCAATTGTACCTGTGTACTCGACATAGGCAATATATTAGTCAAGGCTAGTTGAACCACCTAGTATAGCAATTAGAGATCTTGTTCCCTACTACAACATTGGTAGCAATGATGATTACATCTTTTTTGAGCAAGAGAAAAATGTAATATGTAGTGGTTCAAGTAGCAATGACGAGTTCTATAAGGGCATGAGATTCATGATAAAGGTAGATGTGGTTCAAGCAGTTAAGGCTGGCCATGTGAAGAACCATTGTAACTTCACTGCTGTAGAATCTAATTCATTGATTTGGGCTGTTTATTGTTCGAAAAGAGAAGACGATTGTAAGTGGAGGCTTTTGGGCTAGAAAGAAGAAGTTAGAGGGGCTATTTGTAGTTATCAGATTTAAGAGTCCACATACATGCATCAATCTAATGATAAGTCAGGATAACTCACAATTGGATTGTAATCTTCTTGCAAGCCATTTTTCAAATCTTGTTAGGTACAATCCTAGTATGAAGGTTGCAGAGCTTAATTCTATTGTAAAATAAGAATTTATTTCAAGATAAGTAGAAGACGGGTTTGGGAGGGTAAGAAACGAGCAATTGAGTATGTGTATAGGAACTGGGAGATGTCTTACAACGAACTCCCTAAGCTTCTAAATGCCATAAAAAAATATCGATCCCAAAATGCGAGTTGATTGGGGGTGGAGAAGGTCGAATACCCCTAAAGTATCCACTCTTAAGTGGGTTTTCTAAACATTTGGGCTATGCATTGCAACATCGAGATTGCTTAGACCAATTCTTACCATTGATGGAACTTTTTTGTATGGAAAGTACACACACAAGTTATTGATTGTTTTTGGCATTGATGGTAACAATTATATACTTTCATTAGCATTTGCTCTCAAACTTAAGGAAACGTCTAAAACATGAGGCTAGTTTTTGAGGAAGGAACATGTGGTTGGCGATCATACAGGTCTTGAAACCATTTGCCTCATATCAGACAGACACCTAGGCATCAAGTCGGCAGTTGAAGCCTAAGCCAATGGATGGCGCCCTCCATTCACAGTGTGGCAGTTTTGTTTACGACATGTTGCAAGTAACTTCAACAAGGCACATAAAAATATGCAACATAAGAAATTGGTTACATAGGACGAGTTGCAAGCACAAGCTTAGAAATTGAACTATTTGATAGACCATGTAAAGACTATTAAGCTTGATGCCCTAGTGGGGTTTGATGATATGTTAATTAAGATGTAGATGCTAGCTCATGACAATTGCTATCGATTTAGATATATGATCTCTAATATTGTCGAAAGCTACAATTCTGTCTTGAAAGTAGCTGAAGGGTTATCCGTGATTGCTTTGGTGAAAGAAGACTTTTTACAATTGCATGGATTACTTCATCGAAAAGTATTTGAAGGCACTTAAGAATATGGCAAATGATAGAATTTTCACCAAATATGCTACTAAAAAGATAGATAGATAAAGTTCACGAGCTAACAACCATAAGTTTATCAACTACAACAAGTAGGAGAGAAATTTTTGAAGTGCTCATCGATAGTTGTCATATAGCGACGACTTGAGGGGAGTAGGCCAGATGCACACTATTAACTTTGCTCTAGCAGATGCACTGGCTAAAAGTGGCAATTATACCGAATCCCATTCTTTCATGCCTACGCAGTAACTATTTCAATAAGGTTCGATATTTTAATGTCTATATCAAATTGGTACATGTCGACACACCAAGAGCTCACATATAAGACTCACTTCATGCCCATAGGCAACAAGCTTGATTGGGAGCTGGTATACTTCCTGCTACTTTGTCCATAAGCAAAGCTTACATGAAAAAAAGAGAAACTAAGATGAAAAAGATATCACATGACGGCGTACATTAAGGAGCATCTAGAAAATATCACATGTGAACTTTGCCAAGAGGAAGACTATAACAGAAGAACATGCCCACATAGACATGATAAGGGTAAACGTTGGATAATTAGACGCATGATTAATTAAATCTTAGCTTACCCTTGCACATTCATAATATTGAATCATTGCCTGTATAATGTTAACATTTTCTATTTTCATTGTGTGGATTAGATGAAGTCTCGATCATTTCATCCATCAGTTTTAACGCAGTAGGAGGGAGATCTTTCATAGTTGTTGGCGATTCTTATGCATTAATATTTCAAAATTTGTAATTTCTTAACATTTTTTAACAAATTATTTTTTTTTTCTATTTTTCTATCTACACTTTTATGCTTTCTTTCACAATTGTTTCTAAACCTTTTTAATAATCACCATTTTTTTATTTATAACTTTCCTCAAATTACTTTTTTTTTTAGAAAATATTAAAATTTTACATAACAATAACAAAAAAAAATCAATTTCCATAGATATAAAATTATAATAATTTACAATAAAAAAATTTAATAAAACTAAAGATGTAAATCTAGTCCTAACCTTAGTTTTGCAAGCGCGTTTTGGGTTTGCAATATGAAAACTTATTTTTGAATTAATTTTTTTGGATATCTTATTATGTAAATTAAAAAAAATAATATTATTTTATTGAATTTCCTCCAGAATTTTCATATGTGAAGATGTCACGAAATCATAAATGACATGATTGAGAAAGCTATGGTAGGCTAATTTATCTCCATAGATTTAGCAAGTATTATCTATGTTCATTTTCCTGACAATTTAAAGCATGGCGCAATGATTTAAGAGATACATTTTATCAGCGAATTATCACATCAGATTAACAACGAAATAAAAGTTGTTACGCGTAAAATTCCAATGTCAACTCATTTTTCATCAAGGAGGGTTGAGTAAGAATACTAGTATTAAATGGTATATTTTGTAACGCCCCGAAACTCAGGCTGCGCTACCACTCGCCATGTGTCCTTATCTTACAAGAACTCGTTAAGACTCTAAAACTACTCTGATATATTTTAACCTGTAACTCTTATAATAAAAGCTTTTGATATATCTCCAAAGTTTCAAATAATAACTTAAACCATATCAAACATCTAATGCAGCGAAAGTTTTTAAATACAAAAAATAACAATTTCAAAAGATATTGTCTATTACAGTTAAACATCATAATTTTCTTAGAACTTAATCACATAATAAGAATGGTACTCTTTGTCTTCCTCTCTCTATGGTTCACCCAAACCCAAGTTATCTTTTGGGTTTTCATTTCTCTTAACACCTGCATCTAAAAAAACATAATTTCTTGAAGGGTGAGCTAATGGCCAGTACGTATAACACAAACACATACGTATGAACAAACATAAACAAGTATCACACACATCATATAGAACTTAAACATAAACAACTATTTCATAATATAATTTATGTCTACAAGCAAACAATAAGGTATTCATAACCTCCTTAACACACTTAACACATTGGTGTATGACTTAGTGATGGGAACTGTCACTACGGGCTCGCACCTATGTCCACTTAAACTTGGTGATAGGAACTGCTACTATGGGCCCCACACCTATGTCCACTTAAACTTAGTGATGAGAATTACCACTATAGACTCCACACCCATGTCTACTTAAACCTTGGCGATGGGAACTGCCACTATAGGCCCCACACCCATGTACACTTAATCACTTAATCAACATTCAACCTAGATTATTTCCAAGCACGACTCCACTAGGGACAATGTCACATAAGGATCATTGGGGTACTCCTTAGGGATTTGCCACTATAGGCCCCTAAGTCGAGCTAAGCACATACAATATATCACTTAAATACTTAAACCAAATCGTTCACCTAATCAATTTCAACACATTTACTAACTTAAGCAAACATAGAATAGCACATAAGTTATACGTATCTTGAATCCTAGCTTTAAGCACTTCCCAGTCTTGGACATAAGCTAAGTTTAAATCTATTACACATTGACATGCTCTTTTTAGTATTCAATCTAAGATCAATATTAATTATTAACTTTCTTAATCCTTTTCCCTTAATCTCTCTAAAGTCTTACTACTTATCTAGGTTGTGTGGAAATTAGTTTAATTTGAAGTTAAATAAATAGGTAATTACTTTATACTTTATTTAAGACGATCATGTTAGAGATTGTGTTGCTTAACATAGGTTGAAGCACCACTGTGTTAAGGGTTATGTATCTTTCAATGTAAAACTTGGGCTTACTACGATTGGAACATGACTATGTTAGGAAGTCGTGTTCTTCTTCATTCAACACGGTCTAAACACGACCGTATTAAGAAGCCGTGTTACTCTTGACTCTACATGGTTGAAACATAGCCGTGTATCTCTCGGTACATCTTTTACATTCAATACGGTCTAAACATGATTGTGTTGGGAGGTAGTGTTACCCTTACTCAATACGGTCGAAACACGACCGTATTAAGAGGTCATGTATCTTTTGGTGCACCTTTCAAACTTAACATGGTCTAAACACGACCGTGTTGGGAGTCCGTGTTGCCCTTAACTCAATACGATCGAAACGTGATTGTGTTGGGAGACCATATATCTCTGGGTGTACCTTTCCATTTCAACATGATCAAAACACGACCGTGTTGTTAGGTCGTGTTACCCTCGACGATCTCCTCGAACCTTAATTCTCTTACTTCAATTCCTCCAAAACCTAATCCTTTCTATTCTTAAGCTCAATTATATCTCTAAAATTCGTAATTTCATTTAAATTACATAGATTTGCATACTTACTTCAATTTCCACAAGTCAAAAATCTCATATCGTCGATTCCCTGTTACGCCTTTTCCAATCTTCATATCTTTTCGTCTTTGGAATTAGACCTCTCCGATTTCCTTTTGCTTTAGGTTTCTTTCCAGAGTTCCTTTGCCTTTTCTCTTGCTATACGATTGTAAATTGTCTAAGTGCGAAAAAGAAAGAGAAACCTTAGGTTATTTTGTTTTTATAGTCCAATAAGGAAAAGACGAATTGCCCTTATCCCATTGTCCTATTTACAACATTGCCATTTATTATGTTTATACATATATTTATTTATTTATATAATATAAAAAATTATGTATATTACATTCTCCCCCCTTTATTAAAACTTTTGTTTTCAAAAGTTACCTGGACTTAGGAGGAGTTCTAGATGCTTTCTCTTCATTTCTTCTTCTAATTCCCATGTCACTTCCCTTTTCGTTTGGTTTGTCCATTGTACTTTAACATAAGGGATTGTTTTCCATCTTAATATCCATTCCTTAGTGTCTAGAATCTTGATTGGCTTTTCCAAATATGTTAGATTTGGCTACACATTCAGTGGTTCTAAAGCCATTATTTGATTCGAGTTAGGTACATACTTCCTCAGCATGCATACATGGAATAGATTATGTACCCTGGCCAAATTTGATGAAAGGGCTAATCTGTAAGCTATTGTGCCTATTCTTTCTAAGATTTCAAATGGGCCTATATACATCGGGTTTAGCTTTCCCCTCAACTCGAATCTGATCACTCCTTTTGTTGGAGAAATCCTTAATAATACCTTATCTCCTACTTGGAATTCTAAAGGATGCCTTCTTTTGTCTACATAGCTCTTTTGTCGAGATTGGGTTGTCTATATTCTCTGCCTGATTAGTTTCACCTTGTTAATTGCTTCTTGTACTAACTTCAGTCCCATTATCTGTCTTTCTCCCACTTCATCCCAATGTAGTGGAGATTTGCACCTTCTTCCATAAGGAGCCTCATATGGTGCCACTTGGATGGTTGCCTGGTAACTGTTATTATAGGTAATCTCCACCAAAGGTATATGCTCATTCCAATTCCCTCCACAGTCTAGTGCACATACCTTGAGCAAATCTTCCAATATTTGTATAGTCTTTTCGGACTGACCATTTGTCTATGGATGGAATGCTGTATTGAACTACAGTTTGGTATCCAATGCCTTGTGTAGGTTACTTTAGAATCTACTCATAAACCTCGTGTCTCTATCAGAAGTGGTTGTCACTAGCACTCCATGTAGTTTGACTATCTCTTATATGTATATCTAAGCCAGTTTCTCTAATTTATATCCTACTTTGATAGGTATGAAATGAGTAGACTTGGTTAACTTGTCTACTATGATCCAAATTGCATCCTGCTTCTCCTTGGTATTCGGGAGGGCTATAACAAAATCCATTGTCACATGCTCCCATTGCCACTCCGGTACTGGAAGAGGCTGTAATTCTCCAACTGGTCTCTGGTGTTCTATTTTGATTTGTTGGCATATGAGGCATTTGACTACATATTCTGCTATTTCTCTCTTCTTGTTTCTCCACCAATAATAGTTCTTCACGTCCTTGTACATTTTGGGTACTTCTAAGATGTATTATGTAGGCAGAGTGATGTGCCTCTTTTATTATCTCTCTCTTCAATTTTGCATCTCTAGGCACACATAGTCTAGTTTTGTACCTTAAGGTCCCTTTTGTATCTAAGTTGAATTTTAGTGCCCTGCCTTGTTCCATTCTGCTCTTGATCTCTTGAATATCCTTATTTTCCATCTGATCTGATTTAATTTTATCCATTATGGTTGGCTAAATCCTTAAGGTAGCTATTTTCGCTCCAACTTCTTAGGTTAAGACTTCTATCTCTAATTTGCGCATGCCTTCTAATAACTCTTTTTGTAAAGTGCTGAGAGTGGTTATATTATCCTGTTTCTTTCTACTAAGGGTATCTATCACCACATTGGCTTTTCCTGAATGGTATTGTATTCTCAAGTTGTAATCCTTAAATAACTCCAACCATCTCCTCTGTCTCTTGTTATGCTCTTTCTACATAAATATGTATTTTAGGCTTCTATGGTCAATGAAGATTTTGTACCTTTCTCCATATAAGTAATGCCTCTATAGCTTGAAAGTTAGTATTACAGCTGCTAATTCTAAGTCGTAAGTTAGGTAATTCTTTTCATATAACTTCAATTATCGAGATGCATATGCTATTACCTAACCACCTTGCATCAATACATACCCCAACCCTTGAACTAAGACAACGCTATACACTGTAAACTCTTCTCCACTTTTGGGCAAAGTCAAAACTAGCGCCGACACCAGTTTCTCTTTAAGCATCTGAAAGCTGACTTCACATCTGTCATCCTATTCGAATTTCACATTCTTCTTTGTTAGTCTGGTGAAAGGAGTTGCTATTTTGGAAAACCCTTCTACAAATCTCTTGTAGTAGCTTACTAGGCTTAGGAAACTTCTTACCTATGTAATTGTTTTTGGTCTGTGCCGGTCTACTATTGCTCTCACCTTTTTTGGTCTGTACTGGATTACTTGTTTTAGCTAGAATTTACATTTACTAAATTTGGCATACAACTTCTCATATTGTAGCCTGCATAATACTAGGCACAAGTGTTCCCTCAATACTTTTAGAGTATATCAGGATATCATCTATAAAGACAATTACAAACTTATTTAGGAAATCCTTGAATACTTTGTTCATTAAATCCATGAATGTAATTGGTGCATTTGTTAGTCGAAAGGGCATCATTGGAAACTCGTAGTGCTCATATCTAATCCTGAATGTTGTTTTTTGGATGTCCTCTTCTTTGATTTTAAGTGTATGATAGCCTAATCTCAAGTCTACTTTGGAGAACACTCGAGCTCCTTACAACCGATCGAATAAGTTGTTTATCTTAGGAAGAGGATATTTATTCTTTATGGTGATCTTGTTTAATTCCTTATAGTCTATATAGAGCCTCATGCTTCCATCTTTCTTCTTTATAAACAGGACTAGTGCACCTTAAGGAGAGACATTGGGTTTTATGAAGCCATTATCTTGTAGTCCCTGTAATTGTTTCCTTAGTTCTTCTAATTCTATTGGTGCCATCCCATAAATTGGTTTTGATATGGGTACTGTACCTTGTACCAATTTGATATTGAATTCTATTTCTCTGGCTAGGGGTAAACCAGGAAGATTTTCTAGAAACACATCAAGAAATTCCCTTACTATTTGAATTTCTTCCATCCTAACTTCTGCACTGGCTTCAATAGATATGGTTGCCAGTATACTATTTCCCCACATCTTATAGGTAAGCAATCTGGTAGGTCTTTGCACCTCTAACTTTATTCAAAATATCAATCTCCAGGTATGTTAAATTGTACCACCATGTTGTGGTAGTCAATTGTGGCATGATATTTTGATAGCTAGTTGACACCTAAAATAATGCCAAACTCTATCATCTCTAATACCAAGAGATTTGCTAGCATTATCTTACCATGTATTTCTATTCTTACTCCTTTACATATCCTACTTATTCTTCCTCCCACTCTTGAAGGAGTACCAATAGCCAAGCAGTCATTCATATTTTCAACATCCAAAGCATATGCACAAACAAAATTCTCAAACACACAGGATACAGATGCACTGGTATCGAATAGCACATAAGCATTGTAGGAGTGTACTAGAAGCATACCTATAATGTTTTCCACATTTAGGATATCTTGGTGTTGCCGCTGATGAATGGTAAACACCTTGGTAGGAACTCTTTGTCTAGGACCTCTTACCTGTGGTTTAGCTCCTTATTTTCTCACTAGAGGTCTAGTTGCCTATTGAACTGGCCCTGCTTGGTTTCTGATATGTCCTTAAGGACAGTTAACTACCTTGTGTCCCCTTTGGTTGCACACATGATAGAAGATTAAGCACCTTTCAGTGCAATGTCTGTTAATGTGCCCTGTTCTCCCACAAGAGAAACATGCCCCATTTGGCCATCTGCACTCTCTTATCTCATGAGGTCTATAACATCTAGGACATTTAGCATTTGTGTCTATTGTAGTGAGTGCTAAAGGCACTTTCTCGATTTGGAGAGGAGGGGCTACAACTCTGGGAGTTTTGCTTTGTAGCAAGTAATGTCTTTTACCCTTGTCTTGCCCCATTTCACTAGAGGCAAGTTTTTTTCCTAAAGCTATTGCTGCTCTATAGCTCCTCTATTCTTCTATGATCTTCTTATTCTGTTCAAGGCACTTCACTTTGTCTACCTTTTCAGCATATGTATTTAGCCGAAAGGCTTTTACTACAAGTTATAGGTCCAATTCTAATCCTCTCAAGAACCTTTTGGCTCTGGACCTGTCATCATTGCATACACTTTCAAGAAGGAACTAAATGAGGCGATTCAGCTCTACCTCATATTCTTCAATAGTTCAGTTCCCTTATCAAAATTATAATAATCATTCTCCACTCTTTCTCTGGAACTGTTAGGAAAGTATCTCTGATAAAACAACTCTTTAAACACTGCCCAGTTCTTGCACTCCCTTACAAGTATAGGGATTGAAGCCTACCATTTTACTGCAGTTCCTTTCAGCATGAATGTAGCATAATTCACCTTCTTATCTTCTGGTATCTGGAAGGCAGCAAAGGTCTTCTCAATTTCCTGTACCCAATCATCAGCCTTAATTGGGTTATCCCCTCCAGGGTTAAATTCCATAGCCACTCTTATGAACCTATCAAAGCTGATGGGTTCGTTAACATTCTTGTATTGTGGGACATTAAAGGCTTAGTGTTGTTGTGCCAGTAGTCCCACTAGGTGATTCACAGTATGTAGTAGCCACACTGTTTCTTCAGACATTTGACCTCTTTCCCTTGTGGCTATGGGTTCTGAGGTTCCTCCTCATTAAGGTTATCACGTCTAGAACCCCTTTCTAGCTCATGATCTGGTAATTTTTCTTGAAGGCATTCTGTTTAAGAAGAGACAACCGAATTTACTCATGTTAGTATTAGTCAGGGTCAATTTCACAGTGTGTAAGTATATTTACATATATCTCTACACATGGGTCTATCCATATATAAAGCTTAGCAGTTAGAAAAATATAAGTAAAGTAATGATAATACAAGAAAATAATTACATAATTAAGTATATGCTCTATATTTTACCCACTCTCTTCATGTCTTACTATCTTATAAATCCAGTCTTTAATCCATCTAAAAATCATATCTTAGACTCTATTGTTTAAACTTATGTCTATTGATCATCACTTAGTGCTATGGATCATTACCTAAGCTCTTTAGGATCAATAACCTATGCTCTATAAATCAAAACTTAATTCATAAGGATCATGAACTTATTCTCTATAGATTCAAACTTAAGTTTCTAAATATCATAAAACCTAGAGCTCTGATACCACCTAAGTTGTAACGCCCTAAAACTCGGGCCGTGGTATCACCCGCCATGTGTCCTTATCTCACAAGAACACGTTAAGGCTTTAAAACAACTCTGATATATTTTAACCTCTAACTCGTATAATAAAAGCATTTGATATATCTCTAAAGTTTTAAATAATAACTTAAACCATATCAAACATCTAACACATTGGAAGTCTTTAAAAACCAAAAATAACAATTTTAAAAGATATTGTCTATTATAGTTAAACATCATAATTTTCTTATAACTTAATCACCATAATAATAATGGTACTGTTCGTCTTCCTCTCTTTGTAGTTCACCCAAACCTAAGTCATCTTTTAGGTTTTCATATCTCTTAACACCTAAATCTAAAAAAAAATAATTTCTTGAAGGGTAAGCTAATGCTTAGTACGTATAACACAAACACATATGCATGAACAAACATAATATCATGCAGAAATTAAACACAGACAACCATTTCATAATATAATTTATGTCCATAAGTAAACAATAGGGTACTCATGATCTCCTTAACACACTTAACATAGTGGAGCATGACTTGGTGATGGGAACTGCCATTATGGGCCTTACACCCATGTCCACTTAAACTTGGTGATGAGAACTGCCACTACAGGCTCCACACCCATGTCCACTTAAACCTTGGTGATGGGAACTGCCACTACGAGCTCCACACCTATGTACACTGAATCACTTAGTCAATATTCAACCTAGATCATTTCCATGCACGACTCCATTAGGGACAATGTCACACAAGGATCATTGGGGTGCTCTCTAGGGATTTGCCACTACGGGCCCCTAGGCCGAGCTAAGCATGGATAGCATATCACTTAAACACTTAAACCGAATTGTTCACTTAATCAATTTCAACATATGTACTAACTTAAGCAAACATAGAGTAGCACACAAGTTACACGTACCTTAAATCCTAGCCTTAAGCACTTCTCGGTCTTGGATGTTAGCTAAGTTGAAATCTATTACACATTAACATGCTCTTCTTAGTATTCAATCTAAGATCAATATTAATTATTAACTTTCTTAATCCTATTCCCTTAATCTCTTTAAGGTCTTACTATCTATTTAGATTACGTGGAAATTAGTTTAATTTGAAGTTAAATAAATAGGTAATTACTTTTACTTTATTCAACACAGTTATGTTGGAGATCGTGTTACTTAGCATGAGTTAAAGCACGACCGTATTAAGGGTCATGTATCTTTTGGTGTAAAACTTGGGTTCAACACGGTTGGAACACAACTATGTTAGGAGGTCATGTTATTCTTCATTTAACATGGTCTAAACACGACCGTGTTAGGAGACCATATTACTCTCGACTCAACACGATCGAAACACAAACCTGTTAAGATGCCGTGTATCTCTTGGCACATTTTTCACACTCAACACGGTCTAAACATGATTGTGTTTGGAGGTCGTGTTGCCCTTAACTCAACATGGTTGAGACACGATCATGTTGGGAGGCCATGTATCTCTCGTTGCACTTTTCACACTCAACATGGTCTAAATATGACCGTGTTGGGAGGCCGTGTATCTTTCGATGCACCTTTCCATTTTAACACGGTTGAAACATGACTGTGTTACCCTCAATGATCTCCTCGATCCCTAATTCTCTTACTTCAATTCCTCCAAAACCTAATCCTTTCTATTCCTAAGCTCAATTATATCTTTAAAATCCGTAATTGCATTTAAATTACATAGATTTACATAGTTACTTCAATTTCCACAAGTCAAAAATCTCATATGTCAATACTTCGTTACACCTTTTCCAATCTTTGTATCCTTTCATCTTTGGAATTAGACTTCTCTGGTTTCCTTTCACCTTAGGTTTCTTTGCAGGTTCCTTCGCCTTTTCTCTCACTATATGGCTGTAAATTGTTCAGGTGCGAAAAAGAAAGAGAAACCTTAGGTTATTCTGCTTTTATAGTCCGACCAGGAAAAGACGTAATTGCCCTTAGCCCATTGTCCTATTTACAACATTACCATTTATTATGTTCAAATGTATATTTATTTATTTATTTATATAATATAAAAAATTATGTATATTACATATACACTATTTAGTCTTTGGTACATTTGTCTTCAAAGCCCCTTTTTTCTTTTTCTTTTAAGTATATTTACATATTACTCCCCAATTATCCGTAAGTCCTTTCTTCAGAAAACTATTCGTAACTTCTTATTAAAGAACACATAAATCATGAAGACATTAGAAAAATGATAAAGGAATGTGGAAGCTCAACAGTTAAGGATAGGCAATGAGATTCTTATTAAGAGAATATATTGCCATTTTTATTTTTATTTTTTTTAAGAGTAAATGATGGCCCATTTCCGTAATTCTTTTTCATATATTTTATGAAATCACAATAATGCATAGATATAGTAAATGGCTATCAAATAGGATTTTGGATTATGAGGGATATCCAAATAAGAATAAAATTAAATTATTATTTGTTCAATAGGCAAACCACATAAAGATATGCACAGAAACTACTTGAAACATAACTAAATTGAAGAACCCATTTGCTGTATCACAACATCATACGATGAAACGTGTTATATTCAGAAGGGACACACAAGCATCTGCTTATCCTTTCTATTAAAACATATTATAGTGATGGAGGAGATTATCACCTCATAAATTTACAATAGGAGATCTTTTATCACATCTTTGGGATATCTGATTAAATATAAAGTTTTAAAATTAAAATAGATCATTTTACTTTGCTACCATGTTGCAAAAAATAATTAATGATTCTAAGGCAACAAGAAACTGCATTGTCAAATTCAATGAGTTTAGCTTATTAGTTTTTTTGCTTAATTTCAAGAGTTGAGTTTTTTATCCTCGTCTAGTGCAGCTAATTTGTAGATAAACTCAACAAAGGAATATCATCACCTCCAATATCTAATTTATGGGATTTGCTTCAACTTATAAATACATAACCTACAATGCTGAAGGCCCTTGACTAAGGAGTTAATTTAACCAATTCAATGGACCCATGATGAGAAGCAAAACCAAAGGACTATAGCATCCTTCCTTTTTCACCCCTAAGGATGCCATCACCTCCTTCGTTATCATAAGTTTAATACAGTTTTCTTTAGGGTACTTCCAAGAAACTGAAATTAGTGTTCGCTTTTTAGTTGCTTTTGTAATAGTCTTGAAAAAATCCTCGTCATTGAAAGTTTGGTTCTTAGTGAGGGGACTAATGCTTCCAAGATTACTGTAATGTGCATAACTGGGAGACCTAATATGATCTATGCTTCTTGCTATTTTTTTCAATCCGTAGGTGTCATCGTATCCAAATTAAAGCAAAAACACACATAAATTTAAATATCACTAGCTTTGTTCTACTAAAATTTAATCATGACATCAATGGATGTGATTCTACAAATCAGCAGGAATAAAATGAGAAAGTGTATCTACATCCCAATTATTGTCATTCTATGAATCATTGATTTTCAATCAAGAAGAAATAATTGAATTAAGGTCAGATAGACGTCCCTTAGGGTGCCATTGATCATACCAAAAGTTAATTCCACTGTTTTTGTGTGATGAATGATTTTAATGATAGAAAACTTAGGAATAATAAGCAGAATTGTAGTAACAACTAGGGTTGTAAACAAGTTAAATTGGCTCGAAAGTTACTCGAGTTCAACTCGGTGTTAGCTCAAATTCGACTTGATAGAATTCAGTTGAACTCAAGCTACTTGGATAGCTATCAAGCTCAAGCTCAAGTATTAAAATAGTTAATTTAATCAAGTTGTGAACTTATTTGAGCTTTTTATATATTAAAAAATATTTTTTTATATAACATTTTTTTTATATTTTAAGAAGGTAATATGTTTATTATGATAACTATTTAAGTAAATTTATTTTTAAATAAAATTTATATATTTTTAATTGAAATTTATATAAAGCAGTGAACTTTATATTAGTATAAATTGATATTGATAGTAGGTAATCTTATCTTTCATTGGTTTATCATATTCTTTCTTTTAAAATTATATATTATTAGTAGATGTGCATTCGTGATATGTGTGTATAAAATAAAAAAATAAATTAATAATCAAATAATTAAATAAAATATAAAATATTTATAGAAAAAAAAAACTCAAATTTATATGATCAGCTAACATTTATTAGGTAGAACCTCACTATGCCAATTTTCTTCTAGTGGAGTCTGAGAATTGGAAAACAAAAAAAAAAAGGATTTTTGTAGGGTCGTTTATTTTTCCAAGAAGGCAATTGACCTTTTCAAGCCAATCCAATATACACTGAGGTGTAATAGGAAACACATAAACAAATAAGTGGTAAGTGTAGGATACCATATTTGCATTTAACTTTTTATATAAGATTCACCTGTAATTGCGGAGGATTTGCACGCAATTAGTCAAAAATATTTTCTAAAAGGTGTAAGATGCCAAATAAAATGTAAAATAGTCAGAGAAAATAATAGCTCCAGTTTCCTACTCATTAAGGATATTGGGGTGGAGTAAGATACTAAGATTATTTCTCTAATGAGATGGGGAAAACAGTAATACAGATAATTGAATTTCACTTCTAAGTTCCATGCTATACTTTTAACATAACAGGCTTGCATTTATTTACGTTAGAGTTGAGGTGCCTTGTTCCTTCTTAAATGACCAAATCACTTATGTTCTATTTTACTTTGTGCTCTTTGATCTAAATTAAGTAATTGACATTGGGTTCTCTCCCCCTTGTCCCTCTTCACCTTCTTCGTGAAAGTCCTTCAACAAATGATTGATGTTCATTTTGAAGAAGCTGTACAAAAAGTGTAAAGTTCCATGAGAGGAAGAAATAATTAAAATCATTTACACTCGCTGAATTGGAGAGATAATTAAAACAATATTACTTATTTACGCTTGCTGAGCATCAAAACCGCGCTGCATGTTTTATATTAGTATAAATTGATATTGATAGCATTAGTTTATATTTTAAAATATTTCTAAGAAATCCGGGCATTACCCATGCATGAAAGTAATTCTGTATAAGGTGAAAGACGACAACGTGGCAAGACTGGCAAGATGAGTCCGCGACGAAATAACATGCCCCCAACCCCCACGCTACGTCCATGATGAAAAATCAAGCCATCGCGCTGGGAACATCGGCAAGGGATTTTTCTCCCGTCCACTTACATGGGTCCTCCTCACTTATCAAATGTTGATAAAGATTCGGATGGTCGCTGTCGCTCTCAATGTGGGCGCATCAAGTCTAGTAGTAATGAGGGGTCGGTTCGATCAACGGCCACTTTTGAACTAGAACCAGCGGTTTTTGATTCTCAAATCGGAGAGCTGGAGCTACAACAGGGACCCGTGGTTTTGTTTCTAAGACTGATTTTGCATGGAGTTACTCCTGTTTTTTTGCCCCCAGAAATGTCAATGAACCATTGTTATTGTTGCGACTTCAAATTTTTTAAAACCAGAATAATGAATAATGAAACCCGTTTGATTCCGCAGTATTGAACTGCTGGGTCGTATTCACTTGGCTTCTCATGAAAAAATACGGTGACAAATTGCAAATGGTAGATGATTCGAATAGGAAATAATCCTACGGTTATGAGGCTTTGCACCGGGAGCTATCACTTCATTACCATGGAGGAGAAAGTTAATCACAAATTTAAAATTATTTCTAATTAGATGTGACTGTATATTCTTTGATTTTCTGGGGATCTTTTAATTTCTAATTAGGAACTTTCTCAAATCATAAGACTTCAATTTAATTTAATTTTATTTATGAATTGAACTATATTTTATAACTATATAAAAGAATAGATATTATATTCATTCAATAATAATAAGCATTGATATTATATAAGAGGCTAATGAAGCTAATATTTATATAATTAAAAAATTTTAAATGTCTATTAACAACTTATATATAATTTATAAATTATGGTAATAAAAATTAAATATATATATATTTCAATAAATATAAGCTAAAAATCTTTTAATTGTTATATTACAACAAAATATTTTTTTTTAAATTACAAGTAAGATATTATTATATTTTTTTTTTCAAAATTGCTAGTTTAGTTTTACATTTTTGTTTTGTCTATCCTTCTAAATTAATCACAGATTTCTGGTTTGGCTTGGTTTGAAAAATTTCTAAAAAAAATTTCAAAAAAAAAAAAGAAAAAGAAGAAAATTCAATTTAGTTTGCTTTGATTTACATATTGATTTAATTTGATCAATTTTTTTTTTACCCGTAATGTCAATTTTCCGAAACTTGCACATTTGAAACTATAGCCTCGAAAAATGCCCTTTAAATATTGCAAAAAATAATGATTTTGTACAGCTTTCGAAATACTCAACTTTCGACTCATTTATGTGAAGCATTTTCATTAATGACCTGCCACAATCATCTTCTTTTTCTTATTTTCTTATTATTTTTTTTTCCTTCAACATTTTATGATCTGACTCCTTGTCGTTTCAGTTTCTCACCTCTTGCATTTCGGAATTCGTATAGCGAATCCCCAAATTCTTTAAATCATTTCGGCTTATTTAGGGGCTTTTATCAAGGATAGAATAAATATCATATTTAGTATTTTAATTTTATTAAATTTTATAATTAATTAATTAAAATTTAAAATTATCAATTTATTATTTATAAATTTCTTGATGTCATTTATAATAACTAAATGGAATAATTAATAATAAAAATATATAAAATTCAGATAGTTAATTTAAAAAAAAATAAAAATTTCAGATATAAATTGAAAAAATTATCCATAATTAAAAGCATATTTTGGAAGGTAACGGGCTCTATATGCATCTAAGCAATAGCTTTGGTAGATATTAGCAATTTGCCCTAAAATTTATAAATTTCCTCTTAAATTGTAGATTTCTTTTAGAAAGATTCAGTAGTTTGTTCGTGTTTAAACATTAAGTATTAATGTTATGTGTTGATATCTTATTGGGTTATAATAATTAGTTTGATAAATATAAGAAATAAATTGAAAATTGCACAAAAAGAAGGAAAAAGACAATCTTGTGTCTTATATAAGTCAGTTGAATAAGGATGAAGTTGTAAGCAAGGCACATTGGTAATATGGGATGCCGGTATGAACATTACAATGGTTATGCTTCTATGGCATGATATAGGTAATGAATTCATTATGAGATAATTGCTATGCTGGTATGAGCATTGCATATTTTCGTATTTTCTTCATAAAATCACAAGTCATTAAGAGAATGAGAATGAATGAGGGTATTAAGATCACTACAACAAATTTATATTAGGGAGTATACTTTTTAAGGTGGCTTATTTAAAGTCACCCCAAAAAGTAGTTGTTAGGGTGGGCCCAAAAGTTAAGGCAAGAGGCCATCTATTTAACAGGACAAACATCCCTCTTCTCTCCTTCCTCTCTCCCTCGTCTCTCTCTCTCACGCACACACTATTACGTTTGGTTTTATTATAACTTGTTTTTTTAATTGGTTATGGACTACTTTGTTGTGAAAGGTTGTAACTTTCAGCTGAACTGTGGGTTTTTTTTTTTTGGGTATGTAGAGGGAAAAACAAATTCTTTTATGAAATTACCTAAATCAAGAGCTTGTTGTAATGAATAAAAAAGAGAATTATCTCTTATAACAACACTATTTTTCCAATCAGTAACTAAAGGGACTTTAAAGCTAACAAAATGGACTATGATTGACATAATCCAACATGCTATGGTTTGAATGTGCTAGTAAAAATATGAACTATGCCTATAGATCAAATAAGAGAAATGAAAGGCGACTTCATTTAAAAATTCAAGAATATTTATGGAATAGTACTACATCAAGATCATTTTTTTCCAATTTTGATTAGCTACTATTTTAAAAAGCTATACTATTATTAGAACTTATTTTGTTGAAGTAATTTATTACAAAAAAAAAAATAGTTTATAAGGCTTGTATATATTTTTTCAATTTTAAGAATTGTCAACTCATCGCAGTAAACTTCAACACTTTGAAGAGCTTTCAACCTAGTGTAATTTATGCTTTCTAGTTTTCCTTCTACTTCTCTTAGATCAACCACTAAATACCAAACAAGATATAGCAAAACCTTAACAAGCAATCCCCCTCCCTTCTTCTTAGTTGAGTAGCTTCCCCACTTAACTGGTCAATGAGCGACTTGACAGCTTCATTACCCTTCATCCATCTCATCTCTTTATATCTTTAACAAAAATATAAATGCAATTTGAATATGAATGTACCATACTTGGACCATTAGCAGAACTACAAGGTTAAGGAAAGTAATTGGACAAAAAAAAGGTTTATCTTTGGTAATTTGCTAGTAATAAAAGTTTTTGTAAAATGGTATAGTTGATAAAGACATTGAGAGATGATTATACTTAATGCCATAATTGAAATTGGAATTGAAGATATTTCTATCCTTCAGGCTTTTTTTTTTTTTTTTTTTGGTTTTCCGTCCAAGACTTATGTTGCAATTTCAATTCGTAAATTATTTTTGTAAATGGTTGTGTGTGGTTTGGTAATAAGAAAATGTTAAAGGGGTGAAAAGGTGTGATTGCAAGTCCTATTTTATATGTTTAATTGTACTTGTTGTCTTCTTCTTTTCCTTTCTTCGCCATGTGTTTCTCTTATTTCTTATGTGGATCTTTTGTATGTGTTAGAGTCCATGTATTGCAATTGAGTTGTCTGGCTGTTACCTTTTTCATTTTTTCATTTTTCTTCTTCTTTTTTCCTTGCCTAACTAGTATACTGCAATTGAAAAGTCAATGACAGAAAAATGATAGGGCATTTGAAGAATTAAACTTGGGACCTCTTGCACCCAAAGTGAGAATTATGTCACTTGTCCAAATGGCCACACAATAAGTTTGTATCTAATCTAAATGTAATTAATGTGCTTGACAATAGACTACTTACTTTGCCTTTTTTTTTTAAAAAAAATCATGACATCGTTTCTCTATGCATCATCTCTGACCTATATTGCATATTTTATGAGAGTGGATGTCGAAAAAAATGATCCGAATCATTAAATTACATAATACAAATAAAGAATTATGAACTTCTTATTATATTGCCTTTTCTTTGTCTTTTCTTTGCCTATGTAAGTGTATCCCACTTGCTACTCCAGTTATTAATATTTTATAAATAATGAATTATGGGGTTCCTATTGAACATACTGCTTGTGGTAATTGATACTGTAAAGAAACAGTTTTGAGCTTCCAATTAAACATAAATTGCAATTTTACGGACATTTTAAAGTAAGCTACCCTCAAATGTGTGATTCTCATTCATTATGGATGAACTCTATTTGCTCATTTGATTTAATAAAAATTCATCTTCTTGAAGGTGAAGTTTTGTGTTGTTTCTTTTTGCCTTCTTATTGCCATGACACCTCGCCAATCTCTCATATTTTCCTTACTGTTATGCATTGTATAAGTGCATAGAAGTAACATGAGAATGTTGTCTAGATCAATAGTTTGAGAAACAAAAACAGTTGATAGTGAGTGGGATTATTGATTTAGAGGTTGCTACTTTAATCTAAGGAGAACAAATTTCCATAAAGGTGGTTTTGATAAGTGGAAAAGTAAGACTTCTGGAAAACCAATTTGTAAATATTGTAAAACCGAGGGTCATGCAATTGAGAATTGTTTTTAATTGATTGGCTATCCGGACTAATTTAAGGAAAGCAAGTTTGATCGAAATAAGGTGGCTACTCATCATGTCTCTTCTGAAAATATTTCCTTTCCTGCTCTGTTAGATAGCGTGAAAGATGATACTATAACGTGTTCATCTAAAGAAGATCATAGACCAATCCATAGTGTTTATCAAGAGGTCATGAGGTTGATGAAGGAAAAGGAGATGAATAAGCATTTGGCCACGATTTTTACACGAAAGTTAGATTCATTCTTTTTTTTTTTTTTAATGTTGAAAGTAATAACTGTTGTTCTTGGATTGTTGATACATGTGCCACTAATCATATCATACCACATCACTTGTTGTTGATAGAAAAATATTCATTAACCAAATTGGTTTCTATTAGTTTACCAGATGGAACTTTTAAATCTGTCCAAATCGTTGGTTTTGTTCATCTATCTTCATCTCTAATACTTAGAAAGGTATTCTATATTCCAAATTTTAAACATAGCCTATTATCGGTGCCAAAGGTCCTTATTGATAACCAATTGATTGCAATAGTTGATCCTTGTGTCCTTGTTTTTTAGGATCAACGTAGTAAACGCACCATTACATCAGCTAAAGCTTGTAACGACTTATATGTTCTATAGTTTAATGTCATGATAAGTTTAGTTCCTTTAGCTAATTACTCCCAAAATGTTGTGTCAAATCTCAGTCATGTTGATAATAAAACTAATCTTGTTCGTTTGTTACATAATAGATTAGGTCACTTGTCCTTCTCTAAGCTCCAACATTTAATAGATTGTACAAGCTTAGCTATAAACAATATTGTATGTGATATATGCTATGAAGAAAAAATGCACAGATTATCTTCTAACAGAGTGATCATCATTCCTTGCCTCTTTTCCATCTATTACATGTTGATTTTTGGGGTACCTATTCAGTTTCCTCTATTTCTAGTGATAAATATTTCCTTAACATTCTTGATGATTGTTCTTATTGCACTTAGACCTATCTCAATGACAATAAATCTCAAGTAACTAGTTGTCTTGATAAATTTTTCAAAATGACTCATACACAGTTTGGTGCTACACCAAAATTAATTAGAATTGATAATGGTTTAGAATTTCTATCTTGTGCTTGTTAAGATCTTTTCCATGGTTTTGGTATTGTGAACTAAAGAACTATGACCTATACACTTCAACAAAATGGGTGAGTTGAATGAAAACATCGTCATCTCTTTGAGTCCGTTAGAGCTTTAAGACTCTAAGCTAGTTTATCAAAATGGTTTTGAGGAAAATGTGTTCTTATTATGGCCTATCTTATCAACCTGATGCCTCTAGAAAAATTACATTGGAAATCCCTTTTTGAGGTTTTATTCAAATGCAAAGCACCTGATGATCACTAAAGAGTCATGGATTGTCTTTGTTATATAGTTAATAACACAATAAAGACAAATTTGATTCAAGAGGTATTAAATGTGTTTTTCTTAGTTATGCCTTAGGCAAATGGGCTATAAGTTATATGACTTGCATTCACAATAGATCTTGTTTAGCGGAGATGTCGTTTATTAGAAAATGTTCCTTTAGATTCCACTTCAAAACTAGTTTTGTTTCCTACTTTTTTTATGTTGATTATTCTATTCCTAGCAACTCAGATCTCGGTTTTAGTAGTTGTCCACAATTAGTCACCATTTCGTATCCTAATGGTAACTTTGTTCCTTCTTCTCCTCCTTCTACCAAACTTTATAATATCAAAAGATCCACTAGGGAATGTACTATGTACATTCATTGTCTTCAAGCTTAGTTGATCATAATTTTGCAAATTTCACATATCCTTGACTTGACTAATCTACCTTTCATGATTTTCCTCATGGTTACATTGCATCTTTAACATAAGTCTTAGTGGTCCATGAACCTTTATCTTATTCTTAGGCTTTTAAAACTAAAGAATGGATAGATGCAATGAATAAGGAAATTGAAGTTTTAGAGATGAATGATAATTGGGAGTTTACTGACTTATTAGCAGGAAAAAAAGCAATTGGGACTAAATGGGTTTTCAAAGTAAAATACAAACCAGATGGTAGTGTGGAAAGGTGTAAGGCTAGAATAGTAACTAATGGTTTTACTCAGATCAAAGGAATCAATTATCATGATACATTTTGCCTTGTTGCTAAGCTTGGCACTATGCAACTTCTTATTGCTATGGCTACTGCATCTAATTTCCTTATACACCATATTGATATCAAGAATGGTTTTTTTTTGCATGGTTCATTAGATGAAGAAATTTATATGTTGCCCCCACTTGGTTATTCTAGAGTAAGTCCTCATCAAGGGTGCAAACTTAAACGCTCACTTTATGGACTCAAACAAGCCTCTCAATAATGAAACATTAAGATTTCCCTTTTTTTTTTATTCATAAAGGTTTTATTTAATCTGCTCGTGATCACTCTTTGTTTACTTTTTCTTATTAGGATACTTTTGTGGTAGTACTTTTATACGTAGATGATATAATAATCATGAATAATTGTGATCGGATTATTTCTTCCCTAAAAAGTGATCTTGATTCTCAGTTTACTATCAAGAATTTGGGATTGGCTCGATTCTTTCTTGGCATTGAAATCTATAGAACTACATCGGGCACACTTCTTAACCAATGAAAGTTTATTCTTGACATTCCTCTCAAGATTGGTTTATCTGGGTATAAACTAGCTTCCTTACCATTGCTGTCTAGTCTTTAGTTGCATAAGGATATTGGAGTAGTTTTTGATGACCCTCATCTTTATTGACACATTGTTGGCTGGTTTTTATTTTTAACTTTAACTCATTCAGATATTTGTTATACTATGAACAAGCCAAGATAGCTTCTCTCCTATCCTTGGTAGCTCCATTTGCAAGCTGCTTATCCTGTTCTCAAATAACCCCACCAATAATCCTTTTACACTTCATAGTTTTTTTGTATGATGATTGGGCCTCTTCACTTTTGACTATAGATTTGTCTTGGGTTTCTGTATTACGCTTGACAATGCTCTTGTTCTATGGAAATCAAAGAAGTAATGCACTATTAGGACTTCTTCAATCGAAGCCGAAAATCATAGCATGGCTTCTATTGTCAAGGAATTGTTATGGACTTCTTACATTCTCTAAGATCTTTGTATACTAGTTTCTTCTCCTATTTGGTTATTTTGTGACAACGGATCTACTAATTTGATTCCTCATAATCCTTATTTGCATAACAAAACCAAACATATTGATATTGACACTCATTTCATTTGACATCATGTTTCTCAAAGCTTTGTCTCTCTTGTCCACATTTCGTCTACATAGTAAGTTGTTGATATCCTCACCAAGCTTCCTACTACTTCGCAATTTCACTCCACTTATTCCACTTTAGGCCTTCACTAAGCTCCAACTACAAAATACATTAAAGCACCCTAAAGAGCATCTTTAAGCAACACACACTAAAGCACCCTGGAGTATACACATAGAATAGCACATTCTTTTCATTATAGTTATTTGTTAGTTAATTAGTTATGTAATTAGATAGTTTGTTAGATATAGATTATTATTCATTAAAGTTATATTATAAATAGTCTTGTAGCTAAGAACAAAAATTAATTCAACAAAAAATTTACTTTGTTCTGTTACAAAATATAAGTAGTGGACTTTTTTTTCTTGAGTATAAAACTTCTCTTCTTGTAGATCTATTGTGTTACTTCACATGCTTTAATTCCTTCTATGCATTTGCTATTTAGATTGAAATTTCTTCACAAGTAACTGGAAAATGTTAGCTCTGGAAGACTTAAACACTGCCATAAAACTTGAAGATAAAAATTTGAGTTTGGCTATATCATGTAGCAGGTATGGTGCCTTCACTGTTTTTTCCCTTGTTTCGATTGGTTTAAAGAATGTCCTTCACTTGTTATGCTAACCTACATTTGGCTATCTCCATTGAATCTTAAATGGGCAGTAAAAAAGGGGATATTCTAAGGATCAGGAAGGGGATCTTTTGCACTAAAAGCATGAATTAGAATACTTAGCAAAATGCCCAAATGATAAAACCAATATCATCCCTTTTGTTAAATTTTTGTTCTAGTTATTAAACCATATTCTTTTGGATCCATTTTTGAGTTGAATTCGAGGGTTTTTTTCCTTTGTTTTCCTTTTTCCAAGACTTGCGTTGTGGTTTGAATTATTTATTTTTTGGATGTCATGTTATTTATGGTTTTGATAGTAAGAAAGCATTATAGGGGTGAAAGGGCATGATTGTAAATCTTAGATTGCATAGTCTAATTAAAGTAATTTGGAAAATTTATATAAAGTTTTATTTATATATGTATAGATGCTATTTATACTTCATCCACTTTTGTTTCTAGCTCCCTTAAGGGTTGATGCTCTTTGCTCTTATAAGTTTCCAATGCATTGTTACGTAGGTTGTGTAAATTTAGTAAAGAAAAGGAAGACGGTTCATCATATGTGAAAATTGATATATGATCTTGTCAAAGTTTGACGTGATTATCGTTTGTGTGGTGTTGTATGGTGTAGTGCCTTCGTGTTGTGTACATGCAACTGTATGTGTGGTGTCTATGTATGATGTGTTGGACATTGTGCACTATTTGTGGCGTGGTGTCCTATGTATTGTAGTTTGCACTAAGTATCTGTATGTGTTGTGTATGGTGTTGTCTGTGGTACTGTGTCTATGTGTGAGCGGGTGAGAGTGTGTGTGTGTAGGGCAATATTGGGGAGGTGTAGCTTGTATGGGGGGAAGGGAATATATATATATATATATATGAGGCTAATTTTTTTTTATTAATATTATTTCAAAAATTATTTGTATTAATTGAATTTGATTTTTGCAATGTGATTTTGAGTGCATTTATGTGATTTTAAATATCTATGATATTGTGTATTTTGCTATTTAGTTTATGATTATACCTTGTTTGATCACCCTAAAATAACAAATTAACTATTATGGCTTAAATAAAATTTTAATACACATTTCACGATATATTGCACTTTGGTCGAAGGCCATCGCTGCTACAGGACACATAAAAAGTATTCGCGTAATGATTACTAGTCGACCATTAACGAACTATGTGACTAAGGGGGTTGTCGCATCTTTAAGGGAATCGAGTAGGTGAATCTTGCATGTCCTTGAGGGTGTATACTTAGTGTGCTAATTGAAAGCTAAAGCTGAAGACTTTTAAAATTTTAAAATAATCAATAATAAGGAGATAATATGGAAAACAGGCAGATTAAGATACCTAGCCACTGATGGTAATGAGAGTCCCTAACCCAAGGTCAAGGGAGGAGTTAAACCCTAGACTTTACACTGGTTATCAGAAAGCTGCGTGTGATATTGCATTGCATATGAATGATCATGCATAGCATATGATTGAAAACTTGCTTGATTTGCTCGTGTGTGTGCAATATTGAGAGTACTACACTCTCATCTCACCAAGCAATAATGGGTCAAACCCCATCTCCCCCCCTCCCCCCCCCCCAAAGTTTATGATATAAGTCGCAACTATGAGAGCATACCGAGTAAACAGATTACACAAGTAAGTAAATCTCGATGCGAAATTATTGGAATGGGGAGTAAGGAATTAAGAAATAGAGAAGACTTCTTATGTAAATTATGTTAGCAGATTGAATGGTTATTTACTATAAATATTTTGGTATGAATTAGGAAAATTTTAGCCTATTGTGTATTAATACCTAAATATGGTCCACTTTTGGAAAACAAGCTTTATATGTGGTATTGGATATCAAATGGTTTGAATGAAATAGAGAAATGCTAGAGGTATTTGATTTTGCTATTTGAAAATTGATAGGTCAGTTTGATGTGGTGATAAAGACACTTCGTGGTTACCTATTTGAGGCTAGGTTGCATAGCAGGTTGCCACAATTAGGGTCCCCTATGAGGCACGATAGCTTTCAGTGGTATTAGACCGTTAGTTTAAATTTAAGGTAAAAAATAAATTAAGTAGAAGCTGAGTTAAGGATAAATGTATAAAAAGATTGACTTGATAACCCAATAGTTAGGAAATACCTACCTTAGTAGGACAGAGTGGGTAGAACTTAAGAATAGGTAAATAAATAACTAATAACTCATGAAATTTTATATTTGACAATGGGGCAGCCAATACACAAGTGCTTGGATCAAAGCTAGAATATGTGCTACATGGCGAATGACTATAATCTGGTGGAGTATAGGGTAAATATGCAAGGGATTCATACTTGATATGAGTTTTTCTATTTGAAAAAAAATAGAGGATGATATAATTGAGAGCTGGAGAATGGAACTCCTAGAAAAATGGCAATGTCAACTCGATAGGTTAAGCGAAGACTTAGAAAATAGGTAAGTAGATATATTGGCATGGTAGCATTAGAAGCTTAGTACACCATGATGATGGGTTTGGATGATGAATTGCTAGAAATTTTGTTTGTAGCCTGATTTAATCTGGGAATGGCATATCCTTGAGAAGTTTAAACACCTCTCGTTAAGTCAAGAAATAATACACAAATATATGCTGAGGAAATCTATGATTAGAGATTGAGATTTGATAGTGACTTATTGTTTTCTAAGGATTCTTGGATACTTTAGATTAGATCGAAAATAGAGAATTTGAGATTGTAGATTAGGGAGAAATGCCTGTGATGTATCTTGAAGAAGAAGAGGAGGAAGATCTAGAAGAAGATGAACCACTTGAGGAAAATTTTGATCTCGAGGGTGCTTCAAAAATTGAAAGTGTGGCTTTATATTCCACAAAAGAGGAAGAAGAAGAGGAAAAGGAAGTAAGCGAAAGTGATGAAGCCATAAGTGATGCTTAAAGAAGTACTACTTAGGAATATAAGGATAAATCAAATGTAACTTTTGAGGAAAATAATATGTATACTAAAGGAAAGCATACATTTTGGGGAGACTCTGAAGGGAAATTTTACATTTTGGGGAGACTCTGAAGGGAAATTTTATAATGTAATATATATCCCTCCAAGTTGATGATGATATAGGTTGTAAATACAAGAGATTTAAAATTTGTAAAATATAGAAAGTGTTGCAACTTTTGTATACCATTAACCTTACATGCGAATATGTAAATGTGTTATATGAATTTTATTAATATCAATATCATAATTGATATGTATCATTGAAAATGTCTGAACATATTATGTATATTATATTAATGAACTATAGTGGAAGTACAAGCAAGGGAAGGAGGACAGCAACACCGGCTCAGTATAGAGACACTGTAGATGCATCTCCTCAAGTTACGCTGAGACCCCTCCCTTAACTCAGTAGGAAATTCTAGAAATACAACCTAGGACACCAATTAGAGCACCTAGAGAAGGCTAAAGAGGTACGGGTTCCTCTGGTAAAGAAGGGGATGAAGAAGATCGCATTACGAGATTGGAAGTAGCAATGCAACATATGGTGCAAGAACAAGCACTAATGATGCAGTATTTAATACCTAGAGGACAACCTCCATTACAACTACCTCCACCATCACCCTAAACACAGTAGGTGCCACCTATACCAACCCTATAACAACCTCAAATGCCACCTCCACCTCCTCCAAACCTAATTGCCCCTAAAATGCATGCAGAAGGACACCATAGGTATAATTAAAGGGTGATTGGTTAGAGAATTCAAATGAGTATATTTCTCAACTTTATATGATCTAATAGATACTTTAATGGGGGCATTCAAAAAGCTTGAGGAGGCAAAAGATTGGATAGCCCAAGTAGAAAAATCTTTTGCGGCTTACAAAATGGTAGACCACTAGAAAGTGGCATATGTGATGTATATACTGAAAATGAGGGATTAAGTTTAATGGGATGCAAGACAGAGGGCATTGCCTTAGTTTGTATCATGGGAGACTTTCCATGGAGAATTTGTTAGCGAATACTTTTCAAAAAGTGTGAAAATTAAGTTTAGTAGGCAGTTATTTCGATTGAAAATGGGAACCAAAACCATAGATCAATACATGAACGAATTCAATAGACTATTGCATTTTACCCCAAACGTATATATCGATCTGGATGTACTAAAAAGGTAGTTATTCATGAATAGGTTAAACGTGGACATGCATGAAAGAATTATGGAATTTGTAGTATAGACGTGTGTAGAAGTGGTGAGCAAAGTTAGGGCTTCAAAACAAGCAAAAAAGAGAGGTGAAGAAATAAGGGCCTAAGCTCGATCAACTATTTTGATGAGGATTCCAGTGAAAAGACTACTTTTCAACCTAAGTATGAATAAGAAAGGAAAGAGGCCAATGTTAAATGTGAGGCCACTGAACAATAGACCCCTGATCATTTCACCATAACCTAAGCCCATAAATTTAATTTGTTGGAAGTGTAAAGGACAACACTAGCCTTAGGAGTGCTTATAATTGAAGAGTAAGTGCTACCAATGTCAGTCTAACGACCATAGAGTTCAAGATTATCCAAAGAAAAATGCTATGACCTATTTTGCTTATGGACAAAAAGGGCATTACATAAACACCTACCCCTAGAGGAAACAAGGGGTTAGAGCAAGGACTATAGCACTTTGGACTACAATTGAAAGACTTATTGGCCAACCATTCAGATAGGAAAATCAAGGGGCTAACCAACAGGCCACAAATGCAAAGGTGTTTACCATTGAAGGTATTGATGCTAGACATTGGGAGGAAGAAGAAGTCGAGCAATGTCAAGATGTTGTCTAAGCAGCCATGGGATATGAGGATAAATGAGGTGTAGTAATAGGTACGTAGAATTAAACTTATCTTTGTATAGCATTTTATATACATGAAAATTGATTAGGGAAGTTAATAGAAAAGTTAAGAATTGTAAAAGACTCACTACTAAAAGATTCAAGAAGATAAAAGTTAAAGATTAACTCTAATAATATATAATTCTTAGGATCCATTCTAATCATCACCTAACCAACAATTGTACTTTTTGATATGGGAGTTACACATTCTTTTATAAACTTGAATATAGGTTAGCAAAGGAAGTTGAAAGCTTAAGTTTCCTTGAAGGATCTAAGGAATAGTACCCCTATTAGAGAGAAAGCGATTACCAAAAGAAGTAATAAAAGACTGCTTAGTTGAAATTCATGGGAGAAATATGCCTGTAGACTTAATTGTCTTATCTATAAGGGGTTACAAAGCAATTTTGTGGATGGAATGGTTGTCTAAGCATTTTGTCAATGTGGATTGTAAGAAAAAAAGGTGTTATTCATTAAGTTGGGAATGGAGACTATGGTATATCGGGGACAATTGAAAAGGAATTCAAAGGTTTCTACTATTATATTACAAATAAAAAAGGAAGACCCTAGAGATTGGGACTTATGTTTGATAAGCGCGATAGAAATGGATGTGGAGCCACCTAAATTGGAGGGAGTACTATAGTCAATGAGTCTCTTGAAATATTTCATGAGAAATTGCTAGGACTACCTCTTTTAAAAGAGATGGACTTCACTATTGAAGTAAAACCTAATATCGAACTGATCTCCAAGAAGCCTTATTAAATGGCCCCAATTGAGTTGGAAAAATCAAAAGTTCAATTGCAAGAGTTAATGGAGAAATGATTCATTTGTCTAAGTGTTTCATCTTAGGGAGCTCCATTATTATTCGTGAACAAAAAAGATGGATCAATGAGATTGTGCATCGATTATTGGGAGTTAAAAAAGGTAACCATTAAAAATAAATACCCCTTATGGAGAATTGATGATTTATTTGATTAGTTGCAAGGAGCAAATGTGTTTCCCTAAATTGATCTATGATTTGGTTATCATGAGTTAAAAATTAGGCTAGAAGATATACTTAAAACAACCTTTTAAACTAGTTATGGATATTATGAGTTATTAGTGATACCATTTAGACTAACGAATGCTCCATTGTTTATGAATCTTATGAACTGAATCTGCAAACCATTCTTGGACAAATTCGTGGTAGTCTTTATTGATGATATTCTAATTTACTCCAAGACCAAGCAAGAGCATAAGGAACACCTAAGAATCATCTTAAGAGTATTCAAAAAGCATTAGTTATACACAAAATAGTCAAAGTGTGAATTTTGGATGAATCAAGTGGCTTTCTTAGGGTATGTTATATATGGAGGAGGAGTATTAGTGGATTTGAAAAAGATTAAGGTAATGGTCAAGTGGAAATAACCCACTATATTTATAAAAGCAAGAAGTTTCCTTAGATTGGCAGGGTATTATAGGAGTTCGTAAAAGACTTCTCATGGATCTTGAAACCATTAACAAGGTTGACCCAAAATGACATAAGGTTTAATTGGGATGAAAGGTGTGAGAGAAGCTTTCAAGATTTGAAACAAAGGTTGATTTTAGCTCCCATTTTAACATTACCTAACTCAGAAGAACCCTTTTATGTATGTAACAATGCCTCACAAATTGGGTTAAGGTATGTTCTAAGGTAAAATAAAAAGGTTGTGGGTTATGCTTCCAGACAGTTGAAACCACATGGAAAGATTATCCTACACATGATGTAGCAATAGTGGTATTTGCTTTGAAGATATGAAGACAATTACATAGATCATTAGAGTTTAAAATATTTATTCACACAAAAAGAATTGAGCATGTGGTAAAGAAGATGGCTTGAACTAATTAATGACTATGATCTCAATATCAATTACCACCTGGGAAAAGCTAATGCAATAGATGATGCTTTAAGTATAAAGAACTAAGGTGAAGTAGTGGTCTTATTTATGGAACAATAATATAGAAATTTGAAAAATTAAGGATCGAGTTTGTATAGCATGAGGAAGAAGCATAAATAGGAAGTTTGGAAGTACGACCTACTCTTTTAAATAAAATACAAAAAATGCAGCGTAATGATATGAAATTAATGGATATTTGGAATAAGGTAAAACAAGGAGTTGGTACAAATTTTGAGTTGGATCAAAATGAAGTTCTAAAGATAAGAGGTTGTTTATGTGTACCGAAAAGTAAGAGACTAAGAGATGAAATCATGGATCAAAACTACAATTCTAGATATACTAAAATGTATCGGGAGCTCAAGAAAAGTTACTAATGGGAAGGCATGAAAAGAGACGTAGCATAGTTCGTTTCTCAATATTCCATCTATCAACAAATTAAAACTAAACACTAGAAACCTAGGGGACTGGAAGTGAGAATGGATTACTATTGACTTTTTCATAGCTCTACCAAGGACTAAAGTTGGGTACAAAGCAATATGGGTTATTGTAGATCACTTAACTAAGTTTTCTCACTTTTTACCCATCAACATGATGTGCTCTTTGGATAAATTGACCGAAGTTTACATTAAAGAGAATGTAAGGTTCTATGAGGTACCAATCAATATAGTGGCCGACAGAGATCCACGCCTTGTGTCAAAGTTTTGGAGGAGTTTACACTAAGCTCTTGGAACTATTGCAATTTAACATAGCATATCATTCTCAGATGGATGGACAATTAAAACACACTATCTAAACTTTAGAAGATATGTTGAGAGCTTACACTTTGGATTTCAAAGAGAGTTGGAATCAACATTTGCCTTTAGTCAAGTTTGCCTATAACAATAGTCATCATTCGTTAATCAAGATGGAACGTTATGAGGCACTATGTGGAAGAAAATGTAATATATATTGTATTGGGACAAAATCAAAAGTAGTGCAGTTGGGCTTAACATGCTATAAGAAACAATAAATAAAGTGGCCACCATCAGGTAAAAAATGAAGGAAACCTAAGATTGATAGAAGAGCTGGGTTGATTTGAAAAGAATAGAAATGAAATTTTTTTCTGGGAGAATATGTCTACTTAAAGTCACTTTAATTAAAGGACCTAAGAGATTTAGGACGAAGGTAAAATTGAGCCCTATATATGTAAGACTATACAGAGTTTTTGAAAAGGTTAGAGAAATAGCATACAAACTAGCCTTACCTCCTCAACTATGAGGAATCCACAATGTGTTTCACGTGTTATTACTCCAAAAGCACATCCCATATCTAAATCGAGTTATTGAGATGGATATTCTGAAGATTCAACCCAACTTAACGCATCAGATATGTTAAAGTGAAATGGAGCAAACATTCGAAATGCGAATTAACCTAGGAAATAGAAGACAGAATGAAAGCGAAGTACCATTATCTGTTTGAAAACTTAAGTATGCGCGGGGGTGGGGTAGGGGAAGGATGTAAAACCTTGAAATTTAGTTAAAATCTAATACCAAATTAGCATATCAATTATTTTAAAAACTTTATTCCTAACTCTTATAACCTTAAATTAAGAAAAATAACAATTTAAAAAGCTATCTGCGTAAAATTTCAGAATAAACATTAGAATAAATTAAAATTATAGGTTTAGGATAATTAAATGAAAATTCTGAGTAAACATTTGTACTCAAAATAATTTCTTTATCCTAGTCGTAAAATTTCATGTAAAATATTGTAGTTATTATCTTAAACTAAATTATCGTACGTGAATAACAAACCCGGAAAATTTAGAAATTACATTTCATATAAATATCTAATTTTGTAACTGACCTCATCAAATCTAGCTTCTAAAATGATTTCTTTCATCCATTGAACCTTTGAGCATAAAAACGACAAGTGAGGCAAGGAAAGAAAAAAAAAGGGAAAAGAAAAAGAAAAATTTACTGTAGATTTCATGTATGACATCTGAATTAGAATTTGGGACCACCAATGCAATCCTTGAGGTGAGTTCTATAAAACTAAACCACAATTGTACAAAAACTTTTCAACTTCAAAATTTAAATACAATTTTAAAAAGTGTAAAAACAGAGTTTTTAAGTTTAGAACATAGTGGAAATCACTAGGAATTTAAAATATGGGATGATATCAGAACGAAGAGTATGTAATAGTGTTATTTTCTTGAATTTTAAGAGAAGAATTTGATCCATCATAACTATTAAGGGACTACTTTACTCCGTAAAGAAAAAAAATAAAAATAAAACCCAAGTGAGTGAGAATTCCATATTATACTGTATTGGTTGTAATGTTGTGTATAATATAACTATGTGTGTGTATATGTATGTATGTATATATATATATATATTATATTATACTGTATTGGTTGTAATGTTGTGTATAATATAACTATGTGTGTGTGTGTGTATGTATATATATATCCGTGCATGAGTGGAAATTGGTGGTGTTTAGCATGGGGCCTGTAGGGGTGATGGCGGTGCATGTAGGGTGTGTGTAATGTGCATGTTCTGGCATAGGAGTGAGTTTTACTGGTTGGTGTCCATGTGTGCACATCCATGGTTGCTCTGTTGAATATATCATGTTCTATACATGATCTATCATGGGTGTGTGTTGTGTGGCCTACTCTGGGTGCATGTGTCCGAGTGTTTGTGTGTACTCTATGTAGCATGCTCTATGTACGTATGTTTGAATGTGTGTATGTACTTTGTGTGGCTTGCTTTGTGTGTAAAATTTGTATGGCTTGTTCTGTGTGCATGTGTAAGAGTGTGTGTGTTGTTTTTAGTGTTGCCTGCTATGTGTATGTGTCTGAGTGTACGTGTGGTACTTGGTGTTGCCTGCTATGCATGTGTATCCACGTGTGTGTTGTGTGTTGTGTGTTTGTGTATGTCATGTGTGGTGTGTTCTATGTGAATTTGTATATGCTTGTGTGTGTTGCGTATGGTGTGTTTTGTATGTTTTTGTGCATGTCATGTTTAGCAACGTTCTATATGTGCCTCTGTGTGTCATGTGTTAGGTTGCTTTGGGTGCATCTATGTGTGTCTATGTATGTTGTGTGTGGAGTTGTTTAGTGCATATTTATGTGTTTCATGTGCTATGTTGGTTTATGTGTGTCATGTGTGGTGTTGTTCTATATGTGTAGTGCATTGTGTGTATCCGCGTATGTGTGTTTGTGTGTGCACTATGTTGTGCTATACGTCCATATGTATGTATCTTATGTTGTGCCGTGTGGGTGTGCTTGTATATGTGTGTCTAGGTATGTTGTGTGGTGTATTGTGCGTGTTTGTGTGTGCTTTGTTGTGTCCATATGAGTCATGTCCAAGTGTGTAGTGTTATGCCTATGCGTGTATGTTCAATTATGTGTGTTGTGCTATGTTGTTTCGCATGTGTTGTGCTGTTGACTATGTTTGGGGTGCTATATCTTATGTTGTGTGTATGGTGTGGTGTTGTGTGATGCAGTGCTTGTGTGTTGTGTGTGTATGACCATATGTGTGGTGTCTGTGTGTGATGCGTTAGATGTTGTGTGTTGTTGGTGGTGTAGCGTTCTGTGTATTGAGTTGAGTTTCTATGTGTGTCTATGTGCGAGCGAGTGAGAGTGTGTCCATGTAGGGCAGTGTGGGGACTGGGGAGGTGCAGTCAACATGGGGGGGAGGGAAATGGACAAGTATGTACACTCCTCGAACTAACAAATTAATTGTTATGGCTTAAATAAAATTTTGACACGTATTATATGATATATTGCACTATGATTAAAGGTTATCACTGTTACATAAGACATAAGAAGTTATCACATAGGGATTACCATTCCTTCTTTGATGAATTGTGTGATTAAGGGGGTTGTCACGTCGTTGAGGGAATTGAGAAAGTGAGTCTTACACGTCCTTAAGAGTGTATACTTAGTGTGTTGATTAACACCTAGAGCTTATGACTCGAATTTTTAAGATAATCAATAATAAAGAGATAAGATGAAAAATAAATAGGCTAAGATACTTGAGCACCGATAGTAATGAGAATCCCCAACCTAAAGTCAAAAGAGACGTCAAACTCTAGACTTCACAATGGTTATTGGAAGGTTGTGTGTGATGTTGCATTGCATACGAATGATCATGGATAACATATGATTGAAAACTTGCTTGATTTTTTTGTATGTGTGTAGCATTGAGAGTATTACACTCTCATCTCACTGAGCGATAATGGCTCATCTCCCTATAGATTTTATGATGCAAGTTGCAACTATGAGAGCTTACCAAGTAAAGAGATTACCTAGGTATGTAAATCTCAATGTGAAATTACTCGAATGGAGAGCAAGGAATCAAGAAATAGAATAGACTTTTTATGTAAGTTATGTTAGGAGGCTGAATGTTTATTTACTATAAATATTTTGATCCAAGTTAGTAAAATTTTAGCTTCTTGTGTAACAAGACCTAAATAAGGTCCACTTTTAGAAAACATGCTTTATATGTGGCATTGGATATTGAATGGTCTGAATGAAATAGAGAAATGCTAAAGGTATTTAATTTTATTATTTAAAATTTGATAGGTCAGTTTGATGTGATAATTGAGACACTTCAAGATTGTCTATTTAAGGTTAGATGGCTGTGGTGGATTGTTATGATTAAGGTCCCCTATGAGACAAAGAAAACCACGATCAATCAAAGTAACCTTGCATCCATTGCAAAAACGATCGAAATAGTTGCCTCGCACGGCTTACAAGTCACAATATATCTGAGCGTGTGTGGAAAGTTGTGGGCAACTCCTTGGTCTTAATAAACTCCGTGTGTGCCTGAAAAGTCTACTTATTCCTCAGTAAGTCTTAAAATTTCACCCCCGAACTACAAGCAACACTGAAAACCTACGGTCGGTGGGATGGAAAGCACACTCCATTTGATGCAATTAACAGCATAATTGCCGTGTCCAGAAGCAGATAATGGAAAGCGCACACCATTTGTCTTCATGGGATGCCCCGCGTTTTCGACGAACTGGCTTAGGAAGGACCTCGATCAAGCAAAGTTCATTATGAGCATATGACTCAAAATTTCTGATTAGTTCAATAAATAAGTACAACCAGTCTTGATGTTTATAGGCATTGGGCTATGTCAAATTGGATACAGAAAGCATGGGATAAAAGCTGAAAAAATAATAATTAAAATAAGTAACATTTGCATCGCTTTCGTTAAATTTTCTGAAATCATATATAGTCCCTTATTATTAATGACAAGATCTAAACAATTAACTCGAAAAGCTTAAGAAAATTATAATAATTTTTATTGTAAAATTATTAGGTTCTAAAAAGCATCTGGATCCGAACTTAAAAATCCTACTATTGAAAGCTTTTGAAAATTGGACAAAATGTTTTTATATTGCAACGACTAGACTTAGATTAGGGTGATATGAGCAATAAAAAAAATTATTTAGATACCAATAAAGTTATATGAGAACATGAGTAATGGTATAATGATGTAATTGTGAGATTTTACTTATAAATCTTGATCGAAACTGGTTCGAAATTGTTAACTAGTAATGAAATGAACAAAGAAATTAAAATAGAATGATGATGGCAGGATTTAAGCTTTAGAAACGCCATGCTTTATTTTACTCATGCTGTAGGGTCAACCCAAAAACAGTCAAGATCAAAATTCTATTTAGCATTTGAGTTGCGCACTCGATCGCATACACGTACACTGTATATTGTGCAAATATTTAATCACTAGTCAATTTTTTAGATTATAACATGCAAACAAGATAGTTTATCCAAATATTTAATTTCAAAGATAATGTTACATATAAGTTCAAATGTAAAAGATACACATAAGATGCAAATACGGAGTCACAAAAAAAAAAAAAAAAAACTAATCAACACCCAGCAACAACTCTAACACATAATAGACTAGACTAGAATATTTTTGGCATCTAATGAGCTAGTGTCCTCAATCTAGCTTTCATTAGTTGACTTGTCACATAGAGCCAGTCAACAGCGCTATTCAGAAAACGAAAGTACGCTGAGCTCCACGCATTCGCAAACAACAAACAACCTAATACCCCCCAGAATCCAATCACGAATCCCACTCCCATACTGATGTAAAATCCTTCCGATATAATCCCGTCCTCATCCTTAAGACTGCCAATCTCTGGAGCCGGTGCTTCGGCTGGCTGGCACTCCTTTGGAAGAGGAAGGCCACATAGTCCCATGTTCCCCATAAAATGAGACACATTTTGAGTCTGGATTTGAGTGCCTGCTGGGATTCGGCCAGTTAAATTGTTGTCTGACACGTCGAAATGGCTAAGAAAACTCAAGCTGGAAATGCTTTGTGGGATTTCCCCTGAAAGTTGATTTGTGGACAAATCAAGAACTTGTAGCTCTCTCATCTCACCAATCTTTTGAGGTATATGTCCGTTTAAGTTGTTATGAGACATATTCAATTGTACCAATCCAACGAGGCTTCCAAATTCTTCGGGTATTTCTCCTTGCAAGTTGTTGCCGGAAAAGTCCACCGTCTTCATCAACCTCAAGATGCTTGAGTACTCACGTTCTATTCCTTTCCACAACAGCGAAACATCATCGACCCGGATCAGATCATAGTAATTTGGGGATTGAATAGTACCTGTACCAGGGTATACTATATCAATGTATTGATTGGCATCAGATGCATCCTTTAAATTTTCCCTGGTTGTCAAAGCAGTTGAGTTGCTCAGACATTTAATCACAGCTCCTGATATATTATTTCGGGAGAGATCCAGAACTTGAATTTTCCGAAGCCAGCATAAATTAGAAGGAATTGTTCCACTGAATTGATTGGAGCGCAGAATAAAAATGGATAGATCAGTAAATTTGGCTCCTATCCATCCTGGTAGTGTTCCAGACAGCATGTTGTATCCTACGTCAAAAACTCTCAACCTGTTGCAATAACCCAGTGAAACTGGCAATTCCCCAACCAAAGAGTTATTCTTTAAATACAAGCTATAAAGTTGACAATTGGGTACAAAGGACGTTGAGCTTATCTTTCCTGTTAATTGATTATTTGACAAGCTTAGGTAACGCAAAAATTGGAACTTCTGCTTATTCCAACACTCGGGGAATCCGTCGGATAATAAATTGTCTGACAGATCCAAAATTTGGAGTAACCAACCTGAGGACTCGCATATGGATGAAATGGGCCCTGAGAACATATTTTTTGAGAGATCTACGAAAATGGCATTTTCAGGAAATAAGGGTAACGGACCCTCGAATCGATTGGAGCTCAAATCAGTGATAGTACTTGAAAATGTTGGCACAGCTCCGTAGATCTCATTGTTAGATATATTCAAAAGACGCATCTCAGATGACAAATTCCAAAACCAATTTGGTATGCTAGCCGAAATTTGACTGGAAGATATGTCCAGCACGGAAATATTTATTTGAGTCTTCAGCCAGTCTGGAAAATGAGGTCCCAAGTTGCATGACCCAAGATATATGGAATCTGATCGAAATGGGGGTATCCAGTTTGAGCTAAAGCGAAGTGTTAAAGAGTTGTTAGACAAGGACAGATATTTCAAGTTTGACAGATTTTTAAAATGATTTTCAGAGATTACTCCATGGAATCCAGAATTTGATAGATCTAGCACCACCAGCTCACTGAGGTGGCCGATAAATGCCGGAATCCCGCAATTGCGATGATCATTGTAGCTGAGATTCAAATAATTCAGATGTTGCAGCTCAAGCAGTGATGGATCAATGACACATTCATTATAGGACTCCGAAAGATTAAGCCACGTGACATGACCCGTAGCGTTGCTACATCGAACCCCGTTCCACTTGCAGCACTCAGTTTCGTTACCTTTGCTACCCCAAGAAGCAAGACGTTCAGACCTTTCTAAGGCATTTTTGAACTTGAGAAGTGCTTCTCTCTCTTTTGGTATGCATCTAACGATGTCTTTGCTAGTAATTTCCGAAGCAATGACGTCCTTCGCATTTCCAATTGAAAGGGTAAGCAGTAGAACGTAGTGAATGTGTGGAAGTAACCTTGCATCCATTGCAAAAATGATCGAAACAGTTGCCTCGCACGGTTTACAGGTCTCGATATATCTGAGCGTGTGTGGAAAGTTATGGGCAACTCCTTGGTCTTAATAAACTCCGTGTGTGCCTGAAAAGTCTACTTTTTCCTCAGTAAGTCTTAAAATTTGACCCCCGAACTACAAGCAACAATGAAAACGTACGGTCGGTGTCCTACTTGGACCGTCACTACAATATCATTTAGTAGCATAATTGCAGTGTCAAAGGAAAGCACACACCATTTGTCTTCATGAGACGCCCCGCGTTTTTTATGAGCCGGCATAGGAAGGACCTCGATCAATCAAAGTTCATTATAAGCAATGACTCAAAATTTCTGATCAGTTCAATAAATAAGTACAACCAGTCTTGATGTTAATAGGCATTGGGCTATGTCAAATTGGATAGAGAAAGCATGGGATAAAAGCTGAAAAAAAAAGAAAAAGAAAAATTGATATAGTTACTTCAGTAGTAGACCACATCATGGTCCAAGGGATAAAGTAATTCCATACGTATAATTAAAATTTACTGAGGAAGTTGAGTGAAATAAATAAGTAACATCTGCTCCATATATATGAGATGCGTACTCGAGGGCATACATATATATACACGTACACTGTACACATACCCATCCATCACGCAAAAGTTGGTCAATTTGCTTCTCATTTTAATTGTTGTTTCTCGGTCATTTTTTCATCCTCACCTTACCCACCAAGTAAAAATAAAAACACAATGGGTAGCATAATTGTCTGTAGGAGGTGGTTACGTCAACAACATTTGAAGTCTACGTAGTGATTTCTAACTAAAAAAGTCTCAGAATATGGGAATTGCAATTTTGATATATATATATATAATTTTCTAACAAAATGAATAACAGTGCAATCATGAAATTTCTCGATCAGTTGAATCGTATCTCAAACCTACAAAATATAGTGTTTCAAATATCTATCGTAGCGGATTCAAAATGTGTCAATATCAACCAATCATGTAAATGCACAATTAATAATATAAATCATGCTATGAAGTTAAACATACCAATTGACGCAGAAAATAGCATGATAAAAACACTAAATCAAATAGAAACTATCAAGACCTTACCAACAAGGCGTAAAATGTGTACGGACCTGGTTTTTCTTAGGTTTTCTACAATTTTTGAAAAATAAGTAATCTATATAAAGATTTGACTTTGCAAATAAAAAGTTGGGCATAAAAATATAATTATAGTTTTTTCGTAATTCTAGAAGTTGTTTGGTATTTTTGTTGGATTTTTCATTTCTAGGCGGCGACTGGTTGGTGGTGGTCAGCGGTGATGGTGGGAGCGACTGGTGGAGGAAGGTTGAAGGTCGGAGAGAGTGGATTCCCAATTTCTCCAGTAATTTTTTAGATATGTTGTAGTACTGTTTTACTTTTAAAAGCAAAATAAGATAAAATTTTAATTACGGTCCACTCTGGTGGTGAAACATGTCATTCCTACAAATGGCCAAAATTGCTGCGTAAATAATAAGCTATTTTCCGTAAATGTCAAGTTTTCTTATTGTTTATTACTATTTTATATATTATTGTTATTATTTTGTTACTTTTATTTCATCCTTAGCTGTAAGTTGCACATTAATCCATTAAATTCCCAGCTTCTCAACGAAATCTGCAATATCCTTTCCTCTTTTTCCCCTTTATTCTTGTAATTAATACTTAAAAATATAGTGAAACTTCATATATCGGTACAATGCTTGTAATTCTTCGCGTGTAATTTTTCCTAAATTCATCATTTATTAGAATTTTAAAGATAAGTTGAACTGGAATACAACTTTGTAGTGTGCATCCATATCAATTTATCGCTTATGAGGTAATTAAGGTTTGATTCAGTAAACTATAGTTATAAGCCAAATATTAAGAAATTTAACTCATTTTAAGAATCTAACTTCAGATAAGTGTTTCTTTTAACTATTGGGAAAACATGTTCAAAATTGTTATTAATCGAAAAAAAGTTTTAGTAGCTCTAAATTCCAAGCTATAGGCCCTATATGGGGTTTTTGGTCAACTTTGTGTTAATTTAACCTTTCATGTCTTGACCTATCTATAAAATTAGGTTGATAGATGCCATTTTTAGCTTTCGTTTTGATTGACTCCTATTTAAACCACTCGATTAGCCCATTACCCACACTCGATTGTGATTGCCCCTATAGGCAATTGACCACCCTCAGTCCCCCTCCCCCTCCTTCCTTGATTGACCACTTTTCTCTAAGGAGCCCCATTCAACCTTTGTAAATGCTAGTTCAAGCGACTTGTTTTATTAGGTCTTAAATTTATCTTTTGAGTCTCGTACTTATTTAAATGTAAAACCAACCTTTAGATATGCGAATATGAATCTAAAATATAATTAGGTATTTAATAATGAGGTTGTGTATTTGTATTTAGGTGTTGATTGTTTGTTTAATAGGTTTGAACTTGAGCAGAACGACTTGGTTACCATATGTGACGTTTATGTTTGCTAAATTAGTAATCAAATGAACCTGATTATGTCAAAACTTTAAAAGTTTACTTGTAGCATTAGGCTAAAGCCAAAAGCTTTACAAGTATCAACAATCAGATATAGTATCCATGAACCTATAGTTGCATTTGCAAGTGGAAAAGCGATTCAAAATAATGTGGTAGTTTAGGTACTAATGCTACCACACACACTCATCTCAAATTCAACAAATTATTGACTAACAAGTCATTGTGATATGAGGTAATGTGCTAAAAGGAAGCTATAGTCAAGTTTGAAGGTATTTTGGATTGTCTATAAAGACTATTATTGTGAATTGGTACTAAGGCCTAGTGCAGTGATGTCTTCTAGAAGAGACGACCAATTTTGACTCATAGGCATTAAGGATATCTAAAGCCGAAGAGTGTACTTTATTGTGCAAAGCAACCTAATTTAATGTAATAAATAGTTGTATGAAGCATTAGTTGTAAGTTGTGTATGTGATTTGATCACATGGTTCTCACATGTAGATGTGGTAATTATGTATTAGGTTCCAACTCACCACTTTATGAATCATTTTCATTTTGGGAGTGGGTAGATAAACAATTTAGATTTTCATGATTCTTATTTATGGTGGGTATTATGAGAGTGAGGATGTTGTTAGCCGTTTTGAGTACTACGAAAATTAGTGGATGATATAATGCTATTTATTATTTGAACTCAACTAATGATGTTAGATAGACTTAGTTTGTTTAAGTTAGTTAGTTAGTGTTACACGAGAAATAGATATTTGATAGGAAATACATTGAAAGAAAAATAAAGAATACAAAAAATTTTACGTCGGTTAGACTCATTTTAGGAGTGGGTAATGTAAACAACTTGAATCTTCATGATTCTTAGCTGTGGTAGGTATTATGAGAGTGAGAATGATGTTAGCTGTTTTAAGTACTATGAAGATTAGTGGATGATAGTGATAATGCTATTTATTATTTGAACTTAACTAATGATGTTAGATAGACTTAGTTTGTTTAGGTTAGTTAGTTAGTGTCATGTCTGTAGTAAATGTTTGATATGAAATAAATTGAAAGAAAAATGAAGAATACAAAAAAAAATTGCATGGTTTAACCAATGTAGCCTACACCATGAGCAAGAATAGAATTCTTATTTCTTGAGAATAATTGATAAAATTTATATTATAAAATCCTAGAATCATTTAAACACATAACCCACCATAGACCTCCCAAAAAATTCTTTTTTAGTTTGAGCCCCTAAAAAATTATCAAGGAGGGTTATAATTTAAGTCGAGTTACAATAATTCAAGGCATTTAACAATTTCTGAAAGGAATAGATTTATGAGCACGATACTATATCTAACCTAAAACCTTAAGATATTAGGTTAATGGGTCTTCCTTCTTATAAATTATTTACTTAACCTATATTTTTCCCTCATGGGACTACTCTCTCACCTCTATCTTGTATCTCTACAATGTCCCCCTGAAGTGCAAGTCTCCACAATAGGCTTAAGTCCTACTCTCCTTAGAGCAAAAACCTTGTGGTAGTCTCATCAAGAGCTCATCAATTGACTCAATAACACTTATCTTGTTAGCAGCTTGCTACTTGCATGCTCACCTTAAATCATAGGCTTCATTTGAGTCACCACCACATAGCTCTTCTTTCCACATGGGAAGGCTAACCATAGGAGCATCAAACACCACCACATTTGTTGGACCATCGACTTTGATACCTCTTATTAGGAGAGATAGAGAGCCTTTAATAATGGGGAGAAAACCTATAAATGGACTTGCAAAGGAATAGACTTGTAGGTTGACATTATATCAAACCCAAAACTTTAAGGTCTTAGGTTAATAGGTCTTCCATCTTATAAATCCTTCACTTAATTTATATTTTTCCCATGGGGGACTAATCTCCTATCTCACACTTGAATCCCAATAGTTAACTTTGTTGATAGGTTTATGTTTGCTTCTAGTTTTTGTAGTGGATATGGTTTGTATTGTGTTTATTAGAGTTAGACCCATATGAGGTAATGGGTTATGTATTCCTTTATGGTGCTTATATTATGTGAGCTTAGCATATTTAATGCATAAAATACAATATTTAGCAAGTTCTAAAGTCTTTCCATACCCATATGGTAGAGTTGATGAGTTGTTGCACCCTAAATTTTAGGGTGTGATAGCACATCAAAATGTGTTAAAAATATCAAGGTTTCTAGTTTAAGGCTTATATATTCAGGAACCAGCTCTAACATGTATACATGTTGATATCTATACACCCTATTCCAACTAAGCATACCTTCTTGGTAGCTATCGAAGGAAAAACTAAGTTTCTATATTTTGGTTTGATTTGGAAGAAAACACTTTGTAAAACATGGGTTAGGCTTATGGTTATAGCACTAACGATATGACGCTAGGTGTCATCATTAAGGTAATGACATCTAAACTCTTGGACCATTCATTCCCCTATATCCTTTATGACTTTCTCCCTAACTCTTCAATCCCTACTATGACTTAACTCAACAACAATTATATCAAATAGCAACATAACATACATCAATTTCACATGCATAGCATTCAATATACAACACAACATAGTAGCATATTATTAAGTTTCCCACTCACTTGTTTAGGGTTGTCGTAGTCCTAATCGTCCTCAAGTGATTCCGACGTGTAGTCCCTTCTCCGAACATGGTACCGAAGGGTCAGCTACAACGACTCTCGGCAATTTCCGTTGGGTTACTCAATTCCTCATTCAATCCTATCTCTTCTCAAGCTCTTTGATGCCTTTCCCCATACTCTCATATACCAGCACATTCCCACACACCACATGCACACCAACATACATATATTCTTATCCATTTACATACACACTTCACACACCACATACGTACCTATACATACATACACACTTGCTCCTTTCACCTTCCACACCACTATCATACACACATACACACATGCCCTACATATACTTCACACCACTAATACATACTTGCCCACATATTCTAGACACACTATATTCACCTTTCGCACCCATACGCCACACATCATCTTATACACATACATACATACCCATGTACACCACTCCTCCTATATACACATCACATACCTACTCACCACACGTCCTTCACATATATACACACATATCACATACTCCACCTACCATCCATATACACACATGTACTGTATACCCCACATCTTCCATACACCTATGCACATACTCCATTTACACCTTGCACCATCAAAATACACACACCCACATATTTTGCACACACCACATTTGCCTTCCATACCCATACATACATATTTATACTCTACACATCGTCTCATATTTGTACATACATATCCCACATACATCATCCTCAACTTCCACATATGTCCATACACCATACAGTACTTCACATACATACATACATGCCCACACATACCACTCCTTCTTTATACATGTATACATGCCACATATCCCATACACACCATCCATATACACCCTAGTACCACTTACCATAAGCCTTCCATACATATATACACACGTTCCGCACATTCCACACCTTCCATACATATACACGTACACCCTTACACACTACATGGCATCCACACACACACATAAACCACACCTACCACTCTCTGTCCATATTCATATACCCCCCTTTCACACACATACCACACACCCACATACACATACCACCTTACATCACTTCATGCACCTACATGCATACTCCCAAGCATTACACACTCGGCTCCTCCTCTACACATACATGCACCTTCAGACACCATACATCATTACCAACACACACACATCCTTACATACACATTATACACCCTTAACCACACATACACACTTCATTCACATAGACACATTCCGCATACACTGCATCACCTCCTCATTTACCTACATGCATATACACACATTCCTATACACACACCATACTCCATCATTTACATACATACACACTTTCCCACATACATACATCTTCATTCTCGCACACACATACACTCCATCCTCCACACACATACACTCTTATACTTCCACACCATCATCTACACATACATACATACACCCTCGGCTCCTCCTTCTCCCTTTCACATACACATACCCTTCACATGCACACACACACACATTCTTTCCTCTTCCTCTTCCCTCACTTGCTTTTGTACTTGTTGTCCGTTTGTTATTGTTGTTGTGGTTGTCGTCGTGATCGTTATTGCCATTGTTGAGATCGTCGTTGCAGTTGCTATGGGGGTCATTGTTGGTGCTGCCGTGGCTATCATCGTAGCCATCGGTGTGGTTACTGCTGCCACTGTTGTTGCGGTTCTCTTCCTTCGCACACCCACACGCACACAACCACACGCACACACTACACTTACACCTCCTCTTCATCTACACACACTCATACGCACACACTCTCATGGCTTCCCTCCACGGATACCTACACACTTCCTTCACTTGCACACACAAACACACCCTCGCACACACAATCCATCGCCATTGCTGTTGTTGTTGAGGGTCATGGTTGTTGTCGTCATTAAGATTGTCATTGCTACTGCTGTTGTTGTGGCCGTCACGACTGATGGGTGTCGAGTCCAACAAAAATAAAACCTACTCCTAGACAATTATATGATTTGCATATAGTGGTGAGTAGGGTCGAATCCATAAGGATTGGTTAAATATATTTCTACTCAAAGAGAATAAAGAGGAAAAGAAAAATGGTGGGGGTTTTGTTTGTGAATCAAAATAAAGTTAAAACAAGATAAGAAAATCGAATATTGATAAAAGCCTAGCCAAAGGAATTAAGATAGTTTAATTCTAGGAATTGATCATCGATGCAAATGTTTTCTATTCTTAGTTCTAGATAAACTGGTTATGGTTATTAACAAGCTCTAACAACCTATCTCTCCTTACTTCCTCGATAATCAAGACAAGCTCTTTGAATTATTTCTCTTATCGATTAGACAACCCTGGACAAGCGCTTAGGATTTAATCTATCAATAGCATTAAAATCTAGAGAGACCACCAATTCATGCCAGTAGATTATAAGATAACCTATTTAAACATGATCATACACCTCCATAACATGAATTCGATCATCTATTTTATAACCAAACATGTTATTGTGTCACTGAGACTAGAACAATCAAACAATTACGGATTTGACGTGCTAGTTGACAATATATTAACTTGCTAATTGAGTAGAAGAGCTCTATTCATACCAATCAACAAAGATAATAATGACAAAACGATCAGAAGATATATGAATATCCAAAAGCAAAGAATAGAATAAATACAAATCAATTAGATCTCACAATTCGTGGAGAATTAAACATCTATGACCCTTTGACTAGAAAAGTAGCTTAGCTACACATGTTCATAAGAAAAACGGAAATAAAGAGTAAAAACATGATGAACCCGGTTGCTTGCTCTGCCTCCTTCCTTTCTTCTTGTCTCCAAGGTTCTTCAAGATCCAAAAGATTCTAAAGATGTCTCTAACCCTCTAGGGTTAGTCCTATTTATATTGTTAAAGGAATGACAGGTGATCTTTTGCTAGCAAGATACGAAGATATCTTTCCTTTTTCAAGTAGATTTCGAGAAGTGAAGATTCGTCCGCCTGGCACGCCCTACCACACGGTCGTGGGTCAAGCCGTGCCTTCCTCTATGCATAATTCACGTATCATCTTCCGTATCCAGTGTGTACCACGCCCTACACCACGACTAGATTTCCACCCGTGCCTTCCTCTGTGCACAATCTACAAGTCTTCATCCGTGTCCAGTGTGTACCATGGCCCCAACCACGGCTAGATCCTAGGTCGTGTCTTCCTCTGCCAATGTTCCACAATTTCTTCTTCTTGGCACGTCTAGCTTCCACCACGGTTTCCACCACGGCTGCCACCACGACTTACACTACGGCCGTGTCCCAAGCCGTGTCTCTCTCCTTCTCATGCAGTGTGTAGCACGGCTTGCGCCATGGCTATGCCTCAAACCGTGCCTCGTCTTGTCTTTGATCCTACTTGTAGATGGCTTCTTTAATTTACTTGAATTAGCACCCTTGACTCCATTTAACCTGATTTATCACCATAATAGAATTAAGTACCATTTCCTTATGATTTCTATAAAATCAATAATAAATTAACACAATTTATACTATAAAGATTGAGTATAAAATGGCTCTATCAACGACCACCGTCGTTGGGTGGCTGTTGTTGTCGTCACCGTTACTATTGCCGTCGAAGCTGTTGGGTTGAAGTCGTCTTAGTTGCTGTCATCATCAGGGTTGCCGTTGCAACTAAGGTGGTCATTGAGGTTGGGGGCCACCATCGCTGCTGTTGAAGGTTGTCCTTGCAGTTGCCGTTGTTGTCGTCGGGCTCATTGTCGTTTTGGTTGTTGTTGTTGCTGTGATCGTTCCCTCTTACGTACACTCACACACTCAACCATTCACCGTCATTGCTATTGTCGAGGGCTGTTGATGAGAGCCAAGCCAAAAGATGGAATGTGAATCATCTTGAAGTGCCACCTGGACCGATCACAAGAACTCGGGCGAAACGATTCAAGGAAGCACTTAACGGGTTGATAAAGGATGTCCATGAAGCCAGAAAGGATTGGAGCAATCATGAAGTCGGAATGGATCAGAACAACCATGGGAATGCCCTTGCTCTTGTACAAGTCATAATGGATATGGGTTGAAGAGGGCGTGTCTTTACAAGGCACGATCGTGTAGTGAGTCTGGAGGTTCCATAGAAACATATACGGTTATATACACGGTTCAAAGGCACGGCCGTGTATGGTGTCAAGAATATCCACAGAATCATACATGGCCAGAATACACGGCCGTGTATACACCCAATGCCGGCTCCAAGGCCGTCGGCCTTTAATGCCCTGTTTGTTATTTTTTTTGCGACTTTATGATGTTATGTCGTTTTGGGCTTTTATTATTACGAATTGTAAATCCTACTATAAAGCTTCTAGGGTTTAGAACAGATAGAACATATAATATACAACATACAAGTTTGAAAACGAACACTTTTGAGAGAATTCCTCTCTTGGTTCTTTAAAGAACTACTCTAGAACTTATTGGATTTTCTTTTGTGACATTCATTCCGACTTATCAATCGGTCTTTCATCCTGATTGTAGCGTCTACATAATATATCAAGGTTCTTGCCTCCTATATAGGCAACGGGTCGCGGTTTCTACTCGATTGTTTAGCATCTTGGGTAGCAATTCCAAACGTATTGGTATTGGGTTTCGTCACACGTGGGTGTGGTTCGTATCAGCTGTTGCCGCTGGAGTTGCCGTCGAATGTTGTGGCTGCTGCTGCCACTGGGTTGCTGTCATCATTGTCACTTGCCGTCGTCGGAAAAGGAGATGAGGTAACACGACGCCAAGTCGCAATTGTGGACATCATTGCTGCTATTGTGGTGGTCGTCGTTGCTGAGGTTGAAGTCGTTGCTGCCGTTCACCGTTGCGGTCGTTGTTGCAACCGTTGGAAGTTGCTGGCAAAGATACGGTAAAAGAAGAGAAGGGAAGAAGAGAAGAAGAAGAAAGAAAAGAAAAAGAAGAAGAAGAAAGAGGAGGGAAGGAAGGGCAGGGGAGACGACAGGGACACGTGACGTGATTGGAGCAGCCAATGTGATGGGGGCCGGCTGATGTCACGTCTGGTCAGACGTGATTTGACCTTTTTTTTTAGTTATATATATCTATTTATATATTATGTTATATTATATTTGTCTTTATTTTTATATTTTATACGTGTACAAGAATATGTTTAAATATTATAACTTTAACAATTTATTACAAAATTTTACGTTTAGGTTAATTTGATTATTTTGAAGATAAATATTTACACTAAATTTTAATTTGAAATTCTTAGATTTATAATTTAAATTAATTTTATTATTTAACATAATATTGTTTAAAATTATGTTTCAGATGATTTATTCTTTTAATTTAATTTATCCGAATTAAAGTTAAAATTTACAATTATTTTCATTTATCCGTTTATATTTCTATATTTGGATATTTTCAAGTACGTCACTTCCTAAATTTATTCGATAACATATTTCATAAAATTCAATTTATTACTTTCATCGTCTTATCTTTTTTATGAAAGTCATTCTTTCTAATTGTAAAAAAATTTAAAATTTATTATTATCAAAAATTTAAAATAAAATAATATTTATTATTCTATTTATTTTTTAATTATTTATATAATTTTTCAAATTTTTTCGGATTTTACCGTGATGAACACTCCAATAATGCATATGACTCAATGAATTCCTTCAGAACAGACTATTCCAACAAGAAGCCGTAAATCGACACGTAACCCACTGGAAAGACGAAGGAAAGTATATTTAATCCTTTGTTCAGACTTTTCATTCCTATGTTGTCCCTTAGTACACCTACTAAAACATAATCCAGTATTTCTCTCATTCCGGCGATTGATTCATTTTAAAAGATGGATATTCCTATACTTTACCTGACCTCTTTCTTTCTTCTTCTTTTTCCATGCCTTGCCGTATCACAACCAAACATAAACATAGGCAAATCACTCGTTGCAGGAGATGAAAAATCCACTCCATGGCTGTCTCCTTCAGAAGAATTTGCATTTGGATTTAAGCAATTCGATAGCAAACCCACTTTTGTACTTTCCATTTGGTATGATAAAATTCCTGAAAAAACAATTGTTTGGTATCCCAGAAAGAGCAACCAAAACCAGGACGACATACCTATAAGTTCTCTTCCGAAAGGATCAAAGTTGGAATTGACTTCTGACCGCGGATTGTTGCTCACAGGACCACAAGGTGATCAACTATGGAATTCGGATCCAGTAGTTAGCACTTTGTCCTCTGGAGTTATGAAAGACACCGGGAATTTCCTTCTCTTGAGCAAGGATTCTGAGACTCTGTGGTCGAGTTTTGAAAATCCTGCGGATACCCTCTTGCCCTTGCAGGATTTTGCACGGCGTCAAGGTGTTCTGCTATCTTCTAGAGCATCAGAAACCAACTTTTCACAAGGTAGGTTTCAGCTTTTACTGCAGGATGGTTTTATGAAGCTTAGTACTGTAAATATACCAACCACTTTTGTCAATGAACCTTATTACCGGAATGAAGATGTTTCACCATCAAATCCTAGTGTTGGGATAGGATTTAATGAGTCAGGTTACCTGTATGTCATTAGGAAAGATGGTCAAGTGTCAACTCTCACGCAAGGGAACATTGTGCCGGCCAAAGATTATTATCTCAGAGCAACTCTAGAATATGATGGGGTCTTCGTTCAATATTCATATCCGAAGAATCCTTCAGCAAGCAATAGGAATTGGAGTCCTATTTGGCTGGTGCCGGATAATATCTGCATCAACAATTTAGCACCAAAAGGTAGTGGTACCTGTGGTTACAATAGAATATGCAGCCTTGATGTGAATCATAGACCAGTCTGCGATTGCCCAAGAGGGTTCTCTATAGTTGACCAAAAAGATGATTATAGGGGCTGCGTGCCTGATTATGCACAGGGATGTGGAGAAGATGCCCAAGCTTCTGCAGAAGATCTTTTTACCATGGATGAATTGAACAATATCGATTGGCCATCTTCTGATTATGAGCTCTTGACTCCATTCTCCCATGAACAGTGTCGTGATTTCTGCCTCAGGGATTGTATGTGTGCTGTTGCTATATTTAGAGAAGGTGACAAATGTTGGAAGAAGAAAACACCGCTATCAAACGGCCGGGTTGACACCAGCCTTAATTCAGTTGCCTTTATCAAGAGAAGAAAAGATGGCAATTCTCTCCAGAGACCTCCTTCTCGAAGGTCTGGTGGTGAAGACCAGGATACTTTGATACTTGCAGGGTCAGTTCTCCTAGGAAGCTCTGTATTTGTCAACTTTATACTGATAGGGGCAATCGGATTAGGCTTCTTCTGCATATACCAAAAGAAAATAACAAGACTCTTTGGAGATGAAAGTGGTTTGGATGTAAATATCCGTTACTTTACATATAAAGAGCTCCAGGATGGCACAAAAGGTTTTAAAGAAGAACTGGGAAGGGGATCTTTTGGAATTGTTTATAAAGGGGTTTTAGCAATAGGAAATTTCAAAACTCAAGTAGCAATCAAGAAGTTAGATAGGTTGGCTCAGGAAAGTGAGAAGGAATTCAAAACTGAAGTGGTTGTGATTGGACAAACGCATCACAAAAATCTGGTGAAGTTGTTAGGATATTGCAATGAAGGACCGCATCGTTTGTTGGTGTATGAATACTTGAGTAATGGAACTCTAGCAAACTTCCTTTTTGAGGATTTAAAACCAAGTTGGGAGCAAAGGAGACAGATAGCATTGGGAATTGGAAGAGGACTGTTGTACTTGCATGAAGAATGTAGCACCCAAATCGTCCACTGTGATATAAAGCCCCAAAACATCCTTCTTGATGAGAATTATGATGCTCGGATTTCTGACTTCGGTCTAGCAAAGCTATTATTGATCAGTCAAAGCCATACTCATACAGCGATTAGAGGAACTAGAGGATACGTAGCACCTGAATGGTTCCGAAACATGCCAATCACTGTGAAGGTTGATGTGTACAGTTTCGGTGTTCTTCTGCTTGAGATAATTTGTTGTAGAAGAAGTATTGACGTCGAGTCGGGTGAAGAGAGAGCAATTCTAGTCGACTGGGCTTATGACTGCTACCGACGAGGGATGCTTAATGCTCTAGTGGATAAAAACCCGGAGGCCATGAGTGATGCTAAAAGGCTTGAGAGATTTTTGATGGTTGCCATTTGGTGCATTCAAGAAGATCCATCCTTGAGACCGACAATGAAGAAAGTCATGCTGATGCTTGAAGGAATTGTTCAGGTGGGTGTACCTCCATGTCCTTTCACGTATAGCACCATGACCTCCCTGTAGACAGGATTAATTTCCTGAAACATGTCAAGGCCAACATCATGTGCAAGCATTTTTAGCACAAATGTCACGGTACAGTCTCATGAGTGTTATGCTAGCACAGATCCTTGTAACTTTTCTATTTTTCCTTTTATCCGCAGCCTTCCTATGCGGAATTTCATGTAGACTTTATTCGCTATCAATTTTAGTAGTGACGAATTTCGTGCTCCTCGAAATTGCACCGTGTTTGATCGTTCGCAAAGATGAGTTGCCAGTGGATTTTAGATCAGCATGTGAGATTTGGGAGTTGGGAATCTTATTTATCTGTTGTCTGTTATGTCATGTTTTGGGTGGGTGATGGTAATGGCAAGCCAATTGGGTGAATTTTCATGTTTTTCTTTTGCAAATTACAGGGTTGCTTGATTTTTTTTTATTTTTTTGTTGCTTTTAAAATTCCTTTTTTAGCCATTCTCTCATGCTGAATAGTGCAACCCTCTGAGGTGGTGGCTGATGCAGCACGTCACCCATAGTGGCTGCTAGCTTTCCATCAAAGGCCTTAAGATTTTCACCATAGGGCTTTGAGTTTTTATTTTTGTTGAATATTTTTAATTATTGTTCAATATTTATAGCAGAACAAAATTAGTATATAAATTTCTAAGTGCTTCGTTTTAAAGTGAAGGATATCGATAGCATGTTTTTAAATTATTGGAGCAAAGCACACATATATCATGCAGTTTAAAGCGTTAAAATATAATTTATAGAAGAAAAAGCAAGAAATAGATGTAGACATTATCATTTGCCATATATATGATAGGGGTTAAAGTGTTCAGAGAAAAGTTTCTCTACATCTACTTCACAAACTTCAAAAATCTATCATCTCTATCTCAATTGATCGCGTATTTTTTTTTTTCAAAAAGATAAAAAGACATATATAGAATATATAAATATGTATAATTTTCCATACTTTGTAATATAATTGTAAAATCATAACTTGCCTTATAACATTGGCTCTATGAACATCTAGGAGAAATCACTTTGTAATGATCCTTAAAATGATGTTGTTATCCTTACTCTGATAAAATATACCCATGTTGGTTTACAATTGATGTTAATGAGTAATATTGCTTTCATATCTTAAGATCTAAAAACTAAATTAAAAGCCATTTTTAAAAATATAATTTTTCAAAACTAAATTAAAAGCCAATGGAAGTCTTCTTCACACTAAAATCTATTTATGCACAACAAAATGATTTATCATTGGCAATAGTATTGCATCAAATTGAGCCATGGCATGATTGGGATTTAGTATCAAATCCAATTTCATCACATCCTTTAATAACTCTTCAAAGGCTTGCAAAAATATTCATATATAGATTATTAGTATACATAAAAAAATGCAATGTGTTAAAAGGATTAATAAAAGTAGCTTATCTTTTTATTACCAATAAAGCTGATGATTTGCATATAAATAGTTTTGATAATTTCTAGTTTCAATATTTTTATTATTATTATTGACATGTTTATTGATTTACATAATTCTTTATATTATATTTTGCATAATGTTTATATAAAAAATCTAGATAAAATTGCCATAATCTAAAATAAATTCATAAATATAATCCTGGCATGTCGCCATATGACCAGACGAACACATCTGCATACTCAGTTAATAGCTCGATTATCTCGCGTTTTTACTTGGCACTTAAACTGGTCCCAATCTTAAGGTTTTTAGGTTGCTCAGTGTTTCCTAGATTTACTGTCTCCACCGACTTATCAATTGAAATTCCACTTTGTTCATGTTTTTGCCAATTTTCTTATATTATTTCGTGGTCAAGGACATAGCCTCCAACGGCTGACCCAGTAGTGTTGGAAACGATATCAGTGTTTTCATTTCTTACCTGTGCGAAATGTCCCTAACGTTTGACGGTAGGGAATTTGGGTGAAGTGAAACGAGAGTAAGTATATAAGCAAAAAACAAACGAATGAATTGCAATTTATTGAATTTGAAAAGAAGCCACTGTAAAATTTTGTTTAATAATTGTTCTCTATCCTTGAGCTGACCTAATGCTATCAATAGGATAACGGAACCAATTATTGAGAGTTGGATGCTGCTCGGACGTGCGAGGGGTCAAGCTCCCATTGCTGACGTCAGCTTCGCTTATCCCTGGCTCTTGAATGGTAGTTGCTTGTATGAATGATTGTTGGAGGGGTGGAAAACGTATCTGAGTATCGCTTGGCTACTCTTTCTATCTACCTTTAATACCTTTGGCTTGTGCCTCTTCCTGGGCTGTAGTAACGTACCCTAGTCCAAACGTCCCTTGTTGTCCCTCCTTCAACTGATGGCCCTCCTTGTTGGTCACCACATTCACCTCGTTGAATATTTAGAGACCAAAGTCTTTAGAACCATCTTCCTCAATGTAAGGTATGGCGGTCTCTTTATAGATGGCGTAATCTTGCTCTCCCAGCACAGTGATGATCTATCCATTTGCAATGAACTTGACTTTCTGATAGAGGCTTGAGGGTATGACTCCAGCGATATGTATCTACGGCCTTCCCAAAAGCAAATTAAAAGACCTCAAAATGTCGAGGACCTAGAAGGAGATGTGGAATATCTACGGGCCAATCTCCACCGGCAAGCTTATTTCCCCTACAATGTTTCTCTTCGACCCGTCGTAAACCTTAACCACCGTTGAGCTTGGTTTGATGTTGCTTGGATTGACTCCCAATAGGTCGAGGGTAGCCAATGGGCACACATTGAGAGAAGATCCGTTGTCAGTGAGCATTTGGGAGATGATTGTGTCGTTGCATTTTACCACTATAAACAACAGTTTTGTATGTTGGTTTCCGTCTTCTCCCAGCTCTTCGGGAGAGAAAGATATCTAGTCTATAGTGAAGATCGAATATGCCACATGGCTTAATTTGTCTATTGAGATGCCCTTTGGTACCTTGATCTATTTGAGCACTTTGAAGAGTGCTTCCCTGTAAGGCTCAAAGGTTGTGAGGAGGCCCATAAGTGATATATGGGCTGAAACCTTGTTCAGTTGTTCCATGATCTTATATTCGCTTGCCTTGACCATCTTTGCAAATGCAAAGAGCCCCTCTTCTTCTTCTTTTCCTACCTTAGTGTTGGGCTCTTCAGCTAAGACCCTGTATTTCGGGTCATAAATTCTCCTAGAATGGGTGATTCCACCTACGATAGGGGTCTTTCTTGATCCAGAGTTCGATAGTCAAGTGGCACTGCCTTGTACCTCTCTGCGGGTATTGGGACATTGAATACATACCTCTTCTTTGGAATTTACACCTCAATAGATTGTCCTTTGTAGAACTTTATGACTATCGGCTTCTTGTCAGATTTAATCATGTTCACGGACTTCCCCTCCTCTTTTAGTGGGTTGTCTTCTTTTTCAAACTCAGGCCCCTATCCGTTATGCGACCCATACTCAGTTGGAGTAAAGGAGTAATTTACCAGATACTTAAATCTCCCATGCAATTCTCTTAAGGTATCGACCATTAGGTCTCCAGCTAACCATCTCCTCTTGATCTGTGACTTAGGGGTTTCCTTTGGGGTTTGGCGTAGGTGACTTTCTCGCTGCACTGTTGCTTTTTGCTGTTTTAGGGACTCTTTGGGATCTGACTCTTCGCACGTGATCATATTGACAGTGGGCTTATGGTTGGGCAGCGGATTAGTGTTGACATTGGGTGCTAGTGTGTTAATAAAGTCTAGTTGCACAATCCCGGCATCAACCAGATCTTGGATTTTGTTTCAAAGCCTCCAGCATCTATCTGTAGAATGCCCCTCTTGGCTGATATGATAATCACATTTAAGGCTTGAGTCGAAATTTCTAGGCTTGTACCGGTCACTCGGGATCTTAAAGCTAATCAAATTATATGCTTGCAGCCGAGCAAAGACTTGGCTGAGCAGGATCAGGATTGGAGTGAACTGTCTCAAGACTCTGGTGGCCTGGGTGTGGTTTGTTGGGGACTGCTGGATCGGGGCACTTGTGGTCTTGAATGTTACGCGGGTCCCAACCTTGTCTACTTTGCCAGAATTAACTATGCTGACGGTAGACTCTTTGGCTTTATTACCTCCTAAGGGCCTTTGTGATGATGTGACCCTAGGAGGATCTATTGTCTGGAATCTGCCTAATGTGATGGTATTCTCGATTTAGTCAGTAGAGCCGGGATGTAAGATTTCCCTTCCAAGAATTAGGCCACTAGTTCTGCAACTCTGTAATGGATATAAAAAGTTCCAATAGGGAAGAGTATGGTGGCGAAGGCTGTCAGGATGAAAGCACTCACCCTCCCCTGTTTGTAGCCCTTGGGGTGAAAGCACTCACCCTCCTCTGTTTGTAGCTCTTGGGGTCCCTACATAATATGTCTTTCCTATCCCTGTCATCTTCCTGGGCTATGAACTAGGCTTCTAACTCATTCATCCGTATGCAATATCCGTTACAGTTTGCTAGGGCTTTGTTGATTGCTGTCTTGTGAATACCCAGAAGTCTGCTGAAGATACCGGCTGGCCAAGCCTCAAGATCTGGAACATACACCTTGCTGGTTAGTGATGGAGCCTGTAGAAGTTGGGTGTACTCTTCTAGAGTGGGAGTGATCTTATGTGGCCCAATGAAGAAAGCTGCAGGCTTTACTTCCCATAGATGGAGGATGGCCCGTATCAAAGGTAAGTTCATTTCGATCTTCATCAGTGAGAGGATGAGCCGTATCTTTTGTTGACTAAAGGCCTGCTCTTCCAAGTTGTACAAAGTAAACCAATGGTCCAGCACCAACTTTGGGTCCAGAGGTTTGCAAACTCAGATCTCTTTGCGGAGGAGGCGGTCAACTGTGGAACTAGCCATCTATTACAACAGAAATTTCTAATTACAAAAACTACATTACAATGATAGTATTATAGGGAAATGTATTGAACTCCGTGAACATAATAAAAGTATTACATCATTAATCGATTGTCATCCCATGACTTCATGTATGCAGATACGTGGGTTCTAAACAGGTCCCCAAGCTTTATGGCCTCCCACATTCTCGAATAAATGGATCTCAGGCCATATCGAAGCATTGGGTGGGGTAGCCTAATCAGTCTCAAACGGTGATCATATCACTTCGCCCAAAACCTACATAATGCCCCCCTGTCTTAAGGTCTTAAGATGGCTTGGGTTTGACCGTATCTATTCACACAATTACATGCATGCAAAATCATCAGTAAAAGTAAACAACCGAACTCTAAATCTAATTAAATCCCTGCAAGGTTAGCAACAGTATAACAAGCCAAAAAGACATTTCTTGGAAAAAGTGATTTCAGGTGGCTAGCTTACTAGAGAGCAGTTCCCTAGTAGAGTCGCCATCCTGTCGAGTCTAATTTTTCATTTTTCATTCCTAATCCGATTTATATTAGACCCTACGTTCATCTAATGTAGATCCTCAACTTGAATTAGGAATTTCATTTTATTTTGGAGTCGCCACCCAACTATTGTTGGGAAATATTATTAGTCCTAATTTGGACTAATTGAGCGGATTAGTCCTAATTTGGACCACTAGTCAGCGAGATTTCCTCTTTTTATTTTTGTGAAAGAAGAAATGGAAAATCAGAGTTTCTGGATTCAGAGGCTAACCTATTAAAACCTTAAAGTTACCACCCTATTCTCCTGAAATTTAAACCTTATCCTAATGTCTTTTATTTTATTTTTTGTTATCTTTTTATTGTGTTTTTGAATAACTTATTCTAAAAAAAATGATTTTTTATTCTTTTTAGAGTAGCCCCAAATGGGTGCCTACGTGTTTGCTATTCAGGATCAAACGGGCCGTAGTTCGCTTTTCATGAAAAACTTTAATGTGTTTGTTAATTTTAATTGTGAAATTACTTTTGGTTTACGTTTTTATCATTTTAGTATTTTTTTGGAAAAATCTAAGCCAAAGCTTAATTATTTGATTTTTCGAAAAATAATAATTTTAAGGAAAAAAAGAAAAAAAAAACCAATTTTGGATTTATTATTAATTTTTTTTCTAAGTGATAAAAATTCATTTCTCTATTTTTAACCTACCTCTCATATTATTATTTGTTTTTATTTTTTATTAATTTTTTAATTAATTAAAAAATTTTCTCTTATTTTCATTATTTTATCTACCCTAAACTAAAAATCTAAATTTTATCATTTTTTTCTAATATATCTTTATTATTTTTTTACTATTTTATTATTTTATAATTTTATTATAATTTTTTATTATTATTTTCTATTATTTTCCTAAATTAAATCCTAAAAAAACTAATCTAAATTCTAATATTTTTCTATTTTTTTTGAATTACAAATAACAAATAAATAAATAAATAAATAAATTTTATAAATAAATAAATAAAATACAAAAAAAAATCGACAAATCCGACTTACTTGGATTGGGTCGGTGCGTGGGTCGGGTCGGGTTGATCGATCATGGCGGTTGGGGGTGCTCGTTGACGGCGTTTTGAGAAGGTTGAAGAGTCATTTCCTAGGTTTTCGAGGGTGGCGAACTCAACCGTAGTGGTGGATTTCTCCAAAAATGCCTCTTGGTGGCGTTTCAAAGCTTGGTCGGTGATCGCGGCTCGAGGAACTCCGGCGAAGCTTCGATTTCTCTTATTTTCTCTCTTTTTCTCACTTCTGATCCGTGCCTTGGCTTCCTTCCTTCGTCCTCCATTTATAGCCGTAAGGAATCGAGCTAGTTAAGCTCGAATTTCCTACGATTGAGGCAAATTGGGTTTCAATTGAAAAACCTATATCCGATTTGTGTAAATCCATCGATTTGTTGCGATTTGATTCCAATTGGATGATGTTTATCCTATTTTAGTTAAAGATCTGTTGGATTTGTGCAAAAAAATCGAATCAAAACGGCAAAAATTTGATTTCCCCCCCGCTAGCGACTATCTCAGACGAAGGAGGAAGAAGGTCACGTGCCCTGTGCATGCGTTTGTGCTAACCAATTAGGAGCTGACACGTATCCTAGGAAAAAATAAAAACGGGCAAAACACGGAAATGCCCCCTCTGATTTTCGAACCTATGATTGAGCCCTCCCCTTGCGCGCATGAGGCTGTGGTCCGAACCAGCTGGGCTAGCCCACTTCTTAGTTTTTTTTTTTTTATATATTTTTGCAATTTGCATATATGCAATGCAATTTTTATTATTTTTTTTATTATTTTGAAATTCTAAAAATTTGTAAAAATTATTTAACCCTTTTATTATTGTTTTTACAATTATTTTCCAAAATTGATATATTTTTCCTATTTATTTTATTTTTTGAATATTTTCCCTATTTTTTCTAAATTAGAAGAGAAATTATAAAAAATTGAAAATTGATTATTATTGATCATTATGAGCAAAAATGAGGTGTTTACATCAGTAATCTCAGATGGAGATCACTACCTGAGTTAGCCTCCAACGATTATAGTCCATGTATAACATATTATACATGAGTCTTATAACTCCATATAACACCTATTATAGTTTCCTTTTGTACTAACCATTTGTATTATACATAGTTCCATCTTATCGATTACCCGTTGCACCACTTATAGTGGTTAAAGCACTTAACTACTGTATCTTCTCGATATGCATGATTGCAGCATGTGAACCTAGTTAAAGGGTATCTGTCATTCGCTGATTGGAATGACCAAGAGCGTGCAATTCATATGATCAATTAGCCAAGTTTAAGTATTAGTCTATTTTCTTTAACTACATGTGCATCCATCACGCAATTTTGGCTATCATATACATGGAGATCCCACAACCATGAACTAACTCACATGCAAAAGTCCGAAACTAAAACCTAATGTATATGCTATTAAAATTAGGAAGTTAATTAATTATCTTTAATTAAGTTCAAAGTTTAAGTTTATTGAAGAAGGCTAATTGTGAAAGCTTATTATCAACACTTAGCAAAATTATCAAGTTATTGCAAATTTAGCTTAATTGGATTTTTAAGCCCAATTGGATTTTAAAGTTAGAATTGATTAAGCTCAATATTGAAATTATTATTTATTTAATTAATTTTGAATTTAATAATTTTAGGAATTACCTTTAATTTAATTAATTCTATAGTTTTTCTAGTTCAATCGCAAGTGGACCACTTAGATTCAGTAAACCGATTATGTGTAGACTAGTTCGACTTGATTGAATTGGTCACATGACCAAGGGGCCTAATCCTCTTTTATTTTATTATTTTCATATTTATTTATTATTTTTAAATTAAATTTAATATTACTTTTACTAATTAAGAAAATTAGTATTTTAATATATTTTCCCATAAACACCTTTTTCACTTAGAAACCCATGTTCAAGAAGATCAATCCATTTTCTTACAACTTTTGATTCAAATCTTCTAGGCCAATAATCTTGTTTATGCATCAAGATTTGGGGGTTTTGATGATATAGTATTGGGTTATTAATCTATTCAAATCAATTAATAACTCAAAACTCATCGACATTGCCTTTTTGATGAATTTGAAGGCTTAATAATAAAGATCAAATAGGGGTTTTAGGTTGAATATAGTTGAATGTGATGATGAACTTGAAGAACTTGGTTGAATGTCCATTGAATTTCTGAAAAATTCTTTGAATTTTAACACTTTTTTTTTGGTAAACACTTCAGTTTTTGAGATCAATACACTTCCAATGCAAGAACACATTTGAATTTTCAAATTCATTTCAAGAGCCTCATTAAATGTTCTTCATCACATTCATTTAATTTTCTGAAAAAATTATGGAAAATTAATCAATAATCACGATCATTCTTTTAAGCCTTCAATCACCAAAATTTCAATCCAAATCAACAATACATCAACTACTTATCATAAATTAACTGAACAATCATAAAACATCATCAACATATAAACATTTCTATTAAAGAATAAGAAATATCTGAATTCGTCAAACCAATTGTCATACTCTTGTCTTGTGGCATTTCTATACGGTTGTTTAACATTTTTCTCTTTTGAGAATAAATTTAGTCAAAAGCTAGGTGTTTCTTCAGTACAACATTGCTTTTCTCAATAAAACAACTAGTTGATAGTCAAACTTTTTAGGTTTAGTACATGAAAGATAATTCTTATGTGAATCCTTGAAAATTATTATCGTGTTCATAGACTTCATAATTACATAAAACAGACCTCAATAGACAAAATAAAGGGTTTGAGATCGGACTATCAACTTATACAAGATTTATACAAGCCGGCGGTTCAAATCCCAGTTCTCCAGATGGCACTAAACGAGAAACGGCTATGTTGCTTTAATTTCCAACCCTTCTTGGAGTTAAAATGAATGAAAGTCAAAGTGGATGTTGATAAAGTCGGTAGAAGTTGCCGCTGACCCAGTAAACATCACATGTATACGACGGTGAAACCAAGGCAGCCAAATTAGTCCCTTGCTGCTGGCAACATGGTTTGAAACACGCTCTTGGACTTGTATGACCAAGTCTAGACGCCGCCGTGTAACGACTTGGTGTTTCGTGTTTACCGATTGAATGGAGTTGTTAATCCAACTTCCAAACCAATTGAGTGTACCGACGTACGTATTTATTACGATGTTGCTGCTTTTGGCATACGCAGGAAAATTAGAGGACCTGTAACTAGTAACAGAGTAAATGACTCTGGTGGATGTGATTATTCATTATTAACACGTGGCGACTACTAATTGGTTGATAATTAATTAACTCAAATGAACTAATTATTACATACTAATTAATTTTAAGAATAAAAAAAAAAAGATTCAAAAAATATTTTAGTTGAAGGCAGATATTAATATTAGCTTTGATTTTAATTTCTCTTTTGTCGTAATCCTTCCTAAGAACCATCACATTATTACTCCCATTGAGTGTGTAATCACGATATGCATTCCCATCGCTTCGGCTTGAACTCGAACATGAAGGCGCGGATAATCCCAAATACATATACGACATGTCCAAGTTTGCTCTTTGGAACTACAAAATCCAGAGCTAATGTTTCTTTGTTGGAGGAATCTGAATCGCATGCCTTCGAGGCATTCGATTTCATATTGTTATATTACGCTATGACTTCTTCTTCTATCTTTTAGAGAGAAACAAAATTAGTACAATCTATTAAAATAATATTTTTTAAAAATTAATAAAATAACATATCAAAAAAATTATTCCAAAAATATATTGTGAATGTATAGATCCAATCTACGCCTTTAGTGATTTGAAATAAAGATACGTACCCGATCCGTACCTTCAGTCCCTTGCTGCTGACCCAGTAAACATCACATGTATACGACGGTGAAACCAAGGCAGCCAAATTAGTCCCTTGCTGCTGGCTACATGGTTTGAAACACGCTCTTGGACTTGTATGACCAAGTCGGTGTTTCGTGTTTACCGATTGAATGGAGTTGTTAATCCAACTTCCAAACCAATCGAGTGTACCGACGTACGTATTTATTACGATGTTGCTGCTTTTGGCATATGCAGGAAAATTAGAGGACCTGTAACTAGTAACAGAGTAAATGACTCTGGTGGATGTGATTATTCATTATTAACTCCTAATTGGTTGATAATTAATTAACTCAGAGGAACTACATTATTATATACTAATTGATTTAAAAAAAATTCAAAAAATAAAAACAAAATGAAACGGAAGGCAGATATTAATATTAGCTTTGATTTTAATTTCTCTTTTGTCATAATCCTTCCTAAGAACCATCGAAATCATCCCTATAACTCTTACTAACCTCTTCACATTATTAGTCCCATTGAGTGTGTAATCACGCTATGCATTCCCATCGCTTCGGCTTGAACTCGACCATGAAGGCGGATAATCCCAAATACGTATACGACATGTCCAAGTTTGCTCTTTGGAGAACAATAGATGGTAGATCTTTAACTACAAAATCCAGAGCTAATGTTTCTTTGTTGGAGGAATCTAAATCGCATGCCTTCGAGGCATTCGATTTCATATTGTTATATTACGCTATGACTTCTTCTTCTTTGCTCTTCCTATCTTTTAGAGTGAAAGAAAATTAGTACAATCTACTAAAATAATATTATGTTTTTAAAAAATTAATAAAATAATATAAAAAAATTTATTTCAAAAATAAACTGTGAAAGTACAAGTCCGATCTACACCTTCAGCGATTTGTAATAAAGAAATGTACCCAATCCACTCTTTCAGGGCTTAAAAAAGATTAACATTGAAGATGCGGAGTGTCCACACTTTCAATACAAATTCCTAAAGCGGCGAACATATTTTTGAAATAATTTTTTTTAGTATGCTATTATGTGAATTTTTTTTTAAATAACATTATTTTAGTTGAAAAGCCAAGAAAATCACTCGGGTTTTAAGGTTTTCAAAAAATTGGAGGATAAATCAATACAATGATGAATAAAGAAAGAGAGAAGTTAAGCCAGTGAGGATATATGGTGAATTAAAGAAGATGGCAAGGCTCCAATTTTTAACTTCAAAGTGAAGCAGATCGCAATGGAGTTGAACCATATGGAGAGAGGAAGAAGAAAACCCAAAAAAATCATATTAGGTTTTTGCCTTTTTATTTTTCTAAAAATTTCATTATTTCATTTATTAAACATATATTTAATATTATATAATTCATTTAAATTAATTGCTCTCTACCTATCAAATGTCGCTATATGTTAGTGATGAAGGGAAAACTTAATAGAAGTCCTTTTGTGTGAGAGTTGGAAAACATTGAGGACTTAAAAGATTAAAAACTTAAATAGAAAAGTGTAGAAATGTTAAGAACTGAAAAAGATTAAAAACTTAAATAGAAAAGTGTAGAAATGTTAAGAACTGAAAATATATTTTTCCCAAAACAATATACACACACATATACATATATTTGCTATTAAGTGCATTTGATAGTATATGAGAGAGCTAAAATTCAAGGGCTTGTTAGAGGGAACAAATGCCCTTAGTGTTAAGAATCATTATACTTATGGTTACACTATAATGGTCTCAGTCTCATATATGGATTTTTATCCCTATATGTAAATTGGGTTTTGACACAATTTTTATTTCCTTTTTATTTCTCTCTTTACTTGTTGTTTATGTTATTATCATACATTTTAAGATGTACAACCTAGAATTTAGATTTAGACCTAAGAAATCTACTTGTCGATGTTTATTGATCATGTTGCACAGCTACTTATTAAGAAAAAGAAAAAAAAGTTTTGAACAACCATATTATGCAATTAAGAAACTGTTATGCAATAATTTTTATAGTTTTGAGGAATGGCTTATCATGTTTTCATTATTTTTATCATAAAATCCCATGGTTATCAAAATTGTAAAAATAAAATAAAATAAGAAAATTTAAGCACAAACTAATAACTATATAAAACAAATTATTATGGTTGTCAATGTATAAATGTGAGAATTGTATTGATTTGAATATTATGTGTAGAGTACAAGAGATATTTATAGATATATAACCTAGTACAAGAATATCATAGTACAAAAGGTTTAAAACTATTCTACCTTCTATTAAAACTAGGTACATAATGTGTATATATATATGGTAATGTGCCCCCTCAATCTCATGGTGGCAATGTCAATGTGAGATCGGTGTAATGTTAAAGGAATGTGGTAGTAGAGAGGTTCTTGGTGAAAATGTCTACTCGCTGATGATAGGTGGAAATGTAATTGATAAGAACCTATTTAGAAGCAACCATTTTGCATACAAAGTAATAACCAATATCCCCATGTTTGATGAGATCATTTTGAACTGGGTTGCTAGATACATAAACAGCTTCAAGATTATTAACACAAAATGATGGGCATTGAATGGAGATGCCTATCTCATAGGCTACATGATAGATTTAGGTGGATTTTGCAACAACATTGATGAGAGCAAGATATTTAGCCTCAATGGAATTGCACGACATGGTAGGTTGCTTTTTGGAGTGCTAGGAGATGAGATTGCACCTAAGCAAGACGACATAGCTTGTAGTATAGTGATAGGTATTTAGACAATCAGCTTAGTTAGCATCAACATAAGCGGTAAAGGAAGTACAAGATGTGCGTATAATAGGAAAAACTAGTAATAATGTGCCACAAAGATATCAAAGAACTCGTTTGGTTGCCTACATATGATTAGTATTTGGCAAATGCATGTATTAGCTCAACTGATTGATTGTAAAGTTAATGTTTGGTCGAGTGATAGTAAGGTATCGAAGTGCACTAACAATCTTGCAATAGGCAATGGGTTTAATATTTTAGGAAACCCATCCATACTGAGTTAGACCTTATGGGGATAAAGGGGTTTTAATTGGCATAGAAAGGTGCACATGATGATGTTTGAGAAAGTCATGGGTAAACTAAGACTAACACAAATGACTAGTATTACAACCATTTGATCTAAAAGTTTTAAGCTTATAGATATGGTATAGATTTTATATTTATTGCTTAATATGTCCTTTTACTTGTAAGTTGAAACTTTGACTAAAATTTATTAAGTGGATAACTTAATTAAATAGGGATGAAATTATTGCGTAGGGGTTTGAATCTAAGATCTTTTACTCTCATATCATGTACAAATATGAGAATTGTATTGATTTGAATATTATGTGTTATGTATAAAATCATACTAGAGTATAAGAGATATTTATAGACATGTAACCTAATACAAGAATATTGTAGTACAAAGGTGTTAAAGATTATTCTACCCTCTATATTAAAACTAGGTACATAATATGTATATAGTAATACACTGAATAAACATTGATAGCTCAACTTTAAATTTAAAGATTCTAATTAGTTCATTTTTAAGGAGATTAATGAAAGAAAATTCAATCATGAAAGGGGGCAAATGTGTGGTTTATATTGTATAGCTTCAAGATCATAGAATATGTCTGCTCCAAGCATTGAGAAGGACACAGACATGTCATCGAATTCCAATATTCAAACATTTTTCAAGCATTTGGGACCCACAGTACAACCGTTTCTCAAGAAAGGGAAAGTAGAGTTAAATCCTATGAATTGACTACTAAACCTATGTCTATTTCCAATTAGCTCGAAACTAGTCCTTGGGTTCTGTTAATGCTCTTCAACACGCTGTCGACCTCTCATGCCATATATTGTTAGGCAAGTATGAGGTGATTGTCATGCCCCGAAATGGGGCCTAGAAGCCTCTACTAAAATTATCATGGCACGTGTGTACCCGTTATATGATAATCGTCTTACGAATTAAAGATCGTAAGACTCTAAGTAAATAATTACATCCACAATAAGTTATAGTACATATAATTAGAAAATAAAATACAACTATGGATCTTGTACCTCATGGTCAACCATGATCGCAGAGAATCGGTATCTCCTACCAATTAGTAAAATAGGATAAATCCTAAGTTCTCAACTTCAAAATCTATTTACATGGGGATCTTAACATTTCATATAAGTAAATCTATCCTTTAAAAATCTTACTTAGTTGTTTTGGTCTTCTAAAACTCTCAACACTTCACATCTTAGCCCATCATGCGCTTTCGCTATCGTCGCCTACATAAAGTCTGTATGCGCTTTCGCTATCGTCACCTACATAAAGTCTGTAAGGGGGTGAGCACACCATGGCTTAATGAATAGGATGGTAACATTTTCAATGCTACGTACACACATACAAACAAACTCAAATCAAACATTAGACATATTTTATATACATACACAAGTAGGCAAATTCAATTTAAAATATTAAATGTATGCTATGCATGAATAATCATATGAATGCAGTATCTCACATGGTCTTCTGGTAACCGACATAAAGTCTAGGGTTTACGCCCCCCTTAACCTTAGGTTGGAGATTTTGAAGCCACCATCAATGCCCAGGTCATTACGTGGTTTATTTATATTATTACTTAGTTAATTATGATATCTTATTAACTCAATAGTGAACGCTCTCGTGCCTCTTTACACCAGACGAAGCAAAACCCTCAAGGACAGGCCAGACTCGGAACCATCAAGGCGCGAAAAATCTCCTAATCGCTTAGTTCACACTTGGCGGAATAGTTATCACGCCTCGAAAGGGGGCTTAGAAGCCTTTACTAAAATTATCATGGCATGTGTGCACCCGTTACATGATAATCTTCTTATGAGTTAGAGATCGTAAGACTCTAAGTAAATAATTACATCTATAATAAATTATAGTGCATATAATTATATAATAAAATAACACTATGGATCCCATACCCCATAGTCAACCATGATCACAAAAAATTGATATCCCTTACCAATAAGTAAAATAGGATAAATCCTAAGCTCTCAACTTCAAAATCTATTCACATGGGGGTCATAACATTTCATCTAAGTAAATCTATATTTCACAAATCTTACTTTGTTGTTTTGGTCTTCCAAAACTCTCAAGACTTCACATCTTAGCCCATTCTGCACTTTCGCTATCGTCACTTGCATAAAGTCTGTGAGGGGGTGAGCACACCATGGCTCAGTGAATGGGATGGTAACACTTTCAATGCTACGTACACACACAAACAAACTTAAATCAAACATTAGACATATGCTATATACATACACAAGCAAGCAAATTCAATTTAAAATATTAAATATATGCTATGCATGAACAATCATATGAATGCAGCATCTCACGTGATCTTCTGGTAACCGACGTGAAGTCTAGGGTTTACGCCCCCCTTTGACCTTGGGTTGGGGATTCCAAAGCCACCGCCAATGCCCAAGTCATTATCAGGTTTATTTATCTTATCACTTGGTTAATTATGATATCTTATTAACTCAACAGTGAACGCTCTCGTGCCTCTCTACACTAGATAGAGCAAACCCTCAAGGACAAGTCAAACTCGTAACTGTCAAGGCGCGATAATCCCTTAATCACTTAGTTCGCACTTGGTAGAACAACGATCCTTTTGATCACTTCCAACGTATCCTATGACAGTGATGGCCTTCAAACTCATGCAATGTCTCGTAAAAATGCATGTTAGGTTTTTAAATCAAGTCCTCTTCCTTAATTAATTTATTTAAGGTGATCAAACAATATTTACAATCACAATTAATCATACCATAAAAGTAAACATCAGATATCCCATTTCACTCATCACAACAAGCACAAATCCTGTTTTTCTTATCACTCAAGGCAGACACTGAACCCGAACCCTGTAGACATAGACCTATCCAGTTTCACAATTGATTAAATTATCTCGGCACCTCTCTATGCCATTTCTTTTAAATGTCAAACCACTCGGGTCGACTTACAATCTTCAGATCTGGCACCTCTATGCCCTCTCTCTCAAATGCTAAGCCACTCAAGTTGGCTTACAATCATTTATGACACCTTTGTGTCATTTATCTCACATGTTAAACTAACCACTCATGGTTGATTTACATTAATCATCTTTGACACCTTTGTGCCATCGCACTTCTCAAGTGCTCTATCATTTTCACACTTTCGAGAGCTAACAAGGTCATATCATTTTCTCTTTCAATGTCTTCAAGACATTTATATATGATATGTGTGTTTGTGTGTGTGTGTGTGTGTATACATATTTCTGTCACATCTCTAATTAAGGATAGTTTACTAAATGCTTTCCCTTACGAACTTAAGAGAGTAAGAAAATATAGTCATTGATTTGTAAAAATTAAGGTTACACTCATGATTTTGTATGGCTATGTTCATTAGTGTGTTTTGTAATTAAAATAAGAAAATAAGTTTGATAAGTGTATGTATATACATTCAAGAACCAACTCTAACATATATACATAATGATAACTATACACCTTATTCCAACTAAGCATACCTATTTGGTAGCTATAGAAGGAAGAGCTAAGTTTCTATATTTTGGTTTGTTTTAGAAGAAAACAATTTTTAAATCATGGGTTAGGCTTATGGTTATAACACTAGTGATATGGCGCTAGGTGCTATCATTAAGGTAATGACATCTAAACTCTCGAACCATTCATTCCCCTATATTCTTCATGACTTCTTACCTAACTCGTTATTCTCTACCGCATAACTTAACTTAACAACAATCATATCAAATAGCAAACACAACAAACAACAATTTCACCTGCATAGTATTCAACGTACAATACAACATAGTAGCATATCATTAAGTTTCCCACTCACTTATTCAAGGTTGTCGTAGTCCTAATTGTCCTCTAGTGATTCCGATGTGTAGTCCTTTCTCCGAGCATGATACCGAAGGGTCGGCTACAATGACTCTCTGCAATTCCCCGTTGGGTTGCTCGATTCCTCGTTCACTCCTATCTCTTCTCAAGCTTTTTGATGCCTTTCCCCATACTCTCATACACCAGCACATTCCCACACACCATATGTACACCAACATATACATATTCTTATCCATTTATATACACACTTCACACACCACACATATACCTATACATACATATACACCTGCTCCTTCCACCTTCCACACCACTATCATACACACATACACACATGCTCTACATATACTTCATACCACCAATACATACTTACCCACATTCTTTACACATATTACACACCTCTCATATCCATACTCATATACCCACACCATACATTATCTCATACACCTACTTACATATTCCATATACGCCTTACGTCATCAATACACACACCCACATACTTTGCACACACTATATTCACTTTCCATATCCACACATCTATGTTCACACTCCATACATCATCTCATACTCATATGTACATATTCCACATACATTATCCTCAACTTCCACACATGCCCATACACCATACACTATTTCACATATATACATACATGCCTACACATACCACTCCTTCCTTCTATATATATACATACCCATACACTACACGTCTTCCATACATATACACACATGTTACATACTTCACATACCATCCATATACACACTAGTACCACGCACCCCACACCTTTCATACATATACACACACTCTGCACATCCCACACCATCCATATGCATACACCCTTCTCACACACACCACATATCATTCTATACATACATTTTGCATACACCACACCCTTACACACACACCATACTCCATCATTCACATGCATACACACTTTCCCACATCCATCACACTCATCCCTAGACACATACGCATACATATATCTTCATTCCTGCACACACATACGCACCTTCCTCCACACACATACACTCTCGTACTTCCACACCATCATCCACACATACGCATGCATCTTTCTCATCCACGCACATAGCCACACACACACTCACATGCACACATGTACACACCTCCATTTGCACGCCTACACACTCTTACACATCCCCACTTCCTTCACATGCACACACACACCCACGCACATTTCGCCACTATTCACCGCACACACTTTCAATACACATACGTACATATACACAGTACACACTCGCTTCATACACACTCGGCTCTTCTTTCCTCTTTCCTCTTTCTTTTCCCTCCTTTTCTCTTCACTTCTATGCTAGCCTTCCTTCTTCCTCTTTTCTCTCTTCTTTTCTTCCCTTTCCCACTGTTGGACCGTTGCCATTACTGTGGCTGTTCTCCCCCCCCCCCCCCCCCCCCCCCAGCACACACCACGCACCTCGGCTCCTTCTCTTCCTTCCTTATTTTCTTTTCCTCCTCCACACATTGCTACCACTGTCGCCTTCGTCATCAAAGAAGAAGACGAGACATACACGACTTGGAAGTTACTGCCACCGTTGTCATCATCGTCACTGTGCCGCCACTGTTGTGGCGGTCATCATGGCTGTCGGCGTGGCTGCTGCTGCCGCTGTCGTAGCAGTCGTGGTTGTCGTTGCTGTCCCGTTGCTGTTGCCGCCGAAGTTGTTGTCGGTCGTTGCGGCCGCTGCTGCCGCTGTGATCATCTTCATCACTGTCTTGGTCGTTGCTTGCCATTGTGTTGTTGCTGTTGTCTCTATGGTCATTGCTGCCGCCGGAGAGGAGTTGCCGTTGCTGTTCATCGCCACGGCCACCGTATGTTGTTGCTACTGTTGTCGTTGCAGTTGGGGTTATCGTTCGAGTCACTGCCGTGGTGGTCGTTGTCGCAGCTGTTGTTGCCATCGGGCTCGTCGTCGTGGCCACCATTACGCTGTGGTTGTTGCGATCGTTGCATCCGTCGTTGCTGATGAAGGCCGTTCTTGTTGCTGCCATTACTGTTGCTGTTGGAGGTTGGCGTCACCATTGTTGCCACTGCTGTTGCTGTTGTCGCTGGTGCTGTCGTCGGACGTTACTACAGTTGTCATTCGAGATGCTGCCGTCATTCCGGTCGTCACGGTAGTGACCAGTGGGAAGAAGAAGAAGAAGGGAAGAAGATGGCTAGGAGAAAAAGAAAAGGAAAGAAAAAAAGGAAAAGTAAGAAAGAGAAAGAGAGGGAGCAGGGGCCGGTCTTGAAGGAAAAGGCAAGAAAAGAAAAGAAACGGAAAGAAAGGAAAAGAAAGGGGTGGAACTTTTTTTTTTACATTTATATATATATTTTTATATTATATTATAATTATATTTTATTTAAAAATATCCTTATTTTAACATTTTACATGCGTATGATAATACTTTTAAAAACTATATCTTCAATAATTTATTACAAAATTTTACGTCTATATTATTTTGATTATTCCGAAGAAAAATATTTACTCTAAATTTTAATATGAAATTTCTAGATTAATAATTTAAATTAATTTCATTATTTAACTTAATATTGTTTAAAAATTATGTTTTGAATGATTTATTCTTTTAATTTAATTTATTCGAACTAAAGTTACATTTTACAATTATTTTTATTTATCCATTTATATTTCTATATTCAGCTATTTTCAAGTATGTCACTTCCTAAATTTATTCGGTAACATATTTCATAAAATTCAATTTATTATGTTCATCATCTTATCTTTCTTATGAAAGTCATTCTTTCTAATTGTTTAAATTTTTAAAACCTATTATCATCATCACTAATTTAGAATAAATAATATTTGTTATTCTATTTATTTTCTATAACTGTTTATATAACTTTTTGAAAATTTTCGGATTTCACAATAGCGATCCTCTTGATCACTTTCGATGCATCCTATAGCAGTGATGGCCTTTAATCTCATATAATGTCTCATGAAAATACATGTCAAGTTTTTAAATCAAGTCCTCTTCCTTAATTTATTTATTTAGGGTGATCAAACAACATTTACAATCACAATCAATCATACCGCAGAAGTAAACATCAAACATTTCATTTCACTCATCTCAAGCAAAGATTATGCATGGGTTATCACACATAATCGACACTGAACCCAAATCCCCGTGGACATAGACCTATTTAGTTTATAATGGATTAAATTATCTCAGCACCTCTCTATGCCATTTCTTTTAAATGTCAAACCGCTCGAGTTGACTTACGATCATCAGATTTAGCACCTCTATACCCTTTCTCTCAAATGCCGAACCACTCGAGTTAGCTTACAATCATTTCTGACATCTCTGTGTCATTTATATCACATGTCAAACCAACCACTCATGATTGATTTACATTAATCATCTTTGACACCTTTGTGTCATCGCATTTCTCAAGTGCTCTATTATTTTCACACTTTTGAGAGCCAACAAGGTCATCTCATTTTCTCTTTTGATATCCTCAAGACATTTGTATATGATATATATATATATATATATTTCTATCACATCTCTAATTAAGGATAGTTTACCAAATGCTTTCCCTTACAAACTTAAGAGAGTAAGAAAATAGGATCGTTATGTTGTAAAAACTAAAGTTGCACTCATGATTTATATGATTGAGCTCATGAGTGTATTTTGTAAATATAATATGAAAATAAATTTAGTTAAGTATATGTATACACTATTTGGTTATGATTAAAATTCAAACAAAACGAATCACAGAAGGATTAGTTTTCTTAAAGCCTATCATTTTGTGTTTGCTACATAAATGAGAGGTATCTAAGGAAAGTTATTGAAATTATTAGAGTTGTTCTTTTATTTATTTATATTTAATTTAGGCAACTTCAATATATATAAGCTTTTTTTTTTTTTTGTATTATACCAAAAGCTAAAAAGAAAAGATTACATTTAACCGGATTTTCCTTTTACTTGTACGTCTTCCAATTTCTCACTTATCCAAACGAAAAATAATTGAGTCACTTCTCTCACTTTCTTTCCCTTTATTTTTCCCTTCGCTTTCTTTTTTACTCAATTTGTTCCTTCTAACAAATTGTACCGTAAAAGTTTACATTACTTTTATAATTTCTGCTAACACAAGTCAGCATATAATTGAAGAAGACAAGGATGATGTGATATCATTTGAGGGCATGGAAAATTTGTAAGCAATTGGATAAAAATGACATGAATTCAACATATGACTTAGCTTGTCAAAATATACGAAAAGTAATTCAATGATTTTTTTATCATTTAAAATGTAAATAATTCTTACTAATTCCCTTTTTTCTTTTTATAATTTTTGGTTGAATCATGCTCAACCTTATCGCAAATCCTCGATCTGTAACTCCCATCATCGTTGATATCAAAGGCTACTCTGATTTTGATCTTAGTATGTACCTTCAAAAAATGCTATAATAAAATACTAACTAATGAAATAAATTTTTTTATAGAAGACAAAAAAAAGAAAAAAAAAAATAGATTAAGTTTAACTTTAAATGGCAAAGCTAGTATTTAGACCTTATTTCCTCTAGGTATTATTATATGATGCTATTAAAATGCATTCAATTCATCCTTATAATCCATTAATCGGATGAGTTCCTAACTTGATTTAGCAACTTTCTCAAGCTTACTAACCCCTAATCTTTCAATTACCTATATGAATTTCTTCACATAGCATAGGTAAAAGATTGCATTAAGAATAACAAATTCCCATAACTAAGATAAATAATTCTAGAAGAATGATATAACTTATTTCTAAGATTACGTCGATTCTCATCACACATAAAAGATCTGATTATATAGCACATTTCTCAATCTCAATATTCAATATCAAATAGGTAGGTTAATATGCTAGCAATATTAAAACAATTCACAAGAAAGAACATATGTGTAATCAATGAACATAAGAATTTATTGAATATTGTAAAGACATTTCAATTTTTATAGTAACCCTAAGTTCCATAAGCCTAGATACTAAGAAAATTAAGTACTAAACATGTCTATATTCGAATTCAACAATGATATTATAATATGTATCATCAAGAAAATCAAATAAAACAAGTAGAAAAAAACCCTAATTCTTTAGCCATTCTTCTCTCTCAAAATCCTAGAGCGAGTGTAAAAGTGCGACTCCAATATGATCTATGCAAAGTCCTCTTCTATTTATATAATTCGGGTTAGAAATTGCGCATTTTAGGGTTAACATACTGTCCAACATGATCATGTTGTGGTCGTGTTAACTTCATAGCTTAAAAATCATGCAAAAACTAATGTTCTAGCGGATATAGCCTTCAACATGGTCATGTCGAACTTCCATGTATCTTTTTGTAACCCTTTAGCCTTGGCACGACCAACAACACGATTGTGTCAATGTCTTCTGTAATTTTTTGTCAATCTGCAACTTTAACACGATCAACCAACATGGTCATGTCTATTTCAAATCTTCATAATTTCTTCAATTTAGCTCCAAATTGAATAAAATTGGATTCATTTTCTTCATTTTTAATTCAATATCCATTAAACCCTTAAAATCAAAATATTACTCAATCAAAATTTAAATTCTTAAAAAATATGCAAAAATCAAGAGAAAATATATTAAATTTTACTTAATTTATATATCTAATTTAGCATTTATCGGGCACGCATCTATCGATATCATTGCTAGTGATTTTTGGGGCAATGATTTCCTTTGCATATTCAATAGAAAGAGTAAGCAATAGAACGTAGTGAATATGTGAAAGTAATCTTGCATCCATTGCCAAAATGATCGAAATGGTTGCCTTCGCATGCTTCACAAGTCTCAATATATATGAGCACTGTATGGAAAGTTACGGGCAACTTCTTGGTCTCAATAAACTTTGTGTATGCCTTGAAAGTCTTACCCATTCCTTAGAAGTCATGAAGTTCTACCCCAAACTACAAGCAACATTGACAATGGTGTCGCTCCTTGGCCATTTCTATACTTTCAACTAACAGAGTAGTTGGTGTATTCAGAAGCAGCTAATGGATAGCACGTACGTCTTGACTTCATGTGATGCCCCGCGATTACGACGAGCAAATTTAGCAAGGACCTCGATTTGTCAAAGTTAATTATGAGCATAACTCAAAAAACTATGAAAAAAATAAGTAAAATAAAAATAGATAAAATTACCTCAATGCTGGAAAATATCATTCTCATTAAGGCAAAGTTATAGCAAAAATTTACTGAGGAACTTGAGTTAAATCCTGATACAATAGAAGCATTGATGTGCAGTCAAAGTTGGTTATCAAATGAGATAAAAGGTAAAAATTTTGATTATACAATAATAAGTTCTTTTATACATGGAGCAACTATTATTTGTATAATCTCTAATATGTTTTATGGTGTTTTTTCTCCCTTTCGATAGGTTCAAAAATAGATGATGAAGAAGATGGGATTTAAAGACATTGAGAATCAATTGTCAAGTAAGAATTCTAAAAAATATAAGATTAATGTCTTTTCTATATGTTTTTAGAATTTTTCTATTTCTATTAAGACTTGTTAACTATATTTTTTTGTGTTATTTATTAAGTTACATGATTGGTATAGTAATTTTATTTTATTATAATTAAAAATGTTTTTACGTCGACAACTTTATTTATCAACATGTAGATTTTCAAATAATATTAAAATACATATAATTAAATACATTGAAAGTGCAAATATTATTTATTTTTAATAACATAAGCTATATTTTATAAAAAAAAAATCATAATGAATAAGTAAAAATTTTAAATTAATAATAGAATTATTTAAAAAAAAAATTCTAACCGATTTAGGACAAGTTTCGGGTTACTTATTCAAACCCTGTAGAGTTTGGGAAGGGTAGCGGGTATTTCTTTAAAAAACCCAGTAGGGTTTAAGCCGGGTTTGGGAATCCCCATAGGATAATGGGACGGGTAATGAGATTACTGATTCCAGCCCAAACCCGTCCTACTTGAAAGTCTTACCTATTCCTTAGAAGTCTTAAAGTTCTACCCCAAACTACAAGCAACATTGGCAATGGTGTCGCTCCTGGGCCATTTCTATACTTTCAACTAACAGAGTAGTTGGTGTATTCAGAAGCAACTAATGGATAGCACGTACATCTTGTCTTCATGTGATGCCCCGCGATTACGACGAGCAAATTTAGGAAGGACCTCGATTTGTCAAAGTTAATTATGGGCATAACTCAAAAAACTATGAAAAAAATAAGCAAAATAAAAATAGATAAAATTACCTCAATGCTGGAAAAAATCATTCTCATTAAGGCAAAGTTATAGCAAAAATTTACTGCAGAACTTGAGTTAAATCCTGATACAATAGAAGCATTGATGTGCAGTCAAAGTTGGTTATCAAATGAGATAAAAGGTAAAAATTTTGATTATACAATAATAAGTTCTTTTATACATTGAGCAACTATTATTTATATAATCTCTAATATGTTTTATGGTGTTTTTTCTCCCTTTCGATAGGTTCAAAAATAGATGATGAAGAAGATGGGATTTAAAGACATTGAGAATCAATTGTCAAGTAAGAATTCTAAAAAATATAAGATTAATGTCTTTTCTATATGTGTTTAGAATTTTTCTATTTCTATTAAGACTTGTTAACTATATTTTTTTGTGTTATTTATTAAGTTACATGATTGGTATAGTAATTTTATTTTATTATAATTAAAAATGTTTTTATGTTGACAACTTTATTTATCAACATGTAGATTTTTAAATAATATTAAAATACATATAATTAAATACATTGAAAGTGCAAATATTATTTATTTTTAATAACATAAGCTATATTTTATAAAAAAAATCATAATGAATAAGTAAAAATTTTAAATTAATAATAGAATTATTTAAAAAAAAAATTTTTAACCGATTTGGGACGGGTTTCGGGTTATTTATTCAAACCCTGTAGAGTTTGAGAAGGGTAGCGGGTATTTCTTAAAAAAACCCAGTAGGGTTTAAGCCGAGTTTGGGAATCCCCATAGGATAATGGGACAGGTAATGGGATTACTGATTCCGGCCCAAACCCATCCTACTTGAAAGTCTTACCTATTCCTTAGAAGTCTTAAAGTTCTACCCTAAACTACAAGCAACATTGACAATGGTGTCGCTCCTGGGCCATTTCTATACTTTCAACTAACAGAGTAGTTGGTGTACTCGGAAGCAGCTAATGGATAGCACGTACGTCTTGTCTTCATGTGATGCCCCGCGATTACGACGAGCAAATTTAGGAAGGACCTCGATTTGTCAAAGTTAATTATGGGCATAACTCAAAAAACACTGAAAAAAATAAGTAAAATAAAAATAGATAAAATTACCTCAATGCTGGACAATATCATTCTCATTAAGGCAAAGTTATAACAAAAATTTACTGAGGAACTTGAGTTAAATAAATAACTTTTGCTCCAAAATCGTTAAATTTTCTGAAATCGTATCTAGTCCCTTATATTAATAATAAGATCTTGCAACAATTAACTAGAAAAGCTTTAATATGGAATATCCATTAATCGTAATAATAATTAAGAGTAATATCCACAGCCCATAGATTATATGTTGCATACCATTAAAGCATCGATAGAAAGCTCCACTGAAACCAGACCTGATTGATCATAACAAAGCTCGAGTTTTATCCCTCGCAACTGCAAAATTCTACCCCAACGAAGGTTAACACGTCTCTGAGGACACCTAATTTCTGCATGAAATAGGTGGGATTAAAATACAATCATAGCAGGATTTAAGTTCTAGACACTTCATGCTTTATTTTACTTATGCGGTAGGGTTAACCGAAAGCCATTCATCAACTTCTTAAATTCTCACCCTAGCATTATTGTCGCTGGAATTCTGTTTTCAGATACAAGTAGGAATTAAGAATAACTAATACAACTATACCATTATTGAATCACACGATAATCATAAGTAAGGATTATATACTTTAATTACATTCACATACATATATTTGCAAACATTATGATATGATGGTTTCCAAATATAAGTAGGAATTATATGGAATCTTACATAATATTGGGTATAATATCCCAGTTGAATCACAAGAGCTATACCTATATAGTTGTATTAGTAAATTGCACGAAATTTTTCGATTGTTCGATTTGGGTGTACCATGCATTGTTGAAGGCCAACTTTTCCCTTTTCTTTCTTGGTTTTTCGTCCATCTTTTTCTTCTCTTTCTTTAGTTTTTTTCAGATCCTTCGTGTCTTTACGGTGTTGGAACTTTCATGCTTTGTTTTACTTATCAGAAAAACAGAACTTCGACTAGGATAAAGGCGAGTTCTTACTGTGTTGTTAGTGCTTTTTGTTGTTTTTATTTTATTATTGTTTTTGGTCCTTTTCTGATCTCCCTTATCATTCTTCATCCTTTTTTATCCATGTACACATCCTTTTGTGTGATTTTGGCAATGGAGGACACATAGCTTTGTCATTCTCCTTCCTCCATGTTTGGGATTTGAAAATCGGGGATGCCTTTGTACTTCAGATTCTATGCGCAGTAGATGCATATTAGAATTAAGATCTAATACTGTTTTATGAATTGGTGCAATTCCATTTTGAAGTCACTTTATTGTTCAAAGACAGATACATGGGACAATGTTGAACCGATTAACATAGTCTTTGGATGGTTAGAGTTCGTCTAGCTAGTCCTGAACAATGCCCAAATCTAAATAAACACAATTTGTAACATTTTATTTTTGCATATAGCTCCTTAACAGATTCGTATTTTTATCTCATCTAACTGGCTTGTTTAAATAAGTTCCCTTGCCACGTCAACACCAAAAAAAAAAAAAAAAGAAAAAAGAAAAAATGAACATGACATGGCAAATGCTTAATTGTAAAAAAGTGGGACTTATATCTCTTTGGGGAGAGTAAATTTGAGAGTTTTCAAGGATGATTTACGCAATTAATCCTAATTATATTGAGATTTAGCCTTATGAACTACAAATGGATTTAATTATAGCCATGTCATGGATTTGTACAAGGATTACGTAAACCTATATATCAAGGCTAACCACACAACCATGAATATGTGTGTATATATAAATATAGATACATATAAAATTAAACTTTTATTATTTTTTTCTAGGAATACTTAAGTTAAATGATCTTAATTAAATACATAATTATGAATTAACGACAAACTAAGGTTGTAGAAGTTTGTTGAGCTTATTTTTAAAATGCTACAAGTTTATAGATGTCGTATCTATAACATTAAACTATTTTCTTGTAAGAATTAATTATGTATACTTATACAATTTAAAATATAGAGTATCATGCACCTTATTTTAAAATACTTTTCCAAAACTCGTAATAAAATCAATTCATTTGATGTTTTACTATATAAAATGCCCTTTAAAACAAAACTAAAATCCAAGGGCAATTTAGATATTACCCTAGGGACTCTTTCCAATAAATAAGTACTAAACCCTCCCCTCTAAAAAACCGACAACCCAAACACTCACTCTCAACCACAAATGTGCGCCTCTAGCCTCTTGACTATTTCTTGCATGGGTTCTCTCTCTCTTCCAGGATTATGTGCAAGCAATCACCATTAAGGATTAACTCATAATACCTTCCCTATTGGTTTCTATCTTGTTTTACTTACCAATTAGGTGAATCGGTGAGACTAAGTAAGAGTTTCCGTCATTTCGTTGCCAAGGGAAAAGCAATCTCCACAAGAACACGAATAGGAAAGCAAGTATAATCGGTGGTAAGAACTCAATGCCTTAAAAATGTTTTGAATTAATATATGAAGAAAGGATTCACATTGATTTAGTATTGGATTGAATGAAAAACTCAAAAAGAGCTTTCTTGAAGAAGTGCGTGGGAAATCCACTGAGATTTCCTCCTATCAATTCTAAGGTGAGCACTTCAGTAAATCTTTCCTTTATGAAATCTGGAAAACTTAATCCTAATAGGTGTAAATCTTAATTGTGGGATAACAAACCAACTAAATGTTAATCATTATGTAGAAATTAGGATTCTAACTGAATAATAATTATCAAAGGTAAAGTCTTTTCATAACAAAGTGATTGAAATCATTAATTTGAATAAAAAAAATCACATAAGATGGATCTAGGGTCAAATTGGGATAAAACATGAATTTTTTTAAAAAGTACAACATGATTAACATTTAAGTTGATTGGGGAGTTTAGACCAATAGGCTAGTGAACCACCTAGTCAACCCTAAGTACCCAATGGTCATCTAGGTAATCCTTAATTATGCTTTAATTTGACAAAAACATGTTTTTTTTTTTCAAAAATATTTAAGGGGAATAAACTAGACATAAACCTAGGACTTGTAATCTATAGTATGATTGATGTTGATTTTTTTTTTTTTATATTATGATTTAAGAATTATTTTAGATTTTCATCTTGTAAGCAAGAACCAATTATGTGATTGTTATTGTTTATTTTATGTGTGTGCTAAAACTAGAGCATGACCATATTGATAATGAATGGTCATTAAATCTAATTGTTTGTTGTTTGCACTTGTAAAACATTATTTGTAAAAACTTTTAGAACCATTACCGACTTGCACTTTTGATAAATGACTATAGGGACTTGTCTTATACTTCCAAAAATATTGACTCCATGATTTACCCCACACTTTTGACATTTTTGTGATTTTAAAAATTTAGAAAGGTTAATAATAAAAATTTAGTTACTTTAATAAAAAAATAGTAATAAATAAATAAATTTCAAAACATATAAATATAAGTTATACAAGTACACAAATAATAATTTAATACTTAGTCGATTGTTTTCAAACAATTCCATACTATGTATGTATATAACTATAAGTATGTATTTTGTATTGATATATTTCTTACATTATAAGCCTATTATTTACAAAGAAGTATATCTTGTATAAACATTAAAATTATTCTTGAATTGATATTATATGTTATTGAGTAATTTCTTATTGGTATTTACATATTGTACATGTAAACAATACGTTGACTACTTTTGAAAGCTCTCTAATTATATACATAATATTACTAAGAATAGATATGTGTATAAAAGGTTTTCTATTTACCAACTATAACTTTATATTTTGTTTTAGTATTTAACGTTTTCAAAGCATTTCTATTAACATATGCATGCATAAAATTGTATTTTATAGTGTTTAAGATTATATTAACATAAGACAATAGCAATGAATTTTAAGTTCTTCAAAATGATTTCTCTTATACATTAGTAAATAATGATGACCTAATTATGGATATTAAATATAAGTACGACTATTAAGACTATAAGATCATAGAGATACCATGAAAGTTCTAATAATAATTGAAAGTAAATATAAAATAGAATAATTATATGTAAAGTTATGATATAATAATATAATCACCAATATAAAGCTTTAAATTCAATATTTCATATTACTAAAGCTTCATGGGTAAATTCCATCATAGACAAAAGCTTTAGAAACATTGATAACAAATATTTATAATGTATTAACTGTACTTTAATAATTTATGTTTAGTATAAATCTTATAAAAAATAATAATAGATTTTTAAATGTGAAAGTAAGGAACTAACTTGATTTGTTAAGTAAATTATAACAAAAAAGAAAAAAAAATTAAAATTATACATTTAGGATAGTTAAATAGAACTTCTAAGTATATATTTATATGTAGAATATTTTATTTACCCTACATGTATGCTTTTGCGTAAAAATATTATAGTTTAGATGATTTAATAAGATAATTAGTACATGGGCTAGCTAAACCCACAATTAAATATTTCCTTACCCTTACATTTCTTTCTCCCTTAAGTCTCTCTCTCTCTCCTCATTTTTTCCACTCATCCAAAACCTCACTCCATTCTTGTCTCTTTCCTTTTTTCTCCTTCATTTTTTCTCTATTACAAGTTAAAACTCCTCCTAAAACTTTAAAAACTCATAACTCCTCTATACTTCATCCTAATAAAAAACCACAAGTACCATTGTGATCATTGCAAAGAGCACTTCACAACAAGGCAAGACTTGATAGGTAAATATTAAACTTAAATTTTGAGTTGAGTTTACATGAACTAAATGATTTGTAAACTTGATTTTATTCAAGTTTTGGTAAGTTTATCTACTAAATCTAGGCTTAAGTTTTGTTATACTTTTATTACTAGGTAAAAAAACTTGAACTTTCACAACTTTGTGAGGTTTCTTTCGAGTTTTAAGTTAGGAGATCAAGGTAAGTGCGAAACTCCATGAATTACTACAATGTCTGCGATTAATTGATGAATACCATTGCTTTGTGGTTGAATATATGAAGATTATTGATGGTGTATGTGATGCAATGATCAAAACTAAAAGCTTAGATGTAAGTTTACAAAAGATAAGTAAATTTTACAAAGTTGATGAAGAATATTGTCAAAATGGTGCAAAACCACCATTCTGATGCTAAAATAAACTTTAGCATTCTTTTACAATGGACCCCACTACCCTGTAGCCATAGCATGAAATGACCTACTGCCAGTTAAAGCCAATTGTTCAACTTGTCTTAATCCCACCATCTGACTATTGGTTTTTAGCCACATCTAAGACCTTTTCTCGACAATTTAATTCAAATGTTGTATCCCTTTACACCAACCTATATGTGAGCTACGAATTGAAGAGTATTTTCTAATTCAAGTATACTTGTCTAAGTGCAAACCTCTAATTAGAATTTTCCCTTGATATATTACAACTTATATCCTTAGGAGTGCTTTTAGGAAACTTAAGCACTCAAATATCAAACCCAATGATTGACAAAGTTCTTGCAAATGAAATCATTTTTTGATTAATCACCCCTAGCCAATTACTAGTAAATTAAAGGATAATTGATCTTTGTGGTACACTTCGTATAGAATTTACAAGTATCACCTATATCAATAGATATCGAATCAATCTTGGGAAAAATTTATATAATTGATGTTCTCCCATGAAATGTTATATATGATTGGATGAATGACTATTGTTGTTTAGATTGAGTTATATGTTATGTGTACTCTATGCATAAGACTATGATGTGAAGTGAGACTTGCTATCAAAATAACTTGGTCACTCTTAAAGGAATTAATTAGTGAATTGATTGATTTGTGTAATATTAAGGAAAGATTAAGGAATGTCCTAGAGCATGAGGATAGGGGTAGTGTAAAGGTAAGAGTTCAGGGATCTTGAGGTGAATGCCCAAACATCATGTTATGATTGATATCGTTTAAGATTGAATGAGTTAGCTGATAAGTTATGATTTAATTGTGAATTTTCTTTATGAATAGTTTGTCTTGTTTATTATCTATAGTTGGTCACCTAAAAACAAACCAAGAAAATAATATTATGATAAGATAAAATTTGGCATGCATTACACAAGATAATGCATTTGCATTGAAAGCTATCACTACTACATGATATGAGAGAATTAATTATTTAAGGAATATTGTTCCACCATTTGCAAATTAAGTGACTTAGAGTTGTCGTGCATTTGTTGGAACCTATTTAAAGGTCTTGCCTATTATTTTAGGTTAAGTGCTTAAGAGTTCATTTAAGGCACCTTGAGCTTAAGAGAAATGAGTATGAAAAAATGAATATAAGTATAATTGTAGACATACCCAGACATTAATGATAAATGAGTATCCCCAACTCAAGGTTAAGGTGGGCGTGAGCCTTAAACTTCATGTTAGTTACCAAAAGAAACGTGTGATGCTTACATTGCATATGATTTCCCATACATATCATATACTTGATACTTATTTGTGTTTGTGTTGCAATGAGAGTATTGAACTCCCATCTCACTAAATTACAGTATGTACTTACCTCTCCGTAGACTATTTTGCAGGTAAAATTACAAAAGCTTAAGATGGGATAAGACATAATGTGACAAGTGCTATCTAAATCTAGACTGATAGTGTAAGATGTGCCATAGAAGATTATTTATATGTAGTCTTATTCTTAGAAACTTAACGTAGAAATAAAAGTTGTAAGACTTTGAGTTAATACCTTTTTTGCTATTTTAGTAGGGGATTTCTATTTTCTATAATCTTAGTTGACTATAGAATATGGGAATTTATAAATATTTTTTTATTATCTAACTATATGAAATATGATTATTTATAATTAATTAAATATTTATATAGAGTTTTATGATTTATGACTCATAAAATGGTTATTATGTAATAGGTACACTCGTGACATAATGGCTTTAGTTAAAACTTCTCCAGCCCTTATAAGGTCATTACACATGCTTTCAAAAATGACCATAAGGGCATGCGAACTAATTTGCACTTTCAAAACTGACTTCAAGGGTTCAATTCCAATTTTTTTATTTTTTCGAGATCATAATGAATGTTGATTAATTAAATATATCATGTGATGTATGAATTGTCTATTGCATTAGAATTATTATGTATGTAAGTGGTTTGGCATTTGTATGTGATTGTACATAGTGACTTGGATTAGGCTTCACCCTTTACTCCCTTAGGATTTTATTTCAAGTTATGATAAAGAACATGACAATGATGTTCACCTTGGATATGATCTATTCCAAAGAGGAGGGAACAATGTTAGCTTCTATGAGGAGGATCATGAGGATTATTGTTTTAGAAAGACTTTTAAGTTTGATGCAATGGTTTTCATTATTTTTATAGACTATAGTTATTAAGTGTAGTTGAATCTTAACTGAATTCTTGGAGAATTTTCAATTACTTATTCATAAACCTAAGTTCCTACAATGAAAATATGTGGATTTGTAGTCGGTTTCTAAGCTTTACTTGCTCCTACTATGGTATAAGTATGTAATAGAGTTATCACGGCTCAGCTCTGAGCATAACATCTTTAGGTAGTATTCGAGCCATAATGTTAAGCCTAAATTTTCATTTTAACTTATATTAAACTATACACACTCAATATAAGTTATTTGACAATAAATTTAAGGAAAAAGCTTTTTTTTTTGTGTGTTTTTAGAAAATCTTTTAAAAATGGAGCTGCCACTAACTTGAGTTGGAAAAAATGGGAAATTAAGGTTGAATAAGTAGATTAACTTTAATTTTAGCCACTATTTTATGAATTTTCTAAAATTAGGTGGATCAACCCTAATCTTATGTTTCTTTTAATCATGCTATTAGTCTCGACATCAGCATTAACAGGGGATAGCATTATTGCCATCACATGCCAATAACACAAAACCAAATTGTGGCTAGCCTTTGCCATGTAATAGGTAAAAGTGGCCTAGCTAGCGCATTAGCATTGATGTGGTTGGGGGCTATCACTATCACTTGTGAATAACACAAATTAGTGGCACACATGTTGAGGTGAGACCAAACAAGGCAACCCTCTTCATCACATTCAAATCAAAGACCTTTGTTTGCATACAAATGGCTACCTAGCTCATTGGGTGTAAACCATCTTGTAAGACCCAACTTCTATATGTCATCCATGCATCCAAACACTGTATATTGACAAAAGAGTAGATAGCTTTGCACACCAACTACCCTGACCCCATATTTGAAGGTATACAAATTCTACATTAAAGCACATGAGCACTTGAAAAAGCTACTTAACTCACAAGCACAACCTCTAATCGTCATTACCTAAGCGCACTACCTCTCAAGTGGCAAAGATGGTAGAAGTTCGAGCTTGAGGACAAGGTCATGGTTAAAGAAGTCAAGCAATGTTAGGGATAAAGCTAAAAATATTGAGTTATTTTATTTTTATTTATTCTTTGTTGAAGCTAGCAATTTGGCACCTAATCCATTACTACCATACGACTATAGATAGGTTTGTGTAAGTAAAACTTGATATAATTGATAAATGAGTTAAACGTGTTTGGAGTCGTTTATAAACATGCTCACATTCATGTCTATCTCCTAAACATGTTTTTAAGCCCATTTAATAAATAGGTCCTATAAACATATATGAGTAGGATCCATAAACCGGTTTATGACTATGATTGCTCATTTTTATAGTTTGGTTTTATACTCTATTATTTACATACTTTAGTCTTGTTTGCCTATCCATGTTTCTCATCTCATACCATATAGATGCTATATCATCGGTTCGCTAATTATCGTTTTCTTCCACATTAATCCTAGTTTTAGTAAGCATAAGACTTTTATACTATAAGGCCCATTTAGATTGCTTTTTTTTTTTTTTTTTCCTTTTCTATATCTTATCTACATAGGATTTACTTATATTTCAAACTATGGTTTAAGGATTTGATTTTTTTAATAAGGGTAAATGGGTAATTGTATCTTTTTTTTTTTTTTTTTACATCTAGATCCCATCTAATTTTAGCCAAATGCTTATATTTAAATAAACGTATAGACACTAAATGGATAAAAATAAGATGAACTAAGTAGGCCCATAAATTTTCTTCCATGCTCCAATTTATTTATTTAATTTTTTTAGCAAAAACATACTCCAATTTATAACATTCTAAACAAAAGCATTGTAATATCTACACATGTATCTATGTATATACAGAAAGAAGCAACTTAAGTTTCATTTATGTAGGTTATCTACTTACACCGCTTTTCTAAAGCTTTGTTTTTGTATGCAAACTCTCTTGCGAGGTATATTTTTTTTACTCTAACCTCATTAGTAAAATCACTTTATTATTACTAATAAAGAGCAAATTAAAAGTATGAATAAACTTTTCTTTAAGTCAATTAAGACATGTGTGCATCAACTCCATTAAACAACCATGCTATAAATTTTTGTTCAAGTTAGATAACATTAAAAAGTTTGAATCAACTTTTAGATTCAAGCTATTATAATTTTATTGTAAGAGATACAAAAAGTAATCACGTAAGGATTACTATTCCATCGTTGATGAACTATGTGACTAAAGGGGATTGCTGTGTCTTTGACGGAACCAAGTGAGATAGTCTTGCATGTTCTTAAGGATGATGCTTAGTGTGCTAGTTGACACATGGGGCTTAAAACTTTTAAGTTATAGGATAATCAATAATAAATAGATAAGATGGAGAATAAGCGATTTGGGACACTCAGGCATTAATGGTAATGAGAATCCCTAACCTAAGGTTGGGTGGGGACGGTAGCACAGTAGGGTTAAACTCTAGACTTCACGTTGGCTATTAAAAGGTTGCATGTGATGTTATATTGCATATGGATGATCATACGTAGTACATGATTGAAAATTTGCTTGATTTGTTTGTATTTTTATAGTATTGAGAGTATTGCACTCCCATCTCACTGAACAATGACTTACCACCTATAGATTTTATAATGTAGGTTATGACTATGTAAACCTATTGGGTAAATGCATTATCAAAGTAAGTAAATCTCGACGCAAAACTACGAGGATAAGGAGCAAGGACTTGAGAAATAGAATGGATTTCTCATGTAAATTATGTTAGAAGACTAAATAACCATTTATTGTAAATATTTTAATCCAAATTAGCAAAATTATAACCTATGGTGTTGTAGGACCTGGATGAGTTTGCTTTTACAAGACGTGTTTTATACATTCTGATAAATATCAAATAGTTTAAATGAAACAAAGGAATGCTAGAGTAGGTCAGTTGATGTGATGATTGAGACGTTTCGCAGTTGCTTATTGAGGCTAGGTAGCCATGGCGAGTTATCACAATTAGGATCTCCTATGTGGTGTGATAGGAATTACAAAAAAGGCTTTTGAGTATGGACTTATTTGTTGCAAGGAAGATAGAAAATCGTGTTAAAAAATTAGAAGCAACAAGATCTTTTGTGTTTCATCACATTTCTACCATAAAGAATGCACCAAAAGTTGATTGCACAAATAAACCAACCAAATAGAATTAGAAGAAAGAAAGTTAGATTTTGACTGTAGTGATCGAACAACAGTTCTTGCAACGAAGGTAGGTACATTAATAGGCTCAATTTAATCTTAATCTCCCTTGCAAAACCGCAATTTAACAAACATATGTTCTCATGGGTCCTCATGTTTTGACAATAACACCTTAACACCATCTATATACCTTTAATTTGAAATTCTTATGCCAAAAGCTAACGCCTCACTACAAAGTTGCCAAAGTTGCTATGGAAAGATAAATAAATTCAGCAAGATCCATTTATTTCATAAACAATTTTTTGGGAACAATTTCCTATGATTGTCTAACCACATTCCATGTAAATTAAAGTATAAACATACCATTAGAAGAACAATTTCAATCTAAATCATCTTTGCCCAATTGTAAAGAGTTCAAATAGATAATTTCATCTACATTGAAAAATGTTCATATAACGATTGCAGATTCCATCTTACCCAAAAAAGAAAAAAAAAAGGAGAGAGAAGCAAATTCTGTCTTCTACTTCAATGTATAGAGATGGATGCACAATTATAGAAGTAAACTAGTCAAGTCGAGATGGTACAATATTAAGCTTGAGATCAACCTTAAATTTTAGAATCCAAACTTGACTCAAACTCGATCAAGCCTAGAATTTTAAGCTTAAGCTCAACTTAAGATTTCAAAACTCGAGCTTAACTCGATTAAGCTCAATTTATCTAATTTTTTTCTTTTAATTATAAGAATATTATTATGTAAACTCGACTCAAATTTAATTAGTATCTATATTCAACTTAAGCTTAATTAGGTTCCTAAGTTGGTCGAGTCAAACATTATAATGGTTTAGCTCAACTTGATTAACTACTTGAGTAGCTTAAGTTTAAACACAACTCAATTATTCTCAAGTCGATCTCAAGTAAATGTTGTGCCAAATTCAAGTAATTCGTAAGTAATTTAACTTGTTGTCACCCTTATATACAATGGGGTAGCAAACATCATGCTCATTGAGACCCTACAAAAACAAACAAATATTTTAAAGTAAATAAATAAAAAGCAAATCATTAGGCAAGAGAGAAAGAACATTGAGTTAAGCTAAGAAAACAGCTAAAACCTTATAGACTAGTCAAAAGTTATGATTTTAGGCTTAGTGGAGTGGTTAAATCATGCACAAGCTTCACCATGGTGGTAAGATTGATTCCAACCTTGTGAAAATCATTTTGTACATTCACAAGAGTTTGTTTATTAAGCTACCAATACCAGCCTGTAAAAATCTTTTTTTTTTTTTTTTTTTTTACCGTAAGCATATTATTAAGTTTGTGCTTATTGGCATGGTGCACAATTCCTAGGCAATTTTGAAATAAGCCTAACCTAATAACTCGATATACATAGGAAGAGTTTAATTGCACCACATAAGATCATAACTCAAGCATTAATTTATCTTTTTTATCTTTCTTTGGCTAGAAAGAGATTTATACATAGATGGAAACACAAGTGAATAGGACACCTAATTGGATCCACAAATAATAAACTAGCTAGAAGGAGTGAGGGATCAAGCATCAATGTTGCACATCCATAACTTGCCATAGACATCAACCTGATTAGCTTTAAGTAATTTCCATATCATAAATCCTTTTTCAATTAGATTATAGCAACTTGATTTCATTTGAGCAATTTTCACTCTTTTCACTAAGCCATAGCCATGTTATTCTAACATCCTGTACACAACAAATCAAGAATACTAAGTGTGGCTTGCGTTTTGTTCTCAATCACAAATGATAAGTTACATATGTAAATCCCAAGTTACATACACTCTAGCAAATACATCCACAACCTTAAGAACTTGAATGAGGGAATCGAAAAGTCGCAAAATATGAAGCTAGATAAAAAAGGATTTGAAGGATCTAGCCAAAAAGTCAATTAGTTTCCTTTTTCCACTTGCCATAAGAGTTTCTTTGAAATCACTTCGTTACCTACCTACTTAATTACTTTGCCATCTCAAGATGTTGCCACTCTTAACGCTTCTAATGTTTTCATTGTAGACCTTTTCCATTAACAAAAATATTCATTTAAAATAGAGAAAAATAAATATTTAATCATCAATATTTACATACTATTCTAGTTGAATTTTTAATATTTTTATTTTTTTATTTGAGTCCTTAATATTTGCATGTTTTATAAAAATGGACTCTTATCAAGTTTGATAAAAATCCTATCCACCCTAGGTACATATGCTTAATAATAATTAAATTAATAAAATAATATTATTAAAAATATAGAAAAAAAAATGAAAATATTTAAACAATAGATACAACCCTTTAAGTCCTAATATAGCTAACTAAGGTCTTTTGAATGTAATTGGGTTGAGACTCAATACTATGGATGGGTTGTGCAACCTTCTTACGGTGGTAGGTGGTGTGAGTCACCTCCATCAAAAAGCAAAAGAGAAAAAGTAATAAAATAAAATAAAATAAAATAAAAGCCTTTTGACTCAATTTTTTATCGAATTGTAGTTGTGTTGTGAGACCCCATTAAGACCTAATGAAAAATACAAATTATTTTTCTTCTATTTTTATTTTTATAACTTTTTTATGGTGATGGATGGTGTTATGTGACCCACCATTATAATTGGATTGCATAACCAACTTAGAGTAGTTTGTTGCAATGTGTACTTGCAAATGGCCTTAGCTAGCCTACCTGAAAGCCATAAGGAGATAGGCCAAAGCATAATGGCCTTTATGTTTTTGTTTTTTAAGATTTTTTATAATTCTTTATAATTCTTTATTATATTATATTATATTACTATAAAGCAATAAGAAGCTAACATGTATAGAGAGAACAAAATTTTTAATGAACTTGGTAAAAGCGCACTTTTGTGAAATATGGAAAATATTGAGAACTTAAAGTGGAAATGATGTAAATACTAAGAACTAGATAAAGAGTAATCCATAGTAAGTAGTGAGTTCTATACATGTATAAACTTAAAAAAACATATACATAATAATGAGAATGAAGTTAGTACTTATAAAACTAAACTTATATATCACAAAATATATAACTCTATAAAATCAAAATCAACAATTAGCTCATACTTAATTTGGTCATCTACATTCATATTGAGTACTATTGATAGAGCTTTTTGGGATGGACCCCTACAATTCATTTCAACCCACTAAAACCTCCATTTGAGCTCCACTCACCCATGTTGACTTATTTCGGACCATTCCAATATAGAACTACCTAGATTCAAATATGCATTTCCTAACCACTAGCTTGGATCACTTGTGCACATCCTCACAACAAATAAGTATGAATGAATGTTATAGATAAGGAAAGGGATTAGCCAAAGATAGACCCCTCACAATATCCAAAGAGAATCTTAAGAGTTAATATACTTCCCGTATAATGGTCACCCATAATCTCTATATATAGAGATTGAAAACTACTGGATAAAGGATTTTTTACTCTTGATACTTTCACATACCTATTGGCATTCTCTTATGCTAACTTAGGTAACGTTTGGTTGGCATTGAAATTCGGCACTGGACTGGACAAAATTTTTTGTCCCTCGTTTGGTTGCCACACATGAAGGAAGTACTGGACTAAAGACCAATTACATACTGGACAAAATCAGAAATTTTAGTACCACATGTAATTCGGTACTAAAAATTAGGTACTGGACTAAATGTAATTTTTCTGAAATTCCGGATTTGCCCTTCATACTTACCTTGAAAGAAAATAAAAATAGTAAGTATAATAATAAATGATAAAAATGTAAAAATTCATAAAAAAATAATAAAAATATTAGAAAAATAAAAATAAAGATTTAGATTTTGAAATAGGATAGGTAAAAATCTAGGAGAAAATTTTTCAATAAAAATTTAATAAAATTATAAAAATTTAATAAAAATTATGAAAATTAATAAAAGTTAATAAAAATTATAAAAATCATAATAAATTAAGTAAAAAAGCAATAAAAATTTATAATAGTATAAATGAGTTGAAAAATAAAAAAAATGAAATTTTATCACTTAGAAAAATCATTTTCTTAAATAAATCCAAAATTGGTGTTTTTCCTTAAAATTATCATTTTCAAAAAAAATCAAATTATCAAGCCTAGGTTTAGATTTTTTAGAAAAATCCTAAAATGGTAAAAACATAAATTAAAAGAAATTTCATAATTAAAATTCACAAACACACTAAAGTTTTTCAAGAAAAGCGAACTACAGTTTATTTGATCATGAATAGCAGGTATGTCGGCACCAATTTGGGACAACCCTAAAAAAGGAATAAAAAATATTTTCCTAGCATAATTCACTTAAAAACACAATAAAAGACGACAAAAATAAAATAAAAGATATTTTGAGATAAAGTAAATTTTAGGAGATTAGGTGGTAACCTTAGGGTTTTAATAGGTTAGCCCTTAAACTTAGAAACTCCGGTTTTCCCCTTTCCTCTTTTCACAAAAAAACGAGAAGAGGAAATCACGACGACTAATGGTCCAAATTAGGACTAATCCGCTTCATTAGTCTTAATTCAATCTTTCCCAACAACAGTTAGGTGTCGACTCCAAAAATAAAACGAAATTCTTTTTCCTATAATATTTAATATAATATATTAAACCTTCAAGTCATTTTTTTTTATAATAATATCAAATATATATAAATAACTATGATATAAATAAAGGGGAAAATTGTCAATTTTACTCTGTCCAGTTCAGTACTTTGTAATTTCAAACACTACATAACACAAAAGCCTTCTCTAGTAATTAAAAAGGGCAAAACTGTCAAATTTACTATGTCCAGTCCAGTACTTTGCAATCCAAACACTAGACAGTACAAAAATCCTTGTCCAGTACTAAACAAACCAAACGTGGTACAAAAATATTTTTTGTCCAATCCTTCTTTTTTAGTACTGTCCAGTACTCTTGTTCTGTCCAATACCAGTAACCAAACGGTACCTTAGACATTAAAATAGTTATATTGGAGCATTCTCCAATACTCCTATAACCTAATTTCTTTTTCTTTTATAATAATCTAACCACCTTTAAAAACTCTACACAGCAAGTACTAGAAAGAAAAGTGGAATTGGCCAAGTAAAAGCGCTTGGCACACTATGACATGCATATACGGTGTGTCTAACATGCATCTCAATTTTCTGTTTGCTCTTTTTTATTCTTCTCTAAAGATGGCATTCTTTTCATGAGTTGGGTAAATGCATGTCGCATATTAGGCACACTTTATATTAAACAAAGCGTCAAACACTATATGCTGCCAAATTGAAGTGTTGGTACATCATATTGTATATTGAGGATGGTGGATAGAGCATTTTACTTGGAAAGCGGTAAATTTATAATTAAAAGAAATCTAGGGGGCATAAATGAAGAAGCATAGATTATTAAGTATATTATTGAGTAAGTTTTCAAATTTTCAAAGACATCAACTACATGGACCATTAGATGTGATGTAATTATTGATATGTAAATCCAGACTTAACAACAATGTCCATTATTTTGGAAGCTATTGTCCCAAAGTCCAACAACAAAATGCAAGAAACCTAATTAAGCAGAGAAATTCATAAAACAATAGAAGAGCCTCGTCCATAGATGCAGACGAACATGAGCAATTGTAGTTTGCTACCTGAAAAAAAATGAGAGCATGGAGAAAACTCGTGAATATAACAATAAAAGGCAAAGAAAAAACCTAAAAAATAAAGTCATATGAATATTTTGTACCTTTTACATTATGTAATATACTAAAAGAAGGTAAATTTAATATTTGACAACATAGTATATATATATATATGTATGTATGTATAATATTTATTATTATAGTTACACCATATATAAATGTATCATATTCAAATGGAAACCATTTCAACATTAAATTAAATATAAAACTATTTTATTTTTGAAAAAGGTAGTTGCATATGAAACAAACTATAAGAAAGTCTTATGAATTAAAAATAAACCGACTTGATCGGATAGGCCCTGAAGTCCCTAGAGACTGTTTCAATTAGAAGGGAGAGGTAAGTTTTTGATATGCATATAAAAATTATTTCTACCAGTACGTAAATTATTACCACGATTTAGGCATACCGGAATGTTTTCACCTTCTTCGAATCCGGGCGATGATGAATGCACTCCTCACATACAGCCAATCACCTGCGTTACTCAGAAATCGGAAGTACGCAGAGCACCATGAATTATGAAATAGCAGAGACCCCAACACTCCCCAGAATCCAACCAGAAAACCAACACCCATGCTGATGTAGAATCCATCCTCATCCCCATCTTTATAACCACCCAAGTAGATTGGAGGTGGAGCTTCTGCTTCTTGTTGATGGCACTTCTTGGGGAGAGGATCACCGCATAGTCCTGGATTGTCCATAAATGAAGCTGCAGTTTGGGTTTGGATTTGAGTGCCTTTTGGGATTTGGCCTGTTAAGCTGTTGTTTGAAAGGTCCAAAGTGGCTAAAAAATTTAAGTTGGAAATGCTTTGGGGAATTTCTCCCCATAGATGGTTTGAGGACAAATCAAGAACTTCAAGCACACTCATCTCACCAATTCTACTTGTTATGCTTCCAGTCAAGTTGTTGTTGGATAGATTCAGTTGTCTCAATGCTACAAGGCTTCCAAACTCTTCGGGTATCTCTCCTTGCAGCTTGTTGCTGGAGAAATCCACCATCCGCATGTCCTTCAAGTTCCTTTTGTACTCGTATTCCTTTCCTTTCCACATTATTCTCTCACTGAACTCGAGATTGTAATACTGCCGAGAGGCAAGGCCTTCAAAATTGGCAACATTTGCAGGATAAATCTCTGTAAGAATAAAAAAACTGGAAAGAATAATATATCCTGTAAGTGGCCTGCCTGTCAGAACAGATGAGTTATGGAGACAATTTACTACACATCCTGTTAAATTATTACTAGACAGGTCCATGACATGAAGTTGCTGAAGCCTGCATAAATTTGAAGGAATGGATCCAACGAATCTGTTTGATCGTAGTATGAGAACACGTAGATCCCACATGTTGTTGCCAATCCATTCAGGGATACTTCCAGAAATCATGTTTGATCTGACATCTAATACTCTCAAATTAGTACAATTGCTCAATGAGGAAGGCAGTTCTCCAGTAAAGCTGTTATGACCTAGTTGCAATATTACAAGCCATGAATTAGCAGATGAGCATAGTGAGTTGTGAATATTTCCTGCTAGATTATTGTTTGACAAGCCAAGTAGGGCTAGTTTACTATAGACTTTCTCTTTCCAACATAGAGGAAGCTCTCCTGATAAATAATTGTTGGATAGATCTAATGCTATGACCTCACTGAAATTGCATAAAGATGACAAGGTTCCTGTGAAGTTATTATTGGAGAGATTTATATAACCAGTGCTTGGATTAAATAACGGTAACTGACCTTCAAAGTTGTTAAAGCTCAAATCAATATAATCAGCAGGATTTTGGGAAAACGGCTCACTTGGCACCTCACCGTGGATCTTATTATTGGAGATATCCATGTATGAGACTTTTAGTGACAAAGTCCAGAACCAAACTGGTACGGTCACTGAAATTCGGTTTGAAGAAATGTCGAGAAGGTAAAAGCTTGTTTGAGTTTGTAGCCAACTAGGGAATTGAGGCCCTAAATTGCAGGAGCTTAATCCTATAGAGTACAACTGAAATGGAGGTATCCAGTGAGGGCTGAGGCTAAGTGTTAAAGAGTTGGAAGACAAGAACAGATGTTCCATGTTAGTGAAGTTGCTCAAATGATCTTCAGAGATTATACCATGGAAAGAATTCGAAGAAAGGTCTAAGAAGCTCAGCTTATGCAAGTAAGCAATGCTTTTGGACAAGTCACCATCTAGTTCATTTTCGGAGAGATCAAGGCAGGACAAGTGTGGCATGTTCCTGAATTCATTGGGAATTGGACCTCCCAGAAAACTTTTCTGGAGGTAAATCTCCGAAAGGCTGCTGTTAAATTTTAGTAGCCATCCAAATGTAGAAGCAGTGATCTTATTCCAAGACAAATCAACAACGGAAAGCGATGAAGAGGCGTTTTCTGGTGTGATAGTAGGAGGAGCAGCATCTAAAACTGGAAGTGATGAATAACTCATGTGCAATTCAGTTAGTTGAGGAAGATTCATTAGAGATTGACCCCAATCAAAGGCTTTACTTAAGTCCAAACCATCCAACTGTATGTTCTGCAATGAATAAAGATGAGACACCCACTCAAGCCGGTGGACAAGAGCCTTACCATTGTACGAGAGGTCCAAAGATCGCAATTTTGACAAATTCCTAAGCTGATCTTGTATTTTTCCTCCTATGTGAGAGTGAGAGATGCTGAGGTGAATCAGGTTTCCAAGGAACTTAAAGGATTCAGGAATCGAGCTCTCATTGAAATCATTTTCAGATAGATCAAGAGACATTAGCATGGAGAGATTTCCCAGCTGATGAGGAATCCTCCCTCCAAAACCAGAAGATGAGAGATCTAGCTCCTCTAGCTTGCTAAGACGACCAATGAATTGAGGAATCTGGCAATGGTTATGACGGTTGTGGCTGAGGTTCAAATAACTCAAATAGCGTAGCTTAACCAATGATGCATCGATCATACAAGCAGCATAGATATGAGAGAGATCAAGCCTTGTGACGTGACCTGTGGTGCTGCTGCACTCAACTCCACTCCACTTACAGCAATCATCTTCATGGCCTTCCCTTCCCCAAGACTCGAGAGAGCCGTTGTATAAAGTTTGGACACTGCTTTTAAGCTTGAGAAGTGCTTGTCTTTCCATTGGGATGCACCTGATATGGTGATCGCTGCCAATTTCTGATGCAGTAATTTTCAACGCACATTTGGTGGAAAGAAAAAGCAACAGAGTATAGGTAAGAAATAGTGGGCATTTCAAACTCAAACCCATTGTTCAATGCGCTGTTCGGTTGGCTAAAAGCTAAAAATCATGCAGTGTGTTTAGTTTACAAGTGTAATTTTGAGTCGGCAGTGTTATTAGGAGCTTCGAGCATCTGTTCTAGTACTAGGCCTGGTAGGTTAGCTGTAATCGCCAGTTTTATACTGGAACAAGCGGTTTCCGGTTCTCAAATTTGTGAACCGGAACCAGAACCCTTTCCCGTGGTTTCGATTCTCAAGCAGCTATGACCCAACTTTTCAATGGAGATTGTTTTTTTTTTTTTTTTTCCCAAAAGTCATGGAACATATGGTACCAATTCAATTTTATAGAACCAAAACCATGAAGCCAGTTTGATTCCACCGGTCTAGGATTGCTAAGTTGGATTAATTTTGTTTCTCATAAATAAACTTTGAAGAAAGTACATGAATTCAATCGATAAATTGCAACTACAGACAGATTGTAAGTAATAGTTCTACGGTTATTATATTCTGCACCAAATATAAGGACTTTAGGAGGGAAGCTAATCATTCGTTACCATTACTCCCGATTTGACATGAACTTCTGTTCTTTAACTTACTGGTGATCTTATGATAACATGGCTTGTTTAATCTGTGTTCTATTTATAAATGCATGACATATAACCCTTATACACATTCAGTATCACACTCTCTTGAAGATGATCCATGTAACCCAATGGCCTTGGATTCAAATTTCTCTCTTTAACCGTCACGCTCTTTAAATTTCATTGAATCTGATATGGGTAAAGTTTTGGAGATCCACTTCTCTTCCAAAAGCCCTTCTTCTATTTGTATCTTTAATTCATGGGATGGCTTCAGTGTGCCTCAGGCCCTTCTTTCATTTCTTTGTGTAACTTCGAGACAAAGCTCTCAATTGCTTTAACTGGACACAATCTATCATGGTACCTTAATGTGTCCTGTACTTCACAAAAACCTACAAACTCTTGGTTCTTCACTAGAAGAATGTGTTTTCTTCATTTTCTATATTAAAACTATTTAAGATTGTTAAGAAAATACGCTCAAGAATGGAAATGAAGCGTTAAACTTAGAGACAGATGAGCTCCCTAACTTATAATGAGTTCTAAACCTCTTGTATAAAACTTTGCTAAGGACTATCATAGACCTCTCCCAGCATGTAACTAGGTCTAAAAATAATGAGTAGCAATCTCAATTTTATTGAATATTACACTTTTTGGATTTAGCGGTAAGGTATATAAAGTTTTTTTTTTTTTTTTGACAAACATAGCGATTTGTAAATATTTGAAATAAAAATTAATTTCAAAATGTAATGACTTGCAATTATAAACATCCAAGTGATACAAGTCAATACGTCTTCAAGCTCTTTTAATTTTTTAGCTAACTAGCTAGTAAATGCAATTAAGATGAATTATGGTAATTAAGATGATTAAATACATCTTCAAAACTTGTATAGATACTATAACACTCTAAAATCTAAAACGAATATAGCGTATTACATATCCATTTTATAATGTATAATTTTAGAAGAAAAGATAACTTCTTTTGAATAAACCTATTCAAGAATTGGGACTCTTTGAAAAACTATATTAGTAGTTTAAATTTTTTAAAAACATTTATATACGATGTTTTTTTAGTATTTCCTATTAGGTATCATGTTTCAAACCCATTACAACTTAATTATTTAAATGACACGCTCTCTTTATATCTCTCTTTCATACATTGTTCCCATTCTCTTGCACTTTTATTTCTATCTTTGTGTAACTTTCCACATATTTGACACACTTATTACATCATTGTAGTTTTGCAATTTCTTTCCATTAAAGCTTCTCAACTATTACTTTTCTTTTTTTTTTTTTTTTATGAAGACAAAATGTGTTCTTGAGTGGTAATTTTCAATTAACCTTCTTTTCTCAATACTCTTGCCATACGATGGTTTTCACATTTTTTTTATTTAAAACATTTATGAGCCATCGTTTACATGTTTCATTCATAGGTAAGTAATGCATGATAACAACATTCTTATCTATCTATATCGATCTATGATAGTACCTTTTATGTGCTTTTTCTCGAAATCATAGTCGGTTGAGATTAGAATAAAATAGTAAATTTTCAATGTATAGTTCCCCATTCCATAGCCACTTTAATGGCATGTTTACACACTATACATACCTATTTAATAACCTATTTTTCTTAGAATAGTTGAAACAAGAACTTAAACTCTTCCCATCCTCACCCTCTCTCATATAGGATTACTATATGATTAGTTCAATAAAATTTTTATCATAATCATAATTTCTTTGCATGCTTTAATCTTATATTTTCGTAAAGTTAAATTTAAAGAGTTGACATGTCTATACATTGTAATGTGGATGTTTTATTATATAGATTTTATATTTGCACATTCTTTTTGGACTATTATAGCATTACCTATAGTGAAGCCCTTTCGAACAAGATAGTGAATGGCGATGAAGTATATTGAAAATGTAAAAATTATAATATAATTTTGTTTTAGAGATATATTTAATTTTTGTTTGTAGGTTGAGGAAGATGATGATTTTTGAAATATGATCTTGCAAATGAACGAAAATTGATTATGTTAGCTAATGCTTTGTTTTGTTTCTATCTTTTTCATTTACTTTTTTTTTTTTTTTTGGATGTTCTAGGAAAGATATGTTTAAGACTTGTTAGAATATGGGAAAAAAAAATATGGAAGTGCATTGTATTGACTCTTAATGTTGCTTTGATGGCTACAATGACAATTGTTTTGATTTGGTTTTATTAGACACACTCTAAATTAAAAAAAAAAAAATCAATATCAATTGTCTATGTCTGTATTTGGTGAAATATCAATATCAGGTCCAACAAAAAAAAAAAGAAAAAGAAAAAAAAAGAAAAGAAAAGAAAAATTCGGTAGCAATACAATTATCAATTGACTCCGGCCTAAATTAAATAAGTCAAGTCCATTGACGTGAGTTATGCATTTTGGAACAAGTAAAAGTCGGCAACACGGCAAGACTGACCAGAAGATGAGTCCAAGATGAAAATTCAAGTCTCCATCCCCCATCACTATTCACTGACCTGATGAGTATCGAGTCTCTGTCCCACAGCACTGACGTCAACACGATCCTCGTAGTCCCTTACAGGAGTACTCTGGTTAAGGTTCAGATTCAGAACAGGATGGTCGCTCTCCTCGTGCGCGCATCTGTTCTAGTACTAGGCCTGGTCGGTTAGCTGCAACCGCCAATTTTATACTGGAACGAGCGGTTTCCGGTTCTCAAATTTGTGAACTGGTACCCAAACCGTTTCCTAAGTTTCGATTCTCAAGCAGCTATGACCCAACTTGTCAATGGTGATTTTTTCTTTTCTTGTTTTCTTTTTGGTTCAAAAGTCAAGGAACATTTGGTGCCAATTCAATTTATAGAACCAAAACCATGAAACCAGTTTGATTCCACCAGTCTAGAATTTCTAGGTTGGATTAATTTTGTTTCTCAAGGAAAAAATCTGAAGAAAGTAGATGAATTCAAACGATAAATTGCGAGTACAGACAGATTGTAGGTAATAGTCCTACGGTTATTATACTTTGAACCAAATGTAAGGACTTTAGGAGGGAAGCTAATCATTCGTTCCAATTACTTCTGATTTGATATGAGCTTCTGCTCTTTAACTTACTAGTGATCTTCTGATCACATGCCTTGTGTTGATGTTTTTTGAACATAGATCCTTTGAGTTAGACAAGAAAATAAGCTAATCAAAGATATATCCTCTATGAAGGCCAAAAGGAATCAAACATAAATATACTAGTCATATTAGGATTAGTCCCAACTCCTATAAATAGGAGTCAAGACCATTGGGAAATGGACTTTCACCCTCTCAACTTTAATATTGCTTTAATATTGCTTGTATCCTTTTCATTTACAATCTTTGTATTGACATAGGTATTAAAGTGATGATACTAGAGCAACCTTTAGTAGCCCCCATAGCCTAATATTCATTTCTTATAGGTGATTCAATCATCTAGGAAATCCCAACACAACACCATGCTTTAATCCATGTGTTATTTACAATTGCATGACATATAATCCTTACACACATTCAATATCGCACTCTCTTAAAGATGCTTGATGTAACCCAATGGCCTTAGCTTCTATAGACAACTGAAAATATTATATAAATATATTGGGTTAAGCCTATTAATTTATTTGACTTGACTTATTAGATTAGGTGACAGGGTTTAATGAGCCTAATTCAATTTTTGGGATAACTAAATGAGAATTGGCTTGGTGAGCTTGAAGCAAGGATCGTTAAATCGGTTGCCTACATCCAACCTTTCTCAGATAGGCTCTTGCATTTATGAGGAATGCTACTTGCCTTTGGCCTATAGTAAGCTTATTAAGATAACCTTAAAGTGAGCAAACTCCATCTCATCCATTAATTGCTAAGGTGATATGACAAATGTCTTCAGGCCTAAAAATCTATAAATACTCAGCTATTTCTCCTCGTTAGAAGAATTTTTCCGGATTCTAGATATTAGAGAAATAGTGTTCCATTGAAAATTCTCTATTCTCAAAGATCAAATAAGACTTTGGGTGAAGAACGGTCTCTATTACTCAAGAATTATAAGGTTAATGCTTGAGGTCCCCTTAACTCCCTTGTCTATCACATATACATTCAAGACTTTCAAGATTGCATATTTTTCCTCTACACCACTTTCTCCCTAGTCATCCCATCACATGCTATCTCTACATCACTTCTCTAAATTCTCATGTAGCACGATACTCATGTAACACTCACGTGACTACTCCTTGCCCCACACACTTCTACAGCTCCAAATGTCTCTCTCTAACCGTCATGCTCTTTAAATTTCATTCAATCTAATTTAGGAACAACATTTTTGAGATCCTCGAATCTTCCAAAAGCACTTTTTTATTTATATTCATATGTTTAATTCTATGGGATTATTTCAATGTGCATCATCAAAGCCTTCCCTTCTTTCTTTTATTTGTTGTTGTGTGGTGGGGCTGCTGTAGTAGATTGATCACATGCAATAAGTATCTTAATCAGTTTAGGAGAAGCTTTAAGTAGATGAGAGATTTGCTCAATGTTCTTGATTGTTCTTTGCTCATTCTTGAGAGATTGCTAGTTTGATCTTCTGTTAAGCTATTTCAGTAGACCTTTAGCATTTGTCTTAAACTTGCCAATGCTTAAAATGAATGGGATGAGAGGAAGAACCTCTTATTTATAAAGTTTCGCAACTCATCTTCACCATAAGATGACTCCCAAATGGATGGCTCAAATCAAGTGTTATGGGTGATCATTACATCATAAAAAAAGGATCTAATGGCTCACATTAGACCCTTCTTTTCTCCTTATCCTTCATGGGCTTAGATATGGGCTTAGGTAGGAGGCTTATAAGAAATAAAAGAAGCCCATTTGTTTTATAAATAAGTCTAAGGCTTATTTAAGCCCTTTCAAAGCCTATTAAAGCTAGACAAAGTGCACCTGAACTTGAGAAAGCCTTTTTTGAGTCTGTTTTTCATGCATGAGAAAATCGAATAAGGCCGAGAGTGAAAATCTGATCCAACAATCCCTATCTGAACCTACCGAGAGTCGTGTTTAGGTTTAGGCATTTGATCAAGTCAATCTCTTTCAACTCCCTATAGAACATGTGTGATGCACCAAACTTAGTATGATGCTAATGGAAAAATTGTTTCTTCTACTTGTTGATAAATTGGAGTAGAATGAATCGGTATTTTTGTTGCTATCATGAAATTCATTTCTTTATGTGCTTCATGTTACGCATTGTAATGATCTCGTTGCCTCCAGAAAGTTGATTTGCATTCATGGCATGAATTGGTAATTTGGATCTTCCTTATGATTTCTCCATTCATGGACCTTTGTAGGGAGAGATAGAGTTGTCTAAACATTTGTAGAAATCTGATGCTTCAAAACCTTTTTTTCTCTTTCTTTTTTTTTTTCATGATTATCAAATGATGAATTTGTTAGATTTCAATTTGCTTTAGCTCGTTAAATCTTCAATGAAGTAAGCCGCCCTCATAAATTATCCTAAAAGTGTTGGTACTAATTATTTGGAAGCTTCATAGTAACTTCTTCAAATCATCCTTCTTCACATAGGATGAAACAATAGGTGTAGAATTGACTTTAACTTAGAGCACTAGTGCAACATTGTAAGTTGCAACTATGCTAGTCACACCAAGCTACACAGTACACCTAGACAAAGAAGACCCTCTAAGTAGGTCCTTGCCTCCTCCGTTGTAGGAGGCATTAGCTCATTTAAAGTTTGGGGTAACAATGGCTATAGTCCCTCTTCCTCTTATCCCCTTCACCTTCTATAGGGACTTAGCTCACTAATTTGCATTAAGTATTTAGCAGAGTGTCATGTTAAGCTCCCTTTAGGGTAACAACAACAACAGGCATAAATCTAAAAGCTTGCATTCCTAGCATAGGTAGGGTGACCCCTGGCAGTGCAACCACAGATGCAGTAATAGCAACTTCCATGCCATGTAGGAATTGCATAAAATTGTTGAGAAATTAATTGAGAATATAGGTATTCTCCTACATAGTACATGTCATTAGTGAAGCATTAGCAACAAATGCTTGTTGTGCGATTGTAGGTGTTGTGACTTACTTTGTCACATGAACTTGCTCAATGACACCAAGATTGGTTTCCCGAGTGTTAACACTCTCATTTTTTCCATGTCTCGCATTAGTAGATGCCATTCTTAGTCAATTACTCTCTTCCCTAGTGGAGTCACCAATTAATGTGTGGTAAGGTTATTGCAATAGACTAATCAAGTGTAGTAAGTGTGCTAGTCGATTTAAGAGAAACCTTGAGTAGATGACATGTGGAGGATGTTACAAGAAGAGGTGTGGGGGGAAGAAAAGGTAAACTCGGTATCTTAAATGTGTGTGTGTGATAGTGAATCACACTTAATTTTCTTGATCATTCTTTGCTTGTTCTTGAGAGATTTACTATTTTGATCTTATTTCAACAAAGTTTTGGCATTTATCTTAAACTTACCAATGTTCAAAATGAATGAGATGAGAGGAGGAACCTTTTAGTTATAGAGTTTAGTAGTTCATCTTGATCGTAAGATGGCTACTAGATGGAGGCCTTAGACTAAGTGTTGTAGGTGACTGTTAGATCATAAAAAAGGATCCAAGAGCTCACATTAAACCCTTTTTTCTCCTTCTTCTTCATGGGCTTATATATGGGCTTAGGTAAGCCCAAAGGCTTATAAAAAATAAAAGAAGCCCATTTATATTATTTGCAAGGCCTATTAAAGCTAAACAAAGCCCACTTAAGCTTGGGAAAGCCCTTTTCTAAGTTTGCTTTTCATTCAAGAGAAAATTGAGTAAGGCTAAGAGTAAAAATCTGATCCAACAATCCTTATTCTAAGCTTACCAAGTCAAATCTCCCTATGACATCCCTAATTTGACCGACTTTCTTAGACCCAATCAATAACCTAAGAAACTCGTAAATAGCATTAAATTGAGCCAAAAATCTAATTATTGAATTGACCCTCTACAATTGTAATTTTGCATACTAACTTTCAATTGCTATAAATGATCTTAAAAATTTTACAAGTTATAAATTAACACTTTTAAATTTCAAATAATTAATTGTAAAAATTGTCAAAATTCAAATACTAATACATCATTTACCTAATGTATAAACACATATGGACATATATATAATGAATATGTTATATCTTTGTAGAGGCTATTTTGGTAATTAGGTTTTTAGCCTAATTTAATGCCATGGTTTAGTTTCTTAAGTTAGTGATAGGGTCCAAGAAACCAAACCTAATCAAAGATGCCTTATGGAGATCTAGCATAGTAGATTTAGAATAAAGATCGCTAGATTGGTATTTCCACTCTCCACCTTACTTGGTTGTCTCTTGTGCAAAAAGTAAGCTTGGAAAAAGTATTTTTGAGCTCATTTAGACTTCATTTAGCCTCAAAAGGAATTATGTGGATTAAAATAAGAACCATAGGCTTATGTTAATATAATAGGCTTCTTTCCTTTTCTTAAAAGTCATTAGGCTTATTCAAGCCCATGTTAAGCCCATGCCCATAACCAAGCTTAAACCTATAGTCCATGTAAGAAAAGAAGTAATAATTACTAGTTGTTAGATCATTATGAGTGATCCAACGATTGCTAGAAACTACAAATCTCAACTATCCATCTCAACTTCATCTAACAATTGATATCAGGGCCTCAAATCTTATGTAGAAGCCTCCTCCTCCTCATTTGGAACATTTGAGGCTAAGGGCAACAAAAACATCAATACTCCACCAAAATGACTCCGCAACAAATCAAATAACAAATTTATTAAGAACAATCCAAGAACACATCAACATCAAATTTGATCCATTGTCACATTTGTGCTTTAAGAATTTGAGCTTGCCTGTTCTTTTTCCCATGCCTCTATCTAAAATCATCCCTCCACATATCATTAAATCACGACTTTTCTAAGATTAACTACTGTGTTTGCTACACGTGATCGATCATCTATAGGAACCCCCTATACAATCTTATATATGAGTGTATTTATGTGTATCAATGTTACATATAGTATGATTTATATAAAAAGTACTCTCCATATTGTCTATAATTTTATATCTTGATTGCATTCAAAAGCTACCCCCATCAATATATATAATGTTTATAATACATTCTATTTACGAAATATAATTTTATATTTTGTTGCTAAGTTTTTTAAGGTATTTATATATATAAGTTATAATTTTTGTAAATATCTATAAATATATTAAAGTTCTAGAAATATCTTTTCTTATATATTACCAAGAGTGGTTTCATTAGTAAATGAAAAATCAAAAGAAATCATAACATATAGTGTTTCTCTAATTGAATATAAGGAAACTAGAAATTCCTATTATAGAAAAACTTCTTCAACAAAACCTTACCAATATAAGATTACACATTAGGTTTTTGAACTACCCCACAAAAATAAAATTAAAAAGAAGGGCATTTTGATAATTTCCTTTGCTAATAACTCGTAATTAATGAAGTTATATTTTATATTTAATTTCGAACAATGGTAATTTATAATGAGCACCTATGTAGTGACTAGCATGGACCATATGGAAACCATGGACAAAATATAAACTAAAAAAGAAAAAAGAAGAAGAAGAAAAAAGAAAGTAACCTTCTCAGTCTATTGCTCGCCATGATCTTCATTAAGGAAAGGGAATTCTACTGCGTTTCCTTTTGATTTTCATTATGTTGTTATGATGTGAGGTAGAATCTAATTAATCTATCCTTTATGGTTTAAGGAACATTTGAGGAACAAGTATTTGCAATAGGGTGTTTTAGGTTATTGAAGAGACACTAATCAAAGGTAAGAATTGATACATTTTTTTATTCAACTTATGATAAATTGAAATCTAATTACATGAATTTAGGGCCAATACTGGAAAACTTTAGTATTAATGCTTTCTTTTTGGTGGCTCAAACCTTAAGAGAATTAGGTTTTCCCAATTTATTTAAGGTTATGATCTATAGTGACTTAATTTGATCCTTTACATAGTTGTTTTTGAGATTTAAGTTTGTATATCTATGAAATAGAGTAATTCTTGAGAAGGAAATAGGAAAAAAAGTCAACATTGAGACATTAAAAGGGATATAGAACATGTGAATTAAAAAGTTGTTGATTATGAGTTAGTGACTCTGTGTAAATTATGAATTTATAAGAGTCGTTTATGGGTTGGAATTACAAAGTGTTATCATGAGAAATACTAAAGGTTTTTACAGATGTTGAATTGCTCATAAGAAGTAATTTTTTTACAATGTGAATTTGTGAATAATTGAAAAGTGGTTAGATTTAAACAATAGATGATTTAAGGTCGAGTTGTTGGTAATAAGAAATCCAAGAACAACACATGTTATTATGAAATATTGCTTGCTATTTCATAACAAGTATTGTCAATAGAAGTGTTCATTTCTAGAAAAATTGAAAGTTTGTTGTACTTTAGTTTTTGGAAAACAAGTTTGTAATTCATTGGTGATGAGAAGATATTAACAAAACGTTAGTTCATTGAACGTTGGTGTTGTAATAGAAATTGTTGTTATGAAAAAGAGTGTTATGATTCGCTTTGATATGGAATTCTTAGTGGAAGCATGTTTATGTCAAAAAGAAAAGAAGAAGGAGAAGAAGAAAAATTAACCGATATTTAATTTATAACCAAAAGAAAATTGAAAAAAAAATATTATACTTAGCACTCATATATTTTAGCTTAATAGTTACTTAGTCAGTTGAAAGTTAGATATCTTGTAAGCTAATTATTAAAAAGAAGAATTTTAAACTCATAATTAGTTCAAAAAGAAATAGTTAATAGATTAAGATTATTAATAATGTTACTATTAAATGCATATTTACATGCAAAATGGAAAGTTGATTATTGGTAATAATGGTAGTATTGAATTTGACCACTCAATTATACTTCAAGTATACTTTGAATAAGCTCAAACTTTTAAAGCCAATTTCAACATATTTAAATTGGCCGTTTAAATTTGGCTTGAAAGTTATTATTTACTAGTGAAAGAGATAACATTAATAACTATTAATGACAATATGGTAATAGCATATAAACCATAAATATTACTAATACTAACAATAAATGAGTAAATAAATATGTAATAGCAATAACAACACATATACTTACATATATGTAAGGGAAAAAAAAGTAATAATAACATTATCTATATATGTGTGAATATATATAAGGGAGCAAATAAATAATAATAATAGTAATCATAATTGATAATAAGTAAATAAACAAATAAGTATTGTACATATATACATATATAAGTAATAACCAAAAGAAATAAGGCACATAAATACATATAAGTAAATGAGCTAGTCATATTTGAATAGATTGATAATAATGGATAAGTAGTTGTTAGTAATTATCTAATTTATGAGGTAGGTAGTAAATTATATTATAAGATAATCAACCTTATTTATCAACATTATAACTTGGTATGGAATAGAATTTTATGTAACAAATTCTTTATGTTCTAAACCATAGGTGTTAATTAGTGATCGTCGATTTAGGTAAAAAATTTGTAGTCATTAAGTATGAACCAAGATGTATGTATTATATAATATGAATTATGGTTAAGTGATGCTAACAAAGTGAGAAGTTTAATTGCATAGGACATAGGTAAGTAACCTTGGATAGTAACAAATGTATCATGATCAAAATGATAACATAATTGCTTGTTGCTTGTGTTTTGTTGGGACTAAGTATCCATATGATTGGTGAGTCAGTGTAGCACCCAATGATTAGTGTGTGATGGTATCCCTAATGGAGTTGTATATATAGATAATTTGGTAGTTTTAGGTGTCGATGTTCTTGGCGGGTTGTTAATCATGGTGTTGTTGTGAAGACGAATTAGGTAACAGTAGAGAGAAATTGCAAGTTGGGTTTGTAAACACCTCATTTTTGCCCCTAATAATTAATAATGGTCAATTTTCTCATTTTTTACAATTTTTCTTCTAATTTAACAAAAATAGGAAAAATATTCAAAAAATAAAATAAATAGGAAAAATATATCAATTTTGGAAAATAATTGTAGAAATAATAAGAAAAATAGTTGTAAACACCCAATTTTTGCCCTAATGAACAATAATAATCAACCATAATTATCGAGTCTAATTTTTGAATTTCCCATTCCTAATCCGATCTAGACTAGACCCTATGCTCATCTAATATAGATCCTCGACTTGAGTTAGGAATTTCGTTTAATTTTGGAGTCGCCACCCAACTGTTGTTGGTAAAAATTGAATTAAGACTAAAGGAGCGGATTAGTCCTAATTTAGACCACTAGTCGTCGTGATTTCCTCTTTTCGTTTTTGTGAAAAGAGGAAAAAAGAAAAACCAGAGTTTCTAAGCTCGGAGGCTAACTTATTAAAACCCTAAGGTTACCACCTAATCTCCTAAAATTATCTTCATCTAGAAATGTCTTTTATTTTGTTTCTGTTGCTTTTTATTGTGTTTTTGGGTGGATTATTTTAGGAAAATGATTTTTTATTCATTTTATGGGTTGCCCCAAATGGGTACCTACGTACCTGCTATTTAGGATCAAACAAGCCATAGATCGCTTTTATTGAAAACTTTAAGTGTGTTTGTGGATTTTAATTGTAAAATTTCTTCTGATTTATGTTTTCACCATTTTAGGATTTTTCTAAAAAAAAATCTAAGCTTGAGCTTTAATTTGATCTTTGAAAATGACTTTAAGGGAAAACATCAATTTTGGATTTATTTGAGAAAATAACTTTTCATAAGTGATAAAACTCATTTATTTTATTTTATTTTTACTTATTTATGCTATTGTAAATTTTTATTATTAATTTTTATGATTTTTATTGATTTATTTATTTTATTAATTTTTATATTTTTTATAGTCTTTATGATTTTTATTAGTTTTATCATTTTTATGAGTTTTCATGATTTTTATAATTTTTGTTAATTTTTCATAATTTTTATTTTATTTAGAAAAATTTTCCCAAATTTTTATCTATCCTATTTTAAAATCTAAAGTTTTATTATCATTTTTCTAATATTTTTATAGTTTTCTACATTTTTATTATTTTGATTATATATATATTTTTTATTATTAAATCCTAAAAAATCTAATTCCTAACATTTTTCTATTTATTGAAATATAAATAACACATAAGTAAATAAATAACAAATAAATAAATGACAAATAATTAATTCGAAATAATTCAAATAAATAAAATAACTAAAAATATTAAAAAAAAATGGAAAATCCGACTTACCTAGATCCGGGTCGATCGGGTCAAATCGGGTCGAAGCGGGTTGGGTCAGATCGGTTGGACACGGTGATGGGGAGTGCTTGTTGACGGCGTTCCGGCGGCCATTTGCAATGGTTGAGGTATCGAATCCTAGGTTATCAAGGGTGAGGAATCCACTGGTGGCGACGGTTTGCTTCAGAAACGCCTCCTGGTGGTTGCTTAGCTCTTAATCGGCGGTCGCGACTTCGAACTTTTCCGGCAGACTCTGATTCTCTCTTTTCTCTCACTTTCTCTCGCTTTTGATCTGTGTTCTAGCTTCCTCCCCTCCTCCTCTATTTATAGCCGCTCACAAACTCCTCCGGATAAGCTCAAATCCACTTATTTGGATAAACCCATTTTTTTTTCGTTTCGGATTCGGCCTTATCTCGGCAATTTGATGTCAATCCCTTGTTTTTCTCTGATTTATCTGATGGATTTGGCTTTATCTCGACAGTAATCCAAAAGATTTGAGGAAAAACGAACGATTCCACCTTCGTCGGACCTGCTCCGGCTTCCTCTCGCGTCTGTTCGAGCGAAGAAGATGATCACGCGCAACACATGTGACTTTCCCTGGCCAATCACGCTTTGCCACGTGGCAGCTTGAGGCAAAGGCGAAAAAAAAAAATTGCACAGAGTGCTCAGGGGGGATTCGAACTCGGGACCTCAGACCCTCCACATGTTCCAGGCGCACACACGAGCCAGCTGAGCTGGCCTAATTTCCCGATTTTTTCTATTTCGCAAATTGTATATATGCGATGCAATTTTTTTTATTTTTTTGTATTTTTTGAAATTTAAAAAATTTGTAAAAATTATTTAATCCTTATTATTGCCATTTCTGAAATTATTTTTCAAAATTGATGTGTTTTCCTATTTATTTTTATTTTTTGAATGCTTTTCCTATTTTTTCCAAATTAGAGAAAAATTGGAAAAAATTGGGAAAAATTGGAAATTGATTATTATTGATTATTATTGATTCTTAGGGCAAAAATGGGGTGTTTACAATAATTAATTTCCAATTTTTTTCTATTCTTTCTATAATTTAGCAAAAATAGGAAAAATATTCAAAAAATAAAATAAATAAGAAAAATACATCAATTTTGGAAATTAATTGCAGAAATGGAAATAAAAAGGATTAGATAATTTTTAAAAATTTTTGAAATTCCAAAAAATACAAAAAAAAATAAAAAAATCGCATTGCATATATGTAAATTGCAAAATAAATAAAATCGCGAAAGTGGGCCAGCTCAGCTAGTCCAAACCAGGGTCAGGTGCACGCGGGAGTGGGCTCGGTTAGGGGTTCGAAACGCGAGGGAAGCAGATTCCGCGTTTTGCGATTTTTTTCTTTGCTTGGGACACGTAGCAGCATCTGATTGGCTGGAGCGGACGTACGCATTGGGTGCGTGATCTTCTTCAACCTCCGTTCGAGATCGCCGGTGAGGAGAAAAATTCAAATTTCGGCTGTTTTGATTCAATTTCTTGCACAAATCCAACAAATCTTCAACAGAAATAAGATAAACATCATCCAATTGGAATCAAATCGCAACAAATCGATAGATTTATACAAATCAGAGATGGGCTTTTAACCGCAAATCCGATTTGCTTCAATCGGTGAAAATCCAAGCTTATCCAGCTCGATTTCTTACACCTATAAATAGAGGATGAAGTGGAGAGGTAGTAGATCGGATTAGGAATGGGAAATAAAAAATTAGACTCGACAGGATGGCGACTCCGCTGGGGACCCTCTCTAATAGGCTAGCCATCTAAATCTCCTCAAATTGCTCCTTTTTAAGAAATGTCTTTTGATTATTGTTCTGTTGCTAACCTTTCAGGGGTTTAGCTAAATTTATGATTCAGTTATTTTACTCTTGTTGTTGTGTCTGCATGCATACAATTGTGTGAATAGATACGGTCAAACCCGAGCCGTCTTAGGACCTTAGGACGGGGGGCCATTGTGTAGGTTTCGGGTGAAGTGATGTGATCACCGTTCGGGACTGATTAGGCTACCCCACCCAATGCTTCGATATGGCTTGAGATCCATTTCTTTGAGAATGCGGGAGGCCATAGAGCTTGGGAACTAGTTAGAACCTACCTATTTGCATACATAATGTCACGGGTTGCCAATTGATGATGATGTAATATTTCTTTGTTCATGGAGTTCAGATCTATTTCCCTGTAATGTTATCATAGTTCTGGTTGTAATTAGGAAATTTCTGTTGTAATAGATGGCTAGTATCGCAGTTGACTGCCTCCTCTGTAAAGAAATCTGATGTGCAAACCTTTGGATCTGAAATTGGTATTGGACCACTAGTTCACCCTATACAACCCAGAGGAGCAGGCCTTCATCCAACAGAAAATAGAGCCCATCCTCTCGCTGATGAAGATGGAGATGAACTTGCCCTTGGTATGAGCCATGCTCCACCTATGGGAAATAGAGTCCACAGCTTTTTTCATCGGGCCACATGAGATTACTCCTACTCTAGAAGAGTACACCCAGTTGCTACAGGCTCCAACACTAACCAACCAAGTCTATGTACCAGACCTTGAGGCCGGGCCAGCCGGTATTTTCAACAGACTCTTGGGTATCCGCAAAACAGCAATCAATAAAGCCTTAGCAGATTGTAACGGATACTGTATACAGATGGACGAGTTGGAAGCCTGGTTCATTGCCCGAGAAGACAATGGAGATAGGAAAGACATACTGTGTGGGGACCCCAAGACTTATAGACAAAGAAGGGTGAATGCTTTCATCCTGACAGCTTTTGTCACCATACTATTCCCCACTAGAACTTTCTATGTCCACTAACGAGTTGCAAAATTGGTGACCCAATTCCTGGAAGGGAGATCTTACATCTCGGCTTTATTGGCTGAACAAATCCGGAACTTAAACTTTGTCCAGAAAAAAGGCTACGGGATCCTCCACTCAAATATCAACCTTATACTGATATGGTTTGTAAGCCACCTCAAGTGTTTTGGGCTGAACATGGTCCGGAAAACCTTGGCTCAACAAGTGGATCTCGTGGACTCATTCATAGAGAAGATAAAGCTACCCAACGACCTTACCAACCACAGTTGGGTAGAAGTTCTTAGAAGTTTCAGTGCCGATGACATCCTGTGGACAGCCGGATGAAGTTGCTACGACAAAATTATCTTAACTTGCAGTAACTTTCAAGCCGTGCCTCTGATTGGAATCAGCGGGTGTATAGGTTATCACCCCAACTCGATGGTCCACCAGTTTGGTACTATTCAAGACATAGTTTATTGGCCCTCGCTGGAGACAGTCACATTCAAGTACCAAGATCTGAACTTACTAGTGGCTGAAAATTTTGCTAAGCTGGCAGAGGTCAAAGCACTTTGGGAAGCCATAATCGAAAGCCCGAACGTAGACCTCGGAGAGCTAGATGGCGAAGTGGGAAAACATCGAGCCACCAGGGAGTTTGTAATCCACCAGCTATATCAGATAGGGGAAAGAGCATACCGGGTCCCAGATGCCACCCAACTGAGGCCAGACAAGGTAAATCCGGAGTTAGATTCCTACCTAAAGTAGGTCAGGGCCCGGATGGAGGTATATTTTGAGGCTGTAGATTATAAAAAGGACATCTGGAAAGGTTAATTCAAGGAATTCGACCAAAGAAACAAAGCCTTCGAAGCTCAACTGGAGAAGACCCAAGCCAAAGTCAAAGAATTAGAAGCCATCATCAATGGGAAGCTTGAGTCTCCACAACAGAAGACCAAGAAAGCTAGGAAATAGATTATCATTGTACTCTTTCATTTGTTTTAAGTATCGAACTCCAAAGTTTCCAATATTAATAAAAATAAAGTTTCAATATTACATCATCAATCAATTGTTAGCCCCTTTTTATTTTTAGCATCCGTGTGAAACATGTATCACATTTGCATGCATTATACTAAAAAAAGAAAAAATGCGCGTCATGTATCAAAATAGCTCTTAAACAACCGAACCCTCCCAGAAGCCCAATTTGCACACATTCAAGAACAAAATGGCAAACAGTGGCAACAACCGCAACAGTGCAAGTGCTGATGCTGCTTCAGACTCTAGGATCGTATCCCTGGAACAAACGGTCCAACAGTTAGTTGCACAAGTCCACCTCCTGAATGAAAGCATCGGCCTCCTTCGCACCACCCAACCGACCCGAGAAGAGCATTCAGGGGCCAGAAAAGGGAAGGCAGTGGAGGGGCAGCCTCCAGAGTATGAAGAAATCAATTCCCACCTCAACCCAGCCTTTAAGTATGAGCCGAGAATCAACCAGGGTCCAACCTCTGATGACCTGAAAAAAGAGATGGAGGAGAGACAGAAAGAGATGAAAAAAAGACTCTTCCAACAGCTGGCTGATAAGATGAAAACAATAGAGGGGCCTGATGGTTTCGAGCAAGTCGAGATCACCAATCTGCTAGCATATGGGGAAGAGGTGTACCTTGACAATTCATGACCCCGGAATTTGAGAAGTACGACGGTACTAGATGCCCCAAAATGCACACAAGGTTATACGCTCGGAAGATGAGCAAGTACGCTCAATATGACCAATTGATGATCCAGACCTTCCAGGACAGCCTTACGGGCCCTGCATTAGTCTGGTATGCTCACCTGGATTTCAATCAGGTCAACACCTGGGAAAAGCTTGTCCGGGCGTTTTATGACCAGTACAAGTTTAATATTGAAGTCACCCCCTTAGTGATCGATCTAGGGAGTCTTCGAAAAAGGCACCCTGAGCCTTTTAAAGAGTATGCTCAGCGTTGGAGAGCTCAAGTAGCCAAGGTAGCAACCTCAATTTCTGAGAAATAATTGACATCCATATTTGTCAACACTCTAGACAAGACCTACTTCTCACATCTAGTGGGCTAGACATCATCCAGCTTTGCGGAAGTGGTAGCTGCAGGGTGCCAGATTGAAAGTGCCATCACCACAGGCAGGCTCCAAGCAATGGATCCTCCTAAGGTCACACCAGTACAAAGGCCCTTAGGAGGTAATAGAGCAAAGGAGTCCACTGTCAGCACAGTTCACTCCGGTAAAGCAGACAAGGCCGGAACTCGTGTGACATTTCAGACCACAAGTACCCTAGCCCAGCACTCCATGGCAAATCATGCCCAAACTACCAAGGTCCCAAGACAATTCACTCTAATTTCGATCCCGCTCAGCCAAGTCTTTGCTCGGCTACGGGAAGATAATTTGATCAGCTTCGAAATCCCAAACAATCGGTACAAGCCCTGAAACTTTGACTCAAACCTCAAATGTGACTATCATATGGGTCAAGAGGGGCATTCTACAGACAGATGCTGGAGGCTCCGACACAAAATCCAGGATTTGATCGACATCGGAATTGTACAGCTGGATTTTGTTAACACCCCAGCACTCAATGTCAACACCAACCCGCTACCCAATCATAAACCTACCATCAATATGATCACATCCGAGGAGTCAGCTTCCAAAGAAGCCTCTAAGCAAAAGGTGACGGACCAACAGAAAAAGCAGTCCCGTCAAGCTCTAGAGAAAACCCCCAAGTCACATATCAAAAGGAGATGGCTAGCCGGAGACCCAACAGTCGGTACCTTGGGGGAATCACATGGGAGATTCGAGTACCTAGTGAACTATTCTTATACCCCAACGGTGTATGGGCTGCCTAGCGGATGGGGGCTCGAGTTTGAAAAAGAGGACAACCTACCAAAAGAAGGGGAGGAGTTTGTGAACATGATCAATTCAAATCAAAAGCCAAGAGTCATAAAATGCTATGAGGGACAGTCAACTGAGATACAGATCCTAAAGAAAAGATATGTGTTCAATGTCCCAATACCGGCAGAGAGGTATAAGGCCGCACCTTTTGACTATCAGGCCCTCGAACAAGAGCGACCTCCTATGGTGGGAGGAATCACCCGCTCTAGGAGAGTATATGACCTGAAATATAAAATCCCAACCAAAGAGCCCAACATGGAGAAAGGAGAAGAAGAAGAAGAGGGGCTCGCTGCATTTACAAAAATGGTCAAAGCGAGTGAATACAAGATCATGAAACAACTAAACAAAGTTCCAGCCCAAATATCACTTATGGGTCTTCTTACAGCCTCTAAGCCCTACAGGGAAGCACTCTTCAAAGTGCTAAAATAGATTCAAGTCCTAGAAGGCATCACTATAGACAAAATAAGTCATGTGGTGAATTTTATTTTCACCATGGACCAGATATCTTTCTCCTCGGAAGAGCTAGGAGAGGATGGAGACCAACATACAAAACCACTGTTCATAGTGGTAAAGTGTAACGACACGATTGTCTCCCGAGTACTCATTGACAACGGGTCGTCCCTCAATGCTTGCCGGTTGGCTACCCTTGACTTATTGGGGGTCGATCCAAGCAATATTAAACCTAGCCCAACGGTGGTCAGGGCTTTTGAAGGGTCGAAAAGAGACATAGTAGGGGAGATAAACCTACCGGTGGAGATTAGCCTGCAAGTGTTCTACATATCTTTTCAAGTCCTCGACATCCTAAGATCTTTCAACCTACTCTTGGGAAGGCCTTAGATACATACTGCTGGGTCAAATTTATTGCAAATGGGTAGATAGTCACTGTGCTGGGCGAGCAGGATTATGCCATCTACAAAGAAACCGCCATACCATACATTAGGGAAGATGGTTCAGAAGACCTTGGTCTCCAGATATTCAATGAGGTGAATGTGGTGACCAGTAAGGAGGGCCATCAGTTTAAGGAGGGGCAGCAAGGGACGTTTGGACTAAGGTACGTTCCCACAGCTCGGGAAGAAGCACAAGCCAGAGGTGTCAAATGCAGGACGAAGGAGAAGCCAAGCAACACCCCGATGCGTATTCCACCCCTCCAGCAATCTTTCAGAAAAGCAATTGTCATTCAAGAGCCAAGGATAAGCAAAGATGACGTCAGCAATGGGAGCCCAACCCCTCGCACGTCCGAACAGCATCCAGCTCTCAATAATTGGTTCTGCTATCCTATTGATAGCTCTAGGTCAGCTTAAGGATAGAGAACGATTGTTAAATAAATTTTTATTGAGACTTCTTTATAATTCAATTACAGTTTGTCTTACTTATATGCTTTCATTTTACTTTACCTAGATCTCCTACCATCGAACATCAGGGACATTTCGCGCAAGTAGAAAATAAAAACGCTGATATCGTTTCCGACGCTGTTGGGTCAGTTGTTGGAGGCGATATCCTTGACAACGAAATAATACAAGAAAATTGGCAAAAACATGAACAAAGCGGAATTTCAATTGATGAGCCAGTGGAGATAATAAATCTTGGAAGCATGGAAAAACCTAAAAACCTTAAAATCAGAACCAGTTTAAGTGACGAGCAAAAGTGTGAAATGACCGAACTGTTGATCGAATATGCAGATGTGTTCGCCTGGTCATATAGTGACATGCCAAGACTAAACCAATCAATAGTGGTTCATAGGCTTCCCACAAGGGAAGATGTCAAACCTAAAAAGCAAAAATTGAGAAGATTTAGGCCTGACATCTTACTAAAGATTAAGGAAGAAGTCAAGAAACTACTAGAAGTAGGGTTCATCGAAGTGTCCGATTACTCAGAATGGGTAGCGAATATAGTCCCTGTTATGAAAAAGAATGGAAAAGTACGCGTATGCGTAGACTTCCGGAACTTAAACCAAGCTACGCCAAAGGATAACTTCCCCCTTCCTCACATTGATGTTCTAGTGGACAACACTACAGGAAACCATCTTTTCTCATTTATGGACGGTTTCTCAGGATATAATAAGATAAAAATGGTTGAAGAAGATAAAACTAAAATGACTTTCATCGCAACATGGGGAACTTTCTGTTACAAAGTCATACCCTTTGGTTTGAAAAACACCAGGGCAACGTATCAGAGAGCTATGGTCGCAATACTTCATGACATGATGCATCGAGAAGTCGAAGTATACGTCGATGACATGATAGCCAAGTCTAAAGAAGAAGAAAGCCATATAGATATCCTGAGAAAATTGTTTAAATGATTGAGAAAATTCCAACTCAAGTTAAATCTGGAGAAGTGCAGTTTCGGGTTCACAACGGGCAAATTGTTAGGGTTTGTCATAGGTCGGGAAGGCATTAAAATCGACCCTGACAAAGTAAAGTCTATATTAGAGCTACCTTCCCCGCGCACTGTCAAAGAAGTAAGAAGTTTGCTGGGAAGGTTAAATTACATAGCTCGTTTCATCTCACAGCTCACAAATAAATGCAGGCCACTATTTCGTCTGTTGAAAAAGAATGCTGCAATAAAATGGGATGACGAATGCGAAGAAGCATTCAGGACGATCAAAGACTATCTCATAAAACCTCCAGTCTTAATAGTCCCGAAGCAAGGGAAGCCATTATTCTTATACCTCACAATACTCCCTAAATCCATGGGATGCGTGTTGGGGCAGAAAGATGAAGAGGGAAGAGAGCGTTCCATATATTATTTGAGCAAGAAATTCATAGACAGGGAACAGAGGTATTCAGAGGTAGAGAGGACTTACTGTGCTCTGATTTGGGTTATGCACCAGTTAAGGCAATACACCCTTTACTATCATATTAAGCTATTGGCAAGATATGATCCTCTGAAGTACTTGGCAGGGAAGCTCGTTTTGATAGAGAGAATCTCCAAATGGCAAATGCTCTTATCAGAGTTTGATATCACATACATAAATCAAAACTCGATGAAAGGGCAATCTTTAGCCGACCAATTGGCAGAATACCCTGTCGAGTAAGACTCCTAAGAAGTACAAGACCAATTCCTTAATGAAAACATATTAGCAGTGAAGGTACATCAATAGAAGATTATGGGATAGACGGGAACTCTAAGTGGAAAATGTTCTTCGACAGAGCCGCCAATGTATTCGGTTGTGGGATCGGGGTAGTGTTGATATCCCCAAACGGAACACAATTCCCTTCAGCGACAAAGCTCACATTTCCATATACTAATAATATTGCGGAATATGAGGTGTGCATCCTTAGCCTCAAAATGGCTTGCCACATGGAAATCCGCGAATTAGAAGTATACGGGGATTCATCACTTATCATACTACAGACAAGAGGGGAGTACAAGACTAAAGACCCCAAATTGGTACCATACCATCAACATTTGACAGAGCTAATTGAAGAATTTGAGGCAATCACTTTCACATACGTCCCAAGAATTCAGAATCAGTGTGCAGATGCACTTGCCACACTAGCATCTATGATCCAGATAACAGGGGGAGCCGAAATCCAACCGATGAAAATAGACATCGAGAATTGGCCCGCCTACTATTTAGCAACTGAAAAAGCATAAGATGACAAGCCTTGGTATCACGACATCAAAACTTTTCTTCAAGAAAGAAAATATCCTGAAATGACTAGCAAGAATGACCAGAGAACACTCAGAAGGTTAGCAAGTCATTTCTTATTAAGTGGGTCTATACTTTACAAAAGATTGTCTGATACCACCTTGCTAAGATGTGTGAATAAAAATAAAGCATGCAAACTGATGAAAGAAGTACATGAAAGGGTATGTGGACCTCATATGAATGGCTACATGTTGGCCCGAAAAATCATGAGGTTGGGATACTATTGGCTAACCATGGAATCGGATTGCATAAAATATGTCAAGCACTGTCATTTGTGTCAAGTGTACGCAAACCGGATAAATGCTTCGCCCAACGAGCTACACTTGTTGTCAGCACCATGGCCTTTCTCCATGTGGGGAATCGACATAATAGGCCCGATCACTCCGACGGCATCCAATGGCCACAGGTCTATACTGGTAGCAATTGATTACGTCACCAAGTGGGTATAAGCTTCATCATATGCCAATGTCATAAAAGGGGTAATAGTCCGTTTCTTGAAAAGGGACATAATAGCTCGATATAGAGTTCCTGAGTCCATCATCACCAACAACGGTACCAATCTTAACAACAAGTCGATGACAGGTTTATGTCAACAATTCTACATAAACCATAGAAATTCAACTCCCTACTAACCTCAAATGAATAGGGCGGTAGAAGCAACTAACAAGAATATAAAAAAGATCATCGAAAAAATGACAACTACTTACAAAGACTGGCATGAGATGTTGTCGTTTGCTCTCATGGCTTATAGGACTTCAATAAGAACATCTACTAGAGCTACCCCATATTCATGGTATATGGTACTGAGGCAGTGCTACCAGTCGAAGTCGAAATACCATCATTCAGAATTCTATCATAAACTCAATTAACTGAATCAGACTAGGTAAAGAAAAGGCTTGACCAACTGAATCTGATTGATGAAAAAAGACTCACTGCACTATGTCATGGCCAATGTTACCAACAAAGGATGGCCCGAGCATTTAATAAGAAGATGAGACCTCGATACTTCAAAGAGGGGGATCTGGTGCTAAAGAAGGTTCTCCTGAATGCCCAAGACTCCAGAGGGAAATTTACCCCAAATTATGAGGGTCCGTATGTGATAAAAAGGGTATTGTCAGGAGGCGCTCTAATATTAACTCAAATGGATGGTCCAGAATTAAGAGACCCCATTAATGTAGATGCTGTGAAGATGTACTATCCTTAGGCGAGGGAATTGAAATTTTGCCAATGTTTATGAAAGCTAATATTCAATACAAGTTTCGTTGAGTCTAGTTTTCATTTTTTTTACAAGCAAAGTTAATATCTCTGAATGGTCAATAATTCCAACCAATTCTCATTACAACAAACATTCCTAAACACATCGCTTCACCAATGAATGATATACACTAAAATGATAATGAATCTCAATAAATTTTGTGATATAATTCTATCTATTTTTTAGCCTTAAAACTTGGTGCATTAGTAGGATAACACTATTGTCAAAAGAGCCATGCGCACAAGAAAGGAAGCACATCCAGATCTTCAGCCCTGTGTTAAAGCAAGAGTAAACGAAGCAGGAGAAAACCAGCATGAAAGTTCGGTTGTTTGGGTTGCTATCCACGATAAATTGGCGAACATATTAAAATGAATAACTATCATCCACATATCATGAAAACATCAAATCATTTAGCTCAGTCAGTAAAAGTATGTTCAAAAGCATAAGGTTAGTCAGCCCATAATGGGGCACTTCCCTAAACATCCTCTCATTTGGTCAGCACATAAGGGCACCTTTCGAGACATTTCTTCCTGTTATAGGTTAGTTAGCCCACATTGGGGCACTTCCCTAAACATCCTCTCGTTTGGTCAGCACATTAGGGCACCTTCCGAGACATTTCTTCCTATCGTAGGTTAGTCAGCCCGCATTGGGGCACTTTCCTAAACTTCATCTCTCCGGGTTAGCCCATAGGGGCACTTTTTGAGACGTTTCTCCCCATAGGTTAGTCAGCCCACAATGGGGCACTTCCCTAAATAACTCTTCTCAAGGTCAGCTTGTAGGGGCACCTTTTGAGACATTTCTTCCCCAGGGTCGTGAGTCTAAAAAGACACTTCCCGCTATAGGTTAGTCAGCCCACAATGGGGCACTTTCCCAAACACACCTTCAAAAACGTCAGCTCATAGGGGCACCTTTTTTAGGCATGTCCTCTCTCTATAGGTCAGTTAGCCTGCGAAGGGGCACTTTCCTAGACACCTGTTCTTAAAGTTAGCTTAGAGGAGCACTTTTCGAATTTATCGATTAGTTAGCTTAGAGGAGCACTTTTCGAATCTATCGATCAGTTAGCTCAAAGGAGCACTTTTCAAATCTATCGATTAGTTAGCTCAAAGGAGCACTTTTCAAACCTATCAATCAGTCAGCTCGTAGGAGCACTTTTAAAATTGCAGGTAACCGATTAGTCAGCTCATAAGAGCACTCTTCGAAGGTATTTTTCCAAATAGTCGCTAGTCTAGTCAGACGCTTCCGTTGACAGGCGGCCAGCTCATAAGAGTGCTTCCTAAGACAATCTTCTCTTCAAGGTTGCTAGTTCGATAAGACGCTTCCTATCATCAGCTATTCCACTTACAATTCTACACTCCTAAACAATTCTTGAGATATTTCCTATCGCTAATTAGTCAACCCATAAAGCACTTTTTTGGAGGATACATTACTCTAAATTGTTAAGCCATTTCCCAAGCAATACTAACCATCACGAAACACTCATGGGATTATTAGCTCATGGAGCATTTTCCTACTAGAGACCAAATTCCAGATAACCAGCCAAACCAAGGCGTTATCCATTCAATTAGGAGGCCAAAAATGGCGTCTTTCTTGTCTTTGTAGTTAAGTTTTTCAAACTTTACTATAAAGAGGGGCAGCTGTAAACACCCTATTTTTGCCCTAATAAACAATAATAATCAACCATAATTAATTTCTAATTTTTTCCATTTTTTCCATTTTTTTCTATAATTTAGCAAAAATAGGAAAAACATTCATAAAATAAAATAAATAGGAAAAATACATCAATTTTGGAAATTAATTGCAGAAATGGCAATAAAAAGGATTAGATAATTTTTACAAATTTTTGAAATTCAAAAAAATACAAAAAAATAAAAAAATCGCATTGCATATATGCAAATTGTGAAATAAATAAAATCGCGAAAGTGGGCTAGCTCAGCTGGTCCGGACCAGGGTCAAGCGCGCGTGGGAGTGGGCTCGGTTAAGGGTTCGAAACGCGAGGGAAGCAGATTCCACGTTTTGCGATTTTTTTCTTTGCTTGGGACACATGGCAGCATCTGATTGGCTGGAGCGGACACATGCGCCGGGCGCGTGATCTTTTTCAACCTCCGTTCGAGATCGCCGGCGAGGAGAAAAATTCGAATTTCGGCCGTTTTGATTCTAGTTTTTGCATAAATCTAACAGATCTTCAACAAAAATAAGATAAACATCATCCAATTGGAATCAAATCGCAACAAATTGATAGATTTATACAAATTGGAGATGGGTTTTTAACCGCAAATCCGATTTGCTTCAATCGGTTGAAATCCGAGCTTATCCAACTCGATTTCTTACGCCTATAAATAGAGGATGAAGTGGAGAGGCAGAAGTACGGATCAAAAGTGAGAAAAAGAGAGAAAAAAAGAGAGAATCGAAGCCTTCCTGGAGTTCTTCACCTGCGACCACCAATCAAGCATTGAGTAGCCACCAGGAGGCGTTTCTGAAGCAAACCACAACCACAGTTGAGTTCCTCACCCCCGAAAACCTAGGATTTGATACCTCAACCGCTTCGAAAGGCCGCCGAAACGCCGTCAACGAGCATCCCCAGCCGCACGTGTCTGATCGACCCGACCCAACCCGCTTCGACCCGATTTAACTCGACCTACGCACCGACCCAGATCCAAGTAAGTCGGATTTTTCAATTTTTTTATTTTATTTTATGTATTTAGTTATTTATTTTGTTTATTTTTTGAATTTTCTTTAGTAATTTATTTTTTATATAATTAAAAAAAAATAGAAAAATGTTAGAAATTAGATTATATATATATATATATTAGGATTTAATTTAGGATGAATGATAAAAATTAAAATAATAATTATAATAATAAATAATAAAAATGTGAAAATTTATAAAGAAAATAATAAAAATATTAGAAGAGAATAATAATAAAAATTTTGGATTTTAGAATAGGATAGATAAATAATGTAGGAAAAAAATTCTTCAATAAAAATTAATAAAAAATTATAAAAATTAATAAATAAATAAATAAATATCTATAATAGTAGAAATAAGTGGAAAATTAGAAAAATGAAATTTTTATCACTTAGAAAAATAATTTTCTTAAATAAATCCAAAATTGTTTTTTCCTTAAAAATATCATTTTCAAAAATTAAATTATCAAGCTTAGGCTTAGATTTTTTTAGAAAAGTACTAAAATGGTAAAAATATAAATCAAAAGAAATTTCACAATTAAAATTCACAAAAAAACTTAAAGTTTTTTCAGGGAAAGTGAACTACGGCTTATTTGATCCTGAATAGCAGGTACATAAGCACCCATTTGGGGCAACCTTAAAAAGAATAAAAAAATCATTTTCCTAGAATAATTCATTCAAAAATACAATAAAAGATAACAAGAATTAAATAAAAGACATTTCTAGATAAGGTTAAGATTTTAGGAGATTAGGGTGGTAACCTTAGGGTTTTAATAGGTTAGCCTCCGAACTTAGAAAATCTAGTTTTCTCCTTTCCTCTTTTCACAAAAAAATGAGAAGAGAAAATTGCGTTGACTAGTGGTCCAAATTAGGGTTGATCTGCTCAATTAATCCTAATTCAATCTTTCCCAACAACAATTGGATGGCGACTCCAAAATAAAATGAAATTCCTAACTCAAGTCGAGGATCTACTTTAGATGAACATAGAGTTTAGTATAGATCGAATTAGGGATGGGAAATCAAAAATTAGACTCGACAATAGTTAAATAATTTTTACAAATTTTTAAAATTTTAAAATAATATAAAAATAATAAAAATTGCATTGCATATATGTAAATTGCGTAAATAAAAAAAAACTGAGAAGTAAGCTAGCTCAGCTGGTTTGAGCCATGAACTAAAGGCACGCGGGAGTAGGCTCGGTCAAAGGTTCGAAACTCGGAGGAGGCATTTCTGCATTTTGCCCGATTTTTATTTCTACTTGGGACACATGGCAGCTTGTGATTGGACGGAGAGAGCGCATGTGTTAGGCGTGTGATCGTCTTCAACCTTCGATCGAGATCGTCACCAGCGAGGAAAAATTCAAATTTCAACCATTTTGATGCGATTTTTACATGAAATCCACCAAATCTTTAATTGAAATTGGATAAACATCATCCCATTAGAATCAAATCACAACAAATCAAAGGATTTACACAAATCGGAAATGGGTTTTTCAACTGAAATCCGATTTGCCCTAATCGAAGGAAATCCAAGCTTATCCAACTCGATTTCTGGTGCCTATAAATAGAGCACGATGTGGGGAAGCCAAAGCACAGATCAAAAGTGAGAAAAGGGGAGAAAATAAGAGAGATCGAAGCCTCATTGGAATTCTTCAACCTGCGACCACTAATCGAGCTCGAAACCACCACCAGGAGGCGATCTTGAAGAAAACCATCGCCACGGTTAGGATCTACATCCCTTAAAAGCTCGAAAGTCACCTTCAGATGCCGTCGAAAGCCATTGAAACGCCACCGACGAGGAAGCTCCAGCCGCCGTAATCGACCTAACTTGATTGACCCGATCTGATCTGACCCGCGTACTGTATCCGAACCTAGGTAAGTCAGACTTTTCGATTTTTTATTATTTTTTATTTATTTATTTATCATATTTGTTATTTATTTATTCATTTGTTATTTGTTATTAAAAAAATAATATTAGGAAAATGTTAAATTTTAGATTTTTTTTTTTTAGATTTAGCTTAGGATAGAATATATAATAAAAGAACTATAAAAATCATAAGAAAATGTATAAAATAATAAAATAATAAAAAATAAAATATATATATATTAGGAAAAATGATAGAATTTAGATTTTTTATGTTTAGTTTAAGGTAGATAAAATGATAAAAATAAAATAAAAAATTGATTAATTAATTAAAAATTAAAAATAAATAAATAATAAGAATATTAGAGGTAGGTTAATCATAGGGAATTAAAAATAATTTTTATCACTTATAAAAATCCTTTTCTTAAATTATTATTTTTCAAAAAATAAAATAATCAAGCTTAGGCTTAGATTTTTTCCAAAAAATACTGAAATGATAAAAACGTAAATTCGAGGTAATTTCATAATTAAAATTAACAAACCCACTAAATTTTTTCATGAAAAGCGAACTACGACCTGTTTGATCCTGAATAGCAAGTACGTAAATACCCATTTGGAGCAACTTTAAAAAGAATAAAAAATCATTTTCTATAGTTAGAATAAGTTGCTTTTAACCAATAAAAAAAAACACAACAAAAAATAAAAATAAAAACAAAATAAATAACAATAAAAGATATTATGATAGGGTTTAGATTTCAAGAGAATATGTAGTAACTTTAAGGTTTTAATAGGTTAGTCTCCGAGTCCGGTAACTCTGGTTTTCCCTTTTCTCTTTCACAAAAATGAAAAGAGGAAATCTTGTTGACTAGTTGTTCAAATTTGGATTAATTTGCTCAATTAGTCTTAATTCAATAATCTCTCCCAACTTCGATTGGGTGGCGACTCTAAAATTAGACGAAATTTCTAGTTCAAGTCGATGATTTGTATTAGATGAACATAAGGTTTAGTATAAATCGGATTAGGAATGAAAGAAAAAATCAAAAATTAGACTCAACAAGGTTATTATAAGGGTTATGGGGTCTCATGGTGGACACCTATGAGCAGACTAGTCTCCTAATGGACTGATCCAATAATGACTATAAGAGGACGCAACTAAAAGATATTGCAATGTTGTCTAATTTAAAAAAAAAATGTATGTTGTGGAGTCATTAAATACTCTAAGTTCAAAGTTAAATGCATATTACTTTAAACTATGTTGTTTGATGGCTAATATTAAAGATAACAGCCCAAGTTTTGTTGCATTTTAGGTCTATGTGTGTATGTTTATTGTAATGTATATGCATGTGCTTGTGGTTTTGTATTAGGCTTGGGCTCGTCTTATGTAGGGAAAGTTTTTTTTTTTTTTTTTTTACGTATTAGAGAAGCATATTTGCTAAGTTTTTTGTTGTAGACTTAGATGGGTTGAGCACTAATATATCGAGACATTTTATAAAAGAGGTTGTTATAGTTTACTATTAGTTACTTTACTTCAGATTCTAAATCATTTAGAACTTTCATGCTTCTATATTATACATGAATAGAAGATATCCATGCAAGACATTAGAAAAAATATTAATTATTTTTTATGTAGCGAACTGTTCGCATTCCCAATTTTGGGGTGTGATAGTTTCATTGAAAATGGTATAAAAGTGCACATAATAAATTCATTGAATGTGTGTTATTTAACATGTAAATTTCCCTTTAATTGTTTTCTTTCTAATCATCCACTACCTTCTAAATGAAGGATTTGTTTTTCTCCTCATCCTTGTTTCACTTGAAATGTAGCACATCATAACCAAGGATATTGACTCTTTGACCTTAAAATGGCTAACCCACCCATTCCGTCACTTCCATTGAAATCCTAGCATTAGTGACTTCACATAATTCCAAGTTCACATTAAAAGCCATATTGCATCAACTCTTAATCATCTTATTATAATAATGTATTCCTTAAGTCCAAACTTAAATTTTCTTACTTTAATTTCATTAAGAAGTCTAATCTTCCACTCCCTATACTCAGAAACTTGAATTTTTGAATATTTCCTTGTTCATTCCAGGTCTTGCAACGTCAAGAAACACTAAAGAATAAATTGGAATAGATTAAACAACTCATCCCAAAACACTCTAGTAAAAACAATTCAAATTTTTACATAACCTAAGTTAAAGTAAGTTTAATCATTGGTTAGGTAATAAAATAGCTTACTAATAGTTTATTTTCATTAATTATAGATGATTTTTTGGACATGTTGCATCAACTCAAAGATTATTATGATTAGAAAACATGGCTAAAGTGAGTGGGAATTTCAATGGGTTACTATGTTGGCTATGGTTATTTGCTTAAGTAATTGCTTGGATGTTATTGATATTATGCGGTATTACTAAGATGTGAAGTTGGAAAGGGTTGAAATGTGAACTGGCATAAAGTTCAATGATGTTTAGTCATGCTCTATTTTTACATCTATCCGTACACCAACTATAAGCAAATAGTCAAACCTTTAGTAAAACATCCAAATCTTTTGTACTAATAAAGATCAATAAACACATAAAGGTAGCATTTAATTGTCATCATTTCATAATATTAAACTAGACAAAACACTTAGTTCTTTGTTTGGTTTGCATAATAAACTAAGTGTATGGACAAAATGGACTTTAAGGTTATTGGACAAAACCCAAAAAACTTATATCATATATCTTATGGTATAAAATTTTATTTTATTGAATAAAATAAGTATATTATCAAGACTCAAAAAATAACTTTGTATCATCATCATTCCTTTTGTTACTAAATCTATACTAATGCTCTTTCAGTGATTTTTCTCACATTAATGTAAAAAATAATGCCATATTATTACAAAAACAGGTGTCCTATACTATAAAAACAAAACTTAGTATAAAAGAATTATATTGTACCATTTGCCTTATATAGTGGTATCCAGTTCTTTTTGTACTATTCAATTCTAATAACCAGACGTAACCAAAAAGTAAAAACCTTTTTGTCGAGTCTAATTTTTGAATTTCCCATTCCTAATCCGATCTAGACTAGACCCTATGCTCATTTAATATAGATCCTCAACTTGAGTTAGGAATTTCGTTTAGTTTTGGAGTCGCCACCCAACTGTTGTTGGGAAAGATTGAATTAAGACTAATGGAGCGGATTAGTCCTAATTTGGACCACTAGTCGTCGTGATTTCCTCTTCTTGTTTTTGTGAAAAGAGGAAAAGGGAAAACCAGAGTTTCTAAGTTCGGAAGCTAACCTATTAAAACCCTAAGGTTACCACCTAATCTCCTAAAATTTACTCCATCTAGAAATGTCTTTTATTTTATTTTTATTGTGTTTTTTGGTGAATTATTCTAAGAAAATGATTTTTATTCCTTTTTAGGATTTCCCCAAATGAGTGCCTGCATACTTGCTGTTCAAGATCAAACAAGCCGTAGTTCGCTTTTCTTGAAAAATTTTAAGTGGGTTTGTGAATTTTAATCATGAAATCTCTTTTGATTTATGTTTTTACTATTTTAGGATTTTGTAAAAAAACCTAAGCCTAAGTTTAATAATTTGATTTTTTTTTAAATAATAATTTTAAGGAAAAACACTAATTTTGGATTTATTTGAGAAAATGATTTTTCTAAGTGATAAAATTTCATTTTTCCTATTTTTCAACTCATTTCTACTATTGTAAATTTTTATTGATTTTTTATAAATTTTTATAATTTTTTATTAGTTTTTATTAATTTTTCATAATTTTTATAATATATATTTTTATTGGAAATTTTCTCCTAAATTTTTATCTATCCTATTTTAAAATCTAAATTATTATTATTATTTTCTTTATAAATTTTCACATTTTTATTATTTATTATAATTATTATTTTTATTTTTTATCATTAAATCCTAAAAAAATCTAATTTCTAACATTTTTCTATTTATTGAATTATAAATAAAAAATAAGTAAATAAATAAATTCGAAATAAATAAAATAACTAAATAAATAAAATCAAATAAATAATAAAAAAATCGAAAAATCCGACTTACCTAGATCCAGGTTGGTGTGCGGGTCAGGTTGGATCGATCGGATGTGGCGGATAGGAGTTCTCGTTAACGGCGTTCCGGCGGCCTTTTGCAGCGGTTGAGGTGTCAATTCCTAGGTTTTCGGGGGTGAGGAACTCCACTGTGGCGGTGGTTTGCTTTAGAAACGCCTCCTAGTGGTTGCCCAACACTTGATCGGTGGTCGCGGTTTTGAACAACTCTGACGAGCTTCGATTCTCTCCTTTTTCTCTCTCTCTCACTTTTGATCCGTAATTCTGCTTCTCCACTTCATCCTCTATTTATAGGCATTCAAAATCGAGCTGGATAAGCTCGGATTTCCACCGATCGAAGAAAATCGGATTTGCGGTTAAAAAAACCAACTCCGATTTGTTGAAATTTGATTCCAATTGGATGATGCTTATCGAATTTCTGTTGAAGATCTGTTGGATTTGTGCAAATAATCAAATCAAAACGACCGAAATTCGGATTTTTCTCCTCGCCGGCGATCTCGAACAGAGGTTGAAGACGATCACGCGCCTGGCGCATGTGTTCGCTCCAACCAATCAGATGCTGCCACATGTCTTAGGTAAAGAAAAAATTCACAAAATGCAGATTCTGCTTTCCCTGCGTTTCGAACCCTTGACCTCGCACCCCCGCATGTACGCCTGACCATGGTCTGGACCAGCTGAGCTAGCTCACTTTCGTGATTTTATTTATTTCGCAAATTGCATATATGCAATGCGATTTTTTTATTTTTTTTGTATTTTTTGAAATTTCAAAAATTGTTAAAAATTATTTAGTCCTTATTATTGCCATTTCTGAAATTATTTTCCAAAATTGATGTATTTTCCTATTTATTTTTATGTTTTGAACATTTTTCCTATTTTTGCTAAATTAGAAAAATATGGAAAAATTGGAAATTGGAAATTACTTATTATTGATTATTATTGATCCTTAGGGCAAAAATGGGGTGTTTACACTTTTAAAAAAGAGTTTGGATTAAACCTTTAATCATAATCCATAACCTCACTAAGGCTAGTTAGAAGCATTCTTCTTGTACAATATCATGGTATAATAAGTAGAACTAAGAAGTTAATGCTAAGACTCCTTCACTTGCGATCAATTGAATAAGTGAAAAAGATGAGCACTCCCTATGGAAACATAAAACTACACTAGATATCATTCACCTAAGAGAAGTATGCACTTAACTTTGTTGGCTTATGTTTATGAAATTTTAATTACCAAACTAGGCTATTGATATGGTTAAGGAGAGCGACAAATCCATTATTAGGTAACCTTAAGTAAAGTAGATTATTTGTTAACTGATTGAAATGGTTTGTTGTGATGAAATTTCTAGAAATATCATTGTGCCATGCATGTTGGAATCGATAGAAGTGATTGGATGTTTATGCTTGCTATGACATCATGCTTGAATAGATTCATTGTTACATTGTGTTAAAAGTGTTGAAATATATTGTTTAGTCACCTTGCAATGAACTAATTAATTGATTGTGATAAAGAGAATCTATTCAATGGAGAAATTCATTGCTATTCAGTAACTAAGTGACATAAGCATTATTGTGTGTTTAATAAAGCCATGTGTTCCCACTCTACCATTTTAGGTTTGCCAGCTTCTTACTATAAGCTATGAGAAGAGAGATCTATGATATGAAACTTAAAAGACTCAAATATTTTAAAAGATGACTTTAGACGATTTCTAGGCATTAATGGTGGGAACAAATTCCCAACCCTAAGGTAATTCAAATATATACTATTTATATTGCTTTTTTAAAGCTTCTCTTAATGACTTATATGTTCTCTTATCATTTCTAAGTGGATGATCCATTAACTTAACTAGTAGGGGAATGGATCTAATTTTTTTAATTTTACTTGTGTGACACCAATTAATTATAAATGATGAGCTTCTATTCCTAAATTTGAATGTTTTTCTAATCTAATTACATGTTAAAAATATGTCAGTTCTTAAAAGACAAAGGAGCTTTTACATCCAAGATTTCACATTGATTACCGGGAGGTCATGTGCCATATTTACATTACATATATTGTTGCTTGTGCATAGCATATGACTAATAACTCATTTGATTTTGCTAGTTTTTACTTGATTTGTAGTAATGAGAAACTTGCTCTCCCATCCCACTAATTTGTTATTTATGCTCACCCCTTAACAAATTGTTTTTGCAAGTAAAACTATAGAAGCATAGGATAGGATGGGACTTGGTGTGAATGTAAACTACCCATTTTAAAATTAGTAGTGCAAGGCTTGTAGCTAAGGTATAAGATTATGTATTATATCAGTTATAGATCTATTGAATATACTCATAATAACACAAATGGAAATACATCCCCTTTTGTCTATTTGAAACCTAGGATCTGCTTTAGTGACTACCCACTACAACCCTTATAATTATATGTACTGTGATTTTCTATAAAGACTAAATAATTAAATAATCTTGCAAACTTTAACTTGTAAAACGGTTATTATATTTCGACTACACACAAGATATGATAACTTTTAGTCAATTATACCATGCCTCCTTTAGGATCATTGTAGAAAGGGTTTATCTATGTGTTATTGGAATAAAAATCCCCCCAAGTTCATTAACTAATTAAATGGTGACATTTTGTCATCTAAATGGTATAGCTATCATCTAATCAATAATACTTATTATAAGATATAGTTATTACTGTAATTTTCAAACCTACTTCCATAGAATAAGGTACTGATCAAAGCCATCCTCCTATCCTATATATCACAAGTTTTAGTTCCATGATTTCCTATAATTTATGATTTCACGTAGGTACTATGTACTTGATCTATAAAATATTAAATAATCTAATTAAATTTAGTAAACATAATAAAAATCAAACCAAATAGACCTAACTTGTAACTCATTATTGTAGGTACACTTAGTACCAAAATCAAAGATATAAAAGCTTGTTAACAAGCCTTATCTCACAACTTTAATTCAATTTAATATTGTGATTTAAGTTTATTGTATTTTTTAAATGATTTATTATTAAAATGCGTTATTTTAATTTATTGTAATTTATCTTTAGGAGCAACATTGATTTGTAATTTGAATATAACAATTTTGGACATGACTAGCTATAAAGATAGGTTTTGTTCATGGATATCCCATGGTATTCGTTAAACCTACAAATTCTAAGCTAGGTTTTTACCACAAGAGCTTAAAGTATATATTCACCTAAAAAGAGCTTAACCTTAAACTGAGGAGATGGTTGGAGTTGATAAAAGATTATGACGTGGTCATTTATTATCATCTAGGAAAGGCTAACATTGTGGCTAATGCCTTAAGTTGAAAAAGTTATAACCAAATGGCTGTCGTGATTATTGGCTAAAAAGAGCTCATTTAAGAGTTTGAAAAATTGAGACTTGAGGTAAAAGATTCAAATTTTGAAGCACAACTCATGGTTCTGGAATTACAACCTTCCCTAAGTGATGAGATACAACAAAAGTAGCAATTGGATGAGTATTACTAGAAAATTAACATGGAAGGCTAATAAAGATTTTTGTTGTGATAGAACCAATCTCTTAAAATTCCAACAACAAGTTTGCATACTTAATGATGAAGGATTAAGAAGAAAAATCTAGGAGGAAGCACATGATACCAAGTATTTTATACACCTAGGAAGCAATGACATGTATCATGATCTTAAATATATGTTTTGGTGGCAAAATAAGAAAATAGGAATTGTTGAGTACATATCTTGTTGTCCAATTTGTTAGCAAGTGCAAATAGAGCATCAAAGGCCTAGTGGATTGTTACAACCTTTACCCATTCCTCAATGGAAGTAGGATCATATAACAATGGACTTTATCACAACTTAACCAAAAACAAAGGCAAAGCATGATTTGATTAAGTTTATTGTGGACAGATTAATAAAAAGTGTTCATTTCCTTTTAATTTGTACTTGAAATTAAATGGATTGGTTAGTACAAATATATGCACAAGAAATTATAAGATTACATGGTGTTCCTTTAAGCATTGTTTTTTATTGGGATACCAAGTTCACCACCCACTTCTGGGAAAGTTTACATCAAGCCCTAAGAACTAAACTTAACTTCAACTCTACTTATCATCCTTAAACTGATGGACAAACAAAAAGGGTTATTCACATCTTAGAGCACATGTTAAGAGCTAGCACCTTGGAATTCTCTTAAGATTGGGACTCCCATATACCACTCATTGAGTTTGCTTATAATAATAATTACGAGTCTACTATCCAAATGGCACCTTATGAAGCACTGAATGGTCATAAATGTCACTCCCCTCTATTTTGGGAATAGGAGGAAAAAGTCACCATTAGCCCTAAACTTATACAGCAAATGAATGAGAAGTTAAAGGTAGTGCAACACAAAATGAAAGAAGCACGAAATCATTATAAGAGTTAGGCGGATGAGGATTAGAAGCCCCTAGAATTTACAGTAGGAGATCATGTCTATGTGAAAATCACTCCTTTTAAGGTAATTCAACAATTTGGGGTGAAAAGGAAGTTCAGTCCCAATACATAAGCCCTTTTAAAGTGTTAGAGAGAATTGGCCTTATAGCCTATCGAGTAGCTTCAAAGGCCCTAAAAGTCAAACTTTACCTTAAAGGTAAAAAGATATAGTAAAAGTAAAAAATGTATAGTAAATTGTAAAAATAGATAAGTAAATAGTAAAAGGATAAGGTAAAAATATTGACAAGATCCATGCCTCATCTTTACAAGACATAAAAGAAATGGATGACCCCATGTTATTCTTGAAAATAAGATAAAATAATAAACAATATAGTATAATACATATATTTGAAAAATTACACCCAAAAAAAAAAAATACATACCCTACCAAATATGTGTCACCATGCATGGAATTGATAAAAAAAAAAGTCATAGAAAATTCTCTAAAATGAGGAACAAAGCTTAGAATTTTGTGGGAAATCAAAACAATTTTTTTTTTTAAGTGCCAAAACCAATTGTAAAATTTACCAAAAATCAAACAAGCTTCCAAAATTCACCAAAATTTAAACCAAACACTTGTTAATTTGCATGGAATATGTGTGTAAATTTTCAAAAATTTTCAACCACTTCAACATTTTAAAATAATTAAACAAGAGGTGGAAAAACCTTATAAATACCACCCATGATTCATTTTGTACTCCACACCACATTTTTCATCGCTAAACAAAGCAAGGGCTTAATAGGAAAAGTCTTTCCCCTCTCCTCATGGTGGCTGACAAGTGGCTGACAAGCTTAGAAGGGTCGTGGTGGTGGTAGTTTACGTAATAGGGTGGGTTTAGGTCTAATTTTATATCTCAATTATTTGGTCTCCTTTCTTCATGAAACTTAAACTATAAGTTTCTCATAATTTCACTTAATTATGGTAATGTTTTTAGGATTGGTCTCTCATGTTTCATATTTTTTATAATTAAAGCTCGTTATAGTACTACAAATAATAACGTAAAAATTTATATAACTAGGTTATGGCTTAATTTCGACTTTCATACTTTTACATATAATATTTTATAATATTTAAAGTGTTTTGGAACTTTTGTCTCCACTTGATAAAATATCTTCTAATTATTTGGTATTTTAAGCTCGTTTTTGCGAATAATAGCTAAAATAATGATATTTAAATGAATTTTTGAAAAATTCTAAATTCCATTATTAATCAAATGTAAGTCATTTACACTACTTTATAGTAATTTATTTCATCAAAAAGATCAATTTTGACAATCTCCCACTTATGATCTCATTATTAAGTCCTCACCAATAACCAAAGCTGTAATACCTAATCAAACATAAAATCCAATAACAAAATCACCAGTTGAATAAATCATACTCAAGCTACCCAACAAGTAAGCGGTTTGTCTTATAGAAGTCTTTATTTTGTTAATAAGAGATTGTAAGTCATTATACCTATTTATGCTTATGTGTGTGCATACAATGAGTGTAAATGTAATACTTGTGGTAGTAGAGCCCACTTACTTTAGTGTATCTAAATGTTTCTTATGGATATTGATTGTATTATAACTAGAGTTTAATATTGTTTGATCACCTTCCCTAAATTGAATTAATGTTATATATGGCCTAATAACCAAACATGCATGTCATTCTTTTTGCATTATATCTGCTCACCAAATAACACCCATTAGGTGAGGATTATATTTAATGTCTTTCTTTAAACCCCTATGAAACTAAGTGACAGGAGAGGAAATAGCTATACAGGGAAAAAAAAAACACTATCACATGGATAGTTTTAATAGGTTTTAAGAGAACCGACATGAGAGTCCATTGCATAAGCTTGGGTTTGGTGAAGCAATGCTTTGCATAGTGGTTAACTCCTCAAAACATGTCAATTTCTCTAGTCTCATGATGAACCAATCAATGTCATGAGGATAGCACTATTGGTTACTCATACACTTTAAGGGATTTGTTTTCTTGCTTGATACATGTAATTCCTATCCTTTGCCACTTACTGGCCATGTGATTTTCACTCATACTGTTATAAACTTTGTGACATAGGTAAAATCAAAGGATCAATGAAAGGGGGAATAAGCGAGGTTGTATTACAAATAAGTTAATTTATTTCTAAAAGGTTCAGTTCATTATTTCTTAGCTAACTATTATTTTATAAATGTAAGCCTTACATCTACTAACTAATCATGAAGGTTTGTCATTCCAATACCCTCATAATTAGACAGCGAGTGTGGCAAGACTATCTAATAGGTTTTTGAGGGTATGACAACGAATAAGTTGGATTAAACCCGCTATTTGTTTTCAAATGAAGATAAGTATCAATCTAATTTTAAGCATGGATCTCAATATTTGTTGCAAGATTAATATATTTCAAATTTATAGTTGAAGATAAAAAAATGGTACTTTGAGTTATCTACTACAATGACATTTTCAACTTTATTAGATTACAATCAAGAAGATTATGATTAAAGGATAACTTCTAGATATTTCAAATATCAATAGTTTTTAACCAGTTGGAAGAAGTTTATAAGAGCTCAATTAGAGGACATCAGAAGAAAATTAAAAAAGAAAAAACAACTTTAACAAGAGATACTATAATACTTTTTAGAAGTAGAATTTAGTTCTATTTGAGTGAAATTCTTAGATCTTTACGAGTGTCTTTCCTCATTTGTTTTGATATTCTTTCAGTTAGATTTTTGGGAGAATGAATTGAGTTTCCGTAAATCTGTGTGGCTCTTAGTTGTAGGGAAAGTTTGAGATAGTGCAAAAGTAAGATTGTAGGCTTAAAAAATTGTACTATTTTCATTCTTTCAAATAGTGGTATGACCAATGCACACAACTAGAACCTGGTATTGAGTTAAAAAGAGTGGACTCACCCTTACTGCATATTTACTTAACTTGTGATGTCACCGATTGACTACCATCTTTGGCTACAAACTAATTAAGCAGGGAATTTTTGGAAAAGGTTTTATTTTTCATAGTGATCAATTCAGCCTTTCTTAATTGAATTATCTGGACCAACAATTATTAATTAGGTCATTATTATTATTATTATTGTTATTATAAATAATCTTACTACTTGCTATGTAATTACAATAACATTGATTTGTATTCACTAATCAATTGTTCAATTAATACATGAATTTCTTTTTCTTCTATCTAAAAGTCAGTATTAATAAATTAGTAGTTACTATTGCTAGTTAATTAATTGGTCAATTATAACAATAATAATGTCAATTACAATAATAACAACAACAACCACATTAAGCATTATTATTATTGTTTTTATGAGTCAAATAAATAATATAAAACACTTCTATTCCTTCTAGCGGTAATTAACTCTTGTTATTAATATAGCGCTACTGAATATTGGTTAACTACTATTAATTATTTATTAACAATATAAAAAATTCTATTGGCATTATTATTACTAATTATTAATTATTTTATTATTACTGTTGTTATGTTGCTGCTATTAATGCTGCTGCAGCTATAAAATACAATACCACGCTAGTTCTTTCAATTGCAATCATCAGAGAAAAATTAAATTAAATTAATGTACCTTCCATTTTAATTATGATTTTATTGATAAAGGAAATAAATCCAAATATTAAGCTGTGCTCTCTGTTATAATAAAGTTATTTGGCGGCTTTATGTTTTAGATGTTGAATTAGGAATTAAGAAAATTTGAGGAAAAAAAAGGGTAATGTAATAGAAATTGCTTCTCTCTTTATTTTTCTCAAATCTTAAGAGTATTATTATATAATAAAACCAATTTTATTACAATCAAAATCGAAAAAAAGTCAGCAAACATTCTACACGAAAGAAACACACCCGCAGTCAGATATAAGATACATTTTGCATACAAGGCTTATGCAAGTGCAAATTATTCTTTTTATGGTTTTTTTTTTTTTTCCCTTTGAAATAGGAGACAAGATGAGAAAAAGAATGGCCTACACAAAGGTGATGACCTTGTATGCTGAAGTCCCTGAAAGATGGGTCCTAAAAAAGACCAAAAATGGAAACTTTCATATTCTCTAGCCACGTTAGTTTAACAATTCGAAGATTACATAGGAAAACAAAAAAAAAAAAAAAAGCTTTTTCTCCTTGGCATTCCTTTTCTTCTTCTTCTTCTTCTTCCACTTTATCACAGATGCATACGCTGCAACACAATCAAGACCTCCCTTTTCTCTTGAATATATATGGATGCAACGCACAACTTCATATGTCAATCAGATCTGCTCAATCCCTTGTCAAGTATGGGAATGCAGATGGCCGGCATTCTTGTACTTTCGCATTTGTTTCACCTTGTCCTCAAGACCGTTGGAAATTCAGGACCCGTCGCACAAATCCTGGTTAGTCACCGATTTCCTAGTTGTTTAATCCTACTGTAGTTTACCCTCTACAGGGCAATGGGAAAATAAATAAATAAATAAATGAATAGATAAGGAAACACAGACGACAGATGCATATGTTTTGTTAGATGGTACTGCTAATCTTTGGTATCCTAAGGCACTCTTCGTTTAGGATAATGCATGCTGTACAGATATTAATGTAATTGTTTTAAAGTTATATAACTCATTATTATTATTATTATTTTAATTTTGTTGATTTGTGATGTACCAGGCTGGATTAGTACTTGGTCCGACAGGTCTATCCCGTATCCACCTAGTGAGGGATAACTTATATCAAAATTCAACTATAGACTACTTTCCCATTTTAGCACTCTTTTTCAGTATGATCTTCATGTTTCAGATTGGTCTAGAGATGGACATTCCATATTCAATCCGTACCTTCCGAACAGCTAGCATCATCGCACTTGGTGGCATCATATTGACCTTTATCCTAGGAGGAGTAGTCTCTGTTCTCCTTTACAGATACATAAGTTTTTTATTAGGAAAGGGTATAGTTTTTGGTCTGTTCATCATACTTATTTCCGTGAATGCTGCACCTCCAGCAGTGATTCGTCTGACAGCTGAATTAAAGATTGCCACTTCAGAGATTGGCAGACTAGCAGTTTCCTCTTCTGTCATCAATGATATGACCTGTTTCTTGCTGCATTCACTGATGATTGGCCTGAATTCGTGGAAAGGATTCGGCCGTGGACTGCTCTGTCTCATGATGACTGTAGGTATGTTTTTTCTCAACAAGCATTTAGCTTTTTGGTTCAACAGGCGGCATAGGAACCAGAAGTACTTGAAAAACACTGAGGTTTTCATCCTCCTATCACTTCTTATATTTACCTCCATGATCATCGAATTGATGTTGTACAACAGCTCGATCCATTGTTTTCTCCTTGGTTTGATGTTCCCTAGGGAAGGAAAGTCAGCTAGGACCTTGTTATACAAACTTACTTATTCAGTTAACAACTTCATCCTTCCCATTTATTTTGGCTATATCGGTTTTCAATTCAAAGGGGATAATTTCAAGGATGCAAATAATGTTATTGCAATTGTCCTTGTTGTCGTACTTAGCATTGTTGGCAAGGTTGGTGGCACCCTGGCAGCTTGCCGGTACCTGAAAGTCCCTCTAAGTGAAGGCATTCTGCTTAGTTTTTTATTGAATTTGAAAGGCCATGCTGATCTTGTGCTCCTCACTGGAGCCCAAAACCTTTTTGTAAGTTCACCAACGAATAATGGAAGATTCGAATCAGATGTAATTTTTTAATCGACTTTTTGCACTAACCGGTCCTTATAGAGATGGTGTCATTCTCGCAGACTTGGACAGAAAGATCTCATGATTTGTTGTTGATGACAATGGTGATCAATTCGGTGATATCTGGGCCCGCAATTGCTATCATTCTGAAAAAACAAGAGATCAAATTGGCACAGACATACAGAGCTCTTGAATTGCAAGATCCAGAAAATGAGCTTCGAGTTCTGACATGTGTATATAGCTCCCGTCACGTATCTGCTATGGTGGGGATGATTGCAGCGCTAAGAGGCTCTTCAACAGCACCCATCACGCCATATCTGATGCATCTGATTGAACTACCCGAGAAACGCAAGAGGAAATCATTGTATCATGAACTTGAGGATGATGAGCTGCTCAAAGACGAAGATGATTATGGTGGAAATGATGTGTTAGAGATAAATGCTGCCGTTGATGTTTTCACCGCAGATTCTAAAGTCTTGATTCACCAGCTTAAAGCCGTGTCATCCTTTGGTACAATGTATGAAGATGTTTGTGATAGCGCTGAGGATCTGAGAGTAGCCATTATTATTCTTCCTTTCCACAAGCACCAAAGAATTGATGGGAAGATGGAGAGTGGCAAGGAAGGGATAAGAACAACGAATCAAAGGGTTCTACGACATGCCCCTTGCTCGGTTGGAATAATTGTCAACCGAGGGCCTGGTGGAGTTCCCGGTTTCACCCAAATACTGAGCTCAGAAACTGTGCAGCATGCTGCTACGTTGTTCTTTGGTGGCCCAGATGACCAGGAAGCTTTAGCTTGCAGCAAGCGAATAGCAGCTCATCCCAGCATAAATTTGACAATCATTAGGTTCATGCAGGCATCACCGTTATACAATGAAAATGAAGCACATCCAGATGATGATGTCTACCTCTCAGACTTCTATAACAGGTACATCTTGTTTATAAAAATGCTTCAATTCAATCGTGCTTCAAATACTAAGATTAGCTTTTTGAGAATTTTTAGGTACATAAGATCAGGTCAGGTGGGATATGTGCCGAGGCAAGTGAACAATGGGGCAGAAACATTGGCAGCTCTAAGAGAAATAGGGGATATGTATTCATTATTCATAGTGGGGAAAGGAAGGCGGGGGAATTTATCGATAACAACGGGAATAAGTGATTGGGAGGAGTGCCCTGAGCTCGGAACCGTCGGAGATGTTCTTGCTTCATCCGATTTCAACATTGGTGGCTCAGTACTTATAATTCAGCAGCATAGAAATCCAAATATGTAAACTACCGTTCATATCAATTCAATATGCAGCCCATTGTGAGTCTTCAAAGATTTTTCAGGGAGCAAAGACCTGCTCGATGCCTCCTTGCAAAGTAAACATCAAATATCAGAAAAGTTCCACATTGATAACCATCGCAAGCTCACCCTTTCTATGATCCATGCTGCAGGAGTCTTTTTCTTTATTTTTATTTTCATTTTCATTTTTTTCGTATATTTTGACAATTTCTGTATATAGGAGTCATATCTGCACAAGAAAACTACTCAAGTTAGTAGGCATGTTTGGACAGTTACAGATCCATCAGAATCGCTTAACAATTCGAAGAAATGTATGAGCTGTGTCATACCTGTACCAGAAAACAGCTCGAAAGTTATAGTGAATCACATCCATCAGAACCGCTTAACAATTCGAAGAAATGTATGAGCTCTCAATGGTGTATGAATTTTATGCTTGCAACAGGAAGGTGGACTTTTGGGATTTTCACTCAACTTGCCTACTGCGTGAGACAATCCAGCCAGTTAACAGTACATAATAGCAGGAAAAATATTAAGATCACGAGCAACTTTTTTTCCCTCTTTTGAAGGGATTAGATGTAAAACTTATTCTTTTTCATGATTCTACGACCAATGATTTTGAGCAACTTGAATTTAGAACAGAGGAAAAAACAAATTTACCAGATGTTTCTTTGAATGTTGTTATTGATGTTTATTACATCGCAAGTTTCGACCGTGCGAAATATCTGGTCTCGGAAACTAAATCCGGCTCATTATGCTGCCAATAGCAACAAAACCAAGAATTCTTTCTTCTTTTGCCGCAATTATATTATGACCACAGAGAGGCTTGGGAAATTTCCCTTCCAAATATCCTACTAGAGCATCAGCTTAACTCTCTGCAGCAATTGATAATGCAGGATTCTGTCATGATCATCCAACGGTGAATTGACTGTCAAGTATGAAAAAAGGGTTGATAGCTTGAGCATCTAGCTATATCAGTGAGATTCTACTATGAAATGCTTGCTTTCTTTATCTCCCTCTTTTTTTTCTTTTTTTTTTGGTGCTAATATGAAGTGCTTCCTTTTAAGCTCTAACAGCATGTTCAATCATTCTTAAAGAAGCCAAAATTAAGATATCCCAGGGAATTTGCTCCAAGAAGTTCGGATGCTCGTCCTCAACATCAAAGTATGAGCACAATCGCCTAATAGCTCCGGTTAGTAACTTTATAATAATATAGTATAAGTTGAATAAGTTACTTAAACACAAATCTGGAATATTACACAGGATTCACAGGTAAAGGGGCTTTTATTTCTTTCATGTTCGACCAGAAAGGAGCTAAAAGTGTTGGACCCAGTAGATTGACAGCCACTTTCATACGGCTGCAACAGAGCAGTCCAAATGAATCAGTCGACTATCTTTGTAAATCCCGTGTTGCAGTTACATCACACGAAACACTTTATATACCTTGCTTGGCAATTGGCGCTGAGGCTCTGGGAAGCATTTCTGTAGTATTAGTCTCCATGCTTTCAATTAGTGTTACCAAAATAAAATGCCTACTGCACAGCTTCAACTACTACATAACTTTCATCAGTAGTGTTACCAAAATAAAATGCCTATTGCACAGCTTCAACTGCCAACATAACTTTCTGCTGAAGAGAATGAAGACTGCGATAAGTGGCAGGCTCAATTTAACAACTGCAGTATCACTTTTCTATGGGTTTAGGGAAGATTGATTATCCAATCAATTTGTAATAATAGTTAAAAGCAGATATGCAATAAAGTTTCTAGCTTAAACAATTATATAAATCATATCCATAGAGTTTTTATTTTTCTCTAGCACAGAATTTTCTGTCATGAATTTAAGCAATGCAGAGGACTCTTATTATCCATCCTCTTCAACAAACAAAAAATGAGAGTTTTTTATAATTTACAGGTCATTGTAACAAATTGTTACATCGAACTTTGAGGTAAGCTTCTTGTGCAGGTGTGTTAAGAGTAAAATTGATAATTACAGCCAAATCCAGTATAATCTTCATCAGCCATCTACCTGTGTCCATTCAAGCACTTCTGTGAAACCGACTCCCATCACTCCCTCTCTAAGGAAAATGACAAAAAACTTTGCATTTTCATAATCTCCTCAAATTCTTCCTCATCATAGACTTACTTGGAGCTAGGGAACCAAAAGCAAGCAAGTTAGATCACTTGATGCATGATTTTTCCGGCCTTTTAACAAAGGTACTATCCTCTGCGGTTCTTTCTGAGTTCTCTGTGCTTGATCAGCAGTTGACTGTACAAGAGCTCATTCCAGGTATCAGGAACACCAGGAAGGCACCAGTGGCTACAATCTTGAATTTTTAACTGGGCATCTCTTTCCATCTGCGTCAAATTGAGCTTTCTATATACTGATGGGTGTGCATCTTTCCTAAAACCGGTCATTCTTGTTATGTTTAGATATAAGATAGGGGTCTTCATCCCATTCATCACTGACTCAAAAATCCTCATTTTTGAAGGATACTTTTTCAAATAGGTTGAGTTTGTTATCGGTTCAGTTTCACCATCACATTGCCCACCAGAATTCCAGCGCCCACCTCTATATAGAGAAAAGTGTTAAAAAACACTGCATCAGAAATCACAGCACTTCAAGGTATCTGGTTCGGAAAAGAAGTCAACATATCATGCCTACCTAAAGTGGGAAGAAGAGAAACCCCTAAAGAAGACAAGTGTTTTAGAATGATCAATGTTGGAGTCCACCCATCTTCCCCAAGTCAACAATGCTTTTCGAAATGCCTCTTTCACTTTCATTTGGCGATATATGTGACTACCTTCTTGATAGTAACCCTGCCTACAATTTTTATCTGCATGTTATTGTCTGTATCTGCTTTGTAACAACAAAATCAAAAGAAAGGATGAATTACCCCATAGAAGTTTTGTCATGAGTCCACCAATGTCCTGTATTATAGACAAGGATATCTGCATTCTTGTATTTTTCTGATGATCTCTCAACCATATCTAGCCTGAGTGTCTCCCTCTTTGATCCATTTGTTTTGGACACTTCCCATTCTTGCACTAAGAAGGGTGATTGAAAGAACTCCACAGAGGAATTGTAATCCTACTCATATATGATTTACAATTAGTTTTAATGAAATGATGCACCATGAAGTTTCTGAAAGAACGATACCTAAAGTTTCAATAATCACATAAGTAAAAATAGATTAGAAACATGGCCAAACAAAATGACTCCACTTATAAGCTTCCATCTCGGTTAGGATCTTCCTCCAAGACCCTCACTATCTTGTAAAGGTAGTTGCATAAGCTTCAAAAAGCAAAAGCAACCTATAAATGAAAGGCAAACAGCTTACTTTAAATACAAATGAATATGAACCCTTTGTTCGAAATTCTTCTCTTCCAGAGGCTTTGGAAACTCTGGTTTTGTCTTCAAGCGAATTTCTGAGCATACAAACAATTGATTCCCACATATTCCTGTTGAGAGAATCACCAACAAAGACAAGACGTTTATTGGTTAACAGCTTCAACATTTCCTGACCATTGAACCTGGAAAGATATTTCACCATACCAGTTTTAGTGGAAGCCATGAAGAATGATCTCCAAATGAATACTGGCAAAGCACAAGTAACATCATGCACCATTAATTGAGATGAATCAAAAGTTCATACCGTACAATTATATAAACCAGAAATTCAATGCTTGACAAATATACATGACAAGCTAATGATAAGAAACCACTGAACCATCCAGATTAAATAATTTAGAAACATTACACACATCAAATTTTGGAAATGCACGTATAGCACAAAGTAACCATTTAAGGACAACAGTTCTGCAAGTTACCTCGGCAGATTGCAATCTTTGGGCTGCCATCTATATTTCTGATAACCAGAATCAGGCCTACCATTCACCAAACAATTGAAAGCCTCATCAATATAAGGACAAGACCCTGGTGGGTAAAGCGGATAATAATTACTATCATCTCTCACCCATTTTCCCTCAAACAAATTGCAGTCACTCAACAACTCTACCACATTGTTCTCACTATCGACACCTTCACCACCATGGCTTCTAGACAATAATCCCACACTACTTGAATCCTCCACTAAACTACCTGCAAGATCACATTAAATGCAGCAGTGTCTAAATACACATACTTAACCACAGGCACAATATGCTCACATCCACTAGTAAGACTAGATATTTGAATTTTGTGAAATACCTGTTCTCAATGAGTCATCATCTGGATCGATTCTCAAAGACCCACTTTTGCTTTCATCACTATCAACAAATTCTGCCGCAAGGTCTGTTCCTTTAACAGACCCATCAGTGAAGTTTGAATCTTTAACTATCCCATAAACTGGGGTTTTCCCAGAAACTGTAGAAGGCTTGTTTGGATGAGAAGATGTAGAGGAAGAATTTGTGCCGATAATTTGGGGAGAATTGGGTAAGAAGTGAGAGAGGAAAGAAGAGAAATGAGATCTGTAAGAGGAAGTAGAATTAGTTGTAAGAAAAGTATTGATACTAGTCAATGAAGTAGTGGAGAACCCAGCAGAGCTGTTCAGTGTTAACAAGATTGTACTGACAGTGAAAGCGGTTAAGAAGCCATAAACAAACGCTGTGATTTTCCTCATGGTGAAAATAGAGAAAGTGGATTTTGTGGGTGTGTTATGTTTTGAATCAGACATGTTTGGGGATCAGAGAAGAGATAGGGGTAGTCAGGAACAGTAAAGATCAAGGTTGGAGATACAAGTGGAAAGAGAAGTGGGAACACTGACCATCAACCGCTTAGGGAGACTGGGGAGAGAGAGAGAGAGAGATTATTGCAGTAACAGCGTTGACGACCCAGGATGACGAAGCCTGAGCTTTAGATAGTTTAATAATTGACTATGCCTAAAGCACTAAAAATGTCATTTCACAATACCTACCGCGTATCTATTAACGAATCAGATTTAGTAACATCCCTAATACATACAATTTAATTTTAAAAAATATAATAAAATTTAATCATGTTGTTCTGACTTATGTTCCAATATTGTAAACCCTTATTTTGGACTAGCACTCCTTAAATAATCATATCTATCTTAAATCCCCAATTATTTAAATTGGTATCATTATTTATATTTATTGTATTATGTTATTACTTTTTATTTTGCCAAAATTTGGTATATTTATATTTGTTAATAATTTACATGTAAAAACAATAATTACTTATAAAATGAATATCATGATTTTAAACATAAATAACTAATAATATTTTTAACTCCGAAAAAGTGTAAAAGAACACAAACATTTTGCACTTTGAACTTATAGAATTTATAGGATAAAGGTTTCAATGTCTTCAAAAGGTCATATGATTGGTTTTATTTTTAAATTTTTATAACCTACACCTATATGGTAATATACAATATTGGAATCTTTGCTTTATCCACCTCATATAAGCTCACTCCTAGTTTTACCTATTAAAATCGCGATTCTTAAAATCACAAGTTACCATTGTACAATTTTATACGTTCACGATTTTATAAGATTTCTCCTAATTAAAATGGATGCAAAAAAATCATTTAGGCATGCAAAATTATAACTTTAGGTATACAATGTTATAAGCTTATAATTCTACCAATTTATATAATTTTATCGATTTTATATATTCTAATTTTAGATAGAATAATCAATTTACTACCCTTTATCTGAAGGTTTTTAGCATTGAGATATATATCATGACATGTGGGATATAGTGAAGCTCATAACCGAGATAGTGAGACTTTATAAGCTAGCAAATCATAATAATAATAATGCTTATATGAATTCTATCATCATGCACGTCATAAAATTGATAAAAGAATCAAAGCAATATAGATTTTGGACATCATGCAATAACTGGTTTAGTTTACATTAATAGCTCTTCTATTTAATCTCATCCTTTTATTGAACCCACCACTAAATTATTACACTTCTCATTTTCATTTTTCTTAAAAGTGATGTAACCATTACCCAAGCAAGAATTGAAAAAAGAAATTAGATCCAACAGCTATGTCAATTGTCTCAATTTCTAGGGAATGTTCCAACGCTTGCAGGTAGTGTAGTAAGCTTAGAAAATATGCTACAAGCATATCATTTACAACATTGTCATAAGTTTCTCATCCTCGTTAATAGTACTTTTACACCCATTTCAACATGTTCTGCATTAGAATCATCTAGAGTTAGGATCTTGGAGAACTCCATCTACTTCTTTCGCAAATGAATTTTCACAATTATATAAGGGTTTAAACATAGGTGTTGGATCATATGCATGATATATTAGCTAATAAATTATTATATGTTATCCTCATGGTGTTGCATGAGTAGAAGTTCTTGCTTGGAATCTATATTCAGATGGAGCACTTAATTCCTCACAAATCTTAACATGTAAGTGCCATAGGTCAATTTCCCCTAAAGTTTCAACCATTTCAATAAGATTCTCAACATAATCATCTCTGATAACCATCAATGTAAAAGATATACCTCTTTTTACAGTAATTATGATGCCTATGTAACATATCAACCTCAACTACAATAGAATACAGTAATTATGATGCCTATGTAACATATCAACCTCAACTACAATAGAACCAGTTTTAGTGCTTTCAAATATCCTATCCAAGAATTCACTATATTTGACATTATTTTTCACTTTCAACTTTTTAATTGAATTCTATAATATTCTAGTCTTAATTTGCCATTCATAATGTTTTCATGAGCATAAATAATAAATATAATAAATCCCACCATTAGATAATTTTTTTAATGAATTTGAAATCTTAAAATTATACTAATATGGTTTATTGTGGCATTTCCACAAACAACTAGTAAACAACAAGAATCTACATATATAATATGATTAATATAAATTTCAAATACAGAATCCGATTCATCAAAATACATATATGTAGATTCTCATCATCAAAATGTGTGTGTGTGTGTGTGTGTGTATGTGCACATGTGTGCACATGCATATGTGCTTCATATAAATGAGTGACGAAAAAAATGAAGTTTTAAAAGACTAATGCTACGAGAACCATTGTGTAGAAATAAAACATTAGTGCGAAGACGCAAATTTACTCACCTTTCTATAAGTGAGAAATGAAGTAATAGATGATAGTTGAGAGGCTTGTGCAGTGTAGTAATTAAGAGGGTTAGAGAGGTATTGATACATGACTAAGGTGGAGTGAATTTAAATGTTAGTAAATTTAAAGGCGCATACACTATATTATGCACCTTTAATTTAAACTTGTAATTGAACTCTATGCACCTACAATATAATTGCACTAAAAGTGCATTTACTCTATGCATGTTCATTTAAATTACAATTAAATTAAATAGGTGAAAGCACATACATTATACGTGCCTTTAGCAATCTAGTTGCATAATAACTTTTCCAAGGGCCATTTTTTAATAACAAGCCACATAACTAAGTTCACAAAGTCCAATGAGTAAATATTACTTAGGTGTAGTTAAATACACAACTAAAATTGTTACATAAGCAACCAAATTTGGTAAGTAGTCTATTTTATCTTTATATGTATGTCTTCTCTCTCCTCTATCTCCTCTCTCCTTATCTTTCCCTCCTCTTTAATTTATATTTTACACTTATATTTTTTTTCCTATCTTCTTTTTCTCACTCCTTTCCTAATCCAAGCCTTCCTAGTTCTTCCCATCTCTTCCTTTCCTTTTCACATTTCTTTCTTTATTTTTCTATGTATCATTTCCTTTTTCATCTCTTTTTTTATTATGCACAACATCCATGATCTCCTTTATGCAACTAATCTCAATGACCCCTTTGCACCACAATCCATATTGAATCTCAACTTTGTGACCTAATCCAAAATCTCAATTCTCATTCCAAGAGCATCAAATCAGAAGTCTATGTCTTTACTCACCATTTAGATTTCTCTTCCCTCTTATCTCTTTACAACAGTGTTATTTCACAATCTAACATCATCTTCTCTAATCTCATTAGGGATGCAACTGGATAGTTCATTGTAAGGTACCTGACCTGCCTTACCCTATAGGTTTTTATTAGATTTTGGGACATAATTTAAAACCTTATAGGGCTTAAGGTTAGGTTTTAGAACTTAAACAAAAAAAAATCCAATAGGCAACCCAATTTGATAAAAAATAATATATTAATAATAATAATAATAATTGTTCTTAATCTATGTCACATGCATTTTCTACACTAGTTACATTGCATAATACATTAAATTTTCAAATTTCATTTTTGTATAAATTAGTAAATATAACATTTACCCTACCTAGTTACTTTTCTCCTCATCTTGTATGAACTTTATAAAAACTTAACCCACCCCTATAAGATTTATGACCCTATAAGGTTAGGTTTTGGCAATATAAGCAAAAATTTTATAAGGTTTTTACAAAATTTTGGGAAATATTAAATTTTATAGGGGCAGGTTATGGTTTTATAGAGCCTATTATGAATCTGCCTTGATTGTATCCCTAAATCTTAACAACATCCTCTCTAATCTCCTTTATAAAGAAATGGCTATCTGATTGATATTGAGATTCAGGATGTTGTTAAGAAGATTGAGAAGAAATTGAAGGAGTTTATAATTGGTAAGAAGTTATTAAGGTTAGTTAGGGTAGTTTAGGGATTGAATGAGAAATTAAATGGTATGAAGGAAGATTGAGAAATAGACAATTTAAATTTGTTATGGAGGAGATTAGGGATTTGAAAGTGGTGATTAGAATTTTTGACAAGGAGGATAGAGATGGGAGTGGTGGAATGTGTTTTTCTATAAGCATAGATTTTAAAGTGAATTCAATGGAAAATTTACTAAATGAATAATAAAAGTCTACACTAATGAAAAGTTAATCGGACTAAGAAAAGCTGGGAAATCTAATTGATAGTTTTGAAAAGGATAATAGAGCTGATTATGCTAAGTTAGGTAATTCAAGCATAGAAAGTCAAAGATTAGAATTTTTTTTTTTTTAATTTGCCTTCTTTTTGTAATGGATGATTGAAGTATTAGGTTTTGCTTACTTAGCCAAAAGAAGAAGAAGTGAAAGAAGATAATGTGATGAAGAAAGAAGAAGAAATGGAAGCAAATTTGCTATTGAATCACATGGATTCTAGGAATTTATTGCCATCTAAATTTAAGGGTACTTCTTCTTTTGTCAATTTACATCTAGGATATTTTTGCAGCATAGAAAATTTTTTTAGTTATTCACAAAACTTTGCTTTTTAATCAAAGATGAAAAATCTAACTTCAGGATATAACCTTAGACACTGGTTTTTCACAACATCATGGTGACAATAATGTTATAACTCACAAAAGAAATCAATTTTTTTTTTTCTTTTTGTAGATATAAGATTTTTCTTCAATCCTTATATAAGTCTTAATTGGATGTAAGGTCAAGTATAGAATCTATGATAAATAATTTAAATTCTTAACCTAATCAATTTTCCCTTTTACTAGTCTTTTTATTTTTTTACTTTAATCTAAATCTAAGAATTTGATTTTAGATTAATCCAATGTGTTATGTATAATAAGAAAGAAATAAATAATAAATGATATAGAGAAAAATAAAGAGAGAGACATGAGAATGAAGGAAAAGGGATCTAGTAGAAGAAGAAAGGATTGGATAAGGAGAGAGGAGGAAATTGGGAAATGTGAAAAAAAGAAAAAAAAAAACAAAACAAAAGGAACAAGTGAAGAGATAGAAGATAGAGGAGAGAGAAGACCTTATTAAATATAAGGGTAAAATAGAGTACTTATAAAAATTGGCTGCTTATATAACAATTTTAGCTACATAGCTACAACCATATTACCTAGCTAAAGAGAGAAAATAAAATGCTTTATTGACATGGTAACAATAGATAGTACTCAATAACAGGGTTTATTAAAAAAAAAAAAGCATTTACAAATTTTAATTTTCTCCTTTAAAACACCATTTCAGTTGATCATGATACTTTTTCAAAACAAAGTTACTGATAGACCATATAGATGCAAGAGTGATGATTTCAATTGAAAGAAAAGTTTTTTGAATTAAATTTTTCATAAAAATGCCACTCTAGATTAATCCATTGTATTTTATGTTTCATCAAACGTTCCTTAACTCTTGTTAATAATTCTATACTCTTCCTCTACTCTTTTCTACTTTCTTGTTTTGAAAAATTGTTTTATGTTTAAGGTTAACCTTTTTATTTCCAATTGGTTCTTCCAATTCATCCTTAATTTCAATTTGACTAAATCTCAAATTCTATCATTCTACAACATTCTTTCAATTTATTTATTGAACTTTAATTTAATTTGTTCAAAGTTCTTAATAGAGTCCATTAAGCTATAAGTTTATTATAGCTTATATCTTTATCATTTTGGTTATCATGTTTAATAATTTCTTATACTATGTTCAACAATTTATATGGAAATGAAAATGTATAAAGAGAGAGAGAGAGAGAGAGAGAGAGAGAGAAATGAAAGAAAATAGATTTTATGAAATTATGTCAACAACTTTCAAGTAATCTTCCATTTAATGTAACTTGTATGCTCCATCGTGGAAATTCACTAATACTTTTATTCATCGATAATTTCATTTAACCATGTAAACCTAAGAAAATAAAACAATATATATCAGTAATGTGTTTCTTCCCATAATAATGCGCATGATTCATGGTCAATTAGACAACTACTAAGCATTAGAATAAACAAAAGAAGATGCAAGTATCAACATTTTAAAAATGATTCCCTATTAAAAGACAACTCTCAATCACAATTGTCAAATTGCCAATTAACTTGAATAATTCTACAAGCTAATGATTTTATAAGACTTTAAACAGTTAGAACTTATTAAAATTGTTTAAGTATAGACTTTTAGTGAAATTACAAGTTCAATCATTGAAATTGATAGAATCATAAGTTTATGACTAATTCTACCGATTCTATATCTTGTCTTGATTTGGGTCTAATGCACTATTAAAACTAAAATGCACAACTAGTATTCATAACATTAATGTTGTCGAAGATGAAGTATAACTAGATAATTCATAATATTCGGAATTAGAAGATATCACTAGTAATAGTACTCGTACCCATAACGATGTTGGCAATAATAATGATAATGACAACGATGATGGTGATGGTGATAGGAGATCTAGTGGTAGTTTTGATGATGATAAAAGCTAATAATTAATGAACTTGTTGAGAACTTTAACAAAGATTTTTAAGCAAATAAAAAAGACAAAAACTTATAAATAGCTTTAAAAACTTTATTAAAGTTCTCAATTAGTTCATGAAAACATTATGATTTTGTAAAGTTACAATTTCTTGTTACTACATTTAAAGACTTCATACAATTTATTGATGGTTTGTAAGATAAAATATAAGATATGTATATTTTTATTATTAAGCCAAAACACCGAGTTTTAAACTTTATACTTTTTTCACTAAGATTTTCTACTAACTACCCTTAAATAATATTTCCCATTACTAATTACTAAATATCAATTATCTCTCTCTCAAAAGTTAATTTAGTAAATTTCTTGACACACCTTATCCAACCACTAACCACTATTGCACTATCCTCTTTTTTCTCCTTTTTTTCCTCCTAATTAGTTTTCAAATCAAACAAGAAAAAACCTAATCATTTTACCATTTCACTATTTAGTTCTTTAAACCAATAGTTTTCATGTTTGATTTTTATTTTCTCTTTTTACTTTTAGTCCTTATCATAGTTTAGATAGGGTTGAATTCTATCCTAATTACATATATTTTACTGATATTATTGAAATGTAAGTGATTTATTTGGCATCATATATTTATTAAAGCTCTTATTTTTATCCCTTTCAATTACATAACAACTAAGAAAGGCTATAATAGTAAATTAGCTCTTTTTCCCTTAAACCACCATACAAATCATTCTAATTTGTGGATGTTATTCAACAATTAAGCTCTTTTTCCCTCTTAATTTTAAGCTTTAAATAATTTATTTATTTTTCTTTTTCTTCTAAGAATATTATTGACTTTACAAAATAATTATACATTAAACAATACTAGCAAATATGATATTAATGAATTAAAGAAATATATTTCAAAATGTATGTTCAAATTTCCTCAATTAATATATGTATTTACATTAATTTTGTATGCAAATGACCACTTTTTTGATTGAGCAAATTTATCGATATTAACATATTTTCTAAATTATTTATGTAATTTATTTTCTTTTTGCAGTATCAATTTTACATATAGTTTGATTTAGTTATTTTGTATGGAGATGAGATTTCGTTTCGCATTATTACGAATATGAATTTAATGAAAAAATTGAATTCAATTGTCAACCACTCCTATTAGAATTATTATTTCACTTCTATGTTTCTTGAACACATATCACTTAATAATGGCAATTGATATAATTAAAAATTACATGACATATTATCCTTATTTTAAGGTTCATAATTTATTTTTAAAAAGTTGATTATTTAACTTTAGATTCGTAACACAATTTAAATATTTCGCATAAAATTCAAAATAGGAATCCCAACAATTGTTAAAAGCCACAAAGGTGGAAGTTATATATAATAAATTAGACTGATATCCTCCACACTTCATACATCTACGCAACTCAATGAAAGGTAAGAAGAGGATTCATTTATTGTATAAATTAATCTAAATCTTTGTGACCATTAATATCGGTATACGCATAATGTTGATACCCCAGATAAAGACTAGCTGATCATCAAGAGCGCTTTTGATATTTATCAATTGTGCTTCTACTAGTACTATCTTATCCTATGAGATTGAAAGGTATATCTAATCAAGTGAGCAGATTGAGAAGACATTGGCACTTAGTTATACTAATTGTCAAAGAAACTGGGTTTAGAGAAGAAACACATAAGAGGAGCAAGAGTCCATAGGCTAACGGACATGATTGGAAGTTTAAGGAATACCTCATTCATGCGTCACCCATTTGTTAGTTCACTTTATGTTTGGATTGCCATGCTTTTGACGTTGATAAGACATAAATCCTTCATAGGTCGTTATAACATATAAGTTGGTTATTTAATATGACTCAAGCCACTTAAGAGGAAGTAGTGACAAGTTAAGACAAATACAATTAGATATCTTAATTAGAGATTATATACATAAGCAATTCTAAAGCCTACTGCGATCTGCGTCGAAATTGTTGTGTTAAACCGAGCAAAAGAATCAAACTTTTGAGGATGCAATTTGCACGAATTGATGTAAGATACAGAAGCGAAGAGAAGATCTACACGTTCATTCATGGTTTGTCTAAATTGAGGAGATCTTTTCTCAAAGCGTGGGATGGCTTCACAAACTCCAATAGGCATATCAATAAGTCCTTTCCCTATAGTGGCAATGCCATTGAAAAGAAGACCGAGAGGAAGGTATGCAATAGCAAGAATTTCGGAATTAAATCTTAAATGGCTAGAGGTGGAGAAAACTAGATGCAAACATTTGGAATCGCAGAGTTTTATTTGGAGTTGGAATTATTGCTAAATTAAGGTGGTCTGAATAAATTAATGATCATAGATTCAAAGTTAAAATTGATTAAAATTACAAATCAATGATATTATTACATTAGATAAAAGAATAATTGAACAAGGCCATAAGAGACCGAATTTATTAAGGTGGCATCAAATCCATGGATAGGAGAGATTATTCTATGTCTTGTTGAAGCACACATGCATGCATGATAGCTATGTGCATAAAAGATGACCGAACCAAATGAATGACTTGGAATAGAAGAATGGTCGAGCAATGGGTTATGGATGTGAGCTATCTATGTGGACAATTCAATGACTTGCAATTAATCATCTATTTGAGAATGTGAAAAAAAAAAAAAAAAAAAACACGTTTAGGTAATGGGGGGAAATTGTGTTTCTTATTCTCTTCTTCTTATAAATTTACACATGCATGAAGCTAATGGAATTATCCATCATTTGGCACATCACTCATCCTCTGACTGCCCTTGCATGTGACGCCATAATCTCTCCGTCCCTTGTCCATATGTTTGTTTTTGCTTCATTCTTATATTATGCGATTCCTCCTTTGATAAATTCAAGTAGAATATACATATCCTAAAGAGTGGTATAGATTTTCCCATCCAAAATTTTTATCTTGATAATCTATTTTAAACCATATCAATTCAAATTAATTGAATTGGATTTCTTTTCTATGTATGTTTATGCATATATTTTGAGTTGTATGTAGAGGTAGTAGTATGCAGTTGCCTTGACTTGGGAGAGTTGCCAAAGCTTGATGGTGCCATAGCTAGTGGTGGTGCTATTCAACATTAACCTCTTCTCTTATTAATTAAATTACATTCTTTGGCCCTCCAATGTTGCGTGGAAACACGTTAAAAAAAAAATGGCGACTCCATTTGACTAACACAAATGGAGATGCGGGGTATCGATCCCCGTACCTCTCTACCTTTTAGTTTTCTTCAAAAATTATAAATAAAAAAAATCAATGACAAACCTGGTCTACAAATTCCAACAACAAACATATCTTGAAACTATGTACTGAAACCATAAATTACCGTATATGTGATGCTTTGCTATGATAACCCGAATATTTTTCAAAAAGAAAAGAAGAAATCATAATTCAACGATCAATTTTCTTGCAGAGATCACCACTAATTCGCATGATCACGTTCAGTGCCAACCGTCTCCAGAGAGTTGGTCCTTTCGCCGCTTGACGACGGCGAGGGCTCGCTGCCTTGAGGGTAGTCCGAGATAGCGCCCAGGATGCGGCGGATGCTTGATGAACGAGCCGGTTTGAAGCTCAACGATCTCATCTTGTTCTTGGAGAAGATATCCGATGAATTCGTAAGGATAAGATAAACTAATGCTTGGATCAACAGGAACACAAACACTCTAATCAACATGTCCGCCCAGGAAGATGATATCTCCATGATTATTATGCTCTCGCTGCTTAAGACTCGATTACAGTTGCGGCCGGTCGTTGAGAAATTGCAGAAACAATGGATTGAATCGATAGATTATGATACTACCTAGGATTGCAGGGATCGGTTGATGTTTTTATATTACGTAGCCCTTGTTGTTTCACATTATAATAATTATAATATGTGGTAAGATTAACCTGATTATTAGGGCATTGCGTGTGAAGCCGCCTTTTTTGACTTGTGAACATTCAGCGTTGGAATTCTTTCGGACGGGGTTCCTTTCTTGTGGTTTTAAACATGTGCATGGATTCAAAATTAACATTATCGACATCATCTGTCTCTGGCAATTTTGAGTTGTACGGGAGGCAACTAAACCTTAACAAAAAAAAACAAAAAAAGAGAAGGATCCAATTAAACATTTACACGTGTTTCAAGGACAACGGTGTTGAGTAAAGCTTTTCCTAATTTTCATAGTATATATCGATTACAAAGGGTTTCCTAAATTTTTCGCAACACGTAATTAATAAATTATAGTTTACTATGAATCCTTAACTCATTTTCATTCAACTCTTCGACTTTGTATCTATCCCGACATGCACAGGTGGGACAGCTTTTTACAATTATTCATCTTTTTCATGCAAGTCTTTGTAGATTGTTAGTTAGTCTCTGCATATTCATCTCACAGAACATAATATAATATGAACATACTAAAACTAATAATAATAATAATAATAATAAATTACTATTATTATTATATAAAATATATATAAAAAAATGGGATATTAATTGGATAAGGATGAGGCTGTTCATTGTATTTGGACTTACCATATTTGGATAAGGCGACGATGAACAAGTCAAGGAAAAAATAATGATAATATACGATTTTGCCTAGTAAGTTCCGCGCAATATTTACGTAAAAAGATGTTCATCTGATCACACACGGTAACAGGCTTCTGACGGTATTTGTACATGGTATTTTTTTCCCTATCTTATTCAAGAAAGATTATTCGGTGTTGATTATGTCGATTAGCTCAAATTGTTGATTAATTCAACATGTTAGGGATTACATCATTTTGAATTTTTATCATTGAATGTATCCGCAGCACACATGTCGTAAGGAAATGGATCCAAATAGCTTTAGAAAAAAAAAAAAAAAAAAGTTAAGTTCAGAGGATCCAAATTCATTTGGTCTATTTCGATAAGTTATAATGAATAATAAGTCGTACTGTTTTTTTATGCCAATAATAAAGGGAATATGATTGAATAATGTTTTCCCCGTTTTCCTTGCTTCTACTTTCAGGAACGATTTATAAGATAATGGAAGAAGAAAGATGTCGAATCAACATAAATCCAGTAAACGATGAGACATACCTGAAGGCAAAAGCCAGACGCTATGCCGGAGAAGAGAATATGATTTTTGACGCAAAAAAAAAAAAAACTCTTCTTTTTTCTATTTCATATCTCGTTTTCAAAACACCAGCTTGGTCCACAGACGATTATCCAAAAGCAAAAAAGAAAAAAATTTAGTTCATACATGAACATTCTAGTACCGCCCATGAGGAGGACATAATAAGCAAACGACTATTATTGAATCAGCATCTAGATTTCTATCCAAAGTAAATTTTTATGACTTGAAAACAGATATCGAGTCAATCTCAGACATTATGTGGTATGCATGGATTTGGAATCTTATGATCGTATTGAATGACGATTGTAAAAACTCCTCGAAATATCTAGAATGAATCCTACTTGCCGGACCAATTTCAGTTCCTTGAATAGTAGCTAGGAAGTTTCTTAGCTGAGGGAAATAATATACGGCTATTAGATCGATATTAGTTCTAAATAATGTGTAAAGTTAAATTAAAAAAGAAAAAACAGGTAGACTAGATAGGTGACATATGCCTATTTCCTTGATGATATACAATTGTTCTATTAAGCCTTTTTTTTTAAAAAAATATATTCCGTGAAGTGCATACTTTCTTGAATAGAATATTAGGGCTAGAAGTTTACGTTATTTTTCGTTGTCTTGGCATACTTATTGGCCCCACTTGCATACGTTTGTATATATGCTGGCCGGTGCAAATCAAATTGAAGTTCTCCAAGGGGTAACAGCGGATAAATGTACGCCGGCGGGATTTGGTCAGAGCCCCGTCCAAATGAAGAACTCGGTAGGCCGTCGGTGACAAAACTTACCAACTTAATATAACCACAGGTTATTCAGGAAAAAACAGCTGGGTCGTTGACGTGCAATAATGGTGACGATATTATACGTAAAATAAATATACTTTCTTAAAAAAATAATTTAATTCATAAATTAAACCGAAATTTTATGGTTAAAAAAAAAAATAAAACCGAACCGTATGATATGATTTAAAATGATGAAAAACTAAACCATATTTTCACGCTTTGATTTGATTTGGAGGAAAACTGAATCAATATAATTCACACCCACTCCTAGAGGTAACTTCTATTATACTTATGTGTAAAACACTTCACATGTGACTGGCCACATTGACAAACACATCGTCTATTATTACGGGGATTCAATGGAGACACTATATTGTCTACAAGCTCAAAGCCAATGGACTAATCTGTCAAAAATAAAATTTCAAGCATTTAATGTCTAAATCTAAAAGTATGGACACTGGAATTGCCTTTATACCAAAAAATTGCATTGCAAAATTAACAAGACTAAAGAGCTAAGACTTGCAATTAGTGTCCTATTGAATTTCACAAGAGAGAGGATATAAAGAGAGTATGTAAATACCATTCCCTTCATCAAAACATAACATATGAATCTGAAATCGACATCATAAATTTGAATCAATCACTAGAAAACATATGCTTCAATACCTAAATTACTTACAACACGTTTACTTGAATGTAATATCTATTCCATTATAAGTCTATTATGTATAGAATAACTATTACGTTGTTTACTTCACATAATTGCAATTACATAAAATAATGAATCGCCATTCCTTACCTTATTTCCCCTAATAACAATTCAATATCCCTTTTCCCTAAACACATCAGAAGCCATGGATGCACTTTTCTCTAGATGTAATGTTTTGCTCCCATCATCGATTGTCGTCGATCATCGGTTTGAACATCAATAAGCCTATTGCCGATAGAAACATCGATGGAAGTGTCGATCTGCCCTCATCATCGCACATTCAAACGTTGTCCCTTGCCCCCGCCGTCATTGAAGTCGAACGTGGCTTGCCTCCTTCATTGTCGATGGTTATCGAGTAGTGTCTAATTTGCTGGCGGATTCGTCATCGTAGCTACTTTCGTTGATCTTTGCCATCATAGATTTGCCCTTGTCCTCATGCATTGTCAGTCATCACTCGCCCCCATCATCGCTAAAGTTAATCGTCCCTCACCGTGGTCATCACTGGCTCTGTCGTAGCTACTTTCGTCCATCCCTGTGATTGTGGCTCTACCCCCGTCGTTGCTAATCTCCACCATTGTTGGCCTCTACTGTCACCGCTGGTTATAGAGTTGCATCTCATCTGTTGGTGGAGCCGTTGGTTGTTGTTAGTGGTAGTTCTGCTGGCCGGAGTGGAAATCATCGGCCTTCACAAGGTAGTTGTGAACATAACATTGTCGGAGTTCAACAATAGTGTCTCCTTCGCAACCAGTGTCGACTGAGGTATGGTACTGAACTTCCATTACCATGGGTCAATGACCAATTAAATTGCTTTCAATTGAAAGTAAATTATCATAACGAGTTGTGAATTTGACTTGGACTGGTTTATTTTAACGTCACTTGCAATAGCAGAAAATTAATGGTAGCACAAATCTCTGAGACATCTACGTAGTTCCTCACCATGGTTAACAGAGGATTACAGTTTTTTGGAGACGTAATCTAATTTCAGGCTTTAATATTATATATCAGCATTTAAGGATTTTTTTCGTTAAATTATTTATTATTCTACCCTTATTCACTCAAGTAAACAATATAGTCCTAATATCATTACATCTAAGTAAACAGTATCATACTAATTCATCGTAATAACTATTATCCGGTAATAACTATTCCATTATAGTCTTATTTCATTTAGTGAAGTACACGGACTGTTAATAAAATCGATAAACTCATGATTTGAATTTACATCACTTATTATTATAGAAACGTCCTCAAATGGTCCAAATTGTTGGGGCTGGCTGCACATGAGTAAGTTAAAAAAGGAAAAAAAATAAAGACACAAGATTTTACCTTGGTTCACTCTTTAATTAGGGCTATATCCAGTAGAGAATTCCATTATAATTAGCACCTCATTCTCTTGTTTTTCATCATACAATTATAAGTGAAAAAAAAAAAAGAGAATATATAGAACAATTATTCATGGGCCCAAACAAAAACTTTTAATAAACAAATATGGGCTTAATTGCAAAAAGCCCCCTAAGCGGAACCCATGTGCTTTCCTGTTGTAGGGGAATATAAGCCACACCCCAACATTCTCCCACTTGGTGAATACTTCCCATGCCTTTTTAAACCAAATGCAATGGTACACTATTCAAACTTTTCAACACTCATTGCCTTGGTAAAAAAAATCTACATCGTTCACCTATGTGTCGACTTTTTCTAGCATTATAACTTTTTGTTCTAATTTCTCTTGAATGAAGTGGTATTGTCTATCAATATGCTTTGTTCTTGCATGAAAACCAGGATTTTTAGCAAAAAATATAGCACTTTGGATATCACATCCAATCTTCACTCCTCCTTGTATAAAACCAAGATCTCTACACAATCTACTTATCCAAATCACTTCCTTAGCAATATGAGTAAGAGCCATGTATTCTGCTTCAATACTCGTCACCTTCCCAATCATCATTAACAAAACACTTTAGTTCTAATGCTTGTTGTTTATTTAAGCTTTTAATGCCTTCATAACATAACTCAAAATTAGATGTACCGTAAAGATAACATAGCACCCTCTTTGCAGCTATCCAATGCTCCTTTTCTAGATTGGACATATATCTGCTCAATGCTCCCACTGCCTGAGCAATATCTGGACGAGTACATACCATAGCATACATCAAGCTCCCCATTGTGCTTGCATATGGAATTGCTGCCATCTCTTCAATTTCCTCTTTAGTCTTGAGACATTTGGACGCTGATAACTTGGAACTTGTGGACATAGGAGTCTTTACTAGCTTACAGTCTACCATATTGAATTTTTTTCAATACATCTTCAACGTATTTCTTCTGGCTTATCCACAACTTTCCATTCTCTCGCTCCCTTTTTATCTGCATGCCCAAGATGAAGTTTGCTAGGCCTAAGTCTTTCATCTCAAACTCTTTTCCCAACAGTCCCTTCACAATACTGATCATACTCATACTATTCCCAACTAGCAGCATATCATCAACGTATAAGGTTAAAATAACGAAATCATCATCTAACCTCTTCACATAAGCACAATGATCAACATCACAACGAACAAAGCTAAGCTCCAAGGCATAGGAGTTGATGGGTGTTGAATCCAACAAAAATAAAAACCTACTCCTAGACAATTATATGATTTGCATATAGTGGTGAGTAGGATCGAATCCACAGGGATTTGTTAAATATATTTCTATTCAAAGAGAATAAAGAGGAAAAGAAAAATGGGGGGTTTTGTTTGTGAATCAAATAATGTTGAAACAAGATAATAAAATCGAATATTGATAAAAAGCCTAGCCAAAGGAATCAAGATAGTTTAATTTTAGGAATTGATCATCGATGCAAATGTTTTCTATTCTTATTTCTAGATAAACTGGTTATGGTTATTAACAAGCTCTAATAACCTATCTTTCCGTACTTTCTTGATAATCAAGAGAAGCTCTTTGATTATTTCTCTTATCGATTAGACAACCCTAGACAAGCGCTTAGGATTTAATCTACCAATAGCATTAAAAACTAGAGAGACCACCAATTCATGCCAGTAGATTATAAGATAACCTATTTAAACATGATCATACACCTCTATAACATGAATTCGATCATCTATTTTATAACCAAACATGTTATTGTGTCACTGAGACTAGAACAATCAAACAATTACGGATTTGACGTACTAGTTGACAATATATTAACTTACCAATTGAGTAGAAGAGCTCTAATTCATACCAATCAACAAAGATAATAATGACAAAACGATCAGAAGATATATGAATATCCAAAAACAAAGAATAGAATAAATACAAGTCAATTAGACCTCACAATTCGTGGAGAATTAAACATCTATGACCCTTTGGCTAGAAAGTAGCTTAGCTACACATGTTCATCAGCAAAACGGAAATAAAGAGTAAAAACATAACAAGCCTCTGATCTCCGGCTGCCTCCTTCTTTCCTTCTTGTCTCCAAGATGATCCAAGATTCAAGATGCCCCCAACCCTCTAGGTTTAGTTCTATTTATATTGTTAAAGGAGTGGCAGGTGATCTTTTGCTAGCAGGATACGAAAATATCTTTCCTTTTTCAAGTAGATTTCGAGAAGTGAATATTCGTCCACCTGGCATGCCATACAACACGGCCGTGGAGCAAGCCGTGCCTTCCTCTGTGTGTAATTCATGTATCATCTTCCGTGTCCAGTGTGTACCACGGTTCCACCCACGGCTAAATTTCCAACCGTGCCTTCCTCTGTGCATAATCTACAAGTCTTCATCCGTGTCCAGTGTACCACTGCTCCACCCACGGCTAGATTTCCAACCGTGCCTTCCTCTATGCATAATCTACAAGTCTTCATCCGTGTCCAGTATGTGTCACGACTTCAAACACGACTAGATCCTAGGCCGTGTCTTCCTCTATCAATGTTCCACAATTTCTTCTCCTTGGCACGTCTAGCTTCCACCACGGCCGTGTCACAAACCGTGTTTCTCTCTTCCTCATGCAGTGTGTAGCACGGTTTACACCATGGCCATATCTCAAACCGTGCCTCCTTCTAGATAGATACATGTCCATGTGTTTTCCTCCGGTGGTGTAAATCCTTGTCTTGATCCAAGTTGTAGATGACTTCTCTAATTTACTTGAATTAGCATCCTTGACTCCATTTAACCTGATTTATCACCATACTAGAATTAAGTGCCATTTCCTTATGATTTCTATAAAATCAATAATGAATTAACATAATTTACATTATAAAGATTAAGTATAAAATGGCTCTATCAGGAGTCAAACTTCTGATACCACATTCTTGGAGATTGTTTCAGGCCATATAAAGATTTGTTTAGTTTGCAAACAAAATCTTCTTTTCGTTTGATCACAAATCCATCTGGTTGGTTCATGTAAATATCCTCCTTTAAGTCACCATGTAGGAAAGCTATTTTTAAATCAAGCTGCTCTACCTCTAGATTGTATGCAGCTGCTACAAATAAAACAAGTTTTATAGAATTTAATTTAGCAATTAGAGAAAAAATCTCTCCATCTATCTGTGAATATCCCTTTTCAACTAGATGAGCTTTATATCATTATATATCTCCATCTGTGAATACCTTCTTCTTGAATACCCACTTATAACCAATTGCCTTCCGATCTGCAGGTAATTTTACTAAATTTCACATTCTGTTTTTACCCAATGAGTCCATCTTATCTGTCATGGCTTTCTCCCACTATTTTGCATCTTCAGCACTTTTTTCTTCCTTAACATTATTTAGATCATCACCTGTAATAGTCAGAGCACAATCTTCATTACTGGCAAATAAAGTATACCTCTCAAGTGGTCTTCTTTGCCTTGTAGGCCTCCTTAAAGCCAGTTCAAGTGGAGCTTCAACTTCAAACTCAGTATCAAAATCTACAATATCATCTTCCACATCAAGCTCATCATTTTCAGAATCTTAATTTTCCGTTTCAACTTGTGTAACCTCTATCTTTCCCTGTAAACCAACATTTAACTCAACTGTCTATGGTTTTTCAGGAGCCTGTGAAACAATCTGATTTATCATAGATTCTCTGAATACCACATCGTTGATGTAAATGATGTGTTTATTATCAGGATTCCATAGCTTATACCCTTTAATACCATCTTTGTACCCAATGAAGATGCACTTCTCAGTCTTGCTTTCAAGTTTATTCCTCTTTTCCTTAGGCACATGCACATACACTTCACAACCAAATACTCTAACATGGGATATATTTGGCTTCTTCTTGAATAGTGCCTCAAATGGTGTCTGATCCTTCAAAGCCGATGTGGGAGACCTGTTCTTTAGATAACATACAGTAGCCACTACTTCTGCCCAAAATTCAGTTACTAAGTTTACACCACTTAACATACTCTTTGCTTTCTCCATGAGGGATCGATTAAGTCTCTCTGCTACCCCATTCTGCTGAGGTGAATATGGTGTGGTTTTTTGCCTTGTTATGCCATTGGTTGCACAGAATTGATTAAATTTCGTTGAATAGAATTCTCCTCCATTGTCAGTTCATAACACTTTAATCTTTCTATTAAATTGATTTTCCATGAAAGCTTTAAATTCGCGAAATTTTTTTAACACATCATCCTTTCTCTATGAGAAATATATCCACACATATTTGGAATAATCATCAGTAAGGAAACATAATACCTTGATTTTCCAAATGATGCTACAAGTGAAGGATCGTAGATGTCATTGTAAATTAAATCTAGAATCCCTTGCGCTCTCTCTCCTATAGATTCAAAAGATACCCGATTCTATTTTCCATGTAGACAATATTCACAGAATTCGAAACCTATAGAACAATTTGGGATTCCATCTACCATTTTCTTTGAAGCAAGGGTCACCAATCCTTTTTCACTAATATGACCCAATCTTCGATGCCACAACATTGTAGAATCTTCTTTCACCTGCTCTGTGATATAACTCTCACCACTAACTACTGTGCTTCCCAGCAATTTCCACAACTTCCTACACCATTCGCCTCTAGCAATCACCATAGATCTATGAATTAGCTTACATGAATACTTATCACTGATGAAAGTAATACCAGCATCCGCCATAGTTCTAACAAAAATAAGATTCCTAGTAAGATCAGGAATATGCATCACATCCGGAAGATTCTTTACTATCTCATCCTTCATCTTTAGCTTCACCTTTCTACAACCGACAATGTCAAGTGTCGAATCATATCCCATTCGCACTGTACCTCATTGATATAGTTCATAACAGCAGAACCAATCTCTATGAGGTATCATGTGAAAAGATGCTCCAGTATCAATTATCCACACACTGTGGTCAACCTAAGATGAATTGCACATGAGATACATGTCTCCCACATTACTGTCATCATCTTTCTTTGTACTAGACAATGATGCATCATCTCGCTTCTTTAGACCCACACTTTTGCTTTTACAATCCTTCTTCAAGTGTCCAGTTTTTCCACACTTCCAACACTTTATTTCGGATTGATCACGACTTTTAAATCTTCCTCTAGACTTATTCTTGCTAACAAATTTGGATTTGGATCTTTCACTATTCATTCCTCTTATGAAAAAAGCATCATTCATTACATTATCAGAACTTACTCTTCTCATCTCCTTAGATAATAAAGTAGACACGGCATTCTCAAACGATAGCGCACTAACACCAGTGCCAATTAAAACAATTATATGTTCACATGAATTAGGCAACGAACACAGCAAAGTACATGCTTTATCCTCCTCATCCAAAATAACATCAATAGATGCAAGTTGCCCATAGATAGTATTAAAATTGTTTAAGTGTGTAGAAAAAGGAATCACCTTCACTCATCCAAAGGTTATATAGCCGCTTCTTCAGAAATTACCTATTCACGAGCAATTTGCTCTGATAAAGGCTTCCCAATTTAAACCAGAGATCTTTCGTTATCTTCTCAGAGGTTATGTTCACCAAGACGTTATCAGCGAAGCATAGCCAAATCGGGCTCCGTGCTTTTCGATCGCTGCTGATCTATGCCTTCAATTGCGTGGATGTAATCACAATCTCTTCCTCCTTCACTTTCTCCTTGGTAGTTAACTCTGGTTTATCTTCTTCAATTACATACCATAGATCTTTATCCATGAGCAGAGCCTCCATCTTCAACTTCCATAACTCGAAACCCTTTTCATCGAACTTCTCTACTTCAATTCATGATTGACCAGCCAACATCTTCCCAAGATTTGATTTTTTTTTTTTTTTTTGGATCTCTCTTCACTAAGAAAAACCCTAATATCAAACCTCGCTCTGATACCAGATGTTAGGGCTAGCCATATACGAGTAAGTTAAAAAAGGAAGAAAAATAAATAAACAAGATTTTACCATAGTTCACCCATTAATTAAGGCTACATCCAGCAGATGATTTCACTATAATTAACACCTCACTCTCTTGTTTTTCATCACACAATTACAAGTGAAAAAAAAAAAAGAAAATATATAGAATAGCTATTCATGGGCCAAAACCTAAATTTTTAATAAACAAATATGGGCTTAATTGTAAAAAGCCTCCTGACGTTATAGGGGAGTATGACGTGCTTTCCTATGGTAGGAGAGTATAAGCCATACCCTATCGTAAATTACACTTTAATGGAAAAGGAACACTAACAAATAATGAATAAATTAACAAAATTTATAAGAGATAAAAAATGTGTTGACATTCAATATGTAGTTCCAAAGGTCCTCGAACAAATAATACTGGAGCAAGCTTGTCTTAGATCACTTTCATATACTGACATTCAATACATTTCATATGCTTATCTTTTCACTTCGATGAAGGCGTTATTCCGGAATAATGTTTCCTTTTAGGTAAGTTCGTGGGAAAGTGGCTGAGGAAAAACTGTCGGTACGGGGTACATGAAACTGATGTGGATAAGTGAATAACAGTCGGTAAAATATGTTCATGGTATTTTTTAAAATAAAATAGGCAAAAACAGTATGACACCAAAGCAGATCATTCCCTTTAATATTATAAATTAGGAGTAAGTAGGTATGGGATAAAAAGGGTATAAAGCTATACTTGTATTTTATATTGTAATACTATAGAATCACCTTATATGTTATATCTTATAATAGGCTTGTAAATTTTATCATTTTTTCTATAAGTTTTAAGTTTATATGATATTAAAAAAATGATTTATATGCAAAACTTATGGAATTTAGAGCAAAACCTATAAAATTAAAATAAGTAATTTTTCCCCTCTTTATTATTTCAATTTTATGTGATTTTATTACTTAACAATTGGGAAAGAATAGGGAGAAAGAATGGAAAACATAAAGTTAGAGAGGAAAATGGGAAAAAATAGAAAACACAAAGTGAGAGATGTAACATTAATTTAGCCATTTTAGTTATTAACCTATGGGTTTAGATCTTTTTATTTTTCTTTTTACTAAAATATTTATTAGTCAAAAAGTATAATGTTATTATTTATTATTTATTTATTAATATTATTTAATAATTTTTTTATAAGATAAGTACATGATACTTTGGAATTTATACTCTATAAGGATCTTATATTTATACCCTATTCTACAAGAGCAGATTTTAAAAAAATTATATACAAAACTTATTCTATAACTCTTAATATCTATCTAAAATTTATTTGATGGAATAGGAAATGGATAAGTATCCTATAAAATAGAAGTATCCACCATATATAATATATATATATAACCCTTATAATTAATTATTCTTTAATTATCTCAAAAGTTAGGTATTTTAACTTCTTCTTCTTTTTTCAGTTGAAGACAAATTAAAAACACTCAGAGATACTCTGTCTGAAAGTATTGAATAATTTTATGATGATTGTATAAAATTATTTCCATCTCCTCTTCCGATGATATCAAAATTATTTGTAAATAAGCATGAAAATACAAAAGAAACAAACAATAATATATGTAATTAGATCATAAGCTCAAGACTAAAATAATATACCAGATTTAGATCCTCTCGATTTTTTTCTTTAATTTATAAATTAATAATTAAAATTATTTAGATTTTTAAAATATTATGTTAATGTTATTTTTTAATTTTAATTATTAATTATATATAATAATATTTAAATTAATAAATTAAGTAAAATTAGAACGATGCATTTTCTAACGTTCCCAAGTGGAGTGCATGCAAGTTGATTCATAGATCTATAGCAGCATGAGAATATTACACCCCTAAATTATTATTTTCTTTTTTACCTCACAAAATAACTGCCAGAGCACTGCTACGTAGGATCTTATGCTTCCTGTCTTCTCCCCATCATCGAAGAGAATAAAAAAAGAAAATGCGTCATAGAAGCTGCACATTTATTTTGGGATTCTAAGAAGTCCTTGACCACAGGTCTGCTCATAATATATATATCATCGAAGAGTGTTAAAAAAAAAAAAAAAGCGTCATTGAAGCTGCACATATGTTTTGGGATTATAAGAAGAGTCCTTGACCACAGGCCTGATTATATATATATAACGCCAAAGCAAAATATAATTGATGAGGATCAACCAAAATCAAAATCTAATGAACCGAAATTCAATAACCCGCTACATGGTATTGTAGGTCTAATGACACGAGCTAAAACTAAGCGGATGAGTGAAGCCTTGCAAAGATTATTGATGGATTTACAAGAGAAGGAATCAAGTTACACTGAAGGAAAATCGACTTTTATTAACTTGATTCAAGTTTCCACAAAGGGATACAAGGATATGGGAGCCTTAGGATAAATTATTTTTGAAAGGAAAATTGAATCGAAAAGGAGGGTTACTCGGTTTTATGACTTGTTTTATTTGTTTGGTTTTGTTCCTTATCGTATTTACTTGTAAGATTTTCGGCCATTAGGAAGTCAAGGCCGGTTTTCTATGTTTGGAAATTTAGGTTTTATGTGTAAGACAATATAGCTAAATGTGAGGGAGGGGGCAGCACATCTTTTTGGAATATCATTGATTGAATACAAAAATTTTTTTTGAGAGACTCTTGTTATTTGAGAACGAACTCACCGATTTTTTCAATCTAAATGCTTGGAGAAATCACTGATAACTGAGGTTTCAATCAATAGGTGTGGTTAGGGTCTAATCCATCATAGCTTGTTCAAGACGCTCCTTAGGAAATCTGATTCAAACAACAATCACTCGATTCTAGGTTTAATATACCTAGGTTTCGCATCAATAATGATCATAAAAAAGTATCAAGTGTGTGTAGCTAAACATCTATATAAACATTAATCATTAAGTTAGATATAATATATAGGGAAAACTAATCAAGGAAGGGTATTTTTCTTCTTGCACTTTGATAGGAAAAGTGGTAGATTAGGGATAGAATATAGAGTACATTTGAAGCCCGATAGAATTGCCATTAAAGCTACTTCGAGCATTCTATTAATCTAGATCTTCTTGTCTTTGTCATCAGAGAGGTTTATGATGACAATAACTTTAGAGTAAGGAAGAGAGTTATTCCTGCCTCTGTAAATTAAAGAACTTTAGCTAGGAATTTATAGACTTACGTTATCAACAATCCTGTAAACAAAGTTCCATATACTATTGGTTTTTCCCTTAGCATCCATGTCATATGAATATAGCATACAAACAGCGACAACAAATCAATCTCAACATTTTCTAATAAAGATACACAACATAACCCTAGCTTGGGCATTGCACCTTTCAAGGATCCATGTCTACAAATTTTAAATGAATGTAATAAAGAGTAATTTCTAAATACTTAACGTTGATAGGCCATTTTAGTTTAGAGTCCAGGTCCAGTCTAAGTCTATTTTCAATCTCATAGCTCGATTATGAGTCCAAGCAAGTCCTCAATCTTCTTACCATGATCCCTTTGCCCGTGTCAACTGTAGATAAGACTCGTCACAAGCGATGTCACTCACTCTCCCACTACTCACATATCTCAGATGTGCAACCATAGGCATGCTCCATGTTCACCAAGGATAACTGCACCTTAGTGCTACTTATAAATACTTGAAGTTACCCGTCGGTAAGGAGATAAAAAAACTAAAGCCTTATTGCTATTTTTCTAGTAACCTCCTAACTCTCATTAAGATTTCTAACCTAAGTATCGAAGTGATAACATCGAACAACCCCAACATCCCCCATAGCTTGTAATTTCCTCCTGTTTTGCAAATTCACTCACCCTCCTATCGAATCTTTAAACAACATTTGGTGCCATCTTTTTGTGAACCACGACCATGACTAGCAACATTATATCCAAATCAAAGAACAATGACTATTCACCACTTCACCAAACTAATCCGACACATTCATAGGAACAAAACCCCCAAGGTAGAGAAGATTGGTTAGCTAATGTCGAAGAGCTAGAAGACATGATTCGAAAACTTTCTTACCTACGTGACAATAAGAAATCTAACCCATGGGATCAATTTACATTCACCCAATCTCCGTTCACACAGGAGATCCAGAACAAAGTGTTTTCCCTTCACATCTGTATCTCAATGTTAGAATTTTATGATGGTACCATCGATCCAGGGAATTACCTCAGCTACTTAATGTCTCAAATGCACCTCTTAGGTTACAATGATGCCATCACTTGCAAAGCCTTCTTGGGACCTTAAAGAAGTCAACTCGAACATGGTATAACCATTTGAAGCCAAGCTCTATCTCGAGCTTCAAGGAACTTAACAAGCAATTTTATCAACATTTCCTAACTAGTAAAATGCTAGTGGAAGATTCCTCTAGCCTAAATCTCATTCGCTAGAAACCAGACAAGTCCATTAGAGACTACTTATCCAGATTCATTGCAACCGTACTAGAGATCCCCAATCTTGACATGCATGTTGCCCTCAACATTTCTATAATGGGGATACACTCTTGAGGTCACTTCTTCTTATCTATCTCTAAATAGAAGCTACAAAATTTTGATGAATTCTATAGATGAGTCACAAAATTCATTTTGATGGAGGATAACATAAGAACTCATAAGGAAGCTAACCAAACCAGGTCAAATAAAAGGAAAGATGATAGAGACTAGCCTACCATAAAGGATTAGCTCAGTTCAAGGAACAATGAAGACTCATCCTACGAGTAGAATGACGGTAAGCATGATTAGAAGCATACCATTTCGTTCAATGTAGACCACACCCCCTTCAGTAACCTAGAGGCTAAATACTCCTTGAAGTGCACAATAGGGGTATCCTTACATGGTTTGAAAAACTTAGGGGACTATCCTCCATAAGGAACCCAAATAATTATTATGACTTCCATAAAGACGTAGGACACAACATAGAGGTTTGTGTCTAGTTAAAAAAATGCTTTAGAAGATGCCATTAAAAGGGGATACCTCTAGATTACATAAAAAATCATCTCGACGAAGGCCAAGAGGCTAGCATAGAGGAGGCAAGCTAATTCAAACAATAGACTGGGCAATTTTGCCCCCTACTAAACCAGTAGGGCCCCTAATAGCATAGTCAACACAATCGTTGATGGAACTTTAAGGGATAGATAACCAAGTTCCAACAATAAGACTTATGAACAACCCTAGTAGGTGATGAACCTTCTTAATAAGATGCCCAGAGTAAACAACTCCATTTCCCTTTCAGAGGAGGATTTCAAGGGCATTCAAGCTCCGCATGATGATACGCTTGTCATATCAACCCGAATTGGTGGTTTTGAAGTCTAAAAAACACTAATTGATACCAAAAGCTCGGTGGACATTATTTTCAAAATAGCATATGATTAGATGAAATCAAAGCTAAAGGCAAAACTAAAGTCGTATAGTTAGGACTTATACGACTTGAACAACTAACCTGTCTACGTTATAGGGATAATTTCCCTTCTCATGAAGCTCAACAATGATGACAATGTAGCTGAATAGCTCATAAATTTCCTTATGGTTGACTATTGGTCTCCCTATAATGTCATAATAAGAAGACCGAGCCAAAATGCCTTCAGGATGGTCCCCTCCATGGTATATTTAAAAGCTAAGTTCCCTAGCTTAACGAAGATTGGTGTATGCTGAGGAAACCAACAATTAGCAAGGTTATGCTACCTACAGGCACTAACCAAGGGAGATGTTCTCACTATCAAGGTTGGGTCAGAGGAAAAGCCGGGTAATAGAGGGAAATCAACTAAGGAGACTAAAAAGTTACAACTTAGCTACAAACTTAAACAAACCACGTAAGTGGAAAAGTCAATGCCTGCTAAGCTAAAACAACATCTCATTGACTTCCTTTAGTCCAATAGTGATGTTTTTGCTTAGTCACCATATGATGTGTCAAGCATCCCCTCAAAGATAATCACACACCACCTTAACATTAACTCGACCTTCAAGGTGGTAAAATAAAAAAAGCGCCATTTTTCCCTTGAAGGCAGATGGCGATTGAGGAAGAGGTGCAGAAGTTGCTATAGGCAAGTTTCTTGAGGGAGGAGCCTTACCCCACTTGGTTAGCTAATTGTGTGCTAGTCAAAAAGTCTAACAAAAAATTACACATGTGCATCAATTTCACCAACTTAAATAAAGCCTACCCAAAAGATTGCTTTCCCCTCCTAAAGATCGGCTAGCTAGTTGACTCAACCTTAGGTTATGCTCTCCTAAGCTTCATGGTTGCCTTCTCAAGCTACAATCAAATCAAGATGCATGAATTTGACCAAGTTCACACTTCGTTTATCACCAATGTTCGCACACATTGCTACAAAGTCATGCCCTTTGAAATAAAGACTATAGAGGCGGCTTATTAATGTTTGGTGACAATGATGTTCAAATCATAGATTGGACTAAACGTGGAAATTTATGTAGACGATATGATTGTCAAGAGTAAGTAGCTCAACAACTACATTCATGATCGCCAAGAAACCCTTGATACTCCAAGGGAGCACAACATGAAGTTAAACTTGTAGAAATGTGTATTCAAGGTTACTTGAGGAAACTTTTTTGGAGATATGGTTATTGTTAGAAGCAAAGAGGCAAACTTTGAAAAAAATCTAAGCCATTTTGGAAATGCAACCCTCGAGAGCTATTAAGGGCATCTAGTGCCTTATAGGATGAATTGCCACTCTAAGAAGGTTTGTGTCCAAGTTAACTAATAAGTGTATGGAGTTCATCAAAATTTTGAAGAACCCATCAAATTTCTAATAGACTAAGCAGTTCCAAGCTGCATTTGAAGATTTTAAATCTTTTTTTACCGCTCCTCTAGTATTTTCTAAGCCAGTCCCTATGGAAGAACTATATTTATACTTGTCCATAAGTGAACAAGCCATTTCCTCAATTTTAATCCAAGCATATGAAAGATAGCACAAGCCTATGTACTATATAAGTCACATTCTCTAGGGACTTAAAATGAGATATTCTAAGGTAGAAAATTTTGCCCTAATTGTGATGATATTTGCAAGGAAACTTTCACCATACTTTGAGGCACATCAAGTGGTTGTCCAAATGGATCAATCGCTTTGCCAAATATTGTAGAAATTTAATACCTCTGGGAAAATGGTCTAGTATGCCTTGGAATGGAGTACATATGAAGTCCAATATTGGCCAAGAGAAGTTATTAAAGCACAAGTTTTGGATGATTTCATAGTAAAGTATATAGCATGTGATAAGGCTCTTGTCAATGAGGATACATTAAAGTAGACTATCTACATTGATGGATCATCCACCCGGGGGGGGGACCATATGTAACAGAGATACATTATGCATTAAATTTTGGGTTTCCCGCTAGTAACAACAAAGCTGAATATGAAGCCCTTATCATAGGAATGAGGTTAGTGAAAGAGGTTGAAGTCCAGAGATTAGAAGTCTTCTTAGACTCTCAAGTGGTAGTTCAACAAGTTAAAGGGGACTATTTAGTCAATGATGATAGTATGATTAGATATCTAAAGGTTGTACAGGCACTTGAAGTGGAGTTCTTGGCTTAGAATATCACAAAAATTCTACAAACTAAAAATTCTAAGGCAGATAGGCTATCCAAACTCACCTCAATTAGCCTTTTCAACTTGGATAGGAAGGTGTTCATTGATTACCTGCTTGATAAGAGCATCGAGTGATCATAACACCAATGTCTTAAGTTGTGATTTGCATTGACTTAACCTTGCTAGATGGACCCATATATTACATGCTTGAAGGATGGCATCGTTCTAAAGGAAAGGAAAAAGGCAAGGAAATTTTTGTGCAAAGTGACTTAATATACCCTCATAGGGGACTAGCTCTATCAATGGGGATTCAACCCCCTTTTCCTCCGATGTTTAAGGTTAAAGGAAGCCTAACACATATTGGATGAACTACAAGCTGGCATATGTAGTAATCATATCAAGAGTCAAGCTTTATATGTCAAAGCTCTTCATCTCAATTGTTATTGGCCTACGATGAAAAGAGATGCCAAAGAGTTGGTTAAGAAATGCGTTCAATGCTAAAAATATGCCCCTATAAACCAGCTTTCGAGTAGTGATCTCCTACCCATTACAAGCCTTAACCTTTTGCTCAATGGGGGGGTTAATATCTTGAGTCCCATCTTGAAGGCCACCAGCCAATGATAGTATACCATTGTAGCTATTGATTACTTTACTAAGTAGGTGGAAGTGAAAGCAATGGCCAAGATAACCAAAAAGAGCGTGGAAAATTTTGTTCTTGACAACATCCTCAACAGGTTTAATGCACCATATGCCTTGTTTGCTACTAAGGGAACTTAGATCAAAATCCACTACACCTCAGTGGCTTACCTTTAGTCTAATGGCCAAGTTAAGGTAGTGAATAAGACCATCTTGAATAGTTTGAAAAAAGGGGGTAGATCATGCAAAAGGTAGATGGGTAGACGAGCTCCCTTACATCTTATGGAGATATCAAACTACTTATAGAATGACAATAAGAGAAACATCATTCAAGCTCGCCTTTGGATCGAAAGCAGTTCTACCAATCAAACTAGAACTTCTTAACACAGAGACCTAATCAATGGACATATTGATGAATGATCATTAGTCTACAAGAAAATTTAGAGCTAATTGAGGAGGTTCGAGACTTAGCAAGCACTTGTGTGGTAGTTTATTAGTAGAGGGTAGTGTGGTAATATGAAGAAAGTAAAATACAAGACATTTAGACTTGAAGACTTGGTATGTAGGAAATTAGAAGCCATAGGATCGCGAGAAAGGTAGGGCAAATTGGAACCTAATTAGGAAGACTTGATTAAAATTAAGGAAGAAGTTAGCCATGGCACTTATAGATTAGAAAGATTAGGCGGGCAACTAATCCTTAAAATTTAGAATGCTAGTAATCTTCAATTATATTTTTAGTAAAATTCATTTGTAAATAAACAATTGAGGACTGAAATGTTCATATTATCCCTATTTAATGCCTTAGTTATGAAGAAAGGTATGCTCAGATGCTTAAAATGTGTCTAATGAACTCTTTAGAGCCTTAAAATTTCTTAATTTCACAAAGGATAAACTATCGGCTAGGTCTCCATAACCCCTTTAAGGGGAAGAAGAACAACCGGCCTTTTTACCCTTTTCTAAAGTGATGGATAACCCCACCCCAAGTGGGTGAATGGGTTAGCCCCATGCGAGGATAGGGTATACTAATCTCAACTAGACTAGGCCTGCTAAAGCAAACGAAACTTAAACACTTTATCGATTGGGCTTGACCTTAAACATCCACAGTGTTATAAACATCGCTAAGACGGTCCTAAATGGTGAGGTAGCAAGTTATGTAACAGATTCACAAATTAAAGTTGACAAGAGAACATAAAAGAACAATAATGCAAGAAATAGACAATAGAGATAGCATCAAAATGGAAACAATGTTTTCATTCAATAGTTTACATGAAAAGGGATCGATATACCAACCTAACATACTATAGAGAAATCCTTATGGATAGGAAATATATAAAAAGTAAAAAAGAAGAAGAAGTAAAAAATCAAGGTTATTGGTCGGAAGCAGGAGCAAGAGGATCCTCGGAAGCTTCAACTATTCTTTCATTTGCAGTTAACCTAAAGAGTTTAGTAAGAGCTTCCCGGGGAGGAGTAGGATCCTCAAGGGGATCGGAACTAAGAAGTGGGGGGGTCTTCATCACTAGAAGCACCACATGGCCCTAAGTGTGCCTAAATGATGTCATCTATAGTGCCAATAGGGACCTTAGACTTTGTAGGAGTGTTGTCATTGTCTTCTAGCCCATTGAAATTTAGCTCTGGGTGACGCTTGAGAATGGCCATTTTGGTTGCCTTGAAATTGTTTGCATATACCCCCACTTGCAACTTCAATTACTCATCGCTACTCATGATTTCTTCAAGGACTCTGGACTTCATCAAACCGACCTCCTACTCAAACTCTTCAATTTGAGTCTGATGGCACTTAAGGTTGTCCTCTAAGCCTGTGATTCTCTCTTTATACTCTCTCCTTACCCTCAAAGGACTCGACTAAAGGCTTTAAAACCACCACTTCACCTCAGGCTTTAGACAATTGCTTGAAAAGGCTATTGGATTTCTTCAACAACTCTTCCCTCTCCTTCTAGGTCTTGTTGAGCTTGTTTTGAAGAGCTTGGTAGAGCATGACCACTAATGTGTTGATTTGTAAAATAGTGAAAGAGAATGTTAGAACAAATAAAAAAAATAATAGTAGAAAGAAAGAAAATGATGAAGACAAACCTTGTAAAGGTTTGCACTAAGGTTTCCAAATTATTATGTGCAACCTTACACCTTAGTGTACCAATCTTGCTTCAATCCAACAAAAGCACTGCATGGGACATGATTTGCTAGCATAGCTCAAGGTTGCTCACATGGGGTGTTAAGTTAGGGAGATGGCTCCCAAAGTCCTTAACCAACTTAAGTAGCTTAGATGGTCGTATTGGAGCTGATTTCCACCCTTCATCTCCAAGTAAGGTTAGCTGATAGATCCTTAGGCGTGTCCCCATTGAGTCATACATATTGGCCAGCTCCAGTATTGCCCCTTTCACTCCTGCAACTAGCATTAACATCTTCCTCCCTTGACCTCTTCTTTAGTTTTTAGGGGAAGGGGTGTGGCTATAGATCTTTCAAACTATTTGGCCTTTCCAGCGAGCTTAGTAGCAAGACATTTCCCTTAGACCGACTGCAATTCCTTGATCTTTATTCCTCTTTCCTTTGATCAAGGATGGGTAACCTTCTTAGTTTAACCTTGGCTGTCCTTCTTACTTTTCACCATGGCCTTAGTTTAGGCTTGAAGCTAGGCAATGTTCACCTTTTTTAGCTGCATTTCTACGAAAATAAGCAATAATGAGTTAGATTGAAAGAACAAATCGAAGTAAGTAAAGTTAAAAGTTAAGGGGAAAATGAGGGTTATGTTAAGCACAAGTCGAGAAGAACTATTCCCCCATAAAGCAACGAATAAGCATATTTTCCCAACTCGATCTACATTAACATGACGATAGAGTAACGAATAATACATTCACCCTCCTCTTTGTCCTTATCTTCTTTAACTACTTCCTTTCTCTCTTTGAAGGGAACTCTCTCCCTTGTTTTCTTTGGAATGGCCCTAATTCCAAACTAAATGGTAACGATCATTTCAACATTATAGTATTGTCTTGGCTTGCCTAATTGCCTCAAAAGAAAATTAGCAGCCTACCTATCATTGTCTAGTAGCTTGATGGGACCTGTCTCGATTGACTTAACCTATCCACTCTATAAATTAAGGTAATCATTGGACTTGATTTTAACGAATTTATCTTTCTACCCGTGGATGGAAAAAGCCAAACTTTTGAATAGCTTATGCCTTGGTTGGCATGTTATATAATATTAGCCTATTGCTAACCCACTCCTCTTGATAGTGTAAAAAAACCAAAATAGCTCCAATGTTGGTTTCATCCTATTATTCATACATAAAACCTCGAAGGCCACTAAGATTTAGAATGAATTTGTAATGAGTTAACAAGGGCTAATCCAATGGTAATTAAAGAATGCCTTTTAGAATTTTGTAAATGGCAGTCGAACCCCAACTTTGAAGTGCTTGTAATCTATAAAGAACTCCTGCTTTGCCACTAAAGTAACCTTATCAAGCGAATCTAGCTTGACCACCTGCTACCTTTCTAACAGAGGTTTAAAATACAAGTATACACCCTTAATGTCATTGTCAAAAATTTTGCTTTAGATGCCATTAGGTTTGTCACGATCGACTACAATGTTGTTATATAACAACACCAAACACCTCTTGCCCTTACCATCATTGCCATAAACATCCCTCGAAAACTCATTGATAGCTAGTTACTTGCCCACTTCCACCACCATTGTTGCTGTGCCAATGAATCTAGTGTCATCATTTGCCATCACCACCATCACTTCTAGGGAGGGAATAGACCTCTCAGGCTCCAATGCCAGTATAAGCCTTTACCTTGTGATGGTGAGAGAAGAGTTCGATCTAATTTCCAATGTACTTGGAGAAAAAATGTAGGTCAAAGGAAAGTTTAAATATAGGTTGAAGAAGGATAATTAGAGAGCTTTGATTTGATTTAGAGAAGTTAGTATACGTCGACTAAGAAAGAAGTAAGGGTATTTCTCTCTCTTTAGTTTAGACATTTATATTCTAGCACGAATACTAAGATAAGTAGATATCAAAGAGATAGCCTACTAAAATGACTATAGATGAGGAGATCTTAACACATAGTAAACAAGCTGAAATGAATGACCAAGATGCACCTACATATAACCATTGTATCAAGGTCAATTGTTTAACACTCAAACAATGTTCACTAGCATTTAATGCGCTTAGACGCATGTACGTAAAAGCAATTCAAATTGAAACTTTCTCGAAAAGCTAATTGACAAACATTTAAATAGCCTTTTCATTATTCTACCCCCTCAAAACAAGTCATACCTCTTCATCTTAGCCTAAGTTCATTAGTAGACCCTATAGAGGTTGTCATCGGGTTTATGAGCTTAGAGGCCACACTTGTTCAATCTAACTTCTTGATTGGTAGTTGTTGCCACTGCATATGTCCTAACAGTTTCACTAAAACCATCAACACCCTTGAAACAACTCAAATAACCTGCCTGCTCTAGCTTGCACCTTAAGACCATAAGTCAAGCTACCAAGTTGGCTCATATACCCATTTGCAGACATCTTAATGGCCCGTTTGACATATACTCTCTTTGTTGTCTAGCCATCAAAAAGTGAGGAGCAAATGCTGATAGGCCATTTTGGCTATGGGCCTATGCTTAGTTCAAGCCCATCAGCTTAAGTGAGTCTTCGGTCTTCTTACCTATGGCTCTTTAGTCCGATCAACTGTAGACAAGAGTCATTGCAAGTTGTATCGCCTATTCTCCCACTGCTCTCACATCTCGGACGTGCAACTATAGGAAATTAGGCATGTTCCACGTTTACCAAGCATAACTATACTTTGATACTACTTATAAATACTCGAAACTGCCCATTGGTAAGGGGATTGAAAAACTGAAGTCTTATTGTTATCTTTCTAGTAATGTCCCAACTCTCACTAAGATTTCTAACTAAAGTGTCGAAGTGGCAATGCTAGATAGCCCTCGCATCCCCATGGTTCTTAATTTCCTCCTATTTAATAGGTTCACTTACCTTTCTAGCAAATCACTAAACAACAGTAAGGTACTAAATTCTTCTAGGAATCTAGCAAAAAAAAAAAAATTAAGTTGCCAATTTTTTTTTTTAGTTCCGCTGTTCAAGTCATTCTACCATCTCCATGAGTGTGGGCTTGTATTGAACAGCTCCTAAATAGGAGAATATTAGAACTGTTTCACTTCTAATAATGATAAAAATTACATATTTTTATCCCCATTTTTTACTATATTTATGTATTTTTGATAGACAAAATACATGGAGGCGAGAAATACACAAATGTTACTTTGAAGTACAAGGATTCAATGGAAAAAGGGTTCAAGAATCGAAGGAAACTCCACGAGTCTGACAAAGTCCAGAATCTCATTCAACGTTTGCGAAGGAAGTCCACATGAAATTATGGAAATAATTAAATGGAAGCCCAAGCCCAACAAAAGTACATTGTCCCAAAGTCCATGAGAAAGCTACTGGCAGCAAAGCCTTTGTCCATTTCAAATTACAAAGCAAATCCACACATACAGTCGGTGGGCGGGATGGGAGACCCACACACGCACACACGCAGACGACAAAACTTCACACGCACCTGAAACTTCTTTATTTTTGTTTCATTTATTTGCCTTACCAATTTACGCACAGTGGGTGCTGATTTCCACTTTTTTTCACACCAACTAGGGTTAGCTTCTCAATTTCTTGCTTTTTAGCTTCTTTTTTAGGATGGAACAAGTGCAACGTAATTTGTACAATGACTTGAACGGCGGAACTAAAAAAAAAAAAAAAAAAGAAAGAAAAAAATCTCCAACAACAACTAGATTATTATTTGAATTGTTGCCTTTTTTTTAATTATTATTCACCGATATTGTGTTTTGCATAGAATGAAATGTACATAAGATTAGGTTAGTATTCGAAGGAATCTAATTTGATCAATTCCACAACAATTTAACCTTTGTTATAACTAAATATAAAAATATGCATTATAATTTAGTTGTCGTTTCAAATATGAAATGATTAATCAATTTTTATCCTTTTTCTAGAAATAGAGAGGTCTAATTGATTAATTCATCACTTTCTAATATCATTACAAGAAGCCCAATCTAAATTACTAAATACCTTGAGTTTTAAAGAAGACTTCATTGAGAAAAATAAACCTTGTCTTGGAGATAATTTTAGATATTTCAAAACACGATGGGCAATAGATAAATGTAATTCTACAGGACAATCTAAAAATTGAAAAAGTTGTTGAACAACAAATGTATGTGTTAGGCCAATCAATACTGATGAAATCTAATAACAATGATGAACCATCATCCTTTGAAAGTTTATTTCTAGACAACATTGGAGTAGAATCTAGTTTAGATCCTAGAAAACGAGTAACTTCTAATACATCCAAACAATATTTTGTTTGACATAAATTGATTCCATCTTTGTTTCGTGCAACCTCTAGTTCTAGAAAATATTTCAATTCCCCTAAATCTTTGATCTAAAACATATTGTGTAAATACCGTTTTATAGTAGAGACTCATTCCATTAATGTACTTGCAACTATAATGTCATCAACATATACCAATAGAGCAATAAAATTATTTGTCTCATATTGTAAAAATAAGCTTTCATTTGTAGTAGATTGATGAAATCCATTAGAAAGTAAAGCTATAGTAAGCTTGGCATGCCATTGTCTATGTAGTGATTTGAGCAACTAACATACCTTAGACAAATCTTGAGTTTCAAATCCTTCAAGTATTTTCATGAAAACTTCTTCTATCAAACCTTCATAAAAGAAACGTGTTGTTAATGTCTAATTGATGTAAAAAACCAATTTTGCGAAGCAGCTAATACAAGCAACACTCTAGCTATAGTCAAGTTTGCTACTAGACTAAATGTATTCAAGAAATCTACTTCGAAATGTTGTGTATAACTTTTTGTAACTAGTCTTTTTTGAATCATTCTATAGTACAAGTAAACGTTATATTTTACTTTATATACCCATTTACAATCAATATGTTGTTTATTAGGTGATAAGTTGACTAATTCTAAGGCTGAAAGCTTAGTTTGCATTGCATCTTGCCATTCTTTATGTTTGGCAACTTCATTATAGGATTTAGGTTTTTAATGTTAATAAATAGTAGATGCAAAAACTAAATGTTTAGAAGTAAGGTTTGAATATGAAAAAATAGATGAAATGGTATGAGGACTCTAATACTTTTTTTTTTTTTTGAGTAATCATGATCTTGAAGATATGTTGGTGGCATCATTGTGCGAAAGGATCTTCTTGGTTGTAGTGAATTATTAGAATAGGGTTGAGATACTAGTTGAGCATCATTTTCCAAGAAGTTTGACGAAAAGTCAGAATGTGTAACGGGGAGAAATTGAGTTAGATCTGCTGGTTAGGGTTTGGAGTCGAGAAGAGAGAAAAAGGGGAAAGTAAAGGGAAGTGTTATGTCAGAAGGAGAAGTGAACTAGAGAAGATGTCGTGTGCGTGTAGAAGAAGTAAGCTGTCGGTCGAATTGTGGGCTAAGGTTGAGACGTTGTGGGCTAAGGCCGAGACCTAATAAAGGCCAGGTTAGTTGCTGTAGTGGGCCGGAAGAGGACTGGATCCGAAACGCCCTATCCAACACCCACAAGCCGTCCATGACCCGAAGCAGCGAATTAACATTATGTATAACAACCCATGTGGGTTGTTAATATTAGAACAACATATAAATACATGTAAGAGAGAGAATGCAAGGATATGAACAAAAATTATTCTCTCAAATTGCAGAGTGACCAATTTGTATTCGAATTGTTCTCTTCTACCCGTTACAAGTGGTATCAGAGCAGGTTGATGCCATGGAGACCCGTGAAGCCAAGAAGTTGGACGAAGCAGTGCGTAATGCTGTGAAGGAACACACGGAAGAAGTTTAAAAACCAATCCATGACACATTGAAGAGGATGCAAGAGTTGATGGATCAACAAATACTCACCATTGCTGAGCTGAAAACAAACAAGAATGATTCGGTGGAAGCATCTGGCTCCACAGCTATGGATTCGGGTAAGTTACCTATAATAGATGAAAAACATGGGTTCACGTTAGCTCATAACGTAACAGTAGGAAATCAATTGTAAACACGAGCACCTAGGGTGGACTTCCCACCTTTTGATGGCCACGACATTAAGGATTGGTTATATAAGGCACAGCAATATTTTGATATTGACTCAACTCCCGAGGACTGGGAAATTAGGGTGGCAGCCATGTATTTAGAAGGTAAGGCCTTGAAATGGTATCATGCGTACATTCAAACCCTAGAGGACAACCATGTTGTCACTTGGAATGAATTAGTTAAGGCTTTACAAGCTAGGTTTGGGGAAAAGGCTTATGAGGATCCTATGGCTGAACTCAAAGAGTTACATCAGCAAGGAACGTTGCAAGATTATTTGGAGGAATTTGAGCACCTAGTTACTCAGGTCAGGTTACTAGAAAAGTATTTGATTAGTTGTTTTATGAGTGGTTTGCACCCATCTATACAATACCCTATCCGCATGTTTAACCCACAAACCTTACAAGAAACATACTCATTAGCCAAACTACAAGAAGCTAACCTTTTGTCCACCAATCAATACCTGAAAACACCCCGAATAACCCAGAACTCAAACTCATCAAACTTCAACTCCTACCCCCCTACCAGTAAAATCCAAACCTACCTAAAGAACATCCCAACTACTAATTCCAACAAAACATCTATCCAGCCAAACTCCAATAGCCCCACCAAATACTACAATCCATCCAAAACCTCCAGTACCTTTAACCCTCAAACACGGCTAACCAAAAGATTAACACCTGAGGAACTAGAAGAAAAAAAGAAGGAAGAAGCAATGCTTCTGGTGTGATGAACCCTTTGGTCCGGGGCATCGTTGCAAGAAAAGATTGAACATGTTGGTAGTAGATGCCGAGGAGGAAACTCACGAGGGAAATGAGGAGGAAGAGTCTCAAGTCGGAGTGGAGGCTGACCTTGCCAATCTCACTCTCAACGCTGTGGATACAGGGAGAGGAGATTACTTAAATAGCATGAAGATACAGGGGAGTTACAAAAAGAGGAAAGTAGGAATTCTTATTGGCACAGGTAGCTCATTGAACTTCATTGATGAGCGCCTTGCTAAAGGGTTACAATGCCCTCTTATTGACATCTCACCAATGAAAGTGACTTTGGCTAATGGCACAGAGGTTTATAGCACGGGTAAAATTTCCCATTTTACTTGGAGAACACAAGGATATGAGTTTGTGGCAGAAGTTTACTTGTTAACCTTATCTGGGTGCGACCTTATCCTAGGACTGCCGTAGTTAGAGTCGTTAGGTACCATACACTGGAATTTCCAACATTTAACTATGGAATTTGAGCTGAATCAACAGAAATGCAGATTGGTGGGGAACCAGGAGCAATTGAAGGTTATTAAATCTTCTGAGTTGAATAGAATCATTGCTGACGGGAGGGTCGTGCAGTGTTAATGTTGGATGGTACAAGTTAAGGATGAGAGGACTCAAAATGGATTCCATCAGGGCTCACATCCACTTGTCATGGACATACTGGATGAATTCTTGGATTTGTTTGAAGATCCCCATGGATTACCACCAGTACGGGCATATGACCATAGAATACCATTACAAAAGGATTCTAAAATAGTCAATATACGCCCTTATCGTCATTCTGCGGTACAGAAAATGGTGCTGGAAGAAATGGTGCGAGAAATGCTTTTGAGCGGAGCTATTCAACACAGTCACAACCCATTTGCTTCACCAGTAGTTTTGGTGAAAAAAAAAAAGACAACACGTGGCGCATGTGTGTTGACTTCCGTGAGCTAAATAGGCAAACAGTTAAGGATAGGTTTCCAATACCTATCGTGGAGGACTTATTTGATGAATTGTATGGGTCTGCCTATTTTAGCAAGTTGGATTTAAGGTCGGGCTACCATCAGATAAGGATGTGTCCAGAAGATATCTACAAGACAGCCTTCAAGACACATGAAGGGCATTACGAGTTCTTAGTAATGCCATTTGGGCTAACAAATGCCCCTTCTACCTTTCAAGGGCTTATGAATCACATATTCAAGGCCTATTTGCGGAAATTCGTCTTAGTCTTTTTTGACGATATTTTGGTGTATAGTCCGACACTTGAGGACCATGGTCAACACCTGCGAACGGTGTTTGAAGTGCTACGACGAGAACAGCTTTACCTTAAGAGGTCTAAGTGTATCTTTGGAGCAGCACAGATTGAATACCTTGGGCATATTGTAAGTAGGACAGGGATTGCTACTGATCCTAAGAAGATTGAATCTATTGTTAAGTGGTCGGTCCCTAAGAATATAAGACAGCTAAGAGGGTTCCTGGGGCTGACGGGTTATTATAGGAGATTCATTTGTGGGTATAGTTTTATTGCTAGACCCCTTACATTGTTGTTAAGAAGGGACAACTTCCACTGGAATCCAACTTGTTTGCAAGCTTTCGAAAAGCTTAAGGTAGCCATGACGAGTTCGCCAGTCCTAAGCTTGCCAGATTTCACTAAGAAATTTGTGGTAGAAACGGATGCGAGTGGGGATGGCATTGGAGCTGTTCTGATGCAAGAAGGTCACCCAATAGCCTTCTTTAGCAAGACCTTATCTCAAAGACAACAAGGATTGTCTGTATATGAGAAGGAACTGTTGGCCTTAGTTTAAGCAGTGGAGAAATGGCGTCACTATTTGATGGGGCAACACTTTGTGGTCAAAACTGACCATCAGAGTTTGAAGCACTTGTTAGAGCAACGGCTAGTTACTTCTAGTCAACATAAGTGGTTAACTAAGTTGCTCGGCATGGATTATGAGATACAGTATAAGAGCGGACATTCAAACACCGCTGCTGATGCACTGTCAAGGATGGATCAGGCTGAATTAAGAGCTCTGAAGGTGACTATCACAACCCCTGAGTTGATTCAAGAAATTAAAGACAGCTGGAAGCTACCCGGAGGCTATCTGGATGTACTAAACCAACTGGAGGTGGGGAAGATATGCAAGAACTTCACCTTGAACAAAGGGATGTTGAGAAGAAAAGGTAAATGTGTGGTGGGACCCTCTAGCCCCTTGAGGAGGAGATTATTGGGAATGTATCATGATGGGGTGTTGGGGGGACATTCAGGGGGCTATACCACTTATAAGAAGTTAAGTTCTGTATTTTACTGGCCCAAACTAGAGAAAGATGTGAGGCAGTATGTACGAGATTGTGAAGTTTGCCAAAGACACAAATTCGAAAATGTAGCCACCCCAGGGTTGTTGCAACCACTGCCTGTTCCTAATACTTGCCGGTCTGAGGTTACTATGGACTTTATAGTGGGTCTTCCCAAATCCCAAGGGCGAGACGTGATCATGGTAGTGGTGGATCGCTTAAGCAAGTATGCACACTTTATGGCCTTGGCTCACCCCTACACAGCTCCTCAGGTGGCTAAGCTGTATCTGGAACAAGTGTTCAAGTTACATGGACTTCCAGAAGGGTTGACTAGTGATCGAGATCATATCTTTATTAGTCACTTCTGGCAAGATTTTTTTAAACTCCAAGGAGTCGAAGTTAAATTGTCCACAGCTTACCATCCACAGACGGATGGACAAACAGAGAGGGTCAATAGATGCTTGGAAACCTATCTAAGGTGTATGACCAGTGATAGTCCTAAGAAATGGGGACAGTTCCTAGCAGTGGCTGAATGGTGGTATAATACCAATTACCACTCGAGTGCAAAACAGACTCCTTTTGAGGTTTTATATGGATACTCTCCCCCATTACATCTTCCTTACATTCCAGGGGACTCATACAATGCTACGGTGGACCACATGTTAACCGAAAGGGAGGAAGCAATCAAGATCCTAAAATTTCACCTCCGAAGAGCCCAGAATAGGATGAAGCAATAAGCGGATAGGAAGAGGACTGATCGGGAATTTAATATTGGGGATAAGGTTTTACTCAAGCTACAACCCTACCGGCAAGGAAGCTTAAAGAAGAACCTAAACCCTAAGCTAGCAGCGAAATACTTTGGACCTTACAAAATAATTGATAAAGTAGGAAAGGTAGCATACAAGTTAGATCTGCCAAAAGGAACGGAAGTACATCATACCTTCCATGTCTCACAGTTGAAACGCTACCATGGTACTGAAGACAACTATCTTCCTTCACTACCTGCAGTAAATCAAGAAGAAGAGTTAGATCCAGCACAAATATTAGATAGGAAGATGGTAAAAAGAGGGAACACAGCGGAAACCATGGTACTTATATTATGGCGAAATCATTCCCCAGCAGATGCAACTTAGGAGTTTTTGGGAGATTTGAAGCTTCGATACCCTTATTCTTCCTTGTAGACAAGGGAGTTTCGAGAGGAAGGGAATGTAACGGGGAGAAATTGAGTTAGATCTGCTGGTTAGGGTTTGGAGTCGAGAAGAGAGAAAAAGGGGAAAGTAAAGGGAAGTGTTATGTCAGAAGGAGAAGTGAACTGGAGAAGATGTCGTGTGCGTGTAGAAGAAGTAAGCTGTTGGTCGAATTGTAGGCTAAGGTTGAGACGTTATGGGCTAAGGCCGAGACCTAATAAAGGCCAGGTTAGTTGCTGTAGTGGGCCGGAAGAGGACTGGATCCAAAACGCCCTATCCAACACCCACAAGCCGTCCATGACCCGAAGCAGCGAATTAACATTATGTATAACAACCCATGTGGGTTGTTAATATTAGAACAGCATATAAATACATGTAAGAGAGAGAATGCAAGGATATGAACAAAAATTATTCTCCCAAATTGCAGAGTGACCAATTTGTATTCGAATTGTTCTCTTCTACCCGTTACATAATGTGGTAAAGAATGCTCTTACTATTCATCTAAACACCTACACATAGTCTAGTATCGCTCTTCTTGTGGTGCTGAAATTCAGGTGGTCCCTCTCTCTGCACTATGACTGTTGATATGCGGTGGATGAATCGTACACGCTCACTTATTTTTATTCTCCCCGGTCTGTGATTCTATGTAGGCTGAATTAATGTCCATGTCATGTGTAATTGTGTAACCGTTTCCTACTTCGTAGAAAGAAACCTATATCCACTATTGCTGAAAGCAACAGTCTCAATAAATACTATTTTACAAGGGACACAGCATGTTTGATTTTTTTTTGGGAAAAAAAAAAAACGTAGAGTAAGGACTTGCATTGATGCAATTTTTATAAAAAAAGTTTGAATTTTTCATCAATACATTTAAAGGCCTATATTTATAAAATATCCTTATTTTTCAATTTCTAACTATCCACATTATGTATAGATTGTGCTTTAAAATATCTATAATACTATTAAAATTAATAGTTTAATTATAAAAATCATCATAATTAACATTTAAATAATGCATATTCATTGGTTGTTATAAATGTAACATGACTACTATTATTTAATTATAGTTTATTTGAAAAAAAAAAAAAGGAAAAGAAGGTTCTACATTTGTGTAGTTTTGTAAAAACAAGTTTGGATTTTTTAATGATGTGTTTAAAGACCTTTGTTTACAAGTTATGCTCATTTTAGGCCCTCCATTCATTAAATATTAGATCCTATTAATGGTAGATGGATAGAGACCCTAAAATAAAAAATATCTCACAAATATAAGCCTTTACATGTATGGTTGACAAATCCAAACTCTTTTTTTCTTTTTTGCAAAAACTAAATAGATATGAGCCATTCATCTACTTTTTTCCCTTTGATTTTTCCCCCATATGGTTGTGGGGGTAGTTATGGTACTAAAATAAACTTATAATATGGTTCAATTCAATTCACAATACAATTTAATCTCCACCATTTCAAATGATTTAGTTTAGTACTTCCAATTGAACAACCATTTTGTTACCTCTTTATTTGTAGTCATTATACTATAAATGAGTGAAAAGTATTAAGAATGCAACTAGATAAGTCGTAATAAGGTACTCAAGCCACTCAACTTGATAAAAACCTATAAAGTAATACATTATAGGGTTTTTATTAGATTTTGGGATATTAAAATAAATTAATGAGAAACTCGACCCAACAAAAAATAATGTTTTAATAATAATAATATTTATTTTTAATTTATGAAACATGCACGCTTTACTCTAGTTTTATATTATACAACTGTCGAGCCTAAATTTTGATTTATTTTTCCCAATTTGATTTACATTAAAATTTATGCTCAATTAATGTAAATCCTTGACTAAGATTAATAAAACTTTTATCTAATTTGGATAAAAAGGAGTCACCGCTTGATCGAGATGTTGATGATGTTAAATTAGGACTAATTGAGCAAATTGGTCTTAATTTAGCTATTAGTCTATCTAAAAATTTTTAAATAAAAACCGGAGATTTTGGAATTTAGGTGTTATCTCTTAAAACACTACAATTACCACTATAATCTTCTAAATTTAAATTTATTTTTCAAAGCATTTAACAGAAAAGGAAAAAAAATTATTCTATCTAATATATATATATATATATATATATATATTATTGTTGAGGTCACTCTATAGGTGCTTGCATACTCACTATTTGAAATCAGACCAATCATTGTTTGTATTGATTAAAACTCTAAATTGTTAAAATAATTTTTTTAAAAAATTATAGAAGCTAAAAAAAATTAAAATTTCTTTAATTTTTTTCTTCTTCTTTTTTTTTTTTAAAAAAGCTGAAATTTCTAAAAAAAAAATCTAAAAATTTCTTTAAAAAAATAAAATGTTTAATTTTTTTTAAATTCCTAAAAATTTAAAAAAGCTATTTTTTTTAATAAAATCATAAAAACTAAGATATCTACAAAAAATGAGAATAATGACAAACTTGGATAACCTCTGGAATATGGTGACAGTGAAGGTCGGATGATCGGAATCCGAGTCGAACTTCGTTGCTTGAGCTTAACTATTCCAGTCAATGAAAAGAGATAATGGCGAGCTCCGTCAAGCCGAGTTGTATGCGGTACATATGGTAATGTCACAACAAATAAAGGTGGTGGTGCGTTGGAATTCTGGTCGATGGCGTGGGTGTTTGGTAAAAAATCTTATAAAGAATTGGCATGTTTCGAGCGGCAACGAAGGATGATTTCGAAAGCTGAAGTGATGGGAATTGATGGATTCAAGTGGCTAGTTTTGGAAATCAATAGGGGAAAAAGGAAACTAGAGAGAGAGAGAACATGACCAAGAAACTAAAGAGAAAAAGGGCTTGAAACTATTGATCAAGATGGAATTCAGTGGTTGTGTGTTATTGTTTGCCTCTAAAATGAATGGTAGAGGTCGTATTTATATTTCTCAAGCTTGATTTGAAGATAAAAAATACCAGCAAGCCATGAATTTGAGAATATCTCTAGTTGGGCATCCATTAGGAATATTCTTAAATCCATTTAGATTAGAGGAAAAAAAATAATTATATGCAATTCTTGAGTATCTTCTCTTGCCTAACAATGAACTAAGAAGCTTTGATTTTGTTCGACTCAAGCTAGATGTGCAAGAGTTATATCTACGTAAGTTTGTTTTTTCCTATTTTCCACTTGGAATTTAGCTAAGTAATCAAGTGGATTTAGACTGATTTTTAGCTCAAATACATAGTAGACCATGTGATCTTCATGGTTTCATCATTAATTTGGTCAAACCACAAAGAAAAGAAGGTAAAAAAATGGCTTGAAAGTGGCTGTCTAAGAAGGAAAGAACTAGAAATGCAGAGGAAGAAGATAGAGGAGGAAGATGATGAATAGTTCCCAACCAATGGGTGATCGACATGTGGCAAGGGGAAGAAAATCAAAATGATGCTAATGCACTTGCTGGAGCTCAAACTTGGGTCTCTTAACTTGTTAGGCTTGTGTGTTTTCTAACATATTGTTGGCTTGTGCCTCGGTTTTTTAATGCAAACAAATTGCATTTATTCTAGCTTCCATTCTAAAAAAATTACGCACATCTGTGCATACGAAGGGAATCAAACTCAAGTCTCCCACATGTGCTTGTGTATGTTTTCCAATTATGCCACTAGCTTGTGTTGTAGTCTTGTAATGCAAATAAATTGGATTTATTTTGATTTTTTTATTATTTATTTTTTTGAAAAAACATATTATTTACTTATTTTAACCAAAAAAGAAAGAGGGAGCAAAAATGGGATGTCTATAGCTATCCCTCTTTGTGGTTAAGTTTGAGGAAAACTTTACCATAGAAATTAAAAAGACAAACCATTTTTGCCTTAAAAAAAAAAAAAAGCTTTATTGGTGCTCTAATGAGCTAATTGTTTGAAAACTTGAATGGGGATGAAGAAGTTAAACTAGTAAAGGATTAGGTTTTTCAATCTTAAAAATAGGGATAGCACTTCTTATAAGCAAGCGATCCATTTACTTTAACCTAGCATATTAATGAGCAGGCGATCCTAAAACTAGACAGCACTCTAATGAGCAAGCGATTCATTTACTTTAACTTAAGATAACACTCTAATAAGCACGTGATCTTAAAATTGGACAACACTCTAATGAGTAAGTGATCCATTCACTTTAACCCAAGATAATGTTGTAATAGGCAGACGATCTTAAAATTAGACAACGCTCTAATAAGCAAGTGATCCATTTACTTTAACCTAAGATAGTGCTCTAATGAGGTGATGATCCTAAAACTAGATAGTGCTCTAATAAGCAAGCGATCTATTTAATGAGCAAGTAATCCTAAAATTGGACAAGGCTCTAATAAGCAAGCGATCCATTACTTTAACCCAAGATAACACTCTAATGAGCAAGTGATCCTAAAATTGGATAACACTCTAATGAGTAAACGATCCATAGGAATTATGATAAAAGAGATCTCATAACTTGAAGAATTAGAATGAAATTGACATTAGGGATAAAAGTCTCCTTGTTTTGGATTGGATTAAATGATAAGGGTTATTAAGGAAAAACGAGATGAATACTTTTGACTTAGATAAAGCTTAACTGTTAAGGATAATGAGTTGGAGTGGACAAAACTAGCCTTAAGGAAAATGGATTAACTTTTACTTAAATAAGAATTGGCTATTAGAGTTGATATGCTGAAAAGAATGAACTTTGTCTTTAAGAGCTTTCTAGATTTAAACAACAATCTTATGATTTTCTTTTTTTTTGTGAAAAAAAAATTAAGATTTACTAACTGATATAAATTCTTTATAAATTCCTAAGCACTCTTACTAAACAATAAGCTTATAATGACTGGTTCTGCTTAGGGACCATTTCTTTAGGGGACTTCTTTCTCATGGGGATCTCATTCTTTAGGGGCTTTAAACTCTTTCTTAGAGGCTTTGAGCTCCTTTATTAGAATATTGATCTCCAAACTTAGGGAGAAGGAATGTTTTCAATCATCTTTTTTCTTGAAGGTAGACATCTCACTAATGGTCAATTTAGTCTAAGAGGACTTTTCTTACCTTCTCTCGGTCTATATTTCACTTGACTGTAATTCTAAAAATTATAGCTCATCTTGTGAGTGATACGCTTAAATCAATTTGTTAGGTCTTTTTAAAATTTGTAATGGATCATAGGCTTTTGGTTATTGGTCTCAAAAAGATGTTAATGAAAAGGCCTATTTTTAGAAGGATAATCATTATTTCGATCCAAGTTTACAATTTAAGATCCTTTAAGAAAAACTAGAAGTATAATTGCCCCAATTTCAAAAACAAATTTTGTCTAGGATAAAATATTTCCTAGGATTTGAAAACCCTTTAAAGAGGGGTGCTATTTTGGGTGAAACTTGGTTTTAAATTGTACTCCTTAAAGGCTTATGGATTAGTGACTTTTGCCCCTAGTGTTTTAATGTCTTCCTAGGCTCTTAATTATGAAAGGCCTTAGTCTCCTTGTTGCGCCAACCAACCCCCCCCCCCCCCCCCCCCCCTTTTTAAGTATGATTGTTTCTTTTTTATTGGGTGATTTACAGTTCAAAGTGTTTGGATTTTATGTGGTTTTCATAATCTAGGCTTTTCTTAATAAATTATCAATGGCAATTAATTATTCTTGAATTGACACAACTAGGCAAGCATAAATTAGTTAATCCTTTTCTCCTAACCAATAGCCTAGCTACCCCATTGTGGGGTGTTTTTTTTCTTCATTTGATTAGGTTTTGAAAAGGCTTAATAGGGTTGGCAAGGGATAATTGTGTTTAAGGTAAAGAAATGAATACCTAACATCATTTTGAATTACGTATCATATTCAAGATGGACCTCATTTGAGGAATGAGTTTGAAAACCTCACAATGATGACATTCAACTTCTTAAGTGTTTAAAGGTTAATGTTTGGGATGTGGTTTGTCTCTTTTCATCTTAAACTTTTCAGTTAGTGAGATATCATATTTAATTTCTTTAGCTTAAATGGTCGAATATCCCTAAAAGATCTTGATGCCTCAAGTTGAGTATCACGTCTAAAAAATTAAGAGAAATGGCAGTAGATAACTTTTATTCAAATGATTCATTTCTTTTACTATTATAACTTTGATAAAGATTGGCCCTCTTCAGTTGTTAACATTTGCTCCTCACTCTCTTGCCCCAAACAATATCCCTAATCTTTTCAGATGATCGATTAATTTATCATATGGTAGCAGCAAACTTTCAACATTAAGCACTAAAGATAGTCCTTCATGGCTTAGGGAAGGATTGTCTTTGTATATAGACCCACTAACTTCCAAGAGGTCTAGTTGGATTATCTTTGAATCTATAAGGTCGTGAACCTTATTCTTCAACCTCTAGCAATTTTCAATTGAGTGACCTATTTAACCCCTATGATAGTTACATTATGTGTTTGGGTCATAGTTCCTTGGCCTATAGTTTAGTTTAGGGGTTTCATAGGATATGATCTCAGCTTCCCTTAACTTAATGAAGGCTTGATCCATTAGGATTTTGAATGGAGTAAATTGTCTTCCATGAACTTGGACTTGTATTCTTTTTGTTTAGTGGGTTGGCCTTTAGCTTCTTTCTTTTTGGCCCCTCATCAGTATTAAAGCTTAGTAATTCCCTCTGAGTTTGAAGGGGTGGTGTTTTCTTAATAAGAGGAGTCGTAGGTTAGAGTCTTTTCAATATAAGTCCCATGGTCATTTCTTAGTTCATGATCCTTTCCCGTAAGGTTTTCCAAAGTTTGTGATCCTTTCACCTCATCATCACCATTTTGAAGGATAGGCTTCTTCCTTATGGTTTTTCTCTTTCCTAATGACCTTAAAATCTATTAGCCTTTGCACCTCGATTTCAACCTAGGTTCAATCATTCAAGTCTACCTCTTGTAGATGACTAACTTTCTTTAAATCATGGACTAGTTGCTTAAAAGGCATTGGTATTTCTTTTAGACTTTGGACCATTTTGGTTTCATTTGAGTTTAGCATGTTGATAACATACCTTGAGTCATAGATAAAGTCTAGTTGGACCGCCCCTGCATCTATTAAGTATTAGATCTTGTTTTTTTAGCTCCTAACAGTTATTTGTAACATGTCTTTGTTAACCTATGTGGTATTCACATTATGCATTTGCATCATATTTTCTTGGCCTGTATCCTAGTATCAAATTTTTAAGATACAATAAGCCATCTCTCCTTAGATGATAAAAAACTTGTGACAATAGGATGAAGATTTGCGTGAATTTCCTTCTTATTAACTTTAGGCATTTCTTTCTTTGTATGGCCTTTGATATTGTAGCATTTATAATTGCCTCAAAATCTAGTGGGGCTGGTCTTTTTCTTGTCAGCTTCCCCATTTTGATGGCTTCTTCAATTCTATTACTAGTAGCTGCTATATCTCCAAAATTGGACAGTGGTAGCAATCAAACACCCATAATATGGTTCATCTAATGTGTTAATAAACGTAGAGGTGAGATCTTTTTCTAGGAGAGGAGGATTAACTTTAGCTACGATGGCCATCCATCTTTGGGCATATTCTTTAAAGGTTTCCTTGTTACTTTTGTTCATTCCTTAAATATCCCATATTGAAGGGGCGATCTCCATGTTGAACTTATATTGGTTATAAAATGCATGAGCTAATTTATCCCATATATCGATCTCATTCAGATTTAGTTGGGCTCATCAAGTTAGTGCGAGCCCAATCAAACTGTCTTGGAAAGTTTGGATCAATAGCTACCATGTTTAGTGTAATGAGTCATCTTGCATAAATACAACCTTATTTGAAGCTCTAGGCATCTAGTCTCATCATATTTTTCAAAGTTTGGTACTTTGAATTTTTCTAGATAGGCATATATGTCATTTGTAGCAATACCGGTGATTTGATCAAACCTTTCATGATCTCTCGGAACTCTCAACTTATTAGAGAATCACTGGAATAATTTTCTCTCCATTTCCTTTTGTTTGTTTTCCAATTCCTTTTTTAGGTCCTCAATATTAAGGCTTATGTTAATTGTTGTGTTGGGTCTAATTCCTTTATGAGGTGGAATTTCGATGGTCTCTTCAAGGTAGGCCTTTAAATGCCCCTCTTGTGATGGTTAGAGGGCCCTAAAAAGATTGATACCTTCAATGAGAAATTGGATTTGTTCAACCATCTTCTTCACAGTCTAATCTAGAGCAGCTATCTTTGAGTCTGTAAAGGTGTCGATGCTACTATTGTTGTCGTTATTATCACTAACCATCATGAGCTTTGGTAGTAAACTTGGTCGCTTAGAATTAGGAATCTTAAGAGAATGTGTTTCTATTAACAATTCATTCTTCTTCTTTTTTAATTTTAAAATCAATTTTGAAAATAAAAAGGACTTAGACATTGAGAGAAACAACGATTGTGACTCTAAGATCCTAAGGAGATGGAGATTAGTGGAATAAGCAATATTTACAAGAGGATGAAATGGGATTATTATTATTTATTTACAAGCAATTGATTTTTTTTTTTTTTAAGATTGTATTTTGGAAAGGACATTAAGTAGAAGTAAGCTTTTAATGACTATTTTACAAGGATTGAAATTTTATTTTTTGTTACTTAAGATGATTGGCAAAACTTATTTACAAATTCCATTATCTATTTCTTATTTCTCTCTCTCTCTTTTTATGCATTATTATTGAAAAAGGAATTGAAGTTAAAAAGAGATCAAATGGCTCATGAAGAAAAACGTAATTTATTATTATTACTCATGAACTTGACAATTATTTCCAAATCAACTAATAGGATTGAATATTCTTAACCTAAGTCCATAATTGTGCTTCTAGTCATTGCTACATTTTCAATGCTTGCTTAAGGACACCTTCAGGTCATTTAGCTTAGGCGAAGAGAGTTTGCATGTCTAATTCTATCCCCCTGGCTCTTTCTCTCCAATAATTTACCTCTACTTCAAGGAGCTGGACCCAAGAGTTGGGTATGCTTGGCATACTATTGACTTCTTACTCATTGCTTTGCTGATTGATTGCCATTGATTTGGACAATTATCAATTTCACGAGTAATATTTAAAAACCGTTTGATTTTTTTTAAAGGTAAAGAAATTAAAAAAAAAAACAAAAAGAAGCATGGCAACATACAAATGCAAAAACCATTAAAGTAATACAACAATTATTAAGTTGCAACCCTATTAAGACTTGATGTTTACATCATAATTTTAATATACAAGAAAATGTATTTACAAGAAATTTGTTTACAAATTATAATGAAATAATATAATATTTATTTTCAATAGACATTCAAGATACATATAGAAAGGTTTACATAATCATTTATAGGACACTTGAGCATTAATTAGGTTGGAACATTAATTAAATGCCATAGTAACTTTATGGTTGATGGAAAGTCTATGCAATTTAGGTGGGTTCTAAAGGTTCCCAAGTTTTGTGACCTCTCATGTTTTCAAAGAAATTGATCATGAGCCACTTTGAAGCATTGGGTAAGGTAGCCTAATCAGTTCTAAGCAGTGGTCATTCCACTACACTTAGAACTTACACAATGGCCCCCCTCCTAGGTTCCTAATATGGTCTAGGTTTAACCGCATTTAGCATACATTGTTGTTAAAAACCCCTAATTTAATAAGCCTCAAATGATGCATAAAACAAACGTTAGTACAACTATTTATAAATATATACATATATATATATATATATATATATATATACGTATTTACAAGTAAAAACAAATACTTTGAAAAATAAATTTTATTTTTTGGAAGGTTTAGGTAGTTGGCCCACTTGGTAATCCCCAGTGGAGTTGCCATCCTATTGAGCCTAAATTCCAGTTTATTTTTCCTAATCTAATTTACATTAAACCTTGTACTCATTTAATGTAAATCATTGATTAAGATTAAAAAAACTTTTATCTAATTTGGAAAAAAAAAAGGAATCAGCAATAATCGAGATCGCGAGAATGTTAAATTAAGACTTATTGAGTGGATCGGTCTTAATTTAGCTATTGGCTTATGTAAAACATTTTAAATAAAAACTAGAGATTTTGGAATTCGGGGGCTATCTTTTAAAATACTATAGCTATCACTTTAACCTTTTAAATTTAAATTTATTTTTCAAAGCATTTAATAAAAAAGGAAAAAAATATTTTATCTTTTTTTTTTGTTGAGGTTATTTCATAGGTGCTTACATACCTGCTATTTAGGATTAGACCAATTATAGTTTGTATTGGTTAAAATTCTAAAATGTTAAAATGAAATTAAAAAAAAAAATTATAGAAGCTAAAAAAAAAAAAATTCTTAGAAAAAATTCTTCCTTTTTTTTTTTTTCAAAAAAAAAGTCTAAAATGTTTAAAAAATATTTTAAAAAATTCTTTGAAAAATAAAATTTTAAAAAAAGTGTTTAAAAAATATAAAAAAAGCTATTTTCTTTTTAATAAAATCATTAAAGCTAAGATGAAAAAAAAATGAGAATAATGACAATCCTAGACAACCTCTTGAATATGGCAATGGCAAAGGTCGGATGGTTAGAATCTAAGTTGGACTTCGTTGCTTGAGCTCAACTATTCTAATCAATGAAAAGAGATAATGGCAAGCTCCATTAGGCCAAGTTGTGTGTGGCACATATGGTAATGTCACAACAAATAAAGGTGGTGGTGTGTTGGAATTTCGATCGATGGCGCTGGTGTTTGGTCGAAAATATTAAGAGAGAATTGGCATGTTTCAAGGTGGAATTTGAAAGGTGAAGTAATGGGAATTGATGGATACAAGTGGTTAGTTTTGGAAATCAATAGGGTAAGAAGGAACCTAGAGAGAGAAAGAGAATACAGCTAAGAAACTAAGAGAGAGAAAGGGCTTGAAACTACTAATTGAGATAGAATTTAGTGGTTGTGTGTTGTTGTCTACCTTCGAAATGAATGGTGGGGATTGTATTTATACTTGCCAAGCTTGATTTGAAGATGGAAAATATTAACAAGCCATGAATTTGAGAATATCTCTAGCTAGGCATCCGTTGAGAACATTCTTAAATTTCTTTGGATTAGAGGAAAAAAATGATTATATGCAATTCTTGAGTATTTGCTCTTGCCTAACAATGAACCAGGAAGCTTCGATTTTGTCCAAATCGAGTTAGATGTGCAAAAGTTATATCAATGTAAGTTGATTTTTTTCCTATTTTCCACTCCAAATTTAGCCAAGTAACCAAGTGAATTTGGACTGATTTTTAGCTTAGATACATAGTAGGCTATATGATCTTCATGATTTCACCATTATTTTGGTGAAATCATGAAGAAAAGAAGATAAAAAATGGCTTGAAAGTGGCTGCCCGAGAAGGAAAGAATTGGAAATGTGGAGGAAGAAGATAGAGGAGGAAGATGATGAATAGTTCTCAACTAATGGGTGATCACGTGGCAAGGGGAAAAAAAAAAAATCAAAATGACGCTAGCTCAAACTCAAGTCTCCTTGCTTGTTAGGTGTGTGTGTTTTCCAATAGGCCATTAGCCTTGGTCACGCTCTTTTAATGCAAACAAATTGCCTTTATTCCATCTTCCATTCTAAAATATTTATGGACATCTACAAGCACAAGGGAAATCGAATTAGAGTCTCCCACAAGTGCTTGTGTATGTTTTCCATTCAAGCCATAGGCCTATTGCCTTAGTCTTGTAATGCAAATAAATTATATTTATTTTGATTTTTGATTTTTTATTTTTTTGGAAAAAAATTATCATTTATTTATTAACTAAAAAAGAAAGAGGTGAGCAAAAATGGAGTATATACAACAATGTATTTAATTTTCACATTTTATTTATATATAAATTAGTAAGTACAATCTTAACTCTACCTAACTACTTTCCACTCTATTTTCTCCCTATCTCTTATGAGCTTTATAAAAACCTGACCTACCTTTATAGGGTTCAAGACCCTATAGGGTCAGGTTTCGATAATAAGAGCAAAAATCCTTGTTTTTATAGGTTTTGGGAAAAGCTAAACCTTATAGGGATGGATTAAGGTTTGATAAAATTCGTTCTAAACTCGTCTTAGTTGCATCCCTAAAAAGCACATGTTTTATATATAATAGAGCATAATTAAGAAGTAAAAGTTCCACTTAATGAAAATAAAAGCTATATAAGAGATGGTGAAATGAAACATAAAACAAAAACAAAAAGATATGAGATTGACTACTTGGATTTCCCTCATTGCCTTAACTACTTGAGTAAACAACTCTTCAATTTTTTCCCCAACTTATAAGAAAAATGTAGGTCCCGAAATGGTGAACAAGAGGGGGTTAATTGTTTGCAAAAAAGAAAAAAAATATCAAATTTAACTAAACTTTATACAAAATGATAGATAAATTTACAAAGATGAGAAAAATATAATTTCTCTAATTTAAGCTCAAGTAAACAAAGAAAATTTGTTTTTGCTTTTTTATGAGTTTTTTTTTATCTTTCTGCTCATATTGTCTATCTCTTGGTTCTTCAACTTGAATTATTTTGTTTATATAGTTACTCGTTCTATTGATAGATTGCATTCAACATTCATTAAGTCTTCCAATGTTTATATCCTGGCATTTGTTTTTAATTTGAAAAATTCAATCTATAATTCAAATTCAAATGGATTGTCGCGTAGTAGATTTAGCTCGAATTTGTCGATGTTTATCTTTGTCTAACTCTTTAGCAACTTAGGTTAGATAAGTCTTAGTTGAAAATAGAAAATCCCTCTTTATTTGGATGGTCTTCAACTGATAACCATATTGGTTATTCTTATCCTCATCTCGTTCTTCTTCGGCCGAAACAACCTTAACTCGATCCGTTATATATATATATATATATATATATATAAACTTTGGAAACTAAAGTTATAAATAATTCAAACTTATAAATTTAAATTTGTATAAGAAAATATATAAACAAAAATTTACAAACCAATGTATTAGACTGTTTGTTTAAATATCTAGTTAAACGTCTAGTGAAATGTCTAATAGACTGTCTAGATAAGTGTTTCTAATCTACTGTCTATTTAAGTGTCTGTATATTACTATCTTTTTAAATGTCTATAAACTACTATCTAACTAAATGTTTATAAGAATGAATGCTTTTGTTCTTTGCACTTAAAAACATATTCTTTATACTAATAACCTTTTTGTTATCATTAAAACTTATCTTAGAATTCAGAAAACTAAACATTCTCCCCCTTTTTGATAATAACAAAACCTATCTCAAAATTTTTTATTTTATATCAAATACTTAGAAAACGGATTTATCACTAACTACTTATTTCTTCTCCCCCCTTTTGTTATCAGCCAAATACTATATAATGCTCCTCCTTAACATATGATATAAATTTTAAGTAAGAATCAATAATCACAAATTAGAAAAGCAAAAAGCATCATTCAGAAATTTGAAATTAAAAAAAAAAAAATCATTCAGCAGTTAGAGAGCTGAAAGCTTAAGTTTTGAAAGTAAATTGTTAATGGACAACTGATAAGTGTTAGAAGACCCTTAATTCTAGTGCTTATTAGTTATAATTTTATATGGATTTTATGTAATTTGTGAAGAAAATGGTACTTATATGATTAAATTTTAATTTCAAGCATTAATGGAGACAAAAGAAAGGTTTAAGGATGATATAAGCAAAGGCGAGGTGAAATTTGGTGAAAAATGAAGAAAATTGTTTTTCAGTTCAGTACAACCCATGCAAACACCAGTGTTGGATGGAAAAAAATAACCAGTAGCTAATTGTTTTTTAGCCCTGCCCCCAGCACGACCATGCTCGAGGTCATGCTGAACTGGGTAGTGAAAAATAACGTATTCCAAAGTCAACACGGCCTTGAGTATGGTCGTGCTGACACCCATGTTGAACCCTATTTTTGCAAGAACTATAAATGGATGCTTTGTTTTATTTAAAAAAGACTTCTTTCCTTCTGGCTTCGTTTTGGAAACCTTAGAGGAGCTTTATTACGAACTTCAAGAGGAGAATTATTCGAGCATCATTAGAGATCACAAAACAAACAAGGGATTATTCTTTTTATCATGAATCAATTATATTTCTCTAGATTCTCTGTTTTTATTGAAAACTCCATGGACTAATTTTTTATATCTTTCATCTTGTGAAACCCTAACTCATGTGTTGAACCATTGATTGATTAATGAATTATTTATATCTTTGCATCTATTCATGTGTTTCCATTGTTTGTGTGATTGATTTATGCGTGCAAATTGATTGCATGTTTGATTTTTATTAGATTGAAAGAGGTTTCGTCTAGTAAATTAGATCTTCATGAATAAAGAGATTACATGTTTTACTTAGAGGTAGGAAAACATTGATTTTCTGCAATTTATTGGAATTTTTTAGCTTAATGAGATCTTACATAACGGTAGTGAGAGAGGGGTCTCCATCATCTTATGTATGATTAAGAATTGATTAACTCGATGGAGTAATTGATTTTACTTGAGAATTCCTGCAATGCAAAGATTAAATTGATTCGTTAATCGATACCTTATTTTGAGAATTTAAGGGTTTGGGTGGAACAAGATGAGGGGTATATTTTATGATTGAATACACTTTAGACAATATCATTTAATTCTAGGGTTACTAGGATTTTTTAGTTATTAATTTAACTCATAATTTCCATATCATAAATTAGACTAGATAGTAGAGAAAGGTAATAGTAATACTTGTTTTCTAGATCCTAGAGGACAACACCTATTAAATCTATACTATAATCGATAGGTATATTGCTTAGCTGGATAGTAGATTTATTGGTTATAAATTTAAAACTTTAACGATTGGTTAGATTCAAGTAAATCAACAACTAACAATGATTAGATATGGTCTAAAAAAAATTAATTCTTCTTCTTTGGTGACTTGATAGCCTTTTTGGCAGTTGCTTTGACTCTTTTCCTTACTTTCTTTAGAATTTCCTCAAATTCCTTTATAGCAGTATCAGGATTGGTTTTAGTTGGAATGGGAACTAGAGCTAGTTGAGGTTCAATTGGTTCAACAATAGGAGATGCGTGATTAGCAGGTGGTTCATTTTATGTGGTTTAGTTAGGTACAGAACCGGGTTGAGGATCATTTTTTTGAGCAGCTTCATAAGTAAGGTCAATTTTAAGATTGATTTTGGTAGCTTCTTACTCAGTATGATACAGGATATTTGTCCCACCACTTTAATGAATCTCTTGCTCTATGTGTGGACTTTCCAAATTCTATTTATGCACTATAATAATATCTCCAGCCTCTTCATTAAGATCTTCCTAACCTTCTTGAACAGGTTTCTTCAAAGAACCATCCTTAGTCCTGGTAGGCGTCAGTGGAAGCTATTCTTCAAATTTTTCTTCACTACATTTAGTAGTGGCTAACCCCATAAAGGACTTCATCTCCAAAAAGCTTTTCTTCACATAGTTTTCTATATCAGAAATTCTTCTTTTAAGATCTATTACTCTATTACTAGTTCTAACTTCAACATCATTCTTCCTTGGAACAAAGGATTTTGGTATACCTTCTACAAAACTATCTATAAAAGTGTTTGTTTCCACTAAAAATTTATCTCGAATTTCCAAATTACCCCTACGATACTGTTTTCTTTTCTTTTTCTACTACCTTTTCTTTGCCTTTTCTATTTCTCCCCTTCTTTAGAAGTTCATCTTCATCAACTTTCATTTGTTCCTTAAAGATTGTTCATCTTTCTACATCAAACATCCATTTAGGAATATCCCTTTGTGAATGCCTATGATCCATTTATGCAACACAATCTCTAGAAAACCATGCTTTTCTCTAAACATGAATATTCATGTGATAAAGAATTCCCTTAGTTATTTTCTTGACCAAAAATTTTGTATAATCCTCTTTAGATAACCTTATTCGTTTCTCTTTTAAAAGAAACATGATTAGGTTTCCATAAGGCTTCTTTTCCCTATTCTTAAACAGATTCCTCAAAATCTTGTCAAAAATATTCACACTTTTCCCTTTAGTCATTCCTAAAATTATTTTAGCCTCATCAACTGATATGTATGTTAAGCCTCTTATCCTAAGTAGAACACATGAACTTACTATCTTATGCAACATCCTAACTAGCAATGAAAATTGAATGACGAGCATGTCTCATTGTGATTCAATCTCAAAACCATCATTAAGATATTGAAATAATTCTAATTTATTCACATTTAGAATATCTTCATCATCATTTTCACCTTTCAGTTCTAAACTCCAAATCATATCATTATTATAATCTCAATGTTTTGTCCGCATACATTTGATTTCAGCTTATCCTTCCTTCTAGTATCTAAGTTCTCATAAAATTTAGCAATTATTTCTCCAAAGAGAGTGAATCTTTTATTACATAACTTCCTATAGCCTATTCTATCCAACATTTCATCTAAGTGAAATCCAATCTTGATCAAATATTCAGCATCCACAAACATACAATCCATTATCTTTCCTTTGAATGGAACAAATTTCCAAGCAAATTGTATTCTAAAATGTACCTTTTGTTACGTTTCAAAGTGTCTAGTGGAATGTCTGGTTCACCTTTTTTACTACTTTCTGCAACAGCTTCTTCTAAACTACTACCAATTAAGGGTTTCTCTTGTTCGTTTTTGTGATGTGCTAACAGAGAAAGCCCCTTGTCTTGAGTTTCAATAAGGTTTGTGTCCTTTTTCTTGGCCTTCAAAAGCATTGTGGTCGTTCTAATGGATTTCCTTAGTGCCATTGTTGTAAGTGACGAATAAGGTTCGAGAGACAATAAAAGAGAGGGTGAAAGTGTTTAGGGTTGAGAGAGGGTGAAAGTGTTTAGGGTTGAGAGAGAGTGAAAGTGTTCAGATGGTTTAGAATGTTTAGAGTGATTAAAGTTAATGATAGGAGGGAGTTTTTAAATCTATAATTTTTAAAAAAGTAATCTTTAGACAAGGGTTACTTGCATGTGAGAGCAATCTTAATGGCTAAGAGGATATTATTCCCTTTCCTTCTTTTTGAGTTTATCTGAATTAAACGAAGAATGAAAAAATTATTTTAAATATTATATAGGAAAACATACTCTTATTTCATTTCTAATAAATTCAAATCTATTCTTATCTAATGGTTTTGTAAATACATCAACCAATTCAAATTAAATACTAACAAAATCAAGATTAATATTTCCATTGTTAATATGATCTTTTATAAAATGATGCCTCACTTCAATACGTTTGGTTCTAGAATAATGAACTAGATTTTTTGTCAGATTAATAGCACTTGTCTCATCATATTTTATTGGAATATTTTTACACATAAATCCATAGTCACACAATTGTTGTTTAATCCACATTACTTAAGCATAACAATTTCTTATAGAAACATATTCTATCTCAACTGTTAATAAGGCAACGGAATTTTATTTCTTAGATGACCAAGATACAAGTCTATTCCCCTAAAAATTGACATATTCCTAAAGTACTTTTTCTATCAATCTTGCATCCTATATAATTAGCATCTAAATATCCTATTAAATCAATATTTTGACTTTTAGGATACTAAATTCCTAATTTTGTAATGTAAGATATATATTTGAAAATTCTTTTTACAACTGTTAGATGTGTCTCGGTTAGACCTGTTTGAAATCTAGCATAGCACATACACAAACAACTAACAAAATGTTTGGTCCAGAAGCAGTTAAATATAACAAAGATCTAATTAAACTTTTGTAAAGTTTTTTGTGTACCTTTTTCATGTGAAATGTCTAGATCTAACCTTATTGAAGTTGACATAGTAGTAGCAACTCCTTTAACATTTTCAAATCCAAATTTTTTGAGCATTTGCTTAGCTTACTTTTCTTAGTGAATAAATATTCCTTAAGAAGTTTACTTGATTTGCAATCTAAGGAAGAAGTTTAGTTCTCCCATCAAAGACATCTCAAATTTAGCTTGCATTAACTTTGAAAATTCCTTTGCAATATTTTTCAATAGTAGAACAAAAAATAATATCGCCTACATAAATTTGTACTACCAAAATATCTTTATCAAAATGTTTTATAAAAAGAGTTGTGTCAACTCTTCCTCTTGAAAAGTTTTTTTTTTATTAGAAAATCACTTAACATTTCATACCAAGCTCTAAGAGCTCGTTTCAAACCATAAAGAGCCTTTCGTAGTCTAAAAAACATAATTTCCTTTTAATGGATCCTCAAATCCTAGAGGTTGTTTTACAAATATTTCCTCATTGATATATCCATTTAAAAAAAAAAAAAACTTTTTACATCCGTTTGAAATAATCTAAAATCTTTGTAACAAGCATAAGTTAACAATAGTCTAATAACTTTTAATCTTGCTACTAAAGCAAAAGTTTCATCAAAATCAATACCTTTTTATTGTGATCATCCTTTTGCCATAAGTCTTGCTTTATTTCTAACTATCTTACCTTGTTCATCAAGCTTATTTTTTAACATCTATTTTGTTCCAATAACATATTTATCCTTAAGTTTAGGAACTAGTGTCCATACCTGATTTCTTTGAAATTGTGCTAATTCTTCTTGCATGACATTGATTTAGTTACTGTTTGTCAAAGCCTCATTCACATTGTTAGGTTCAATTTCAGATAATAAAGAAAATTGATTTTCTATATCTACTTGTTCTAGTGGCTGGTGTGCCTTAAATCTCTGAGGCTTAGAATATTCAACTTTAGTCTATGTAAGTTTAGTAGTACCTTTTGGTAAACTGTTTACATAATTGTCTAATGTACCATTTGGTGCACTATTTGATTGATTGTCTAAGTAATTGTCTAACTTACTGTCTAGTGTAGTTTTTGTTTAACTGTTTATTCGACTATCTAATCTACCTTCTATTTTTGGTTCAATAGGTATCCCTATGGTATCTTATAGACTCTGTTGATGATTTAAATATTTTTCTCTATTCTTTTTACCTTTTACATCATCACCATCATCCATGATTGATTTATCAATAAATTTGACATTAATAGACTCCTCAACTAATCCAGTTACTTGATTAAAAATAAGAAAAGCCTTATTTGTTATTGAATAACCAAGAAAATTTTCTTCATTAACTCTTTCATCAAATTTACTAAGATTTTGCCCAAATTTCTTAATGAAGTATTTAGTCCCAAATATGTAAAAATATGACACATTTGGCTTTTTACCTTTGTAGATTTCATACGCTTTTTTTTTTTTTTTGTCAAAGGTCTCACATAAACATGATTAGAAATATAACAAGATGTAGAGATTGCTTGAACCCATGAATACTTAGGTACATTACTTTCATTTAGCATACTTCATACCACTTGTTGTAATACTCTATTTTTCCTTTCTACTACTTTATTTTGCTATAAAGTATAGGGTGCAAAAAAATTATGTTTTATCCCATTTTTCTCGCAAAACTCAATAAAGTTTTTATTTTCAAATTCTCTACCGTGATCCATTCTTAAACTTATTATTGGTAATCCTTTTCATTTTGAACTTATTTTGAAAACATTTTAAAAGCATCAAATGTATCACTTTTGTGTCTAAGAAATAAAACCCATGTGAAACGTGAAAAATCATCAACTATTACTAAGCCATACTTATTACCTCCTAGGCTTAAAGTTCTTGTTGGACCAACAAGATGAAGATGTAGAAGTTCTAAAGGTCTTGTTGTTGAAATAATATTTTTAGATTTATGAGATACTGAAATCATTTTATTTTTCCAACATCACATCTAATATCTTTAATTGAAGAAATTTTTGGTAATCCAATAACAAGTTTATTTTTTGAAAATTTTTCTAATTGTGAAAAATTAATATGTCCTACCTTTTTATGCCAAATGAAACAATTTTCATCTATTCTTGTAGGTTTAATCATGTAAATATTTCTATTATGAAATCCTTCAAATAGTTTTTTCTCCATTCTAATCATAAGCTTCTACTTTATCTTTTCCAAAAATCATTCTGCAAGCTTTGTCACAAAGTTGACTAATATTTAAAAGATTGTGTTTCAGACCTCTTACCGGAGAAACATTTTCAATTGTAATAGAGGGAAAGCCTACTGTACTAGTTGCTATTATCTTTCCTCTATTGTCATCACCGAATTTAACATAGCCTCCATTTTTACATTCTAGATTTGCAAGCAGCAAAACATTTCCTGACATGTGTCTTCAGCACCCACTATCTATGTACCACAATCCTTTTAGTTTTTTTTTTTTTCTTTTTTGTGTTCCTGCACATTTAAAGGAGATGATTAAATCTTTTTAGGAACCTAAACTAGCTTGGGTCCACTAAAATTCGAGCTCGTATTATTTGGATTTATTATTTGTTGTTGCTTGAGCTTGTTATTTTTTTATAACAATATTTTTCTTTATGTCTATATTTGTTGCAAAAATAGCACTCATAAATGTTAGATCTTATTGAACTTTTTTGATATTGATATGTTCTCCATTGATATTGATATAAGCTTATCATTCTTAGATTATATGTTTCGATATAACTTCTATAGTACCTTCTATAAAATCATCTATAGTACTAGCTATACATCTGTCAGTAATTCTGTTTGGAGTATTATCTAGAATATTGTTTGGAATCTAATATTCTTTTCATTTTTTAAAAAAAAATTATTTTCTGTCATATTTATACTTTTATTTTCTTTCCTACTCGAATTAATATCATCTTTAATGATTGGATCTTTTCCTTTAACAAAAATAGTTTTCTCTATTCGATTTGAGGACTCGGCCTTATCATATCATAATCCTTCTTTCGAGTTACTTATTCTTTGAGATGATATTAATTTTTGCAGTTTTTCATCACTTTCAAAAAACTTAGTGAACACAAAACTTAAACTTTTTGAAACTTCAATAATTCTTACATTAAGCTCTACAATCTCCTTTTTTAATGTATTATTTTCATTAGTCAACATATCTTGTACTTGTCGTAAGCTTTTATTATCCATATGTAATACTTTTGTATCATTTCTAAGAATATCATTTTCATCAATTAATAACATATTAGTCTGACATACAACTTCTTTTTCATTTCTTAAAGTTTCAATCTTTTCATTTGCCTTAAATAAAGCCTTTAACATTTGTTTAACTTGTTTCCTAAGGTTAATAGGCATATCATTATCAGGACATTCATACTTGATGTGTCCTAAATTTTTTCATTCAAAGCAAACCATTCCCTTCTTTTTCTCTTTCTTTTTTTCTTTTTCTTTAAAAGCCTTTCCATTTCTCTTGAATGCACTTGTAAATGACCAGAATTGTCATATCATCATTGTCTTCCTCATTGTTTGATCCTTCTTCTATCTCGATGTCTTGTTCAATAGCCTTAAATGCTATGGATCTTTTGGTTTTCTCTTGATCATTCATATGCCTAAAGCTTTTCTCGAAGTTGACTCAGAGTCAGTTTATCTATGTCATGAGTTTCTTCAATTGCATTTGTCTTTGAATTCCACGAACTTGGCAAGATTCGCAAGATTTTCGTTACAAGCTCACTGTCATCAAACCTTTTACCAAGTAAAGCAAGTTCATTAGCAATTAAAGTAAATCTATTAAATCCATAAGATATTGTTTCACCAAATTGAAATCTGAATAATTCATAATCTTACATCTATGCTCCTCTCCCAGTGTCCTTGATCATTGCAACACCTTTATATGTTTCACACAACTTATCCCATATTTCTTTAGTAGATTCGCATGATAATTTCATTATAAACATAGTTAGAGATATGCTCATTAGAACCAAATTCTTTGTTGTGTTGTTACCTTTAGCCTTTTTCTTTTCTTAATTGGCTAGAATTAGCCTGTTAGTTATAATCACCAATAGCTCTTACTCTGTCTTTCTAGCCTTTTCCTTAGCTAAGCATAAATTACAAGACTTTGTAACCTTACTTTCTTAGACCAAACTTTACACAAAATAATAGATAAATTGACAAAGTTAAGAAAAATATTATTTCTTTAATTTAAGCTCGAGTGAGCAAAGAAAATTTGTTTTTTGCTCCATTATAAGTTTTTGTCTTTCTACTCATATTATTTGTCTCTTTGTTCTTCTACTAGAATTTTTTTTTTTTATATATAGTTGTTCATTCTATTGATAAATTGCATCCAATGTTCATTGAGTCTTCTAACATTCACATCCCTACATTTTTTGGAATTTGAAAAATTCAATCTATAATTCAAATTCAAATTGATTGTCATGTAACAGATTTAGCTCGAATTTGTTGATGTTTATCTTTGTTTAGCTCTTCAAAGACTTAGACCGGATAAGTCTTAGTTGAAAATGGAAAATCTCTCTTTATCTGGATGGTCTTCAACTAATAACCATATTGGTTGTTCTTATCCTCATCTTATTCTTCTTCAGTTGAAACAACCTTAACTTGATCCATTATATATATATAAAAACTTTGCAAACTAAAGTTATAAATAATTCAAACTTATAAACTTAAACTTGTATAAGAAAATATATAAATAAAAATTTACAAACCAATGTATCAAACAGTCTGTTTAAATGTCTAGTGAAATGTCTAAGAAATTATTTGGATAAGTATCTGTAATCTACTATTTGTTTAAGTATCTATATACTATTGTCTATTTAAGTGTCTGTAAACTACTGTCTGATTAAGTGTCTGTAAGAATGAATGCTTTTGTTCTTCACACTTAAAAACATATTCTATATACTAATAACCTTTTTGTTATTATTAAAACTTAATTTAGAATTCTAGGAACTCAATAAAAAATATAACTTAAATTGTAATTAGTCATGGACTCAATTGTAAAATCATCAACAATAGGTAATATGGCTACATTGTAAACCTTAAAAATATCTAACCACACATATTAAAAATAATTAACAAGAAAGAAAGCAAAAATTGACTTGCATCAAGAAAGAAAACATGGTTTGTAATAAAGAGAAAAAAGGGGGGAAGGGGGTTGAAGGAATTAACAAGGACAAGCAAAATCAACAACAAAAATACATAGACCAATAATAATGCAATAAAAATATTAAGCCTTAGATAAGACTCATAGCCTAAACTCAAATCAATAAATTTTTATTGAATCTTAAACTTGACCTAAATTTGATAAAGCTTAACATATATACATATGAACTTAACTTGAGCTTACTTAAGCTCATAGGTTTATGTAGTTGAATAGGCTAAAACTTGAGAATATTCTGCTAGATAAGCTACTTAAGTAGTACAAACTCAATACATGTCAAGTGAAAATCCTTACCCTTCAATCAAGCTCTCATATCCTAAATATGAATGATTTCAAGTATAACTTGTTTTCCATAAACTATTATATACATAAATCTTTCAACTAGAATATAAATATAAAAATTTGAAAATCATAAAGCATTTTCTTTTTAGGTTTTCTAATTTTATGTTTTATTTTAACCAAAATTACTTTATTAATAGACTTAGTGTTAAGTTTATGTGTTGAATTTATATATTACTTTACTATAGAAGAGCATTTAGGTAGAAATGGGCAAATAGTTAAATTGGGATTATTATATGGCGTTATGTATATTAGGTGGATTTAACGAGAGCATAAAACCTTAGAGCTTATCAAAGAAATTGAGTGATATGAGATTATAAGAGAATCATTGTACTCTTGTTGTTACACTAAAATAAATTGATTTACCCTTGCCTTGAGTTGTTTTAAATCTTATTACTTTAAGGTTTCCCACATAAATTCTTGTGCCATTCCTTCCCTTTTACTTATTATAACTCTTGTAATTATGTCCTCTTGTAGTTGTGTGTTCTTTGATTTATAACCACAAAAATCAAATCTTATCATAACAAATCAATGTCAAAGCGCAATGTTAAGAGATCAAAGACTTTGATGGTTGCGCAAAATTTACTTGTGGTAAGTTCCAATGTGAGGAATCTAGGTGTAGTCAAGCTTAAAGAAGGCTTTAGATCTATAGTAAAATTCCATAAGAGATGATGAGTGAGTAGAAATGTAGAAGACAATTAAAGAATTATAAAAGAAGTTGAAAGAGTTATATATGACAAAGTCTCTTGTGAACCAATTGGTATTGAATTAGAAATTGTATTCACTTTAGTATTAAAAAATATTGATATTAAAGTTAAGAGCAAAGACTAGTCAATGAACTTATTGTAATCTCTATTATCTTCATTTTGTGAATTTAAAGAGGCCATGCTATATGGTAACAATAGTTTGTTGATATGAGAAGTAAAAAGTAATCTTTTAAGTAAGAGCCGATTAGATCAGGAGATATAGGATCCATTTGTGAGTTGGTAGACAATTTGTTGCTAGAGATCAACACTTTTAGAAGGAGATTTAAAGACTAGGGTAATATTTGTTATTGCTACAAATAAAAGGACCACATAAGGGTAAAGTACCATAAGAGGCCGAACTAAAGCTAAATGCAGGATGATAGAAATAAGGCAATTGTTGATGTAGTAGTTGTGAGTTAGAAGATAGCAAGTTGTTACTAGCATTTAATAGTTAAAGGAAATCTATAGGTTGGATTTGGCTCTAGAAATGCTTCCCAAATGTGTTGTAGGAGATATTGGTTCTAGACTTACAACTTATGCAAAGAGTTTTTGTATAAATGGGTAATGACTATAGGAAGGATTGCTAATGTAGATGGAGTCTGAAATAGACTACATAATGGGAAAATGTGTTGAAGTTATCTATAATTTTTACCCCTTATATGGAGTTTGAAATAAACTACATAATGGGCAAATGTGCTGAAGTCATCTATTATACTACAATGATATCTAGTAATATAGAAGTGTCCCATGGAGTTTAAGTGGTAATAAGAAGAGTCAAGTGTGGAAACTTGTTCCCATTGTAGGGGACACTAATTTTTTATGGTTTTATTAGGAATGTCAATCATAAAATGAAGGATCCAAGTAAATATGTTGTTGTCTATGATAGGAAATGCATGCTTTTTGCAATGAAAAAATATGTTGCACTTCACTAAGGTGTTGCATGAAGTCTTAAGGCAAAGAGGGTCTAAAGGAGGGTGAGCTTGGAAAGTGTCTAAGAAGTACTTAGTAACTCAAAGCATGTTAGTCAAGAAAAGTGAAGAAGTGTCAAAGGTGTCAACGGCATAACTTAGCATGGTTCTTAGAGTAAACAGATGACATTATTTGGGCATAGGATGATAAAGGCTTATGTTTATACTATACAAGATAGCTTAGAGGTTATTGGTTAGCAAGATTGAACTAAATGGTCTCTGTTAGAGGTGCTTTTGTGTTTTGACTAGAGCAAATTCAACTCAAGGTGGAGATTTGTTAGTTTTTTGTCTTGAATTTACACAAAAACTTCATTATTGAAGAGCATTTAAGCAAGATAATAAGCAAATGGTTAGATTAAGGTAGTTATATCCTTCATAGCTTCTTATTTCATAGTTTACCAATGCTTAAGTTATTTCCTATTACATGTCTTAAGATTTGGCTTCTTATAACTTTATATTTGTTTTGTTGTCTATATTAGGTAAAGTAAACGAGAGAGTAGAAAAACTTACAAGCTTGTTTATGGAATTAAGGACTTTGATGTTGTAATAGAATCATCATATTATTGTTGTTAGATAAAATTCACATAAATTATGTTTTGGCATGTCAAAGCCTAAGTTTTAGCCAAAATTTTATATGTATTCATATTTTTGTATGCAAAATGGGTTGGAAATGCATGAAGTTCAAGACTTAAGAAGCCAAAAAGCTATTAAAAATTGTTGATCAAGGTCATAAGATTCAAATCATTAGATGAGCTAAAATTAAACCAAAGGAGATTCAAACAAGCCTAAGTTCGTCCAAATAAGTCCCAATGAGAAGGCTTGAACGAACTTAAATCTATTCAAATGAAGTCTCCAACCTTAACTCTTGACGTCTAATTGTGCTCTCCATATTTAAAGGCTTGATTCAACTCTCATAAATGAGATCCAAACATCGATGTAGATACCATATGGTATGCCTTTTATATAATTACCAAAGCTTAAACTTTAAAATGTTTAGGCTCCCATAAGCATTCACGTATAGCAAATTGATTTAGTTTCACCCACCATATCTTACCATTATTTTTTTTGGGGTTTTCAATGCTATTTTTTTTCTTATCTATTTTATCTTTACTTTTTTACCCTTTTTTTCTAGAGATTTAGATATAAATTCTTTTGTTTTTTTTCTTCTTCTTTTTTTTTTCTTGTCTCTATAATTATTAAATATGTTATAATTGTATATTATGTTATCTATAATCATGAAAATCTGGATTTTGTCCCATCCCAATCCCTAACACAGATGAGATCCTCTTACCTAACACTTAAATTTTCAAAGAACATCATGTGTGAAATAAATGGATGCTAGATGTTGAGGAATATACTTACATAATTTTATTTTTTTTAATTTTCGAAATAGGATACCTGCAAAAATTATTCCAAACATAGGTTTTAAAGTTGTGGATCTAATCTACGCCTTCAATTTTGTAAAATTTTACAAAATTGAATGTGCAAATGAGGTATGTGCATTCTATACAATTTGTATTAAAGGCATAGACTATGTGCATGCCTTCAATAAATTAGTTTGAAAATCTTTTTTGGTATTATCCCCTACCATTCAATAATTTCATCCGATACTGGAAATCTACACTGCAAACCTATAAAAATTATAATAAAATGACATTGCAAATTTACATAGTATCACAACATGTGAATCTAAATGTACTCAAAAAAGAAAAAAATGCACCAAAAGTTTATATTATAAATGCAAATCCTCAATTCCTCAATTCAATTTACATACAGCTACATCTCTTCTTCCATTCTTTTTATTCTCTGCAATTCATAGTTTGTGTTTTCTTAATTTTCATTTCACACAAATTTACCTTATACATTTGGAGCTTGAGAATATTAAGAGGAGATTTATTCAATTTGTTCAGTGAGAAAGCATTATTAAAACAAAAAAATTCAGTATGTAGTGTAAAAAAAAAATCATTGTTACTATGTTACTTATAAAAAAATCTTTTTTTTTGTTATTATGTTACTTTTTATGAATCTACATTTACTTAAAAGTAATTATTTGTAGTGTACTATTTTTATTAAAGTAACAATCATTGTTGGTAATTAATGGTTAACTTGTTATTAATTAGTCGCTAATATGTCATTATTTAAAATTTAAAAAATAATTAGTGAAAAATTTTGTATGATTGTAGATGAAATGTATTGGTTCATTGTTGTGAAAGTTGCTATAAAATTAATCATTAATTATTAATTAATTAGTTGTTAATATGCGATTAAGTATTAGTTAAAAAATTAATTAGTAGAAATATTTGTATCGACTATGAATGTATTTGCTTGGTTTGTTAATGTAAAAATCATACCAAAATTAATTGAATGTTATTTAGTGATTAATATGTAATTAATTATTTGTTAGAAAATTAATTATTAAAAAGATTTGTATCGCTTGAAAATGTAAATATGTTCATTTATTAGTGTAAAAATTATTGCAAATTAATCGATTGTTAATTAATCACTAATTAGTTATTAATTAGTTGTTAATACGTAATTAATTAATCATTAGAAAATGCATTAGTAGAAAAATTTATTTTGATTAAAATTTTAATCTCTTGGTTTATTATTGTAATTATCGTAAAGTCATCTGGATATTAACGCTAACATTTTTTTTCCAATAATACATAAAGCTTGGACCTTTCGATCATTCAGTTTTGATGCAATAAGAAAGACATTAATCATAAGCTGTTTGGGATAGAGAGGTAAGCGAAATTTACATTGTTAATTAATTTATGTTCCATTACCAATAGACTAACAGTTCAACTTTTTAAGTCAAGGTGGAGATTTATTAGTTTTTTTTCTTGAATTTACACAAAAACTCCATTATGGAAGAGAATTTAGGCAGGATAATAAGCAAAGGGTTAAATTATGGTAGTTATATCCTTGATAGCTTCTTATTTTGTATTTTACCAATGCTTAAGTTATTTCCTATTATACGTCTTAAGATTTAGCTTATTGTAACTTTATATTTGTTTTGTCGTCTATATTAGGTAAAGTAAACGAGAGAGTAGAAAAACTTATAAGCTTAAATATATTTGTTTTGTTGTCTATATTAGGTAAAGTAAATGAGAGAGTAGAAAAACTTATAAGCTTGTTTAAGGAATTGAGGGCTTTGATGTTGTAATAGAATCATCATACTATTGTTGTTGGATAGAATTCGTATAAATTATGTTTTGGCATGTCAAAGCCTAAGTTTTAGCCATAATTTTATATGTTTTCATATTTTTGTAGGCAAAATGGGCTGGAAATGCATGAAGTTCAAGAATCAAGAAGCCAAAAAGCTATTAAAAATTGTTGATCAAGGTCATAAGATTCAAATCATTAGATGAGCTAAAACTAAACCAAAGGAGATTCAAACAAGCGTAAGTTCGTCCAAATAAGTCCTAATGAGAAGGTTTGAATGAACCTAAATTTGTTTAAATGACGTCTCCAACCTTAACTTTGACGTCCAATTCCGCTCTTTGCACTCTCTATATTTAAAGGCTTGAATCAAATCTCATATATGAGATCTAAACACCGATGTAGATGCCACATGGTATGCCTTTTATATAATTACCAAAGCTTAAGCTTTAAAATGTTTAGGCTCCCATAAGCATTCACATATAGCAAATTGATTTAGTTTCACCCATCGTATCTTACCATTATTTTTTTTAAGGTTTTCAATGCAATTTTTTTTTTCTTATCTATTTTATCCTCAGTATTTTACCCTTTTTGGGGGGAGATTCGGATATGAATTCTTTTGTTTTCTTATTTTTTTCTTTTTCTTGTCTCTATGGTTATTAAATATGTTATAATTGTATATTTTGTTATTGATAACCATGAAAATCTGCATTTTGTCACATCCCAACCTCCAACAAAGATGAAATCCTCCTACCTAACACTTAAATTTTCAAAGACCATCACGTGTAAAATAAATGGATGCTAGAGGTTGAGGAATATACTTAAATAATGTTGTTGTTGTTTTTTTAAATCACAAAATAGGATACTTGTAAAAATTATTCTAAAAATAGGTTTTAAAGTTGTGAACTCGATCCACGCCTTCAATTTTGCAAAATTTTACAAAACTAAAGGTACGAACAAGGTCTGCACCTTTAATACACTTTGTATTGAAGGCACAAACTGTGTGTGCACCTTCAAGAAATTAGTTTGAAATTTATTTTTTTTTTGCATTATCCCCCATTGTTCAATAATTTCATCTAATACTGGAAATCTATATTGCAAACCTATAAAAATTATCACAAAATAACATTACAAATTTACATAGTATCACAATATATGAACCTAAATGTATAAAAAAAAATTGCACTTAAAGTTTATATTATAAATGCAAATCCTCAATTCCTTAATTCATTTTGCATACAGTTACATCTCTTCTTCCATTTTTTTTATCTTCTATAGTTCATAGTTTGTGTTTTCTTAATTTTTCATTTCACGTAGATTTACCTTGTACATTTGGAGCTTGGGAATATCAGGAGGAGATTTATTTAATTTTTTCAACAAGAAAGTGTTATTAGAACAAAAAAATTCGGTACATTTTTTTTCCTATATAAAAAATATTTTTTTGTTATTATTTTACTTTTCATGAATCTACATTTAGTTAAAAGCAATTATTTGTAGTGTACTATTTTTATTTAAGTAATAGCCGTTGTTGGTAATTAATGGAACTTGTTGTTAATTAGTCGCTAATATGTTATTATTTAAAATTTAAAAAATAATTAGTGAAAAATTTTATATTAATTGTAAATGAAATGTGTTGGTTTATTGTTGTGAAAGTTGCTATAAAATTAATAGTTAATTATTAATTGATTAGTCATTAATATGTGATTAAGTATTAGTTAAAAAATTAAATAGTAGAAAATATCATATCGACTATTAATGCATTTGCTTAGCTTGTTAGTGTAAAAATTGTAGCAAAATTAATTGAATGTTATTTAGTGTTTAATTAGTCATTAATTAGTTGTTAATATGTAATTAATTATTTGTTAGAAAATTAATTACTAAAAAAACTCGTATTGCTTGAAAATATAATATGTTCGTTTATTAGTGTAAAAATTGTTGCAAAATTAATCAATTGTTAATTAATCACTTATTAGTCATTAATATGTAATTAATTAATCATTAGAAAATTCATTAGTAGAAAAATTCATTTCGATTAAAATTGTAATCTCTTGATTTATTATTGTAACTATCATAAACTCATCTAGATATTAATGCTAACACTTTTTTGTTTATTTTTTCAATAATAGATGAAGCTTGAACCCTTTGATCATTCAGTTTTGACACAGTAGGAAGGACATTAATCACAAGTTATTTGAGACAGAGAAGTAAATGAAATTTACCTTGTTTGTTAATTTATGTTCCATTACCAAGAGACTAACAATTCACCTTTTTTAGTAGGATGAATCATGACTTGCCATTTGATGACGTAAATTATCCCTTCATTGCGATGGGAACATCATCCCAGTTGATCATTGAATGGAGTCATTCTTACAATTGGCCAGATTCCTTGGTTTGAGTCGCTTGCAATTCATACAGCTTAATCGGCACATGATAACTACATTGGTCAAGTGATGGAGACCGGAGACCCACACTTTTCACATGCCAACTAAGGAATTCATTATTACCCTTCAAGACGTTGAGGTACAGTTAGGCCTCCTACTTGACGACCATGCAGTTAAAGGGAATATTTACTTAGAATGAGGTACAACATGTGAAAGATTGTTGGGGGCATGGCCGGGGTCCAACAGCAGGGGAGGCTTCATTAACATGATGTGGCTTCGTGACTTGTTCTAGATCCTTCCAACTCATGCTGATGGAGAGCAAGTGTAGAGCTACAGGCATGCATATACATTACAGCAACTCGAGGGATTTACCTTTGCTGATAAATCCAATTACCCCATCCATGTGATATTTTTATCTCTACTAGAGCATTTCGACGTTGTAAGGGTGTATAGTTGGGGGCCTAGGTGTTTGGCATGGTTATATTGCTAACTATGTGTTATAGCATCTTCGGCGGCCCACAAGATAAAAGCGGCTACAATACTGGTACAAGTTTGCAGAAAGGATAAATTTGTACACATTGTGATACTTAGTTGGCATGGTCTAGTTATAGAGGCTAGAGCTCCATTGGTCAAACATTGGAACATGCAGAAAGACACTTGGCATCACCCGACCTACGTGGTTGATGCATATTAGGATGCATTCGACAAGCAAAATGATAACTAAGTATTTAGGTAATTTTTTTTTTAATCCTTTTTATCATATGGTCCGTTGACAATGATCGCTAACTCCATGCCCTTTAGGTCAAATGGGAGCCATATGCTAGAAATCTGATTCACATCCTACTAGCATTCTACAAAAGTGGTATACACATTTGGACTACATAGGTGCCACTTATATGTTTCCACATAGTGGAGTGGCATTACCCCAACCGTGTTCTAAGGCAGTTTACGAGGGTATTGATGGACTCCATGGGAGGTGAGCATGTAGCCTAAGCTCTATCAAATTGACTTATATGGGAGGGTTGATGTCGATTGGGCAATGCAACATGCGACATACATATCCATATGAGAAGACCGATTGTCCCAAGTAGTGTGTATACAAAGCCTTTGAGGCATGCATGAGTCATACATGTGGTGATTCGAATCCATCAGCCACAAATATATAGAATGCATAAGGGGAGTTATTGGATATCTGGTAAGTACAATTTCAACATGTTCTCGTCGATCCATTGCTTAATCAATTGTACGATGCGTTCTAACATGTAGGTTGATATTTTAAAACAAATTCACCTATTGTTGGATCATGATGAGGCTGAGGCATAACCTATTGACTTAAGGTAACAATAGCAAATTCTTGCACACTGCAAGACCACGGGACATCGACGACCTCGAAAGTGGGCTAAGGCACAAGAATGTTCTAACATACAAGAGCAATAGCTCCAACCAGATTCCAATGTGATGTGTAACAGCTCGGCACAACTTCCCAGCACATTCGTCACATCACACTATCATTCCATTAATGGTCTTGTCCCAACACTACCTACTCCACATAAGAGACACTCTAGTAAACAACCAATGTATTATGATAAATCTTCGCATTGAGCTATAGAGTGGAGTCTAGTGCCTCCACAAGAATTTGACAAACCCCCCCAACACCATTTAATATAAGAGTCACAAGCTCCTTCAACACCCCATTCTAGGCCGTCAAGGGAGCTGACAAACGCATTTGCATGGTTGGCTAAACATTTCTAAGGGAGAAGCAATAATTAGAAGATAGGATTTAACTTTTCTTTATTTATTGCATATGTATGTCTTTTCCCATTTTTTAAAACTAAATGTAAATAACTAATTAAAGTTTATAAATTTATATACCATTAAAGCAATGGTTTATTTTTTTCTTATTGCAATTACTATTTTAAAATTTGTAAATTTGTGAATATTACTTTTTTATTATTTTTTAGGTAAACTTTTAATTTTTTTATAACAAAAAAAATCCATTTTCAATAATTATTTCCATAAAGAAATAAAAAAAATTACACTAAAGATATAGATTAGATCCACAACTTCAAAATCTATTTTTAAAATAATTTTTATAAATACTCTTATTTGATAAATTTTTTTAAAAAATAATATTATTTAAATATATTCTCCCTATATATCCCAAACTAAGAAACACTGCGTCGTCCAAGTTGTAACGTGGCAAAACAAAGAACAGGAGTCCACCATTGACTGCTGTGTTAATGACCATTCTTAATACCCTTCCCTTCCCTTTTCTCCCATCCCAACACACACAAAACCAAAAAGTCAAAAGTCAAAAAAAAAGAAAAAGAAAAAGAAAAAATAGAAAAGTGGAAAAGCTGCAACCACCCAGTACGGCAATAAAGCCAAAAATCCAAAAACCCATAAAGTAAAACTTAACAGTTAACAAACATGACAAAAATCATGCAAGACCATACGTAACCAACCTTTATGTTAAAAGTATTTATTAAGAGTTAAATAATAAAAAATTAATCATTTTTTTTTTCAATATTGATGATCCATTTAAAGGGAAAAAAATAATACAAAAAAATATTCTCTTTTAAGCTTTTTAATAAGTGATAAAAAAAAAAAACTTTTGGCATTTTTCTGAATTGAGAGAGAAAAAGATTGTTTCTATTGATAACAAAACAACAAAGCCAAACTTTCGAGTCTACACGTGTTTGGATTCATAGTTTATAAAAAAAAGGATAAGACAGCCCGTAATTAGTAGAAGTATGATTACAGACAATAAAATGACATACACAACTAACTCCAATATGATATTGTCATATTCTGTGAAATTGGATTACCCAAAATATTTAGGGGATTCTTTTATATTATTACTTTACGAAGACTGATTAGTTTCCTAATTTTTTTTTTTTTTTTTTGTCTTGCTCAAGATATTGATGCCTTATTCAAGTATGACGCTCAACATTCTTTATTTCCTATACATTTATCATGGAAAATGTTAGGAAAAACTTCACTCTTTTTTATGTCTATATTTATTGGCTTGTCTCTTTTATTGATCCCTTCTGGCTCCTCCGCTTTGGCTTACTTATAGATATAATTAACGTTTAAAAATATAAAAAAAAAATCTCAGGAAAACATAATCCATTTATTATCCATGTATTATTGATATCCAAATGCAAGAGTTATAAACAAGCCGATACTATACCAAACTATTCATATTCGATTCAATATTTATTTGAATTCAATTTTATATTGATCAAATCGAGCTACCCCTCAATAAAACATAGATTATTTCCATTAATAACCGAACAACAAATCAGTAATTAGTTGATCTCCTTCCAAACACGACTAAAATAAAATAAAAAAATATCGTCAACTCTTCGGTGAATAAATAAATAATTATCATCGTCATTATTACTGAAGAATCCAATGGAGAACTCAACAGAAGCTCTCTCTATATATATAAGGCTTAAGTAATAATGACGATGATAATGAAATAGAGGTTGACGATTTTTTGTCTAGGTTGAGTTTAGATTTTTTGGATTAGAGTTTAATGAAATATGGATGACACGAATGCGAAATCGCCGTTGTTGTCGGCCAATGGTACCCGGAGTAGCAGTCGTCTGCGGCGCCGTAACTCGGTGAACACGCTTAGGAGCGACTTCGTGGCAAAGCTGCCGGAGAAAATCCGTTCCAGCGTTGATGTGGAGTCGCCTAACAACATCGATTTCTCCAAAGCTAAAGGATTACATAAAGGTCTCTCTTTCTCTCCCTCCCTCACTACCTACCTACAATGCGCTTTGTTTTTGAGTTTCTGTTATTTTTTTCTCCATTTTTGAATCTAGGATTGTTGAATTCTCTTTTAGCTTTATTTAGGGGCGTTTGTTCTTATACGATCGCGCTTGTGTGCTTGTATGTGCTAGTTGAGCTGGAGTGAGAGAAGACGATGAAGTCATTTTGTTTGTATGGTTCCTGAAAAATTGGATTAGAAGCGTATTCGTAACATGAATCCCAAGAATGAGACAAAAAGTAGGATTTATTGATACGGTTTTACACCATCTATTTAGGTGTTAGAGAGTGTACGCTTTATGATGAAATAGGATCTATACACCGGAAGCCAGCTTATAAAATTTAGGCTTGTGTAATGTTGTTGATGCCGGTATCAATAATCAATTGATTGTGTTTTGTCTCTCCAGCCACGAAAATTGGAAAGATAACTTTGGCATTTGCAAAATGGTTTGCCGTGTCAGATGATGGATTACGCTCTGTTATATTGATCTACAATCTGGTCTTGGAGTTTTTAGGAATTTGTCTAATTGTTAGGTCTTTGGAGCTTACTGAATTTGTATGCGTTTGTTCATATCAAGTGGAGAGTGTATATATGTATGCTACGTTTTTCCCTGTTTCCTTACTACAGCTTAATGTTCGCCGTCTTGAAGGGTAGGATTTGCCTTCTAGACATTAGCAATTTCAGAGCTTTTGTTGATTGTAAAGTTCAATTCAACAAGTTATGCTGATTTGCTTTTGCATAATACAGGAGAAAAGGCTTACTATGAAAAGCAACTCGCTACATTGAAGTCATTTGAAGAGGTTGATACGTTGGTCAACTCTGGTGGTGCTGATGAAGAAGATCTTGAAGAAGCAGCACAACAAGAGAGAGCCATGAGAATATCTAATTATGCCAATATTTTGCTATTGATATTCAAGGTAATATTTTGCTTGTTATTTATGGCTGGTTTACTCTGATAAATGCATTTTGTAAGTGTTTCGCTAGGTGCAACCTTTTCTCATAGACTCTCTGAAATAGTTTGGCCGTATTTCAGTTGTTTTGTTGCTTGAGTTACAATCTTCTTTGTTCCTTGTATGTGTGTGCGTGTATATATATATATATATTATATTTCCTAGAGTGGTTCTTCAGGCGCCATGTTATTGGAGGATTTCTTTAAGTATCTGCTATTTGCCTTGCTTATCGCATTGGTCATTACAAGAAAGTTTTCGTCATGCAGATCTATGCCACTGTAAGGAGTGGATCAATAGCCATTGCTGCCTCAACCCTAGATTCATTACTTGATCTCATGGCTGGTGGCATACTCTGGTTTACTCACCTGGCAATGAAAAATGTAAATATTTACAAATATCCTATTGGAAAGTTGAGGGTGCAACCAGTAGGAATTGTCGTATTTGCTGCAGTTATGGCCACGCTAGGTATGATGTTATCTTGTCCCTTTTTCCATGTAGGATCAGTTATCTCCCCCATTGACCTGAGATTAATAGCTTTCTCCATCTAGTAAACTTAGTTGCATGTTTTGAACCTACTTGGATCAATCAAAAGTCAAACTAAAGACATCTGATAGGCAGATTCCTTTTTAAATGGGATATAATTGATTACCCCTTGGATTATTGATTCAAGGTTTCTGCCCAAGATATTCTAGTGTTTATAGCAAACTTTATCATACGAAAGGTAATGGTCTCCATGAAAACAGAAAACTTGCAAATGATATCCTTCCTATATATACATATCGATTACACTGGATTTTGCACTTTTGACATCTATGCCATCATATTGAAATAAATTATTTCTCTCTCTTTATAATATCATTATTCTTGCTATTTATCTAGCATCAGAAAATATATTGTTGGTGCAATTGGAAATAACCCTATTCGCTTGTAGGGTTTCAGATACTGATTCAGGCTGCGGAAGAATTAATAGAAGATACACCTTCTGAATCAATGTCCTCAAGTCAGTTGGTGTGGCTTTATGTGATCATGTTAACTGCAACTGCTGTCAAACTTGCCCTGTGGCTTTATTGCAGAAGCTCACCCAATGAAATTGTCCGTGCTTATGCAAAGGTATATTTGAGTTCTATATCGCCAAAAATTCTCTTGCTGAGTGCAGAAGTCTGAGATCTCTACAAATGCCAATTTTTCAGGACCACTATTTTGATGTTGTAACAAATGTAGTAGGTTTAGTAGCAGCAGTTCTTGGTGATAAATTTCACTGGTGGATCGATCCAGTAGGTGCTATTATTCTTGCTATTTACACCATTACTAACTGGTCAAAAACAGTTATGGAAAATGCAGGTATATCCTCAAATATCTATGCAACTCTTTCGCAGGCAAGGAACCGTCTAGACATGCTTGAACATGCACACACCGTAATATGAATGGTTTTCTTTTCTTTTCTTTTCTTTTTTTTTTATGCAGTTTCACTTGTGGGGCAATCAGCACCCCCTGAAGTTCTTCAGAAGTTAACTTATCTGGTGATAAGACACCCTCAAATCAAGCGCATCGACACAGTTCGTGCTTACACCTTTGGTGTGCTATATTTTGTGGAGGTGAGCCCTCTAGCAGCAGTTTTTACTTGATCTGTGAATGCAATTGTCAGTATAAGCATCATGGCATCACACATGCTTTTTTACGTTCTCTTTTGTGCAATCGTGCTATCATAAATTTAGGATTGATGATTGCTTTGATTTTATTGATCAAATTTATCCACACTGACTTGCTCAAATATTGATAGCAAAAATAGATATTTGTCATAATGTCAAGTAAACTTAGACAATAATCATTTGAGATATTGGACACCAATAATCAAGAATGTAATGCCTAAGGATGTGCTGTGGCTATTGATGAATGATTTTAAGTTTGATGAGTTACTTCATCAATTTAATCATGATAGGTTGATATTGAACTTCCGGAGGACCTGCCATTGAAAGAAGCCCACACCATTGGAGAGACACTTCAAATAAAGATTGAAAAACTTCCAGAAGTAGAGAGAGCATTCGTACATCTTGATTTTGAATGTGATCATAAACCTGAGCACTCCGTTCTCAGCCGATTGCCCAACAATTAGTTGCTTTTTCCTTTTTTGTGTGTACGATTTTGGGAGAGATAAATGTGACAGCAAAGTATGAGCTATCGCGTTGCTCATCTTTGGGCTGGTGTCTATTCTTGGCGTATGTGTGTATTATTATTTTTCTTCTTTAATTTTAGTACCTGAAATTACATATTACCCCTCATCGTGTCCTTGTCCTGGCCATAAGAGTAATAATGTCGAGCTTGCTTAAAAGTAAAAATGTTATATCAGTGGCAGTACAAGTCATAACAAGCTCCACATCGTTGCTCCATCATGGAGTCACAGAGCGGTTTTACGTATTCAGGGACTAAAAATGAAAACGCACAAAGCATAGATACTAAGACGGGAAGAACAAGGGATGTAAGATGCTTCCACTGCGGTCGCCCCATTTTGTATTTGATAGATACAGATTTTACATTTCGTGTTTTCCTTGCTCCACACTTCGCTGGAATCTTATAAGAAAGATTCAAACAGAGTCCACCTAAAAATGAACTTTCATGTCTCACCTCATTGTTTGATTTTAGTACAACTAATCAAACAATGTGTTTTTAAGTATGTCCAAGATTCATCTGAACACTTGCCTAGATGATTCCAAGCACATGATTAGTAATTTATAAGATAAGAAACCCGGGTTATGACAAAAGAGACAATGATAGAAAATTTATATTATCCACTTTACATAGTTGTCTTGTATGAATCTCTCTCTGTGTATCCCTTCACAACCCCCCCAACCACCCACCCACAACTTGGAAGGTGCATGTTGTGCTTGTAGACGTGAGAGTAGGTAGCTCTAAGGAAGCAAAGAACTGAATAGTTCCTGAAACGCGGGATTAGGTGGATAAATCATTTCAAGTCCCTTATGACAAAATGACAAAGGAGAATCTGCTTAGAGTAATGGGATTTAAACCGTTCCACTGATATTATACAATTAAATCCTGAACGATCACTGATGGAAGCACCGTCGTTTCTACACGTTGGAGCAAAAAGTCATGATGCTATCTGTCTCCATCCACATACAACGCGCTCAAAACTCTACAAGCCACATACCTCCAAGGTCTTTGCGAACCTTTGAGATGTCAAACGAAAATCTCACTTCCCCTTGCTGAAAAACTAAAGACTTCACTCTATGCTACTCCATTTTAGCCCCTGAATGCACTACGATATAATCACTACAAGAATATGGAATAAACACTAAATAGCCTATTGGTTCAAGGTTATAGAAAAAGAAGAGTTGAATGCAATGCCACGGACATCTTCTTCAAAGCAGACTCAATTGAAGACTCCTCATTCGTGAAAAATGCAGCTACTCGTATTGTCACATGTAGGAAGGAACAGGCTCACCTAAGACTAAGAGTTTGGGAGCAGTCGACCATTGTACATCTTATCAAGTAATTGTCGAGCATCAGGTCTCCTCAGCAACCCTTTATTGTTTGGCAACCCAGTCCCAAGACAAACAGGACACACGAGCTTCCCTCGACCTGTACTCAAGTAAAAGATTTTAGATTTCCTGCCAAAGCAATTACAGAAAAGAAGAAAAAGGTACAGAAAGGCTACTAATCAAGGGGAAGAAATTTGTTCTCTTTTTATTAATATGCAAATCGTGCAACTATAAATACAAGATATTTAAAATATCTCTAGTAAGAAGGGAAAGATAACCAAGGATCTTTTCTAGAGACAGAAATCTCCTTGTAATCCAAAAAGAAAAGAAGAAAAATAAATTGGAATAAATATGTTACTTGCCAAATCTATTAACTAGAGACATGTTTGTTACTAAATATCCCGCTATATTCGCTGACAATTCCCCTTAAACTCAAGAATAGATCTCTAACATTCTTCACTTGCTTGAAATTAACTTAAATGACTATCAAGATAGTCATTTAGTAAAAAATGTCCGCCTCTTCACTGGGAATAGGAATGTATTCAAGGTCTACTCCTCCTCCAATTTCAGACTTTATAAAGTTCCTAGCAATACAAACATGCTTCATCCTATTATGTTAAATAGGATTGTTCACTATACAAGATGTGCTCTCACTCTAAACACAAGTCATAGGAGTAGACTCAAACTTTAGATCCCTTGGCAACCTATATAACCAAATTAGTTTGCACAAACCTTCAGCAATAACTAAAAATTCTGCTTCTGTACTAATTCCTGCCATCACTCGCCTTTTTCTTCTACAAGTCACAAGATGTCCCTGTAATTGTTAGTAGCCTAGATTCAATTGACAGTCATCAACTCCTCCACCCATATCTGCATCTCATGCGAATCTGATTCCTAAACAAAGACCATTTCCAGGAGTTCCCTTTAGAAATTTCAAGATATTATACAGAGTCTAAATATAACCAGGTAGGTGAGTGCATGGATTCAATAACAACACTAAAAGAATATGCCAAATCGGGTCTTGCAAGAGATAGAGAAATCAAGCAACCAACTAATCTCTAATACTGATCTTTGCCTAATGACTTGCTGTCAATTGTTTGTGATACCTTCCAATTTTGAGGCAATGGGATCGCAACACATTTATGTGCTTACTTGCCTGTCCTTTGTAACAAATCAAGTACATATTTCCTTTGAGATATAAATATTCCTCTCACTTCTAGGTACATCCATACACAAAAAATAAAAAAATAATAGCACAACTCCCAACCCTTTTACTTCAAGTTCACTTTTGATTTCTTTCTTCTAAATCTCTATCTCATACGCATTATCACCCATTTGTCAACATAAGCAATTAAAATTATTTCTTACCATCACTTCCAAGCTTTACATATAGGGCAAGGTGGAATTGTCCCTGTCCTTGGTTATAGAGAGACTTGCTGAACCGGCATACTTTACTTTCTCTTTTTCAGAGCCAAACCCCATTAGAATTCTCACATAGTTCTCCTGCCCCAACGATTCCATTTAGAAAAGCACTCTTAATATCTAATTGACATAGAGGCTAATCTAAGTTAGCTGCTAATGAGAGAATTACTCAAATTAAATTCAAATTTGCTATTGGAGTGAAGGATTCCTCAATATATATCCCTAAGTTTGGGTCTATATCCTTGGACAACTAGACATGCATTATACCTCTGCACACTACCATTTGCACTATGCTTGATACTGAAGAGCTACTTGATCCCAGAGCTCACTTTTCATTTGGTAGATCTACAATTTCCCATGTTTAATAATGATAGATGCCTTTCATCACTTCCATCACGGCAACTCTCCACTTTGGAATACTCAGTGCTTCATCTATACTTCTAGGTAAATCTTCTTTATCTATATATGCCAGGAAGGTCATAGTTGTCTGCCAATTTTTCATATGACACACCATTGAGTATGTGATATTTCACATAGGCTCTTCTCCTTTCTTGAGGATGTTACAGTTCTCTATCTACGTGTCTATGAAGGAGAAAAAGGAACAAGCATTAGATAAATAGCTCTTATGCCTATTAGCTATTATGGTTTATTTTTGTAAATGTTTGTGGTATGTGTTTGTTAATATTGTGTAGAACGTTGATGTCTATTGTCTGCTGCTGTCTTCGTCTGATGTTTCTTAAGTCTTATTTTGTGCGTTTATACATGGACGTGTAAGGGAGTTAGTGTTAGGGTAGGTCCATGTTTGTTGTACATTGGTTATGTGAGGTGAGGCTTTAGTGGAGTCATTGCGGAGAGATATTAGGAATGGCAGTTACTTGTGGAAACAGCCACTTGCAGAATGTACTTATACTGCAATCAAAGTGATGCGGGCATCGTAGCTGACACGGGTTAATCGGGCATGTCTCTTACAAGCACGGTCGTGTATTATGTCAGGAAGCTCCTAGAAACACACACGGCTTCATGCACGGCCAAGAGGCACGGCCATGTGTTATACCTAGCTGATTCCCAGAAACGTACACGGCCTCACACACGGCTAGGAGGCACGGCCGTGTGTTATGTCGGGATCTTCTCCCAGAAACATACACGGCCTTCATTTACGGCCAGGAGGCACGGCCATGTGTTATGTTAGGAGTATCCCCAGAAGTCTACACGGCCTTATACACGACCGTGTATAAGACAGATGACGGATGTGTATACATATATTTATTTCCACGTGTACATATATATTTCCTTTTTTACTTGTTTTCCTGAGGAGTATATATAGTTGCTAAGTCATTTTTAAGGTTAGCTTTTATTCTTTAATCAATATACACTTTAGAGAAGAGTTTTCTCTGTTTTTTCGATTGTGCGCTCTCTGTTTTTTCGATTGTGCGCAATTGAGATTTATCAAGGAATAAACTCAGATTATTTTTTGTTTATTCGTGAGATCCAATCCTAGAATTGGTCTCGTGTTTTACGCTTTCCTCGCTGCGTCAGTTGGTATCAGAGTAAGGCAATTTCCTGCGGATATGTCGGCTAACGATAGTGTTGACGGCGGTCGCGTTCTCAACCTAGATCAAGATGCGGAAGTCCAAGGAGTCAATCAATGGGCTCCAAGGACAGTGGTCGAAGCTATGGAACAGAGACTCGGGCGCGTGGAACAGCGTTTAGAAGACTTGATTGCGCGTTTCGACGCCATGGTGATGGGCCACAACGGAAACAGGGATATTGTTGGGAATTGACCAAGAGTAGCAATCGCTCGTGGCGGTTCTATCAATCAACCTGCAACCGCGAATCAGTGGAATCAAAGGATAGACGAAAGTTCCTCTGAGGAAGAGGGTGAATTCCTGCAGAGGAGGGGACAACCACCGAGAAGGGGCGGTGTTGGTGGTGGTAGGTAGCGCGGGGTTGATGACCGAATTGACCAGGAGTACGGTGGTGGATATAGAAGAAACCACCAGGGATACGATCATACAGATGGCGGTGATTTCTGTCTCAAGGTAGATATTTCATCCTTTAATGGTAATTTTAATATAGAAGATTTCCTGGATTGACTTGCAGAAGTCGATAGATTTTTCGACTATATGGAGGTACCTGAGGATAGGAGAGTACGGTTGGTTGCTTGTAGGCTGAAAGGAGGAGCTTCTGCATGGTGGGATCGTTTGCAGAACCGGAGGCAGAGAGAGGGGAAGCAACCTATAAGGACATGGTATCGCATAAAGAATCTGTTGCAGAGGGATTTTCTACCACCCGACTATGAGCAGATCCTTTTCCAGCAGTACCAACGATGTCGTCAAGGGCAGGGGACGGTGCATGAATACACTGCCGAGTTTATGAGGCTGGCGGAGAGGAATGATCTGAGGGAGACTGAGGGTCAGCAGGTGGCGCGCTTTGTAGATGGATTGAAGCCCCAGATTAGGGATAAAATCGGGGTGACGGTGTTCAAAACTATCAATGAAGCAAAGAATTTGGCCCTTAGAGCTGAGATGATGATTCAAGAACAAAGTGCAAGGCTAGGTGGGGGCAAAAGAAATTATGTGTATGATAGTATTGGCAGTGGCAGCCGGGTGGTTGGTGAAAGGGCTAGAAGAATAGTCGAGAAACCAGCTGGGAGTATAGAGAAGAAAGAAGACAAGGCTGAGGGAAAGAAGCCTCTTGAGAGCAAAGAGACCCTAAGGCAAAATAATCCGTATGCTAAACCGATTCTAGGAAAGTGCTATAAGTGTAATCAACCAGGGCACCGATCCAACGAATACCCGAATCGATGAACTATAAACATTGTCGAAAGGGAGGAAGAGGAGGAAGTGTGTTGTGAACCGGATGGTGAGGATCAATACTATGATGAGGCTGATGATGCAGTGGAACCGAACTATGTGATCAAGAGGATGATGCTAGCATCGAAACAAGAGGGTAGTTCACAACGACACCAACTGTTCCACACTAGGTGCACAATCAGTGGGAGAGTGTTTGACCTGATCGTTGACAGTGGGAGCTATGAGAACATAATCGAAAGAGAGGTTGTGAATTGACTCCAGCTACAAATAGAGAAACATCCGAACCCTTACACCATAGGGTAGATTAAGGCGGCGGAGCGAATTGAGGTGAAGGAGAGGTGTCGGGTTCCATTCTCGATAGGCAAGTATCGGGATGAAGTCAATTGCGACATCGTCGATATGGATGCCTGTCACTTGCTATTCGGATGACCTTGGCAGTTTGACGTGGCCCAACATGCCGAGAAAGAAAATAAATATAGGTTGGAGAAAGGGGGCGTGAAATATACATTGCTGCCATTGACAGATAAACGACCCAAGATACAAAGAGCGGAAGGGAAATCCTTTCTGACAATCACTCAGTCAGAAAAGGAGATGACTGAAGACATCAAAGAATCTCGATTAATGCATGCTCTCGTTGTGAAGAATGCGGGAGAGGACTTGGATAGTGTAGAGGCTCCGGAGGAAGTAAAGGGAGTATTAGAAGAGTTCAAAGAGGTAGTGCCGGAAGATTTACCAGAAGGGTTGCCTCCATTGTGAGACATCCAACACCACATTGACTTGGTGCCTGGGGCTAGCCTTCCTAATCTCCCTCATTATAAGATGAGCCCCAAAGAGACAAGAGGTCCTACAGGAGAAGGTCTAGGAATTACTGGATAAAGGATTTATCAGAGATAGCATGAGCCCATGTGCCGTTTCGGCGCTATTGATGCCCAAGAAGGATGGTAGTTGGCGGATGTGTGTGGACAGCCAGGCGATCAACAAGATCACAATTGGTTATAAATTCCCAATTCCTCGCATTGAAGACATGTTGGATAGGCTGAGTGGAGCGGTAATATTCTCGAAAGTGGATCTTAGGAGTGGGTATCATTAGATTCGGGTCAGACCTGAGGATGAATGGAAAACCGCTTTCAAGACGAAGGAAGGGTTGTACGAATGGTTGGTTATGCCATTCGGCCTCAACAACGCACCTAGTACCTTCATGCGCGTGATGAATCAAGTACTTAAACCATTCATAGGTAGGTTTGTGGTAGTATACTTTGATGATATCTTGATATATAGCAAGACTAAGGATGAGCATTTAGTGCATTTGAGAAGCGTATTAATTGTGCTGAAAGAGAATAAGCTCTACGCCAATCTCAAGAAGTGTATATTGATGTCAAGAAAGCTGCTGTTATTGGGTTTTGTAGTGAGCGGTGAGAGCATCACGGTGGATGAGGACAAGGTAAGGGCCATTAGAGATTGGCCCACTCCCAAAACAATCACCGAGTTGAGGAGCTTTCTAGGGTTGGCAGGATTTTATAGACGCTTCATGCGGCATTTCAGTACGGTCGCTGCCCCATTAACTGAGTGCTTGAAGAAAGGGAAGTTTCATTGGGATGGGGAAGCTGAGTCTAGATTTGCTGTGCTCAAAGAGAGATTATGTAGTGCGCTGGTATTGGCCTTACTAGACTTTGACAAACTATTCGAAGTAGACTGTGATGCCAGTGGCGTGGGCATTGGTGCCGTGTTATCTCAGGAGAAGAGACCCTTGGCTTTCCATAGTGAGAAGCTCTGTGAAGCCAGGAGGAGCTGGTCCACTTATGATAAAGAGTTCTATTCCTTAGTCAGAGCTCTGAGGATGTGGGGGCACTACTTAGTTGGTAAAGAGTTTATCCTATACTCGGATTGTGTCGCTCTGAAACACCTGAGTAATCAGACTCGCATCTGTAAAGATATGCATGCCAAATGGATACAATTTCTGCAAAAGTTTCCATTCTGCCTGATGCACAAATCCGGGGTCCAAAATAAGGTGGCGGACGCATTAAGTAGGAGAGCGGATTTATTGGTCACCATGAGGGCTGAGGTGGTAGGTTTTGAGCAACTGAAGGAACTGTATGAAGAAGATGCGGATTTCGGGACTATATGGAGAAAATGTATCAATCAGGAACCCAATGACAGTTACTACATCCTGGAGGGTTACTTAATGAGGGGCAATCAACTCTGTGTTCCCAAATCATCCTTAAGGGAAAAATTGATTAGGGACCTACATGGAGGGGGACTAGTCGGACATCTGGGCGCGATAAGACACTAGCAGCAATGGCTGCAAGATATCATTGGCCTCAGCTGAGAAGAGATGTAGAGAGAATAGTGCAAAGGTGCTACGTCTGCCAGACATCTAAAGGATATTCTCAGAATACTGGGTTGTACACTCCGCTATCAGTACCTGAGAATATCTGGGAGGATCTATTTATGGACTTCGTGTTAGGTTTGCCTCGTACCCAACGAGGTGCTGACACTGTTTTTGTGGTTATAGTTAGGTTCTCCAAGATGACCCACTTCATTCCTTGCAGGAAGACGGCTGATGCACAAGGTATTGCCAAGTTATTCTTTAAGGAGGTGGTCAGGTTGCACGAGGTTCCCAAGTCAATTACTTCTGATAGAGATACCCGGTTTCTTAGCCACTTCTGGAGGACGCTATGGTATATGTTTAATTCTTCCCTTAATTTTAGCAGCACAGCCCACCCTCAAACTAATGGGCAGACAGAGGTGACGAACAGGACCCTTGGAAATTTGATACGAAGCATTTGTGGAGAGAGCCAAAACAATGGGATTTGGCGCTTTCTCAAGCCGAGTTCGCTTACAACAGTTCCATTCATAGAACTACTGGGAAATCTCCTTTTTTAGTGGTCTATACAAAAGCACCGTCTTACGCCTTGGATTTAGCTTCTCTGCCCAAGGGTGTAGAAGCCAATGTCGCTGCTAAACACCTGGTGGAACAATACCAAACGGTGGCATCTAAAGTGAAAGAGAGGATCGAGAGGGTTAATGAGCAGTATAAAAAAGCCGCAGACAAGCATCGGAGGAAGAAACTGTTTGAGGTGGGAGATCAAGTGATGGTGTTCTTAAGGAAGGAACACTTTTCCGTGGGCACTTATAGCAAATGGTAACCAAAGAAGTATGGTCCTTACAAGATTGTCGCCAAGATCAATGATAATGCATTGTGGTCGGGCTCCCGAAAAGCATGAAAATCTCAAAAACCTTCAATGTAGCTGACTTATCCCCATTCTATGCGGATGACGAACCCCTATATCCGGAAGAGAACTCGGGGTCGAGTTCTTCATTGATGGGAGAGAATGATGCGGGCATCGTAGCTGACACGGGTTGATCGGGCGTGTCTCTTACAAGCACGGTTGTGTATTATGTCAGAAAGCTCCCAGAAACACACAAGGCTTCATGCACGGCCAAGAGGCATGGCCGTGTGTTATACCAAGCTGATTCCCAGAAACGTACACGGCCTCACACATGGCCAGAAGGCACGGCCGTGTGTTATGTCAGGATTTTCTCCCAGAAGCATACACGGCCTTCATGCACGGCCAAGAGGCACAGCCGTGTGTTATGTCAGGAGTATCCCCAAAAGCCTACACGGCCTTATACACGACCGTGTATAAGACAGATGACGGACGTGTATACATATATTTATTTCCACGTGTATATATATATTTCCTTTTTTACTTGTTTTCCTAAGGAGTATATATAGTTGTTAGGTCATTTTTAGGGTTAGCTTTTATTCTTTAATCAATATACACTTTAGAGAAGAGTTTTCTCTGTTTTCTCGATTGTGCGCAATTAAGATTTATCAAGAAATAAACTCAGATTATTCTTTGTTTATTCGTGAGATCCAATCCTAGAATTGGTCTCGTGTTTTACGCTTTCCTCGCTGCATCACAAAGGAATAGAAAAGGCAAGTCCTATTATCTCAAATACACTTCATTAAATTGAGATCTTCATGTTCTCTCTATAACAAGCCCGAATCCTTACTAACACCGTAGGAGGAAGAGGGAGAAAATCAGTAAAAAAGACCATCTAATTCTATGGCTCCATATAATTTAAGATCCTATACTAGAGGGCAATAGGTAAGCTTCCTTATCATTCATCTCCCCTACATTGCACTGTCATTCTACATACACACATTGCCCCACTCACTTCATCATCCCCTGTAGCTACATGTTCATTTTTCTATTAATGCTGGAGACTGGAGTCAGTGGACCAGTGTTGGAGAGGGTTGAGTACACTGATTGGAAGACATGACTGTTGTTACAAGAAGAACACGGTGAGAAATTTGTGGATCCCAATATGTTTCTTCAGTCATACTCTCAACTTGAAGAGAACACTTAAAAGGAATTCGATTTTCAAAGAACAAAACATCAAATGAGACATAGAATCTCCATGTTGATTAGTGATAAACCTTATACCCTTTTTTGGCTTGGAGAGTACTACACAGAGACGCATTTGAGAACTCAAGAATCTAGCTCATGGCAAAGTGGCTGGTTATTGAGGGTAAACACAGTGCATCCAAAGAATTTAGAAGACAAATGTGAGGATAGGACTCAAGAACACTGATAGGGGTGCAAAAACTGAAAGGCTTGGAAGGAAGCTTGTCCATTAGAAATGTTGCAGTCAATACTATTTTTCCCCTAAAAGAATTAGGAAGAGATTGGTGATGGATCAGATTGGTGCTCTGACCCTGCAGGGACTTTTGGATCATTAAGAAGCTTATGCAAACCTCTATTTTTTCCTGGGACAGAACTAGACCAAACAACAGAAGAAAAACAATTTTGGATGTAGAGTACTGCTGCACATTCCTGGGGCAACTGTCTTATCAACTTATTTCATTTCTCTACGAGCAGCACTCTTTTAAGCTTCTCAATGATCAAGATTCTCATCAAAGCATCCACATTGCTTGTTGTTAATACATGTGAAGAGATATGCAGGCTTCTCCTTCATCAGTACACAAAGTGCCACAGCAGCAATAGATCAATTAAATAAAACAGAATCCTGTAAATGATGTCATGTCCAAAAGTTGAGAAACAAATCTATAGCCAAAAATTTCCCAAAATCCTTGATTACCATAAAATTCTTCTCTATAGAAAAACTTATGCTTTCAGGGCCTCACCACCCATGTTTTGCTCTTTCCATCCTTTACTTTGCTTTTGACAGAAAATAAGATATCAGCAGCTGCTTTGCTTCCTTTTAATAAAAATCAACCTTCTCGTGGAGGCTATGATGACAACCCCAGCTAGCATTTCCCATCTAAGCTGAAATATTAATCCATGGGAGTTATCCCAGGTTTCCCCCCTGCACCTGCGTTCTCCATGATGAGAATTCACAGTCAATCATGTGAGCATGGAAATTTGAAAATAAGACACCATATTGATTCCAGCATATCTTCTATCTCACAGTAAGTCATATTGACAGCCACAATGATGCAATCTGCAAGCTTTCACACCATCTCTAGGAATGATCAGTCAAGACACTCGTTTGGAAAGTCTAGGTTCATAGTGCTTTAATTTTAGTGCATGTACACTTCCACATTGTGCTGCAACTTCAATCTTATAAGGTCTTCAGTGAAGGGTGTAATGAAGAGCTGTGGCAGCTAAAAATATGCTGCCCAAGTTCTTCAATGAGGGCGGCTAGATGATGTTGCAAGGTCTAATGATGAAATAAGATAATACTTTTGGTTTCAAATTAGCCATATGTCCATAGAGAAAAACCTTTTCGTGGGAAAGTTTGACAAGCACGCTACGTTGCTTCAAAAACCAGCTTGATGTGGTTCAAAGAAGCTTCCTAAATGCTGTTTAGAGGCTGAGTACCTTTTCCTAAACTGGGTTCCTCTCAATCCAAATGCTTAATAGGTTCAAAGACCAGACACCTGAATATTATTCTATAAGTTCAAATATGAAGTATCAACCATCCAGGAATACTAATTAGCTATCCATCTGTACAGAATCCGGTTGGCAAATGAAAAAAAAAAAAAACTAATTTCAGATGAACTGGCATTTTCGGGGACTACTGCGTTTCCCATTGGTGAAGAGGGCAGTATTCCATGCTAGAAAAAAGAATTACAATCTAGCCATGTACAGTCCTACCAGTCACTTCAGGAAAGTAGCAACATTTTAATTGGTTGGTTTTATAAGAAAGACAACCACAATAGTAAAAGAATCCATACCATAGCAGTTTGGACATTCAGTAAACTCATAAACATCCTTCGCCCTTTTTCTGTTCAGAGCTTTCCATTTTCCTGTACCACCACACATGTCACCTAAGAAGCAAATATATGGGTTATCACAATGGAAGATGCCAAAATTTCATAAGATCATTATAGGATCTTCAACTAAACAAAATGACAAGGAAAAGAGAGACAATTACACATATCACTAATGAGAAAGAGAAACATTAAGTTCCTCCATTGAAAGAGGGACTTCACTAATAGCAGTATCAAGCATTAAGGAGTAGATTCATTCACCTCTATGAAATATTGCTTCTTTCATAAAGGATTTCAGATTTCAATCTGTATATTCCAGTCATATGTTCCATTATGATATTCAAATCATTTAGTTCATAAACCAATCATGAAACATGCAAGCAGGATCCAACTTACAAAGTACAGCACCACTGCCCTGACAATTTCTGCAGACAGTTCTTTCCTTTCCATCCATTCCCATTGCCTTTGGTACAGCAGTAGATGCACCTGAATTGCTAATCAATGCCAGAGATGTACATAAACATGCAAAACAACAACGCCGAGATATTGATGATTGGGTTTCCTGTTATAGGCAAGAAAGAATCAACTTATAAGATGCAGAACTAAAAACAACTTCCCTCCTCCAAATACTAAAGGGTTATCTGCTTCTTTCTGAATCTCTGCCTATTGGTTTACTACTACTATATATATATATATATATATATAAGAAAAAGAAAAAAAAAAAGAAAAAGAAAAAAAAGAGTAGAAACACCGAAGCATATGCCTATCATATGTTTCACTTTCCTGCATGCATTGGATAGGCAAAAACTCGAAGACATTGCAGCATCCTATTTAATTATTCTTCCTTGAACAAAACGAGATGTCACGAATATCTTCACACTCTTAAAGGAGCACTTCTACCTTCCTCGACTGCATTACTCTCTCATTTAAAAGATAGCACATCAATTAACAGGGATACTTGTTACCGCAGTGTCGATCACCACTACAATTAACATCTTACTAAAATAGCTCAATCCATGAAGATACTAAGTAAGCATTGAATTTCATTTTCGGAGAGTGAAAGAAAGAACGAAACTCACCTTTAGCAAAATTCCATAAGATCGTGTAGCCTTTTAAACGAAATTATAGAAAGAAAGCAAACTAAGCGTAGCATACACGGTCATGGAACTAGAGATTAAACACAAGTAATATCAAGGATGAATGCACCAGAGCTCTTAATAGTTAGTGAACTGTGTAATTCAAATAAGTAAAAGCACTTTAATTTATATGTTTCCCGGCCCTAGTTTCGTTATAAAGCTTATTGGGTTTCATTAAAAAACACCCCAGAACTAAATTGACGATTCTAGATTGAAAGTTGCGTTAACTGGTTCAGTAATTTTTGTTACACTTATCCCAGTAACAAAGCAACTGTTTATCTTATATAGCGGTATATGAGCTCAGACCCAAGTTCATGACAACATGAAAAATCAGAGGACTAATATACGAACCATTTGTGAAGCTGAAGTAGCAGAACTTTGATCATTGTCATCCAAACTGGACCTAACGTGAAACCCAGTTGGTTTTTTTGACTGTGAATTCACTGCCAATAATTCCAAACAAGCATGACTAATTATTAGACATAAACCAACACAACTTTTAACTCCTACAACATGAAGAAGTTTGAAAACAATATCAATATTAAAATGGTATATATCCCTGAAAAAAAAAAAAAAAACCTACGTTTAACACTGCTAAAATAGTCGAATGAGAGAGAGAATTACAGTGACTTTGAGATTGTTGGGAGGTGAAAAAAGAACGTTGGGGGAGGATAGAGAGATGGGAAGAGTAAGCCATTGTCTTCTCTTTATGGATGAACAAGAAAGGTTGCTACGCGTGCTCTCCCTGGCCGGGTGTCAGAACTCAGGTCTGTTTCTGCGAGTGATGGAGAATCGTTAATGTCTGAACTCCGACCGTTGCTTTGGAGATGGAATATCTTATTATAATATAATATATTTACTTCCTCATTCGTGTTCCGGATCTCATTCAAGCAAAAAGAATTGATTAAAACCGGTATGAATCAAATAAGAGTATACTCAGCCTTCATCCTTTTACTTTACTGTATAACTCTCTAAATTTTTATTTTTTTAATTAAATTCTCAATGTTCGTAAGTTTTTTTTTCTTTTTCCAGCCGTCATGTGTATCACTTTCTGGTTGACTCACAATAATAAATTTAATAAAATAACAACATTGCATATATTTAATTACGTGATATAATAAAAAAAATTATACTTTCTAATCATCATGTTATTCTGTTTTTTCACTTGAGTGCTTTGTTAACATGTATTAACTTTTTTATTGGACTATAATGATTAATTAAATAACATCATATATATTTAATTACATAATATAATAAAAATAATATTAAGTGTATTTGATTGCGTGATATAATAAAAATATAAAAAATTAAAAAGAAAAAAAAAGGATTGCAAAAAATGTGCAAACCCTAGCCATTTTGGTAAGTCATTTTAGGGCCAATCAAAAATTGATATATGTTAAAAATAAATAGAAATTCTAATAAAGTATCATTTTTGTAGAAGTTTAAAAATATTGAGAATTAAAATAAAAATAAATAAATAAGATATTAAACATTTAAATAGAAAAAATAGATAAACATTAATAATTAAAAAATATATATTTTCCCTTACTTTAAACTAAAAAGCAGTTTGGACCCAATGGAGATTGATTTTAATATTGCTTTTAATGGCCATGTCTATAAAACCAACCACTTGTCCTAGTAGTCCGTCTTAATTTATAGGGCAAAATACAAGTATACTCATTAAAATGCAATCTATAGGGCAAGTTGGGATTCTTGAAGATGTTTATACATCCTAAATCATTCCTAAATGTTTAAAACTGGAGCTAATTGCGGCCCTTTAAATGATAATTTTAAGGTTTTATAACTAATTTGGAGATCATTTGTTTACCATAAATAGTTATAAAAAGGTAAAATGATAATATGAGAATTAAGGGGATTTATTTATATAGAAATGTTTTAAGGCATGCATTTACAATTATCCTTATTGATATTCAATGTTATGTTGAGTCTACCACTCATAATTTGTTTCATTTAACAGTTAATTTTGATAATCACAATCATCATTTAAATTAATATAAGAACTTAAAGTTTTGTACCAATTGCTTCTCATAAACCATAAATAGAATAGAGCTTTATTTAGGAATTTTTGTATCCCCAATTCAATCATTCTAAAATATAATTCTCGGAACTATCTCTCTGTCGCATTTCATACACAAAAAGCTCCCATGTAAAGAAATTTTCCATAGTTCTGAGGCTTAAATTTGAAATTCTAGAATGAGATATATATATATATATATATATATATATATATATATATATATATATATATATATATATATATATATAATGTTCTATAATACTCATTAATATTTAATGAAGTAAATATTTTTATATTTATTTATTTAATTTAAGAACAAAGCCCCATTAGTTTTAGCTCTACCGCGAGTGATAGTGACTGTTCTTGTAATTTATTATATATATATATATATGTCTCATTTTAGAATGTCAAATTTATATATATATATATATAAAAGAGAGAGACGTTACTATGAAAATTTCTTAAGCTAATGCACAAACGTATTTATTTATTGATTGAAGTTGATAAATGAAAATGTGAAGACCTCTCCTGAATCATTATAGATAGCGGTGACTAGGTGGATATGCCACGGAACTTCACTGTATATGAGAATCTTCTGTTCTTCTTTCTCTATTTTATTTTATGTTTCTAGATTCTTGTTTTGTTTGTAAGTTCTAAAACTAGTAGATATTTCTTTACTCAGAAAAAATAAATAATAAAAATAACTTTTAGCTAACATTTATTTATATTTGCAAACTAACATTTACTTTTGGAGTTTAAAAGTGATTAAACTAGTAGAATTTTAGATTGCAATTTACTTATGTCATCTTGTGCTAATGAAAATTATGTATTTGACTAAGACAACCTTTACTTTTGTGGTCGTAAGATTAGACGCTTATCTAAATAAATATGTATTACTTTGAAGTCAATGTTTCTAGTTTAATTTCAGTGTTTGGAAGTATAAAAAAAATTTAGTTACCTAATTCAACCCCCACTTAAATCGTCATGAGGAATTATACTTTAGCATGCTTTGTTGGGGGAATGGAACAAAATAATTAAAATAGATTTAATTCTTAATAAATAGAATAGAAAAGTAATAATTATTATTTTATTAATTATATTTAAAATAATATTATAATAAATTTTAAAAATACCAATATATCCTTACTTCTTAACTATTGAGCCAAAGCTTCATAGGTAGCTGATAGGATATGAATATATGTAGGAAAGGATAAGGAATAGATTTTTTATTTTTATTTTGTTAAGAAAAAGTAATTGTAATTCCTTATTTAACAATGATAGAAAACAATTATTAGGTAAAGAAAATGTAATAATAGCTTGAGGAAAATGTAAACCCTCCCCCTAGACTTTAATTTATATGTAAACACACCCCTAAACTTGTAAATGTTATGAATCACCCTCATTAATTTTAATAAATTGATAAATAATCCTCTAAAGCTACAAATAATTTCTTTAAACTTTAATCTTAGTGTAGAACACTCCCTCAAACTTATCAAAATGTGATATAACACCCTATAAACCTTAATCTTAGGGTGTCTTTTTTAAAGTTATTAAAGTTTAGGAGGTGATTTACAACATTTAAAAGTTTATGAGCATATCTACACTTTAGTTAAAGTTTAAGGGTTTAAGTACAATTTCTCCAAATAGCTTTATAAGAAAAGAATAGCTATTTTGTTCTACTCTATAAAGTCAATATAACCTGCAATAAAACACAAATATAAACTAACTAAAATAGTCTATGTTAGTCAAATATAAGGTGTTACCCCCACACTTGTACTAGTGTATAATTAGTTGAAACATCATGTTTTTGTTTAGGGAAAACTATCGATTACTGATCTTTTTTTAATTTAATCTGGTTGTAGGATAAATCTTGTATAATTTTGATATGATTGCATGTTTAATTAATTGGTAATTTTTTAGTCTACTAATTTATAACCCAGCATTTTGGATTGATTTTCTAGGTGATTAATAATTATAACTAATTTATCATTAAGATGACTTTTGTTAAATTAGTTATAATAATTACATTATTTAATTATTAATACTAATTTTAAATATAAATAAAATGAACAAAAGCTCAAAAAAAAAAAGGGTTTACAACATCATGACTAGAGCCTTGAGGATTGTTGTCATGGCTAATGTTATCACTAGTAGAGCTTCAAACAACTTAAATGATTCACTTAAAATACAACTTATTTGAGTGAATTTTAGTATAGGTGTAAGAATTAAATGACTCATTTGAAACATAAAGCACTTAATTTGATTTCGGCTTAAATATTAGTGAAGCATAATGCACTTAATCCCTTTATTGTCAAAACTAGCAATCATGCACGTGTTGCATGTACAACTATAGTAGTAAATATTAATTAAGACTACTAGCATGTAACTCTCTTAAACTATTTTCAATGTGACTTCATACCTATATATGGAAAGGCCAAAATGTCAAAAGGCTTTATGGAAAGGCTCAAGCATTAAAAGGCTTCTTACATCGATCACCCTTATAAACTTTTAAAATTATGTTTATTGTACCTCACTTTCTCCAAACACTACAAATTCCTCCCTCTTTTTCCATAGGTCTCATCGATTTTGTAAAGAAGGCATATGATGTGGCTTTATTTAAATGATGTGGAAATGTTAACTTTACTTAGTATTTTCCACGTCATTTAGTTGCTAGTATTAGGTTAAAAAAAAGGACAAATCTGGGTCAATTAAAAGATTCAAAACTAAATGAAGAATTTTAAGAACGAATGAAGCTTTACTTTTTTTCAAAATGACATTTTACCATAAGTGCCATGTAAGATGCAATCTACACATACAATCATTTAACACATACCATTCTTTTAAAATTAAATAGTCAATACAAAACATAAACTCTTTGCTTCATCTCTATTTTCTCCAAGACACAAAGTAGAATTGGGCACAATTCAAGACCAAGCAAACATGGAAGCTTTGTGTCTTATACCATTTTGTTGCATGAACTTATCTATTTCTAAATTGTGATACTTCCTTAGATCCATCTATATAAACACATATGTACATGGTCATGTTCATGGACCTACTAGTTGCTTTAACTTAGCTTTTGTTTGTTTTTCATTGCATTAAGGTTGGTGTTCAAAAATCACTTTATGGGTAAAGCTACTTAATTCATATTATGGATGGATTTAGTATTTATTTATGGAAATAGATATATCCAACTACTAAATATTTGATCATGGTAGGGTTTTTGGATGATTTTGATTACTTTTTGTGTTTCAACATTGATTTGTTTTATGAAATGAAGTTTCTTTTAATAACTAATTCCTAAGACAGTGATCTTTACATACTATTAAGAATGATCTTGTTCAAAATTATTAAGTCTGTTTGTGATAAAAGAAAAAGGATGTGGTTATCAACAATCAAAATGAGATGCTTGATCAAATTATGGTTCAAGTAATGGGAGATGAATTTAAGGTTAATTGAGGATGGAATATTGACCATTGTTGTTCAATAATTTTTTCTTTCTTTCTTTCTTTATTTCTTTTTTTTTTTGAGTTATAATAAGTAAGTTTTATTGAAATTTGGAGCTTTTAATAGATGAGAGATTAGGGAGGGAGATTCATAGTGTTGTAATGAAATTTAAATTCAACTCTAATGCTTCTATTTTTAATGCATCAATTAAAATGGAAAAAATTATAAGTGAAGGAATCAACGTGTGGGGTTAAGTTTAACTAGAGGGTTGAACTTTTAAGTAATTAAAAGAAAGGATCATCATTACGTTAAATGGTTAAAATAAAAAAATTGAAATTTCAAATGATTGAAATAGAATATCAACGCTATACTATGTGGTTTAAATAGAAAATCCATTACTATCCTATAAATATACTAAGTTGATCAAATAGATGATCAATTACTGTTCATAATAGTGTTATAATGAGATAATCTATTTAAACTACTTAGTGTAACGTTATTCATTTATTTTAATCACTTAAAAGTTTGATTCTCTATTTGAATTTGACCCCAAGCATCATTCCTCACACTTGTAATTTTCTCAATTCAAATGTACTTGAGTACAGGGTATTAGGATGGGGCTAAGAAAGTTTTTTGAGAAATGGAAAGTAAAGATGTAGTGCAAAGGACATCAATGATTTCATCTTACGAAAATAATTTTTTTCCTAATAAAACCTTGGAGACTTTATAGAATCATGGAGGAAGTGGGTGAGATGCCTATAACCAGTTTGGATTTTCTTTTCTTTTTAAAATTTTTACAACATGAAAAATACTAATTAAAACTAACACTATCATGCCATTTTTATAAAAGCCACATCAGATGCTACCCTTGCAAAATCAATGGGGCCTACATAAAAAGAAGGGGAAGATGTAATATTTTGACAATGTGAGATGTCAATATAGTTTAAAAAGTTTCTAAGATTGGTCAATGTAATTTACCCTATTACTAAATCTTTTCATCATAAGTGAAATTATGAATTTCACTATTCATTCACTTCACTTAATGTAATAAACCCGTAATAAAATTCTTATTAATTAAGAATACAATAAAGTTATAATAGTATATTATGTTGTTCAACTAGATTAATAAACATCCAAGAGAAAAGACTAGTGCTATGACCATTCATTTTTTGAAACCCTAGCCACCATTTCCTATCTAAACCCTAACCTTTATCTCAACAAAAATTTGAACCAATCCAAACCCTTCCATTGAACCAAGGACCTAACCTAAGAGACAAACCTAAATGAATGTACAAGCCATGGTAGGTTTAGTAATGGAGGGTCTAAGTCAAACACACAAGTTTATGGGTTTGAGCCTTGGTGGGTGTAGTGACAAGAGCATCTTGTTAGACACTTAAGCTATGGTAGGTTTGGTGATGGTAGGTTTAAGAGATTGGATGGTCTATTAAGTTTGAGCGACAGGTGGCCATGGTGGGTTTAAGCCATGGCAGTTGTGGTAGGTCCGTTGAATTCGAGCCATGGTGGTTATGGTGGCGGTATGGTTAGGTTGTAATTGTGTGGCTAAGGTGAAGAAGAAGAGAAGAAAAAGAAGAAGAAGGGTGATAGTTGGGGGATATGTTAATAAATAGGACTGTAATAACCATTTATGGGGTCCAATACAAGAATAACTAGCTAAATAGTTATTCATATCAAGTAAGTAAATGTGTTTTATAAGAAGGAGGATAGAATTGCTATTCCTTTTTAATTTAGTGATATAAACAAATAGTCAATATTGTTGATCTCAAAAAAAGTTTAGGTAAAACTTTTGTTTCATTTGTAACCATTGGTTTTTATTAACTTATTATTTGCAAGAGTGGGGGGAAAAAAATCAAGGAAATGCAATTTTATCATCTTAAATAGTAATATATAAAGAGCCATAATAAGATAAATGTTTGTCCTAGTTTTTAATAATATCTCATTTTGAACCATATATATAGGCATAAACACTATAAAATGTCAAAAAAGAAAAAAAAAATTAGATAACAATCTATGATACCTAAACTTAGCAAATAATAAATAAAACTTTAAACCATAAAGAAAAAGAATAGAAGTTATAATTTGATGGAGTCATACTATCAAAAAAGAAGACTTGGCACCAACTCAAAGTTATTTATGAGTAATTTTATTTTTTTACTATTTTTCTAATTGAGTTTTAAAACTTTCTTTTTTTTTAGCATTTGAGCCCTCAACCCTTGCAAAAGTTTGCAAAATAGCCCTTTTTTTTTTTTTTTACACCATTACATTTTCCGTTAGTATATGACATGTGGTGAAATAACCACTTCAATGAAGGTGGATTGCAATCCACTTAAAAAAGTGGGTGGAAATTGAAGAGAAATGAACAATGAAATTTGTATATGTAATCTAGATAAAAAATAAAATAAAACAAAAAATAGCGGTGCTTTGGTATTTATCCTGAGAATCGATATGGGCAATGTGAGAAGTGGAAACAATTGACATGATATGTGAAAGTTGGAAAATCAAATTGAAAACTCAATATCAAGGAAGAGTTAATATTAAATTTTTAAGAAAATTCACCACAAAGAAAGATCAAGAATATAGAAAGAATAAACCTGGTGGCAATTATGCAATCACGTACGAAACTCCAAGCCTTCTTCATTGCGCACAGATCAATATCTTGGAATATTGAATTAACTCTTGAATTTTATATCCCCAATTCCGCTGGCAATATGCAATCAACCCGTAGAACTCTTGCAATACCAGTAACCAACAACTAAAGAAAGTGCAAAACTCACTATGGATACAAAATAAAATAGCTTAGATGGATTCACACTAAGTATGGAGTTACACTATCGCGAAAGATGTCTTCATACCAACTTAGGATAATTTATGAATAATTTTATTTCATAGGTCATGATCAAGAAAGGTAATAAGAAAGGAAACTAAGCAAATGAAATAAATCAATTCTAGTCAAAATCAAGCTAAACATACCATCATAATCGACCACATTCTTTACCTAGTCAACCACATGGTGCACCTACTCGACCACATGAAGGACCTAGTTGAGTAACCCCTCCAGCTAGTTGGTCACAGCTATAAGTAGGTCAACAAAATCTTGTTCTTGCTAATTTTAGTTGACATTATTAAAGTTTAGGCTAGCCAAACTTAAGTTATTTAGTCCAAAAATCTCTAAATCAACTCTTAAACATAATAAATTGATAAAAAGAAAAAATAAAAAAATAAAAATTAATAGTCCAAATGGAAATGAAAGCAAATATAAAAAGCAAAGTCATCATGCATATAAGTCAACAATGCTAATGAGAGCTTCTACTCATAGATTAATGGTCCCAATTATTTCTCCTTAGGAAGTTTCACCTTCAATGAATTTAAATTGATGTATTTCTCATACCATGGACTAATCCTCTAAAGCACTAACTCAATAATCTAAGTAGCATCTAAAAGTGAGCGATCTACCCATTTATGATGAGAAAATAAAACACTTGCCATCTTTCATGATCCAATCATCAATAATATCATCTATATCTTCTTTTGATCTCTCGGTGGTAGAACATGTGAAATCGGTGGAGTCAGAAGAAGTGGAAATGTAGTCTTCAGCTCACATGATTTAGTAGTCTCGATTAGCTCATGGTAGGGCAATAGACCATCATGGAAATTGTTATTGACACCTATATTAGTGGAAGCTTCGAAGTGTAGCCATTTTCACTAATCTTCTCCAAAGTTTTAAATAGTCACATGCCTCTAATGTAATTTCCTACAAAACCCTCATGGAAATATCTCTAGTCTATCCGAGCAATCACCAAATCCCCTTCTTGAAATTCTCAATATTTGAGATGAACATTTGTTATAAACTTATATAGTTCATTGCTTAAATTAGTTTTTGTTTTAATTTTCACATGTACGTCATAAATATAGGTAGTAAATGATTTAGTAGGTTCAAGGTTTAGATGTAAGTGGGAGTGGTATATGATCACTAGGGCATCTAAGTTGATAACCTACTATATGTAATATGGTATAAAATATGCCATTTTAGAAAAAAGATCTATAACAACAAAGAGTGAGTTATACTCCCAAAATGTCAAAGGTAAACCTACTACAAAGTCAATACTAATATCTAGCTAAGATGAATGCGAAATAGGTAAGGATGTGTAAAGATTTGTATTATGTATTTTATGCTTGGAAAATTGACATATGCTACATTATCACACAAGTATTCACATCTCTCTTAATGCTAGGCCAATAAAACCTATACTCTACGATGATTATGGTTTTATCTCTTCTAAATTGACCAACTGCACTTCCAACGTGCAATTCCCATATTAAGAAATCTCTCCAAAAGAGCTTTTAGAATGCAAAACTTATTACCCCTAAAGAAGCAACCATCCTTAAGGACATAGTTAGCACATAGTCTTAGCTCACCATCAAACAATGAAGCATAATTCTTTCCAAAACTAGAGAAAGTTACGGATCTATCTTTCATCTTTTCAAAACCAATAACCTTATTAATAGTTAATGTACTTACCAACCAGTGTTTGTAGCTCAAAACACAGACAGGTTTGTTCACAACTCCAACTTTGTGTTTCAAAGTAAATGTGCATTGCAAAAATTAAAACAACCTTATATGTTTAGCCCCAAGTTCCTTTTGTGAATTGAGATAGTTATGAGCCTACTAGTCATTGTGAACACAAGTTCTTTAGGTAAGAAGTAATGTCTCCGATGTCTTAAAGTTTACACCACTACATAAAATTACTTATCACATATTGAGTACTTTTATTTTGCCTCATTCAATTTTTTACTCAAGAAAGCAACAAGTGTCCTACTTAACTATGTACTGCACTTATTCTTATGTTAAATGCATAAAAAGCAACCTCAAATACTTTGGAAAAGTTGGGTAACTTAAGCACAAGTGCTTCAAATAGACTTCTTTTCTTTTAAGTCCATGATTGCTATAGATGCATGCTCGGTCTAATTAAGTTTCCCTTTATGATTAAGGTCATAATGGTGCTAAAAACCTCTAATAAATCTCTCATAAAAGGGATAAGTCCATGAAAGCTGTTAACACCATAAATGCTTCTAGGCCCATAGCACTTAGCACTACCCTAGTTTTCTTAGGGCCTATAGTCAACCCTTTTGCAAACATAATAGAGCCTAGTTTAATATTTGAGTTGTCAAAAAGCCATATATATTTTCAAAGTCACATTAAGTTCCTTGTGTATAAGTATCTTAAATAATTTCCCTCAAATGTAACAAATACTCCTCCTAGGTGTTACTATAGACTAAGATATCATCAAATTACATCATAAGAAATTTTCCTATATCACCAAACTCATGAAAGTCAATGCAACATTGGTAAATCCAAATAGGATGACCAACCACTTACATAAACCCTGTTTTATTTTCTAGGCCAGACTCGTTCCTCACTCTGATCCTAATCTAGCAATAAGGTCAATCTTGAAACATCTAACCAAGGATTAAGAACCTATACTTGATAATAATCTAGTTGATGCAAAACCATAAATTTGGTAGAAATGTTGTGTGATATATGACCAATCTAGTGAATAAACTTCTTACTATGTTATTCATGTGAATATTTGTGCAATACACGATTATATAATTTTTAGGATCTACTATAAATGCACCCATTTATATAAACTTTATGTGTACTTAATTTTTTTTATTTTTAAAATTGAGCATTTAGATTCCATATCTTTGAAAAACATATTTTTAAACTCTCTTTTCACTATTTTTACCCTAAGATAAAACAATAAAAAAATAATACTAAAATAAAAATGCATGAGATTAAGGGTAAAATAGTTATGTAGGAGTTCAAATGCAATTTTTTTTTTCCAAGTTTGGTGTAAAAAGGCTTACTTCCAAAAATAAAGAATTAAGGGCATATAAAGTGAATATAAAGGAAAGTATATGCAATTTCCTTCTTCTTTTTCCCTCAATATATTTACAAAATAGATCACCAGCAGATTTTTTTTTTTTTTTCTCCCAAGAAAAATGGTTGCGAACATCATGAGCTACTTGGTCAAATTTTTAATTACTCAACAGCGATCCGTTGTCCTTAACAAACTTCCTGCTCAAGTTCCTTGACTTCTAGTAGCTAATAAGAAGCGTTAACTTGAAGATGAATTTTTGTGTTCAAGTGCAATGAAAAGATAGCAAGTAATGGGGAAGATGATAGTGATTCTATAAAACGATCTTGGAGAACACCCAGCAAGCAAAGTTTCAATCGGTCGAAGACGTAAGAAAAATGAATACGAGGCGTGAGGACTCAAGAGATACGTGTCGAGAAAACATTTCTAAGTCTCTAGTTGGAAACTTGAAAAAGTTAAGAAAGCAGCTTGTGCTACAACATTAGAGAAGAACAAACCTGAAAGTAGTGCATCCAATTATCCTATTATGTTTGATCCCATCCATATTCAATTATCTAACTCAACTGCTGCTACTGAAAATTCACAGATTGGCGTAAATAGAAGGTGGGAAAAAAAATTCATTCGTATTAATATACCATGTATTTAGATAATTAGCATACAAGTATTAATTATTTTTGAGCCCATGATAGTGGTAATAAATATTTTTTTAAAAAATTATTATTTATACTTTTATGTATTAAAATTTTATTAATACTTGTATATTTTTAATCAATCTACATGATATGTTAATATCAATAAAGCCTTTTTCTGTAAGGGAAGCGTATTTGGAGTGTTTTAAATCAGTCCCTATTTGTCTTTACTACTTTTTCTCTTTTTTTTTTTTGTGACTTCTGTTATTGAGTTACTTTTTTGGTTTGGTTTTGTATCATTTTTCCTTTCGATTAATGAACTAAACATCTCATTTGGTGGTGTTATGTGGATAAAGACTAGAACAACTCATGCATAGTTGTAGATAGATAGGTGCCTTTCTATTAGTTTCATAAAGCAGGATTAGAAAATTAAGCTACACTTGTGCCAAATTCTTTATTTTGTTAGTATTTAGGTAGGCACAAAACTTGTTGAATCCACTCATTTATTTATTCTTTTATTCAGTGAAACCTATTTCTAAATCTTGGATGGCAAGAAATATTTTATGGTAGAACAAGCATTGTCGCACAAAATATGTTGGCAGCTTTCCTATGTTTATATATGTGCATAATGGAGACGAAAGCATGGTTAACGCATATATATATATATAAGCTAGAGCTTAGGTTTCTTCTTGTAATCGATGGCACATAGCATTTACACCCAACCATATGACTCGTATATGTAAATCAATATTACGTTGTTGATGCTGGGTTTCCAAATATGTCGAGATTCTGAGTACCATGTTGAGGAGAAGGATACAGCAAGAGTGCCTTTAGTGCTCGTGCGTGGTGATCCAAGAGGCAAATATGAACTGTTCGATCAATGTCACTATTCGATACGTAATGCTATGGACCGATGCTATCATGGATACATTTTTTCTTTTTTCTTTTAATTTTGTAGCATAGGACGAGGACCCAAATTTAGAGGATGAGTATGTTGAGGAGCACAGATTTTTAGTCAAAATCAAGTCAAATGGAAGAAATTCGGGACAAAATATCCAATAGGCTATAGATACATTATATCATAAAGTAAAAAAAAAAAAAAAAAAAAAAAAAAACAAACCACAGAAACGGGAGGCTTTAGTTTAGATTGATTACATACTTTTGGATTGCCATGTTGGCTATGTAATTGATGGGTTCGTTGTTGACACTATAATGTCTTAAAATTTTATTTTCCTCTCATAGTTAGAAGTTATCTTAGACACTCCTAATATTGAAATTTGAAATCGTTGTTGTGCTTTGAATTGATTTTTTTTTCTTTTTTTATTTATTTTACAACTAAATGTAATATATATAACTTATTCTCATCCTTATAATTTGAGACGTATGAAGATTAATATATAAAATTGCTATTTTACATGCTTAAGATGATATATATAATTATACGTTTTATTTTCTTAATTTCCAAATTTTATAAAATGGTGCAACCAAACAAGTTCTCTACATTTTTGCAACTTTAATTTAAAAAATTAAAATTAAAATTAGAATACATTTTTTCATGTAAAAATTTTCATCAAAAACTTTTTAAATAACCAAGCAACACTTTAAGCTATCTCAATTTAATTTTTTCAATTGTCTTGGTAATTAACCAACTACCCTAAACTTAAGAATAATCAGCCGACAAGAAGGAAGGTTTGCATGACCATCCCAAGATCGTGGTTGGCCACTCCTGGGCCTTAAGGTGATCGGAAACTAGCCAAGCACAACTATGAGTTATGACCCACCCATAGTAATGGATAGTTATCTTGCACTTTATGGGAATTATGCAACTCCTAAGGTGGTGAGTTGCCAACCACCACCCTTAAATTTACTAAAAAAAAAAGTATTAAATCTCAATGGGTCATAATTGAATCACACAATCCACTCTTTTTTATTTCTCTTTATTTTTTGGGCCACCCACCACTTTAAGAGGGTCCCCCATCCCTCTAAGGTGATCGATAAGGCATTATAGGTGTGTTACATAATCCACCATTGTTCTTAGCCATTTTCTAGCTACCAATACCAATAGTTGCTTGCCATGACCTTTGGGAGATCACTTTGCCCCCTTGTAGTGACTAATTGCCCTCAAGCCTTGAGTTAACTAGAGTACAGCCATGGTTTTCTCTTAAGTTTCTATTCTTTTTCTTTTTTGTATTTTTATATTTCTAGTAATTTTTTTTTGTTTACATTATTTAAATAAATTCATTTATGTTAATGAAATATAGGAGACATGTAGCAATTTATCATTGGTTCATAATGTTATTAAGTGATTTTATTTAAACAATTTAAATGAAACAATTGTTTAAAAAATAGAGAAAATCAAAATTTGAAAAAAAAAAAGTAGGAAAATGAAGAACTATAAGTTGTGTTTATCAAAAACAAGAACAAAAATCAAGATTTCGGCAAAACTATCAAAATACAAATCATGTTTTAATAATTTTCTTTAAAAAAAAATCAATTTCTATTCCTAGTGAACTCCAATTGATTAAATAACATCCCAAATACTTATGAGCAACACTTTTTCGTGCAGAGTCATGATGCAATGGAGGACATTGAGGAGGAAAGAAATGAAGGTATGGAAACAAGAAGGTTTAAAGACCAACTCACCAGGTATGAAGATCATTACTTTCTCCCCTGAAGAAAAGAGAAAGTTTATAGAATCATTGGAAATGGGCCATCAGTATTAAATTATATGGGATGCTTTAGTATAGAAATGTTTACTACAAAAATTACAAATCCTATGGTCATTTACTAGTGAATTTAGCATGATTAGACTGGGGGCTGGTTTTTGTACCATTTTCTTTAGGAATGACAAAGTGGCTGTGCCGAAGGACAAGATAAAAGGAAAAGAAGAAACTAATATTAAGAGTATGGAGACCAGACACTGGTGATGAAAAGGAATAAGGCTAAAGTGCAACATGCGTCACTTGATAAGTCCAACAAATCTTACAAAATCCAAAACCAATTATAGCTATGGTCTCCTTGGAAAACCAAATGGATGCCAAAAGGGTGGGATGTGAAGGAAATGACACATATGAAACAGCGTAATACCAAAGAAGATGATAAAAACCCTAGAGGAATTTGTCTTTAAGGCCTTTGTATCACCTCAAGGATTAACTTTCAATAGTGCCCAAATGCGAAGTAACTACTACCAAACGTTTGGCAAGAACTTTGAAAAATAATTGACCAAAAAGATGGTGCTTATATTCAACCTCAAAATATTGCAGCAAAGCTCGGACTTATTGCCTTACCTTAATTCCTCATTACCGCCTGCTCTATCTCTCAATTCGGGGCAGATGATTTAATTACTTGTGGTCGTTAGATGGTTTCTTGTGTAAAGAGGTAGAAGGGCAGAGCAGAGGAATGTTGATGATGTGGAGTACGAATGCGTTCGATCTTTAAACCATCCGGCAAACCGATCAAGAATTGCATGATGTGGTTAAGGTTAGAAATTCTAATTTTTTTTCTACAATTTATGCATTCCCTTAGAGCTATGTAAATGAGTCATGGTTTACACGCCAACTCATTTATTCTACTTAAAAAATAAGTTGAGGTTGAATTTCTCAATCCATTTAAAAAGTGGGCCAAACAAATTCAAACCATTGAACTTGCAAACCGACTCACTAACACAAAGAAATTAAAAAATAAAAAATTCAGAAGACTAACTAATTCACTTTACATTTAAATGTAATCTAAAAAGAAAAAAGAAAATCATCATTTATCATCATCTTCCTCATTCTTCATTTTTGCCTTCTTCCATTAGTCCTTTTATCTTCCTAATTGGTTCCATTTCATAATCCTTACATCATTTTATAATATCTATACTATAAAGCATCATAATTATAATATCATATTATAGTATAAAATATCAAATCAATTCATAATGGTACTATATAAACAATATACAATTATCATGAACTTTACATTTTGTACGATTTTAGATAAAAAAATAAAATATATTATTAGTAGGTTGTAAGTTAACCCATGTAGCTCATTAAAATGCATAAATGGGTTGTGTTAACCCATTCAATCCACTAAAACATATAAATAGGTTAAATGAGCCAACTCATTTAACTGACCAACCCTTATGGTTAGGCTAGGTCCAATAAATTTTGACGCGTTTATTCAATGGGTCATCATGAGTTGGCATATTTAACCCTTGGTCCAAATTGGATCGAGTCGTGTTAGCCCATTTAATTCACTTACACAGTTATAATTCCCTCATTAGTATTGCAGCCTATTTATGAGATAATACGTGTAATTTTGCAAACTTAATCACTATTTTGCCATGGTGTGTTATGAAGATTTTAATGACATTATATTTCCTCAAGAAAAATGGGGCAGCGGTCCATTTATGAAAAATAGAGCTTATAATCATCACTCCTATATGAGTGACTATGGTTTAATTAATATGGGATATGTAAAACCGAAGTACACTTGCTCAAATAAACAATTTCCAATCACTACCTATTGCTCCTAAAAACTCATCGTTTTCTTGATGATTTATTTCAAAATAGAACCTTTACATTTTAACTTATGTGGTCTTCTCATGAATCTTATATACCACTCAATCGTTGAATTTAGCAACACAATAGGAATGATTTTATTCGTGCAGCGGAGGATTTGCCACAGCACTTAAGAATAGTTGGAACAAGAATGTATTGGGCATCCTAAATGTGATCAAAAAGAAAAAACTTCTCTATGGCTTGGAAGGCACAGACAAAGCTATTGATAATAATCCTTCCTCTAACCTTACTCAATTAGAGAGGATTGTAAGATAAGAACTAAACCAAATTCTTGATAGAGAAGAACGCTTTTGAAGAATGAAGTCAAGGGCAAAATGAATAAGAGATGGGGAAAGAAATACCAAATATTACCACTTCTTAGTGTCGAGTAGAAGATCTATATACTTGCACTCGAGGACAATATGGGCAACTCCAAATTTGGGGTTGTAGAATTTCAAGAGCTAATTATTTCTTATTTCAAAGACCTATAGCTTAGGGGAAAATGTGAGTTTTACCTCAAACCTAATTCCAAAAATCTTTCATTATGGATTATCCTCTCAATTTATAAATGACTTAGAGAAACCTTGAGAGCAAGGACATATGGGAGTCCCTAATATTTATAGGCCCTTGAAAAGCATCAGTAAAGATGGTTTACATACTTTCTTTTTAGAAAATGCTAGAATACTATTATGGAGTCTAAAAAATTTAATTTTCCAAAGTTTTGAATATGGACAAATCCCCTACCACATTAATCAAACCAGTTAGCTTTAGTTCCTAAACTAGGGGTGCAAGTCATATTAAGCAATTCAAACCTATTTGTTGTGCACAACCCCATACAAAATAACTTCAAAAGTATTGGTTTGTGGGCTTTACCCTTAGCTTGACTTCATAATATACCCAACCTAGTAGGGATGGGCACGATTCAATTCATTTTCTTTTTTCTAAATCAAACTTAATCATATAGTTTGATTTGTAATTTAAGAAAAAAAAAAGTTCAACTCAATACATAGTTTGCATCATTATTATATGTGTTATTAATTTTTTTTTTTCTATATACAAGTCAATAAGCAATGGGAAAATATGCTACACATGAAAAAAATGTAAATCATTATCATTTCTCCAATATCACTCTTTATCTTCAATACCCATTTGATATATTTAAGCAAATTTTACTCTCTCTCTAAGTAATTTTATTTTATATATTAGCTATTAAGTAAAAATATAAAATCAGAAAGTAGCAAGTAACTCGATAAAAATCAAATAAGAGGAGAACTGAATAAGTAATATAAAATCCTCTTTTTTAGCCATACATTCTCTAGACATTTACTACCATTCCTTCTTTTTTTTTCACTTCTCACAATTCAGTTTGTAACATTTTTGAATCTAAAAAAATGAGTCAATTTGGTTCATAACTTTTTTGGAACCCAAAAAAGGTTTATACATAATTTACAGTTCGATTAGGTTTTGCTCAATCTGGTTCGATCAGTTTTTTGCCCAACCCTATAGCCAAGGCAAGTTTTATATTAGGAAGGACAATAGATAATATTATCCTCTTGAATGAGATTCTCCATAGTTATCAGACAATGAAAGGTAAAGGGGGTTGGATGATGATTAAGCTAGATTTAGAAAACTAAGTCTAGCAATTTGAGACCCGAGTCATGAAACCAAACATAACACAATACAATTATAAAGGGGCTTGTGTTGACAAAAATCAACACAAATAATAAATAGGTCAAACTTAGATACAATGCATTTAAATTCATGTTTAAGTTCGTATCCAACTCTTAGACTCGTTTAAAAAATAGATCTTGCATAGGTTCAACCTACAAACCTACTTAATGTTAATTATATGTACATTTTTTTTTTATTCTAAATGTCACTTACAAACTTACTAGTTATTAATTTAGGCTTCTTCTTTTTTTTCAATTTTCAAACTCTTTTTTACATCGCACTATGCACTCTCTCCTCTTTTGCCATAATTTCTCTCTTCTTCTTCTCAAACATGTTAACTCTCCTTCAATTTCTTTTTTCTAAGCCACAAATCTCAATTAAAGATAAGAATTTATTAGCTAATTAATCTTCTAACTTCTAAATACATTGTACTTTAAAATTTTTAGTTCTTTTCATACTTTACTAGTGGATTTGAAATTAGCCTTAATTTTTTGAAAGGCTACTTCCCTAACTTGAACACCATCATAGGTGAAAAGTTTTTATGTTTCACTCTGATTAGAGCAACAAAACTCAAGTCAAAAGCAAGTGTTTATATTGTGGTTGGGACTTAAACACATGTATCTTTTTTGTCATACTATGCTATTTTTTTTTTCACTCTAGATTTCTTTTTCTTTCACCGACTGGAGATGTGCATTAGTTGTGATTATTCAATTGTAGTTTCATTAACCATTTATAATTTTAGGGATATTGGTAGAATTTAGGAGACTAGAGATACTTTCCAAATTCCAAAAAATATTTTCTCCATAAAAAAAATGTGTAGTTTGTACTTTATATTATAGAATAATAATCTATTGACTCTTTAGATGTTGATGATTTCATTAGATTTTGATATAATAGTCGAAAACTTTTCTTAATCTACCAATATACCTCTTACTTGAGTTTTATGTAGCATTTTAGATGAAAGAAGATTCATCAATGGTGATTTGTCATTTTGAATAGTAAGTTCATTACAAAAGTTTATAATAGAAGTTTTTGTCTAAAAAAAATTATAATAGATTTGTCCTGATCAAAGTATTGAAGTTACTAAATTATACAATTTTCAGAAATCCCATTCCAAGAATGTGATGTTTCATCGCTAAAAATACAAATTTTTTAATTTCTAGTAGCAAGATTTCTCATAATGTTTGCATTCTAGTTTGTGAAATAGCAAAGAGTGTAGATTAATGATGATTATCAATATCTGATACTCCCTAATGGGATTAACTACTAAGGAAGAGTCATAATGGTTTTATATATATAGCTTAATTATATTTTGTTCATTGTTTGGTAGATTAAGAAATTTTTTTAATATTTAAAACTTATGTTTAGGTTGTAATTTTATATTAAGTGTCAAGACCCTATCATTTGTATTTGTTTATATTAATTTTATGATCATTCTTCACCATTTGTGTTGGTGAGCATTTTGTAGATTTATTTATAAGTTTTTAATCGATAAATAGGTCTAACCCAAACATGAAACACACCAATTAAATAGGTTAAGTTACAAATTTAAATTTTTATATATAATTAATAAATGAGTCATGTCATGGATTGAGGATTTCCAAATACAAACCTATTTAAATGCAAATTTGATACATGACATTATAACACAAATTGTTAGCCGAAGAGAAAGCATATGACATGATAAAATAAAATTTCACTCATTGGGCTTTAGAAAGCTTAAGTGAATTAAATTGATAGATAGCTGTGACACATCTCCTTCTACAATGCTTCTAATAAATGGTTTCCCTCTCCTTCCCTTTTCCAAGTAAAGGTTTATGGTAAGGTGATCTTTTTATTTTAAGTTTAGAATTCTCAAGTAAAACAATAGAATAGAATAAGAAGTAGTTTTGGGCAACTGAGAAAAGTAAGGAGAAGTGATTTCAATGTTTTTCATGTGGCGTTTACAGATGACGTTGTCTTAATTGCAAAAGCCTCAAGAAAGAGTGCAGAAACTATTCATAGAGTGCTCCACACTTTCTTTGCACTGTCTAGACTAAAGTCATCAGAAGGAAATCCTCTATTTTTTTCCTCACAGAACAAATTGTCGAGAGGAGCTTGTGGAAGTTATGGGCTATAGAGAAACTGGTTCATTTGACAAGTGCCTTGGCTGTCTGCTAAATTAAGGGAAAAAACCAAAAGTTTCTCAACTAAATTTTATCGCTGAAAAATCCCAAGTTGAGTTCTCAACTAAATTTATTGTTTAAAAAGGCTAAGAAGAAGTTGAGTGGGTGGAAGGCCGAACATATGAGCATGGCAGAAAGGCTCTTTTTAGCTAAATCTATCCTAAAAACTCTCCCAACTTATAATGTGCAGGTTGGAAAACTACCTGTCAAAATTGTTTCAAAACTTGAGCAAATCACAAGGAATTTTTTAATGGTACGGATAACGAAGTAGAGAAGAGATTAGATAGGATGGGAGAAAATCACTGTCCCAAAACTTAGGTCTTGCCAAATAAGGCATGTGCTGTCAAGAGAGGATGCAAAGTAAGGAGAAGGAATGTAACTTGGTTAAAACCAGTGAAAGCAAAATACAAGAGACTTTAAGAAGAGGATTGGTTGAAAGAATCCAAGCCTTTACCACCTTTGTTAAAAGAAACTTCGGAAAATCAAAATTGGGGAGTGAGAAAGGTTTTTCTATTTTAGGTAATGGAAGGAAGATTGGCTTCTGGTTTGAAAGATGAGAGGAGATTTTATGGTCCGTGAGTTGACTCAAGTGCCTCGGCTGAATTGCGGAGAGAAAACGGGATAACAATAAAATTAGGTTCCAAATATCGACTATTTTTAACTGATATTATTAGGATCCATTCTTTTGAGAGATTTGGCAATGGATTAGGAGGAATATTCTGCAAATACCAGACTCAACCCATCATTAAGTGACATTTATGAGCTTATCAATCATGCAAACATTCTGGGATTGGATCTGAAGAAGTAATTTTTTTTCCCCTCTGAAGACTAAACTGCTTGCATGGGGAATTCGACATGATAGCCTGTAATTTGAGATAGAAGAATATCATTGAGAACGCCTATCGTCCCAATGGTGGTGAATAAAACTAAAGATTTAACGCATGTTCTAACGGAATGCGCAGCCCTGCATAACATGTACACTAAAGTGGGAATTTGTTCCCTAGGAACATAGCACACAACCTGGAGAGTTTTTTCTTTTCTTTTTTTTATTGATTAAATTAACTGTCATATTTCACCAATACATATCCCCCAAAACCATTTTCCTTTGGTTTTGTTCTTTGGAAATTTTGGTATGCATGAAATAGTAGGATCTTCCAGCCAAATGCCCAATCAAAAACATCATCAGATTAAAAGTGCTGCTCACGTGTCTTAAGCTTACATGAAGAAGCATAGAACCGTAAATAGTCTTGAATGGTAATTTTTTAGTTGGAAGGCTTTGGGGGATGAGCTAAATACAGATAGCTGTCATTTAATAGTAATTTCCAGGCCTTGATTGGAGGTGTATTAAGAGACAAGCAGGGAAGATGGCTTTTCAGTTTCGCAAAGAAACCAAGGAAATTCAATATTTTAGTAGCAGAAATAAGGGAGGTTAATTGGGAATTACATTATCGTTTGAATCTGCGAGTGTAAAAAGATTGAAATAAATACTGGCCCCCATGCTGTTAATAATCCTAAGATGCCATACTATCAATATCTTGATTGCTTGTAGGGAAAAACTCACCCTCCTCTTAAGACGGAGATTGGAGCAATACGCAGAGAAGTTAATGGTGCAGCTGACTGATTAGTAGGACAGATTCAGCAAGCGGAAAAAGATGATCATGCTTGTTTTGTTTATAACTTCGGCCATGTATGTAAACATTCGCTATTAACGAGAAACAACAGGGTCATTTATTTGCTACACCCTTTGCTCAAGAATTCCCTAGAAGAGAAGGAACAATAACACCAAATCGTTCTTGGGAAGTATGCAATCGTTAGTTAAAAATTAGAAGATATACATCAACCTAGTAAAGATCACCACAACAGAAGGTGATAAATAGGAGATTGTAAATCATATTGTACTCGATGAAATATTACAATTGGCAAGGAAGAAAGGGGGTCCATTACCCACCCACCAAAAAAAAAAAAATGAAGAAAAGGAGTGGCTGGCCCCTCCAAAATCTACAGCACTCTTACAGTATGAATGCCACACAGGAATCATGAGACTGTTCGTCCATAGCAGAGACAAGCCAGGTAAAGATTTTTTGACCATTTGTCCTGCACGCAAATGGGAAAATTCACTTCTTAAATGAATCCTCTATACAGGTAATATATAATGACATGAGTGCATAAAGTGCTTACCTTAACATGTGTGCTTGGAAACTGAGATGTGCGCAACGTCTCTTGGGTTTCATCATTGGGTTTGCGCCTAGGGATGCTCAAGATAAGAGCAGCTTGATCCAAAGTTGCAGCTGTGGCTGTTATCCGATATCCACTGTCCCAACGTCGATGGATACCCTCACTTGGATAAAGAAAATCAAGCTCCACAACCTGTAGAAACAAACAACATGTCAGTCTCTAGAGAGGAAGAGGGGAGAGGTTTTCTCATTAAATATACCTACTAGCAACTAATTCCACGTATACTATTACAGTGCATCTTTCTGCTCTAAAAGTGAGCTTCTGTATAACGAGAGAATTACAACCTTTAGTTCAAAGTAATAATAGCATCAGTATGAAATACAGATTCAAAGTCATGGCAACATGGAAGACACTACAATTAAAACAACTTAAAATGGAAGCTTATGAAATCCTTAAATTGCTGACATTCAGTAGTGGTGTTGGGAAACAAAAGACAACTTCCATGAAGCAGCTTGCATATTTATTATTCTGTAAAAATCACAAAGGTTATGTAGCAAGTCTTAATGATTACACTAATAAAGAATTACCCACATGATAGCCAGAGCATGCCTACATACAGAGACAGAATGCATGCACCAGCACGCGCGTAAGAGAGAGAGACAGTCAGCAATTAACATTGTGCTCTATAAAGGTCTACCTGATCACTGAATCCAGCATTGCGAGACATCACAACACCCCAACGGCTCCCAGCAGTTGCCATTGAGGTGACATGAAAACCTTCTCTCCATTTCTTGTTTATCCACTTAAATGGAAAAGACTCACTCACTTTATAGGACTGCTGAGTGTATTGTGTACCTGCACAAATTTTATTCAGTGTAAAAAGGGAACAAACAAGACATCTAGATTTATAATATAGCATCAACTAATTTAGCACAAGACAAGCACTAAAGAAGTAGAAACCCACCATCAGCAAATTTTCAACTCTTAATATTGATAAAAGAACACACATCAGAGGAGAAGAAAAAAAAAAGAACCAGATCTTGTGGGAAGGACAAAACAGAGTACAAGACATCCACCTACAATTGCATTCATCCAGCACTTCCTGTTCTCTATTTATCGTTAGCATGGAAAATTTGAATCTCCAAACTAAGGCTGTGTTTAAAAAAAAAACAGAAGCTATATACTAGCGCTAGAACTAAAAAAACCATCAAAGTGATGCAGCAACAGCAAAGAAAAGCAAAGTTTTAAGAACATTTCGTTCTTGTTTCCTTTTAGCCAAATAGTGTGTTATAACACAAACATCTAGTCACAGGTCAATTAACAACAAATTCATGCCCTAAATTGGATTTTCATTTATTGTACCTATTGAAAAACTAGGGTTTGTGGGCTCCTTATGGAGAACCCTAATATCTCATACACAGTAATTAAGAAGTAATAATCCGGCTTGTTTAACTCCTTAATACCACACAGTTACAAGCCTCAACCCTACTTCTCAAAACAGAAATAATAAAGACAATGTCCTTGGCAGTGTATAGCTACTGAGCACTTCTCCAATTACGAAATCTATCTACAAGCATCCATAATATCATCCCTTCCTGGAGAATGAGGAGGTCCTTAAGCTCAAATGAAGGATATAACTGCCTGAACTCTGCACCAGTCTCCCAAGATGATTCTTCAGGAAACATTCCTGAATTGAAAGTTCAAGCATGCCCCAGTTAAGGAAGAAACGCAAGACCACAGAGAGAACAACACTTCACAAGAAGTCTCGAACTTCATGAGCAAAGAGATATAGAAAACATCATGAAGCTTACAATTGGGATTCCACTCCAACTGATAGGCAAACAAGAAAGGAACAATATTAAGCATACAAAGTTTCTGCAAAGTAAGCCCTGCAAATGTCAATTGGCAATAACAATGCAGCTTCAACAAACCCAATAGCCCAGTCAAAAGGTCAAGTCCTTGTGAACTTCATAAATTTTTGTTTCACTTGATATTAAGCTTGTTGTGGCCCCTGTTCACCTCCGATATCAAAGGGTTTCACAGTAGGAGGGTCTGACCAATTGCATCCATCTCCAAGTATATAAAAGAGGCCAAGAGGAGCTACCTCATACACTACCTAAAATAGCATACTGTTTTAAGGAAGTACGTAAAGAGGTGATATACAAATATTTGGCCTAAGGAACCTAGCAGGCCCACTAGCTCAATTAATCATGGATAAAGCATTGAAGGTACATCTGTAAATATGATTTACCATCTTTTTTGTGCTTCCTGTATTTAAAAGTAACCAAATTGGCTACCTAAGGATATTAGCCTACAATTAGTCTTTTGACAAATAAAAGAGAAATGAAGTAGAGAAGATCTCCTGTACGAGATAAAGAAGAGCCTGATTGTTGGGATCGTAGGATGCACCCACTTTTATCTACTCAAGCACATGATAAATTGATTTCACACGACAGGATACTTTAAAATATCCCTTCCATAGATGTTTAGCTAGATAGCAGACAAAAAAATAGTGTATCCTAATAACAATGTCCAGTAGAGAAGCTGGAATCCTGGTACGGTTTCATTCCTTCACAAACACATAATAGATCCATGTTCCAAAGCCAATTTCAAATGCTATGCCAAATTTGGCTGATTTGGCTCAGACTTAGTGGTCGAAGAAGATTCCCATGCTATGCCAAATTTAGCTGATTTGGAATGATCTTTCATGGATTAAGAACTTCCTTAATGATCCTTAGTTGAATGTTGGGGATTTCAATGAATGTCAATGCATAGATGACAAGATGGGAGGTAATGAGGTTGTGTCTAAGGGTATGGAACATTTCAATGATTTTTGTTATGAGCTGAAGTGGATGATGCAAGAATGAGTTGGTTACAACATACTTGGGAAACAGATCATCCACCCCAATTCTTAGAATTGGTAGAGCTCTGTGGACTATGGAGCTACCTCAGTTTGAGAATCAAGTTTGCCTGTTTGGTATTTTAGATCACAGTCCTCTAATTGTCCGTCTCAACCGGGTTTCCTCAGCCAGATCTACTCCATCCAGGTACTTTGATTTCTGGCAAGATCATGCTAATTTCCAGGAAACTGTTTCTAAAATTCGGAATACCCCAATTATTGGAATTCCTGTGTTTCAAGTGATCTCAAATCTCAAACTCAAAGAAATAGCTAAGAAAGTTGAATAAGAATCACCTCAGTTATATTTCTGATAAAGTACGAAAAGCAAGGGAGAATCTTACCCAGATACAAATTCCAAGGTTCTAACAGCATTAATCCTTTGAATGCAAACAGGTAAGAGGAAAGACATCGGAAGCAGCTGAGGAGTTCTTCATTCTTCAGAACCCAAAAGACACTTGGGTAAGTGTTACATCCCAGCTGGCACAGCTGCCACCAGGGATCACCCCATTTGCTCGTGTGTATCAAAGACGTGGGACAACAGCAAAGGGAAGTGGGAATCATGACAGCAGCACAGGGGACATGGGTAACCAGCTAGAGGAAGTGGTGTAATGGGGGGAGTGGGAAGTTAGTGTAGGAACAGCATGTAAGGGACATGAGGGGGAAACGTGTAACAGCTAGAAAATAGGAAGGCATGGATCTGTCGGCCTAATAGTATTTGTATGTGTAAGAGGAAGGAATGAAATTAACTTGAATTCTGATTAAAAACAACAAACCCCTCGAGATTTTGAGTTCTCTCTAAACGAGCCCAACCTACAAGCAACATAGGAAAGTTAGGACGCAAAGCAGGTTCCACGGTGAAAGCCTCTACTAGCGAATCTAATAAACCTAGAACACAACAACAAACTACTGTCGCTAACAATTTGGTATCAGAGCAGGACACAATGGCGGATTGGGCTAAGGTTCACCAGCAACTAGAAGCCTTGTTGGTAATGCATCAAGACGATCAGGCCCGCTTAGAGCGGATGGAGGCGCGTCAAGACCGTCTAGCCATTCAGCTGGAGAGTCTGACCAAGGAAGCAACACAGCCGAGGTACCACGGAACGGAGAGGGAAGAGATGGGTGAGAACCAAGCTAAGAGCAGGCAGTCGGATCGAAGAGCTCCCTTGCCCTAGCTCGCCCAGTGGGAATTTCCCCAATATGATGGTAGTGGAGATCCCCTAAGGTGGTTCAACCAATGCAAGCAATTCTTTGAGCACCAACCGGTGGTTGAAGAGGAGGTCAAGGTGGCTGCCTTCCATTTAGAGGGTGACCGGCAGCTATGGTTTCTGAAGCTAAAGCCTGAGCACCTCCAATTAGCTTGGCCCAAGTTTAAGCACCTTTACGATCTCAGGTTCAGCCCCCCCATCTGAAGCAACAAAGTGGGCGAGTTGTCCAAGCTTCGCTAGTTAAACATAGTGGAGAATTATCAGCGAAAGTTTAAACAATTGTCCGCCTAAGTAGTGGACTTGTCCCCTAAACACGAGGTGGCGATATTCATTAGCAGACTTAAGGAGGCGGATAGCTGTGGAAGTTGAACTCCACCACCCAACTAGCTTAACCCAAGCAATGAGCCTTGCGAGGCTCTATGAAAAAAGGAATATAGGGCCTCAGGAAGAAGGCGACTCGCAGAGCTCAGCCAAGTTCTTATGAGAGCCGCGTATGCCAAAAAACTGAGTCGGGCCAAGATGGAGGAGAGGTGGAGCGAAGGACTGTGTTTTAATTGTGATGAACCCTTCACGATGGGCCATAGGTGCAATAAGTTGTTTTGGCTGGAATGAGAGGACATGGCTAACCTGGAGGACGGGGAGGAGGAAGGAAAGGAAAGTCAACTGGAAATTTCCTTGCAGGCAATGGTCGGGCTAACACAAACCCAGACCATGAAGGTGTGTGGTCATATTAAGGGGTACCCTGTGGTTGTGCTGGTGGACTCGAGTAGCATGCACAACTTTATGTGTGCTGACTTGGTCGCTGAAATGGGGCTGCCACTACAAGCACGAGAGAAGCTGCGAGTGGTCGTAGCCAATAGGGACAAGGTGGGAAGTGACGAGGTCTATAAGGGGGTTCAGTTGGAGCTCGGGGGCAATGCATTCACAATCGACTTATATTTGCTACCCCTCTATGGAGTCGACGTAGTCTTAGGGGTAAATTGGCTCCTATCCCTTGGTCTCATCTCTTGGGATTTCACAGCCATATGGATGTGCTTCTTGAAAGGGAATGAAAGGGTAGAGCTGCAAGGTGACCTATGAACAGCGATACTTCCGAGTATCGCTTCCCTGGTAAAGGAAGGGGGAAGCCATAGTGAATTGCAGTGTCTCGTCACAAAGTTCCAGGACGTCTTCCAACTATTACAGGAATTGCCCTCATTGCGAGGATGCGACTATGCCATCAAGCTATAGTCAGGGGCTGCTCCAGTGGTCATCCGACCCTACAGGTACCCTATGGGCAGAAGGATGAGATAGAGCGTCAGTGCGAGAAGATGCTCCAGAAGGGGTGGATTCGGCCTAGCCACTCACCTTTCTCATCCCCCGTGTTGTTAGCGAAAAAAGGGGACAATTCATGGAGGTTTTGCATCAATTACCGTAGGCAAAACGAGAAGATGGTTAAAGACAAATTCCCCATTCTGGTGATAGACGAACTCCTGGAGGAACTCTTTGGAGCCTATTATTTCTCCAAGGTTGATCTATGCTCCAAATATCACCAAGTCAAAATGCAAGAAGAGGATGTGGAAAAAACCACCTTCCACACTCATCATGGGCTTTTTAAGTTCCTCGCCATGCCTTTCAACCTCACAAACGCCCCCTCCACATTCCAAGCCCTTATGAATGAAGTCTTCCAAGGTAGCTGTGGAAATTCATGCTAGTCTTCTTCAACGACATCTTAGTTCATGCTAGTCTTCCAGGGTAGTTGTTTAGTGCACGGGCCATGAACAGCACAGGTTTTCTAGACAGTACGAGACTATGCTCTATAATGAATGGAAGCGAATGGTGTATCCCTAAGGGCCCACCGTAGAATAGTATTAGCATTCCCCCCTCCATCAAACCGAATGGTACAGAGTCAGACCGGTTTCGATGGAAACACTCGGGATCTGGAGAGTACACCATCAAGAGTGGTTATGGCTTCCTTAACCCCCCAGGACCCAGTGTACCTTAGCAAAGAATAGGATGGAATAAAACCTCCCTACCTAGACACGCCTTCATACTATGGTTGGCTTGGTTAGGGAAACTATCCACCCTTGATAGAGTACACCGCTGGGGACTAGTGCAATCTACTACTTGCCTCTTATGTAACCGGCATTAGGAGGACCACTCCCACCTATTCTTCCTATGCGATTATACATCACAAGTTTGGAGTATAGTCTGTGACTACATGCACTGTCCAGTCCAATCCAATAACTGGGATAGTGTGACCAGATTTTTTATGGCTCTGGGGGACTCACCGACACATCAGCGATGGCATGCAACACTAGCAGCAGCTGTCTACTGCATATGGCGCATCCGAAATCAAGTGTGGTTAGGGAATGACCTTCCAGGGATTAGCATGCTAGCAAATCACATACGAGCCTATATTAGGCCATTGTAATCCTATCGCTTTACATTACATTAGTGCTTAGGATTAGTATGCTAGCACGATCATCGATTATGTACTCCTTGTAACTTGATCTCACTTGTGTATTGTATTTCCTCAATATTTCAATTTAATATATTATTAATTACCTAAAAAACGACATCTTAGTCTACAACAAGACTTGGGTAGAGCACCTGCAACACTTGAGCAAGGTGTTCTCCTTGCTACGACAACACCACCTCCAGTTGAAGGCTTCCAAATGCTCCTTTGCTCAACAAGAAGTAACTTATCTTGGCCATCTCGTTTCCAATAGGGGGGTGGAAGCCGATCCACACAAAATTGAGGTCGTTGCACAATGGCCAAGCCAACCGCCATTCGAGCCCTTAGAGGATTTCTGGGCCTCACAAGGTACTACCAGAAGTTTGTCAAAAATTATGGGGTCATTGCTGAGCCATTAACACACATGCTGAGGAAACACAACTTCATGTGGACGCCTGAATCGGACCAGGCTTTTAAGGCCCTTCGAGAAGCCATGACACAAGCCCCTATCCTAGCATTGCCCGACTTCGAACAGGCCTTTGTGGTTGAATGCGATGCTTCCGACACCGGCATAGGGGTTGTGTTACAACAACAAAACCAACCTATTTCGTTCTTCAGCCGGCCCTTCACACAAAGGCACCTCAAGTTAGCTAACTATGAAAAGGAACGCATTGGCTTGGCCAAGGCAATTTGCCACTGGCAAGCCTACCTCTGGGGAAGGAGATTCACGATGAAGATGGATCATTATAACCTCACGTTCTTGTTGGAGCAAAGGGTATCCACATCTCCTCAACAGCACTGGATCAGCAAGCTACTGGGTTTTGACTTTGATATTGAGTATCGAGCAAGCCACGAGAATAAGGTGACTGATGCGCTATCTAGGCGCCACGAAGAGACCATAGCAAATTTTGCAATCTCTTTTCGTCAACCACAATTGTTTGAGCTGGTACTGAGAGAGGTCACTTCCTCCCTCGACTTGCAGTAGTTGGTGGCTAACATTTGGGCAAAAGACATTGGGCCAGAATGGACATTTAGGCAAGGACTCATTTTCTTCAAGGAGCGTGTCTTCCTGCCCTCCAAATCGGCGCTGTGCACAACCATTATCCAAGTTGTTCATAACTAGTGTCATGAAGGGTACCAACGAACTCTCCATCGACTCACACATGATTTCTATTGGAAGGGGATGAGGGGGCAGGTCAAGGAGCTAGTGCAAGGGTGCCAAACTTGTCAACATTACAAGGCTAAGAATTTGCAACTAGCAGGCCTCATCCAAAGCTGCCGGTCCCTAGCCAAGTGTGGGCAAACATCTGCATGAACTTCATGGAAGGACTTCCATGCTCACATGGGAAAAAGGTCCTCCTAGTGGTGGTGGACAGGTTCTCCAAATATGGGCACTTTGCTGCAATGAGCCATCCCTACTCAGCTATCACTGTCGCCCGTCTTTCTTTTGACACAATTGTGCGCCTCCATGGATTACCGGAGTCCATCATCAGGGACAGGGATGTAACCTTCACAAGTGCCTTTTGGAGAGAGCTATTTCAACTACAAGGGACGACACTCTCCTTCTCTTCAGCATATCACCCCCAGAGTGATGGTTAAACCGAGGTGGTAAACCGCACGCTAGAAGTATATTTAAGGTGTTTCACCGGTGACCATCTACGGAAATGGACCAGATGGGTGGTGTGGGCTAAATACTGCTACAATACCAGCTACCACTCTTCCCTCAAAACCACACCCTTCCAGGTAGTGTATGAAAGAGATCCCCCACAACTTCTCTCCTATGTACTAGGAGGCACCGAGTTAGCAACTGTAGACGCAGCCCTAAGAGACCACGATACCATGATAATAGAGCTGAAGCTACAGTTGGAATGGACCCAGCAAACCATGAAGCATCATTATGACTCTCACCATCGAGACCTGTAATTTGCAAGAGGAGATCTAGCCCTTAAACTTCAACCATGCTGCCAAGCTACAGTGGGTAGGAGGCACTTCTCAAAGTTAGCACCCAAGTTCTATAGCCCATTTCGCATAGCAGAATGCATTGGCCCAATCACCTACAAGCTCAACTTGCCTCCCAAAGTCAAAATTGACCCAGTATTCCATGCCTCCAAGCTTAAGCGTTTCGTAGGGGAACCCCCAACCCAATCGAAGCTTCCTGATATCAACCAAGGTCGTCCCATTCCAACTCCCCAAGCAATCCTGGAAGCACGCAACACCAACTCCCGACTAGAGGTCCTTGTCCACTGGCGAGGATATTCACCAGCTGAGGCCACCTGGGAAGAGGTCGATATGTTATGTCAACGTTATCCATCCATGGCACATGAGGTCATGCGCCATGTCGAAGGGGGGTATGATGTTACATCCCAGCTGGCACAACCGCCACTAGGGATCACCCCATTTTTTTTTTTTGGATAAGTGAATTTTACTGATCCTAAAGTAATACAATTGTTAAAGACGAGAATAGTAGTTACATTAAAGAGCTAAAGCATAAGTACAATTGCTTAGCGTAAAACGCTAGGTTACAGCAGATTAGTATAGGATCTAATCTGGTTAGCTACAAGGCCAACCCCTAGGAGGACCTTACCTAATCTCACTTTGATCCGAAGTCGCCATATGTAATAAACTGATGCCATTAACACCGCTCTCCAATTTCTATAGGTCGGGTTGGGGGAGTCCCCCATTGCCACCAAGAAGTTGGTGGCTCCCTGCCAGTTGTTGAATAAGGCTGGGCAATGCAAGAAGTCACATACTAAATACCAGATCTGGGAAGTGTAATCACAGTCAAAGAATAAATGGGCATGGTTCTCCGAGCTCCGATTACAGAGAAAGTAGGTGGTTGATTGCACAAGCCCCTAGTTATACACTCTATCAAGGGTGGAGAGTTTGCCTAGCCAGGCCAACCATAGGACATAGGAGTGTCTAGGCAAGGAAGAATTGTTCCAGACTACTTTATGCCATGGCATGGTGGGCTCAGGAGGGTTAAGAAATCCATAGCCACTTTTGATGGTATATTCCCCTAATGTTGAGGGTATCCAGCGAAGACGATCCGAGACAACATCATTCAGTTGGATGGAGGATGGAATGTAGATGTTAGTCCAAAACAGGCCATCAGGGATACACCATTCATTCCCATCTATGATGGAGCAGAGCCCTGTGGTATGAGGAAAACCTATGCTTCCCATAGCACAAGCGCTAAATAATGTATCGAGTAGTCCTATTGGGAGCCAAAAGTCTACCCAGAGTGAGATTTCAAGGCCATTGTTAGGCTCCCAAAGGAAACAAGATCTCACAAAGCTCCTCAGCTTCAAGATTTTCTTCCAAGACCATGAGCATATGGTAAGTGCCTTGGAAGACCAAAAGTTTTTACCCTTTAGTAAGGTCGAATGAACTCATTCTGGCTATATGCTCTTCGATCCTTCCTTGCATAGCCTCCAGATATGCTTGATTTGGATTGCCTTATTCCAATGGTGGATATTTAGGATCCCTAGGCCTCCATTTTTTAGGGGTTTGCATATATCCGCCCATCTAACCTTAGCTTTTGTGAAGGTGTAGGGGTTGCCACTCCAAAGGAAATTCCAAAGTAGCTAATCTATCCTTATGACAACAGACTTAGGCAGAAGAAACACAAAGCACCAGTAGACTTGCATGGAGAATAAGACAAATTTTATCAATTGAAGCCTACCAGCATAAGATAAGTATTTGGCCATCCAAGAGTTGATCCGTGACAGAGTTCGTTCCACTAGCACCTCACAGTCCTGCTTCATGAGCTTAGAGGATATGAGGGGAACCCCTAAGTAATGTACAGGAAACTGGCCCTCAAAAAATTGAGTGCTGCGTAGAATGGCCTCTTTAATACTCGTAGGGACATGGGAGAAGAAAATGTTGCTCTTATTATTATTGGCTCCTAATCTCGAGATGGTTTGGAAGTACCGTAAGGCTTCTTTAATCAAAGAGATAGACTCGATGTTTTCTTTAGCAAATATTAGAAGATCATCTGCAAAGCAAAGATGAGTCAATCTTTCAGGCTTATATCTCCAATGTAGTGAGAATTGGGGATTAGAAACTAGCCTCCTCAGTTGTGTGGAAAGACCTTCCATACACAAGACAAACAAGTAAGGGGAGATAGGGTCCCCTTGTCTCAACCCTCATTTACTTGCAAACCCTACCATTTCCCCATTGACATTGATAGAGAATTTGGGAGTAGAGATACATTAACCGATGAGATTACAAATGTGGGGGAAATCTCATGGCATCCGTTAGGATGAAGTCCCATCTGAGTGTGTCATACATAGGCTTTTTGTAAATCCACCTTAAGTGTACTTCAAGGAGTACCCTTATGAGAGTGGTAACCTACCATCAACTCCTAAGCAACGAAAATATTGTCAGTTATCCTTCTACCTGGTATGAATGCTGCTTGCTCCCTCCCAACTAGAGCTGATAACGCCAATTTTATCCGTGCAGCAAGGACCTTGGAAATCACCTTGTAAATCACATTAAAGCATGCAATTGGCCGGAAGTCACCCAATTTAGTGAGATTAGCTATTTTGGGACTAAGGAGAAGCGGTACTATTAATCTCCTTCAGCACGTGGCTTGTAGTCAAGAATTCTCTAGTGGCTGCAATCATATCAACACCTATGATTTCCCAAGCTTCTTTGAAGAAACAAGCTGAATACCCACAGGGACAAGGGCTTTTCCATTTACTTGCAACATGAAACCCCATTTGATCTCATCATCCGTGAACGGAGCTTCAAGTGTGAGCCTTTGTTGCTCATTCAATTCCCAGGACACCAAATTATCCACTTCATCAAGGTTGCTAAGGGTTGTTAAAAGATCATAAAGCTACTAGAAATACCCAAGTACTAACCGTTGGACCTCTAGTTCCCCTACAGCTTCACTACCATCCTCCCCGATCAGTCGGTGCACAAAGCTATGGTTGTGTAAACTCTTCATGGCCTTGTGGAAATAGGCAATGTTTTTATCTCCTAACCTTAGCCACTTTGCCCTAGATTTTTGCTTATAGAAGCTTTCCTTAGCCCCTCTAAGTATATAATACTCCTTATAGGCCACCCGTTCCTCTTCCAATCGAGATGTATCCCCTGTGGTGTGTATGTTGGCTTGCAATTGGATCAAGTGGTTCTTCGCTCTTTGAACACGGTCGGAAAGGTTGGAGAAATTTGTCTTATTCAAATTCTTGAGGCCCTCCTTAAGAAGTTTAAGCTTCTTGACAAACTAGAACATTCTAGACCCCTTCACTTCCTCCTTCCACGTGTTGCTGACTATCTCCTTAAACCTCTCATGGTCTGCCCAAAAGTTGAAAATTTTGAACGGGCTTCTCCTAACTCTTGGTCCATACTCCATACACGCTACAGCTAGTGAGTGATCAGATAGGATTGGTGTGAGGAATCTAGGATGTGCACTCGAGAACAGATTTAGCCAATGATGGTTGACCATAATGCGGTCCAATTTCCTCAGTATAGGTACCTAATCTTGCTTATTAGACCATGTATAGAAATCCACTGTATATCGTAGATCTTCCACCTCCATTTTAGCAATGCACCTTTGGAATTCTACCATTGCTTCGGTGACCGCAACGCTCCCTCCTTTTTTCTCTAAGACGGTTCTAGTGGAATTAAAGTCACCCATTACCAACCATGGACACTCTCCCAAGTTTTGTACTATTGTCTCTAGGTTCAACCACAATTCTCTTCATTCCCTATCACTGTTGGAACCATAGACAAAAGTGATAGCCATATCCCTATTTGCTCTCAAGTTAGTCACGATACAATGTATAAATTGTGCATGTTCTATCTCCACTTGGACATTCCACTCTCTCGGTTGCCAAGCAACCCATATTCATTTCCTTGCTGCCATATTGATCCATACCTGCTAGGGAGGACCCAACATGTTCTTAATTGTGTCTTCATTGGCAATGTTGACCTTAGTTTCCAATAAGCCAATAAGACCTATACTATGAATGTCAAATGACTTCCTAACTTCCGAAACCTTGATGGGATCATTAAGCCCTTGTACATTCCATGCTGCTAGCGACATGGAGGTAGAGGGAGGGATTACTTAGTTAAGTAAAAGTCCATCTCCTCTTACATCATTTTTTCTTACAGCGACTAGAGGAGCTAGAACTTTTGCTAGATTTAAGATGACCTCCCGATTCTTGGTTCATTTGAACTAGAAGCATGTTGAGGGGGGTGTTCTCATAATCATCACACCTTTCCTCCATATCCCTCCTCGGGAGGTCTAGCTATGCATCCACTTCTTGCCGTGGGGATTCCGGCACCATGGTGAATGCTAATGAGATTGGACACAAATCAAGTCCTATTTCTTCATGTGGGCCGGATACCTTGACAATCCCGTCAACCTCCATTCCCTCTTCAACATTCAACTCTTGACCGGTATATTTATCACCCTCCCCTTCAGTCCCTCCACCTCTACCTCCTTCCTCTGTTCCCCACTACCTTGTATTTGTTGCTCACACAGGGGTTGACTCTCCCTAGTGGTGCCCCTTGATTGCTATTGCGGTGGGCTGCCAAGGGACTTCCCCACCATTCCTTCCTCTTCTTGCACCTTCTTCTTTCGCCTACCTCCATGACTTGCTGGAATCCATTTCCCTGCACACGCTTTGGGGTTGCTAGAAGAAGCACAAGTACGTGGTTCTTGGATGGGACCGCATTTGTGCCCAAAAACTTTACAGTTAGCACAACGGGGAGGGAGCCACTGGTAGTTGACATGAATTGCAGTAATAGTGCTATTCTCCCCCTTAACTTCCACCCGAGTGACCAGCTCTTTATGTGCATCAATTTCAACCAAGACCTTAGCATGGTTAGCCCTTTGCCTAGTTGATGTCAATGCATCAACCTTCAGTGGTACACCTACACCACTCACTATGTGGCTTAACCCCTCAGCAACTAGGAACTCACACAATATACGGCTGAAGATTGCCCACACGGGCACGTTGGTGGGTTGCAGTTTGTCTAGTGACATACCCTTCCTCCATTTCTGCAAGATGAGGAATCTTTAAGCATAGTGCCAAGTTTTTTCAAGGACAAGGGTCAAGTCACTTCCTAAGGCAAGCTGGAAGTAGAAGAACCCATCCATGCTTCCTAGAACGTCCACAAGGTCGAAGTCCTTCCATAGCTTGAGTGCGGTAGCTTGGACCAACGAGTAGGGCAACTTCCGGCCAAGGAAATAGCCCATGAGTGTAGAGTTCCAGTATTCCGCCCCTATATCCACCACTGTCTTAGGAATTTTCACCCTTGGAATAGAACCTTTGGCCGTCGGGGGAATGAACCGGAGACTAAAGTCCGGTGGGCTTTCCTTGTCTTTGGAAGTGCAAGCATGGGCGTAAGTCTTGGTGCCAGGAGGCTTCCCAATGGCCGTGTGTGTGTGGCTAGGTGGCGGCTGGTTAAGGTCCTCGATTTCCTCCAACAACCCGTTGATCTCTTTCAAGGTTGTATTTCCAAAAGGAGGAAATTCTTGGGATGGTGATGGACAGGTGTCGGGCTGCTAGAGGTCCGTTACGCTAGAGAAGACAGGCTGGTAGGTGCCAGGCCTAGACCTGCCCAAGTGGGCACAAGGCTCCAAATTACCCTTTTTAGCTATATCCTAGGGGTTGCTTTTCAAGTCTACAAAAGTAGCCTTTTGTATTGCCTCTTTCGGGTTGACCTGCAAAATCTCCTCTGGAACCGTGTTTAGGGCCTTGCTAGCTTGTTTGCCAAAGTAATCAGGGGGAAAATGATCCCCTAAGGTTGCACGGTGCGCTGCCCTTGACTTCAACGTTGCCTTCACCCGGGCGGACGTTCCCACACTCACCGGAGATGACATGGTGAGGAACCAAGAAACCTATGGGGTAAACTAGCGGATAATGCTACAGGAAAAGGAAAGGTTTGCCTCGGGATCACCCCATTTGCTCGTGTGTATCGGAGACGTGGGATGACAGCAAAGGAAAGTAGGAATCATGACAGCAGCACAGCAGATAGCAGCAAGGGGGACATGGGTAACCAGCCAGAGGAAGTGGCGTAGTGGGGGGAGTGGGAAGTTAGTGTAGGAATAGCATGTAAGGGACATGGGGGGGGAACATGTAACAGCTAGAATATAGGAAGGCATGGATCTACCGGCCTGGTAGTATTTGTATGTGTAAGAGGAAGGAATGAAATTAACTTGAATTCTGATTAAAAACAGCAAACCCCCCAAGATCTTGGGTTCTCTCTAAACAAGCCCAACCTACAACCAACATAGGAAAGTTAGGGCGCAAAGCAGGTTCCATGGTGAAAGCCTCTACTAGTGAATCCAATAAACCTAGAACATGACAACAAACTACTGTCGCTAACAGTAAGGCTTGGTAACAAGAACTCGGGTTAATTTTTTCCATTCACTCGAGCAAAAGCAGTTGAGAAACAAAATCCACTCACTCCTAGATGAGGAAGTTAGGAGGGCTGTACAAGGAAGGGCATTCATAGCATTGCAAAACAATATCCTCAGAACCTTTTGCATGGAGACTAAGGAGGCTTCCTACATACTACCTCATCTTACTGAGTCACCAACACAAAGGATTATTTGCATGGATTGGGATATTCTGATGAAGGCGACAACAAACATAGAAATTAACGATACCTTAAGGACAAGTCACCTGGCCCGGTGGCTACTACAACACCAATTTTTCTAGGGGCACTTGGGCCACTCTGGGTGCTGATGTTTGCTTAGGAAATGAGGATTTCTTTGCTATGGGGCATTTCTTAAAGGCAATTAATGCCATGGCCTTACCCCTAGTCCCTAAGGTTGAAGTTCTTTCTTCAATTACTCATTTTCAATCAATAGCACATTGCATTACCCTTTACAAGTGCATCTCTAGAGTCCTAGCTGAAAGACTGAAAGCAGTAGTGGGTTATCAAGTTGGAAGGGAGCAAATAGCTTATATCAAAGGAAGAAGAATAGTTGATAATATCTTAGTGGCTCAAGAGATCTTAAATGGTTATCACAGGAACTCTAAAAGGCCTAGATGCGAAATAAAGGTGGATATTATGAGGGCATATGATCATATGAGTTGAAGCTTTTTAGAACTTCCTACAAACCCTTAACTTTCCACACTAGTTTATTGTTTGGATTATGGTATGCATCTGAACACCTTCCTTCTCTATTAATTTGAATGTAGAACCCGTTGGTTTTTTCTCTAGCTCTGGTGGCCATTGCCAAAATAAGATACTGCCATAGTTTGGTACAATCAGAATTTTTTTATTTTTTTATTTTTTTGTGGTTAATTAATACATAAGGGGATCCTTTATCCTGGTATCTATTTCTGCTTGTTATGGAGTTATTCTCTCTGCTAAATGAGGGAAATAAGCACTAATCCACTAATTAAGTTTCACTGGAAAAGTGTGTGTGTGTGAGAGAGAGAGAGAGACACTTAGTCACCAACTCATCATTTTTTTGCTGTTTTCGCAAAGGCTGATGTACTCTCTATTTCCCTAGTTAAAAGATACTTAATGGAATTCCAAGACCAATCATGGTACTTCTGGTGCAAAGGCCGATCCTTTATCCCGGTATCTATTTCTGCTTGTTATGGAGTTATTCTCTGCTTAATGAGGAAAATAAGCATTAATCCACTAATTAAGTTTCACTGGAAAAGTGAGAGAGAGAGAGAGACTTAGTCACCAACTCAACATTGGTTTGCCGTTTTCACAAAGGCTGATGTACTCTCTATTTCACTAGTTTACTTAATGGAATTTCAAGACCAATCATGGTACTTCTGGTACATCATAAAGTAAATCCTGTAGTTGATCAATTCCAACAAGCCTTTCAAACTAGTACTTTTTGTCATGGTGGCCAGTCCTACAAGCCAACTTTTCCTTAGTGGAGTGGGGGATACCATCAAGCAGCAGATATCTCATGTTATGGGCCTTGAATTTGGTTCCCAAGCAGTGAAATATTTAGGGATGCCTTTGATTTCCCCTAAGTCAACAAGGAATAGATGTCTGGTGTTTATGAACAGGTTTGCTTCAAGTGTATACATTGGACCACTTAAACATCTCTCTTATGCTGGTCAAATACAACTCATCAAGAGCATACTCATCTTGCTTCAAGTGTATTCAGCATTAATCTTTGTCCTCCCAAGAGTATCCTTAAGGATTTAATGGCTACAATTTAGTGTCTCCAATGGAATGGCAGCAATGGCTCCAAGGGTTTGAAGAAACAGAAACTAGACCAATTGCCAGTGCATAGGAAAATTGTACTACTTAAAAGGGTGGCAGATACTGCACCAAATTACAATCATAAATAAATGCAACAAAACAAACCTTTAGACATCACCACAAGGGATCCACCATTGTTTGCTCCAGCAATAGAACTAATGTAATAGTTTTTCTCCCACTGTTCCATGATCCATTCCTAAAACATTGTTTCTTATAAGATTTTCTGAGGATAAAAATAGACAACTTATAATTACCCATAAAAAAAGTAAAGTGTATATTATAAAATAATTAGAGAAATAGGTTTTCACCTTGTGCAAGAAGCATGGAGATAGGTCATAAACTTGGCTAGTAAACCCAGTCCCAGCATCCATTATTAGTGCCCACAGATTGGAGCAAGATGCCACACAACTTATGAGCAGGCCATCAGCAATTCCTCTCTCCACATGTTGAGACAATCTTCCATCCCCAACATTATAATGGTACCTGTTATGGTAAAATAGGCTCATTATCATGTTGAACTGCTTCTAACAAAAGAGAGAAAAAAAAATGCTATTTGAGGTCAGCTTGCTTTGCCATCACCTATAACTAGGATTCAAAAACAGACCTTCAAACAAATAACTAACTTGTTATGGGGGCAAACAGCAGCAAAATTGTTGATAACAAATTTGTCTTTGTTTAGATTCTGGTATTTCATGGCAGAACCTATGGTGAAATTAGGGATAGGATTAAAGGCAAATCAAGAGAGAACCCTTCAATCTCATTAACTATAAATATAAAAAAAGGCAATAACATCTGATTCATTTTATTTCTTGGAGTAATAGCTCATTTATACAATTAACTATAAATCTGACAAGACCCCCTAATTATAACCATAAATCTAAAAATAAAGTAAAATAACAAGATAAGGATAAAAATGAATGTTTCATTCTTTAGTCTAATTACTCTATAATCAAGTCCATAACATCCCCCTCCCCATGACATCAAGTTTGTCCTCAAGCTCAAAGGCTAAATTTGAAATTATAAAATTCCTAAATCATTTGGTGCTTGGTTGTCCATATAGGCATCATTAACTTCCACCACAAACAGTTTCTTGCATAGATGTTCACAGGGTAATGGCTTGTCATGGTTGAAGCATAGATCTTTGGCATGTCAATCTGCTATTTTTATTCCATCCAAACGACCAATATAAGCCGTTGGTTTAAGATCTATACCCTTATCAACAGCACTTGATCCTCCCTTTTTGAGTTCCAACAACTTCAACTGCACTTCCATGTAATTTTCTGACAACTCCCTCTCTTCAATATCTGCAATCTCCTTACATAAGCATGTGCAGAACTCATAGCAATAACTAAGTTAGGGCAGATATTGGACCTCTACTTCCACTCTAATTGCCTCTATTAAACCTGCCATGAATATGAAGACTACTCATAGGGGTTGGCACAATTCAATTTGGTTCAGTTTTACCACCGGGCCAAACAAAACCATAAAAAGATGGTTCACTTTTTTATCATTTTGAATTAAACTGTATGGTTTGGTTTACTAACTTTTTCCAGTCCATAATAATTCAGTTTGGTTCAATTCAGTTCAATTCACAGATTGAACCATAATTTTATAATCTAAGCAGAATAAAATGCATGATACTTAATTTCACATCACAAGTATACTTCTTTGAATAATAACGTGCATTGGCACAATATAAAAAGTTGATAAGGTCAATATCATTCAATTAAAGAATTTCAAAGGTATCTTAACAAATAATTTTATTGATAAAGTTAACATATGATATAATTTGTTTTTTTTTTTGGATAATTCATAATTTATTAATTCAGAAAACAGTTTACATCCGTCAAAGACAATTAGAAATATAATTACAACACTAAGACCAAATTCATAGGTATTGGTACAATGAATGCTCTACCAAATTACATCCTACAGACGTAAGATCTGATCTGGTTGGCTAAACTTGTAGTACTAGGAAGGCTACTCCCAAGTCGGGCTTTGTTGCAAATTCTCCATATGCAATAAACTGCAGCTGCAAACTTGCTCTCCATGTCTAATGGAGTTTGGTGGCCAATTGAGCTGTTGCTATCAGTATGGTTGTAGCGGCCTACCAATCTCTAAATGAGGAAGGGCATTGGGTGAAGTCGCATACTTGCGTCCATACTTGGGATGAGAATCCGCAGTTGAAGAATAGGTGTGAGTGGTCCTCTGATCCTTATTGGCGTAGGAAGCATGTTGAGGATGTGGCTATTCCCCATGCAATCAGTTTATCAAGGGTGGATAGTTTCCCCAGTCAGGCTAACCATACTATGAAGGAGTACCTTTGTAAAGTAGACTTGTTCCATATACCTTTGTATCAAGGGACAGTTATTCCTTCTATTTTAAGGAAGGTATATCCACTCCTGATGTGGTAAGGATCCATCGAAGTTGATCAGGGGTTAAGTCATTTGGTTGGATGTGGTTGGGAATGTAGATAGCTGACCAAAGCGGATTATCTAGTAGCCGCCATGTATTGTTATCCACTAGTGAGCAAAGCTTGGCCATCATCAGGATACCTAAGCTTTTGATTTGTCGTGTGCTGAATAGACTGTCCAGAGGTCCCATTGGTAACCAAAAATCTGACCAAACAGGATAGGCCATCCCCTAGTTGCCATTGAAAGCTGCCACGTACTAGGGATTGTAGCTTTAGGAGCTTCTTCCAAGTCCACGAACATGTGGTTGGAGCTCGTGTTGACCAAAAGCATTTGCCCTTCAATAGTGTAGACTGTACCCACTCAGGCTATAGGCTTCAGACTCCACTTTTGCATAGATGCTAGATGTGTTTAAGCTATATGGCCTTGTTCCATAGATGGAGGTTAGGAATCCCTAGGCCACCACATTTGATTGGCTTGCAGACTTCCTCCTACCTGACTTTGGCTTTTGAATTTGTGTGCAATTTCCCACTCCATAAGTTGTTCCTGAGGTGTTGTTTTATCTTGGCTGTTATAATCTTGGAGAGTAGAAAGATAGAACTCCAATAGACCTACATGGAAAAGAGGACAAATTTGACTCACTGTAGTCGACCTGCATAAGATAGGAACTTAGACGTCCATGAGGTGATACGAGCTAGGATTCTTTCCACCAAGGCATCGCAATCCTCCATTTTGAGCTACGTGGAGAGGAGTGGTACTCCTAAGTACCGCACTGGGAGTCTACCTTCTCGGTATTAGGTGACCTGCAAGATATGATGTTTGATCCTAGTGGGAACATTTGAGAAGAAGATGGAACTTTTGGAGCTTTTAGCCGCAAGGCCTAAGAGCACTTGGAAGTGTTGGAGGGCATCACTGATTAAGGAAATGGACGCAACATTACCCTTTGCAAAGATTAGGAGATCGTCTGCAAAACAAAGATGAGTTAGATGCTCAGATTTGCATCTCCAATGGGGAGAAAATGCGGGGTTGGAGATGAGCCTTTGAAGTAGGGTGGAGAGGACTTCCATGCCCACAACGAATAAATATGAGGAGATTGGGTCCCCTTGCCTTAGGCCCCACTTACTTGAAAAATAGCCTGCCAATTCTCCATTAATGTTGATAGAGAACTTTGTTGTGGAGATACATTGTTCTATGGGGGTATAGAAGTGAGGGGGAACCTGCATGGCCTTGAGCACTTCGAGAATGAAGTCCCATCTTATAGAATCGTAAGCCTTCTAAAGGTCTACCTTAAGTTTGTAGCGGGGAGCTCCTTTTTGTGTTTGGTAGCCGGCCATCAATTCTTAGGCAATGAATATGTTGTCGGTGATTTCGCACCCTAGAATGAAGGCAGCTTGTTGCCTCCTAATCAAAGAAGGTAAGGCCTTCTTAAGTCGGGCAACAAGTACTTTGGATACAGCTTTATAGAGAACGTTGCAGCATGCAATGGGTCTAAATTCTCCTAGGTTGGAAGGGTTGGGAATCTTTGGGATAAATTTTGAATCAATCTATAAACATATTCTAATAAACTATGGTCATAAACGCCATGTATATATATACATTTTAAATAAGTATAAACTTAATCTCATTTAACTACTATATTATAATAAAAGAATTTTTTTAAATTAGAAGTAAGATATTACTTTATTTCTTAAGAGAGTTCGGTTTGGTTTTGAAGTTGATATATATTTTTTAATCATCAGTAAATCGGGGCAGCTGTGCAATTTTGTTTTTGTTTTTTATTTTTCCATATGCTTCTAGCTTTACATAGGCTGGTCAGGTTATCTTGGATAAGTAGTTCAGCTTAGGATATGATGCTGTATTAGCTCCATCCCTTGCACAAAATCAGGGATATTACTCTTATCCAAGGGCTCTATCTTATGTATATAATTGAAGGCTTTTCATTCTATTTTTTCCTTCATAGTATCAGAGCATCAGTCAATCCTAAATCGACTTCTTTAAATCAGATATGGGCAGAAAGGGTGAAAAGCCCAACTGCTCACCTAGGTCCAGATTTAGGTTCGGAAGCCTAGAGGATCCAATAAATTCCTCCCAAACCGATCAATTCAAGTAGCATCAGGTGAACCACATTCACTCCAAATCATGCAACATAAGCTTAATGGCGTGAATTTCAGGGAGTGGTTTCAATCCGTTAAGTTGCTGATTCATGGGAAAGGAAAGCTAGGGCATTTAACTAGTTCAGATGTACCACCCAATAAGGATTCGGATGGATATGGAGTTTGGGAGGTTGAGAACTCGATAGTTAGGTCAAATCCTTGGAGCCAAGGATAGGAAGGACTTATTTGTTTTGCGAGACAGCTAAACAAATATAAGATAATGTTTAGAAGATGTACTCCAACTTGGACAACTCCTCCCAAGCATTCGAAACTTTGCAATATGACTTAAGGAAACATGAATGTAACAGAATACTACAACACATTGATGGAACTTTGGCAAGAGCTGGATTTGTTTTATGAGGTCAAATGGAAGTGCATAGAGGATGGACTTAACAATAGTTCTTTGTTGGAAAAAGACAAAAGTATATGACTTCTTGTACAGCTTAAATTCTAATTTGGATGAGGTAAGAGGAAGGTTGATAGAGAAGCAACCATTTCTTAGCCTTAGGGAAGCCTTTGCCAAAGTAAGAAGGGAAGAGAGCCATCAGCAAGTGATGATGTCTGCTAATTCCCCTGCTCCTAATTCTGCACTGTTGATTAAGAAAGGACCAACTGGAGATTCAAACGCATCGGTGAAAACTAATGTGGTGTGATTTCTATCAAAAGCCCAACCATTCTTGTTCTACATGTTGGCAATTGAATGGCAAACCTGATAACTTAAGGGGAAGACGCTCAAAGAACTCAAAGTTCCCTTCTTCAAATCCAAAGTCTATACAACTGGCTGAAGTGGAAGGAAATTAGAGTTCCAGTTCTGCTATTAGTTTAACTAATAATCAGATTACAATATTGCAACAGATCTTGAGTCAAACACAGTTCAATCCTAGTAATTCTCAATCTAGTGAATTGACTCCGACTACTGCTCCTGCCCAAAAAGGTAATTACTTGATCCCCTCTTGTGGAATAGAAAAGGATAGATGGATAATAGATAATGGAGCTGATCACATGAGCAATTCTACACTTTTTTGAAAGACCAAATACTTGTTGCAATCTAGGTAATATTTTGGTTGCTAATGGAAAGAAACTATGGTGGCTTGATACTAAATAATGCTCTGTTTGTCCCTAAGATTCGGTATAATCTAATTTCAGTAAGTAGTTTGATGAAAGATATTAAGTGTAGACTAATTTTTTCTTCCGATGGTTGTGCTATATAGGACCTGGCTTCAAGGAGGACAATTGGTAGTGCTAAGGAAGTTAATGGTCTCTCTTTTTCATCTAGAATAAAGTCTAGGTCTAAGTCTGAGAGTCAATCTTTTATTTCTATCCAAACTAAGTCAAAAGTGATGCTGTGGCATAAACGTCTTGGGCATCATAGTTTTGCCTATATGAAGAAGTTGTATTCGAATTTGTTCATAAATAAAGATGCTTATAATTTTCAATGTGAAGATTATATTTTCTCAAAAAGCTCTTATCATATACATTCTTATACTTCGTCAAAGCTTTTCCATTTGGTGCATAGTGAAATATGAGGCCCAACTTGAGTGTTAACATATTTTAATTATAAGTAGTTTGTTACCTTCATTGATGATCATACCAAGGTATGTTGGGTTTACCTTCTTAAAGAAAAATCTGATATCTATCATGTCTTCAAGTAATTCCATAAAATTTGTTCTCAACATCTTTCATACTAATATTCAAATTCTTCATTCAAGCAATGAAAAAAAGTATTTCTTCAATGAACTATCTCACTAAAATGGAATACTCCATCAAAGCTCATGTGTTTATACTCCACAATAGAATGGAGTAGTAGAAAGGAAAAATAGGCATATTCTTCAAACCACACATGCTATGATGCTTGCTAATAATGTTCTAAACAGGTTTTGGGGTGATGCAATCCCAACTGCATCTTATTTGATTAACCAAGTTCCTTCTAAAGTACTCCACTTTAAAGCACCCTTAAGTGACTTGTTACAATCTTATCCTAATATTCATATCTTCAATAAGTTTTCAGATGTACTATGTTCATCTTGAACAACTCCCCACAAAAACACAAACTTGAGCCTAAAGCACTCAAATGTATATTTTTAGGATATTCTCCTGTACAAAAAGGTTATAGATGTTATCACCCACCTAGCAAGTGTCTATTTACCACATCTGATACATGTTTCTTGAAGAACAGCATTACTACTACACTTCTCTTCAGGGGTAGACTAATTATGAAGAAGAGAAGTGGTGTCTTGCTTTGTTTGAGGGAGAAGTTTCTAATCTGTTGTTTGACAATCCTTTTTCTAGTCAAAGTCAGCAGCTTCCATTATTGTCTCCTTTGTCAAGTCAGAGTCAACAGCTTTCATCAGTGGGTATATCTGATGCATCTGGTTTGCTGTCTGGCTCATTGTCACTGGTAGCTGACCTTGGAAAGTCAATAGGGTCAAATACTGATCAGGGAGAGGGAAACATTGATTCTAATGTCCCAAGTCCTCATGTTATTGAGTCAGAACCTGCTGCTGCACGTCAGGACAATATTCCAAATGCTCAACCAATTCATGTTTATACACAAAGAAATAAACTTCCTCATCATTGCCAATTATCCAATCTGGAGTCTTCGGTCTAGTAAAAAATAGAGGCAAGAAAAGTAAAGACAGATCTTCCTATAGCATTGAGAAAAGAGAGGTAGTCTTGTGCAAGGTACCCTATTTCTAACTTTGTAAGCTATTCCTAAGTCTCACCACAATTTCGGATTTTTTCTGCTCAATTGGATATAGCCGTTATTCTAAGAAATATACACAAAGCATTAGCTGATACGAATTTAAGAAATGCAATTTTTGAGGAAATGAAGGCCTTAAATTAGAATAATAATTGGAAGATTGTTGATCTCCTTACAAGTAAAAAGGCTGTGAGTAGCAAATGGGTCTTCAATATCAAGCATTGATCAAATGGAAGTATGGAGCAATATAAGCTAAGTTGGTGGCTAAAAGCTATACTCAAACTTTTGGTATTGATTATGAGACGTTTGCTCCAATGGCAAAGCTGAATTCTATTAGAGTTAGATTATCCTTAGCACTAAATGTAGATTGGTTGTTACATCAACTCAATATAAATAATGCTTTCTTCAATGAGATTCTTGAAGAAGAAATCTATATGAGATTGCCACCTAGCTTCACAATTGAAGGAGATGAAGGTAAAGTATGCAGATCAAATAAGTCATTATATGATTTAAAAGAGCTTGGTTAAAGAAATTTAGTGATATTACAGTTGCTTTGGGCTATACACAAAAGTCAAGTAGAAAATACTCTTCATGTGAAACATGGCAGTAACGGTTTGGAATCAATCCTAATTGTATCTGTACATGGCATGATCATTACAGGTGATGATGATAAAGTTGAGATTGTCAAGTTGAAGAAAAAAATCAAAAAGAAGTTCAAGATAAAGGAGCTAGGAGACTTAAAAGTATTTCCTGGAAACAGAGGCTGCAAGAAGCAAAAAAGGAATTGTTGTGAGAAGGAAACCGGCAAATTAGATTGCAGACTGATGAGCAATCCACTTCCCCATAATTGGAAGCGTCTTGAACTGGATAGTGATGTACCTATGGATAGGGGACAATACCAAAGGTTGGTTGGGAGACTAATTTATTTGTCACTAACCAGACCTGACCTTGCTCACTCAATTAGCTTGGTTAGCCAAGCTATGCATGCTCCAACTAGACACCATTTGAATGGTGCAAATCATATTCTCAGGTATCTAAAGGGAGCTCTAGGTAAAGGTTTGTTTATTAAGAAAAATCAATGTAGAAGTCTTGAAGCATTTGCAAATGAAGATTGGGGTGGTGATATTACAGATGGTAAATCCACTTTAGGTTTTTTTTTTTTGAGTAATTCATAATTTATTGATTGGAAATAACGATACATCTGTCAAAGACGGTTAAAGATATAAGTACAACACTAGAACCAATCTTATAGTAGTTAGTACAATGATGGCCCTATCAAGTTACATCCTATAAATATAAGATTTGATTTGATTGGCTAAAAAAGAGATGCGAAGGGGTGGATTTCCAAGTCATACTTTGTTGCGTGTTCTCTAAATACAATATACGGTGGCAACGAGACTTACTCTCCATGTTTGGTGGACTTTGGCGGTGGACTTTGGCGGTGGACTGAGTCGTTACTAATAGTACTCGCTTGGCGCCTTGCCAATCCCCACATGAAGGAGGACATTGGGCCAAGTCGCACACTAGCTACCACACTTGAGATGAGTAGTGGCATCTGAAGAATAGGTGTGAATGGTCTTCAGCTACCTGTTGGCATAAGCAGCATGTTGAGGATGTGGCTATTTCCCATGCTGTCAGCTTGTCAACGGTAGATAGTTTTCCTAACCAAGCTAGCCATAATATGAAGGAGTGCCTTGGAATGGTAGTCCTGTTCCATATAATTTTGTACCAAGGGACCATTGGTCCAATTGGATTAAGGAATAAATATCCACTCTTAATATTGTACTCCCCTGATGTCATATGAATCCATTGGAGTTGGTCAGGGTGGAGTGATTAGGCTGAATGTGTGTGGGGATGCAAATATCTGTCCATGGTGGATTGTTTGGTAACCGCCATGTGTTGTTGTCCACAATAAAGCATAGCTTGGCCATTATCAGGATACCAGAGCTTTTGATTTGTCTTGAAGAGAATAGGCTATCTAAAGGACCTGTGGGTAGCCAGAAGTCTGACCAGACAAAAATGGATAGGTCGTCTCCCGGTTTCCATCGAAAGCTGTTGCGCACTAGGAGTCTTAACTTTAGGAGCTTCTTCCAAGACCAAAAGCACATGGTTGGAGCTCATGACAACCAAAAGCTTTTTCCCTTCAATAATGTTGACTGCACCCATTCAGGCCATAGGCTTTGGTGTCCGCTCTTGCATAGGTGCCAAATATGCTTGATTTGTAGAGCCTTGTTCCATAGGTAAAGGTTAGGAATCCCTAGGCCACCGCATTTGAGGGGCTTGCAAATTTCTTCCCATCCGACTTTGGCTTTGGAAACTATATGAGGGTTTCCACTCCAAAGAAAGTTCCCGATTAGCTGCTCTACCTTAGCTATTATCTTCTTAGGTAGGAGGAATACAGACCTCCAGTAGACTTGCATAGAGAATAGGACCAATCTGACTAACTGAAGTCAACCTACATAGGATAGAAATTTCGAAGTACACATGGTGATGCATGCTATGATTCTATCCATCAAAACATCGCAATCCTCCATTTTAAGTTTAGCGGAGAGGAGAGGGACACCAAGGTATCGTATTGGGAGTTTGCCTTCTTGGTACTGGGTGACCTGTAAGATACTTTGCCTGACCCTAGAGTGGACGTTGGAGAAGAATATAAAGCTTCTAAAGCTGTTGGCTGCCAGACCGAAGAGTGCTTGGAACTGTTGGAGGGCATCTCTGATCAGGGATATGGATTCAACATTACCACTAGCAAATATCAGGAGGTCATCTGCAAAGCACAAGTGGGTGAGGCGCTCCGGTTTACATCTCCAGTGGGGAGAGCAAGCGGGGTTGGAAATGAGTCTTCGGAGTATAGTGGAGAGGACTTCCATGCCTACAACAAATAAGTATGAAGAAATTGGATCACCCTGCCTTAGACCTCGCCTGCTTGAGAAGTAGCCTACCAGTTCTCCATGGATATTGATGGAGAATTTTGTAGTGGAGATGCACTGCTCTATGAGATTACAGTAGTGGGTTGGGAATTGCATAGACCTCAATGCTTCAATTAAAAAGTCCCATCGTATGGTATCATAAGCCTTTTGGAGGTCGACCTTCAGTGTGCAACGGGGCGCTCCAATTTGCGTTTGATATCCGGCCATCAATTCCTGGGTGATGAGGATGTTGTCTTTGATCTTTCGTCTTGGGATGAATGCAGCTTGCTCTCTACCAATTAGTGAGGGTAATACCTTCTTAAGACGAGCAACAAGTACCTTGGACACTGCTTTGTAAAGCACATTACAACATGCTATGGGTCTAAACTCTCCTATGATGGTGGGGTTGGGGATTTTGGGGACTAATGTGAGTATGGTAGAGTTTAATTCTTTAAGTAGGTGCCCCAACTAAAGGAATTCCCTGATAGTAGATATGAGGTCTTTTCCTATTGTTCCCCATGTCTCCTTAAAAAAGAGAATTGTGTATCCATCTAGGCCCGAGGCCTTCTCATTTGCTTGGGAGAAGAATTCCCATTTGATTTCATCATCTGTGTACGGTGCTAGCATCTCTTCTTTTTGCTGATCATTGAGTTTCCATGTTACTAGGTTGGAGATCTCCTCTTTGTTGATTGGAGGGTACGTTTTGTTGTAGAGTTGTTGGAAGTAGGCAACTGCTAGATTCTTCACCTGTTCTTCGCCTATTGCTTCACTCCCATCCTCTCGGTTGATGCGGAAAATATGGCTCCTGTTGTGGTGGTTCCGCATGGATTTGTGAAAGAAGGAAGTGTTCTTATCTTCAAGGTTCAACCATTTTATCCTTGACTTTTGCTTGAAGAAACATTCTTCAGCGTTTCTCAATAGGTAGTACTCTAGAATGCAGTCCTTTCAACTTCCATTTGGGATGTGTTACTAGTGCTATGGATGTTGGACTGCAGCTGATGGAGGGTTTGCTTGGCTTCCTTTACATGGTTAGACAAGTTGGAGTAATTGGTATGATCGAGTTGTCTCAATTTCTCCTTGAGTAGTTTAAGCTTGCTTACTACTTAGAACATTTTGGATCCAACTATCTCTGTGCTCCATACATTGGATACTGTATCATTGAAACCTGCATTGTGTACCCAAAAATTGAAGAATTTGAAAGGTGTCTTCCTTACCTGCAGTGTGGAGTCAGTGTGTGATGGATAGGGAATGATCCAATAGGATAGGGGGAAGGAACTTGGCATGAGTGCTTGGGAATGTTTGCATCCAACTTTGGTTGATCATGACACGATCTAGTTTCCTCAAGATGGGGTTGTGGTCTTGTTGATTTGTCCATGTAAAGAAATCACCCATATATCTTAAGTCCTCTAGTTCGACCTTGGCCAGACATGCTTGGAATTCTACCACGGCAGGTGTCATTCGCCCTCGCCCACCTTGCTTCTCAAAGGAAGTTCGAGTTGTATTGAAGTCCCAAGAGCCAGCCACGGGATGGTAGAGAGAGTAAGGGAAATTTCTTCTAGGCATCTCCATAATTCCCTCCTATCGTTGTCATTATTAGCACCATAGATGAAGGTCACATTTAGGCTGGTATTGGTGCTGCAGTGAGTCGCTATGTAATGGGATATTTAATTTCTTTCCATAACAATGCGGATGTCCCACACTCTCAGTTGCCATGCTATCCAAATACGCTTGGGTGAGACCTGGTTGATAGCCATTTGCCAATGCGGACCGAAGCGTTGCTTTACCATTACCTCATTGGTGGTGTTCACTCTAGTTTCCAATATCCCTCTTGGGATATTCTATTTATCACACTCTTTTTTTATTTCTGCCGCTTTAAGAGGGTCGTTTAACCCTTTTACATTCCATGCTGCTATATGCATGGGTATGAGTGTGACAATGGAGACCTTGAGAAGCTAGGTGAAGGTGCGACACCTCTTCCTCTGTTTCTTCTTGCGTTTGCTAAAGGAGTTGGAGCCTTTGCTACCCTTGTTGCTGCTTCCAGGTGTTTTGGACACTATGTCAATTAGCTTGGACAGTGAGATGTTTTAATAAACGTTGTCCTCATTGTCCTCAGGTGCCACTGTGTTGTTCGCCTCGATAGGGGATGGTTTGGGGTTAGAGGAGCTACACGGCGGGTTGCTTGTCTTGGATGGTTCTTGGCTGTTCGATAGAATGGCTTGCGGCAAGGAGTCGTTGGCTTCTTTCATCTCCATGTCTTTACCTTCGGATGTGGGAGCCTAGTGGGGGCAGCCATGGAATGCCTCGCTCTTGGCTTGAGCTGGGCTACCCTTCATGCTGTCCAAGTGTGTTGCAGGTGTCGGGTGGTTAAGGCTAGGAGGTGGCTGATAGCCCTTAGAGGTATTCCCTTGGGAGGGGGTGTTTGTGGCTTCGTTCTATTTGGCCTTTTCGGTATGGGAAGGTTGCATCCTTGCTTCATCCCTTGGCGTGGGGGGGTTTGTGGAAGAGGGTGCAGTAGGTGTTTGGCACATGTATCCGAAAACCTTGCATTTGTTACAATGAGGTGGGATCCATTGGTAGTCAACGTTGACAATGGCTAAGGAACCATCAACTCTCTCCACTTCAATCTGCCTGACCAACCCCCTTCTTCCATCAAGCTCAACAAGGACGCATGCTTGGTTAGGGTGTTGCCTAGTGGCCGTGAAAGTGAGCCTACCCCACTCGTGATGTGGCCGATCCCTTCCGCAGTGAGGAGCTCGCATGGGATGCGGTTGAGAGTGATCCAAACTAAAACATGGGTGGGTTGTGGCTTGTCTAGCCTCATTCCTTTCCTCCACCGTTGAAGGATGAGGTAGCGTTTGGAGAAGAACCACACTCTCTCTAAGATGGGTGTGATATCTTTCTCCTTGTCAAACTGAAAATAGAAGAATCCATCAAGGTTGGCAAGGATGCTTTGGAGTCCATAGTCCTTCCACAGCTTGGTGGCTATAGCGTGAACTAGGGTGTATGGCATTTTGCGAACGATGAAGTACCCTACTAGTGTGGACTCCCAATAGGTGGCTCCTTCATCTTCAATGGATTGTGGAATTTTGACCTTGGGTATTTCAGAGGAGGTTGTTGGTGGGATGAACCGAAGGGGGAAGTCCGGTGGAGGTTGTGGGGTTCCTTGAAGGCAAGCTGTAGTTTTCCGACTGATTTTGGCTGGAAAAAGGGTGTGTGTGGTTGTTTGCGGAGTCCAAAGTGGTTTTGCCAGATAGGGAAAGGTTTTGGGAGTGGTTAATGTCAGATATGTGAAAGGGGATGTTATGTGTGGTCTTTAGAGAAGACAATATGTCAGGAGTGTTGGCTGTGGCAGTGGCACAAGACTCCAAATTTGCACTTTTGGGAAAGTCAGAGATGTCCTTTCCATGTGCTCGAAAAATTGCTTTTTCTTTTTCCTTAATGGGGCGCCTAGGACTTGGTGCATTTGTGGGGATATCCGATGGAAGTTTGGAGAGATGGTGAATAGCTTGGGTGCTCCGGTGGTCAGAGGAGCTTCTAGGTTCACCTTAGGGGTGGCAGGGGTCTTTCGGCAGCATTGTCGATGGAGGCTCGGGTGGGTGGGCAACTAAGTATTTGTTTCTCTAAGGTCGGGTAGTGTGTGTTGTTACCTAAAGGAAGTGGTCCTCTTTTTAGCTCTTTTTAATTCTTTTTGTAAATAATCCACTTTAGATTTTTGTACTATGCTATGGTGAAATCTAGTTACCTGGAGTAAAAAGCAATCTGTGGTTGTCAGAAGTAGTACACAAGCAGAGTACAGGGCCATTGCAAAAGGAGTTTGTGAAGTAATTTGGGTGCAAAGGTTACTACAAGATTTAAAGGTGCAAGTTAAAAGTGTTACAATATTTTGTAACAGTAAATCAGCTCTCAATATTGTTAATAATCTTATTCAAAATGACTGGATGAAGCATGTTAAACTTGACAGAAATTTCATAGGCTGTACTTGAGAATGGAGATATCAAATTGCATTATATTAATTCCAGGAATCAAGAAGCTGATGTTTTGACAAAGTCTTTGCCAAAGCAGTTATTCTTCGAAATGATTGGCAAGAGCTAGGAATGATGGATATCTATTCATTAGCTTGAGGGAGAGTGAAGTCAATATATATTTTATACATAGGCTGGTCAAGTTATCTAGGATAAGTGGTTTAGTTTAGGATATGCTACTATATTAGCTCTATCCCTTGCACAAAATCAAGAATATTACTCTTATCCAAGGGTACTATCTTATGTATATATTTCTTCATTTGTGAATGATAAAAATTGGAGGCTTTTTCCTTCAGGTTTTCCTTGGTTTGGTTAAGATTACCTCTTTAAACTAATCATAAATATTCAATATGGTTCAAACTAGGAATTTTCAAACCAAAATTTAGAGGGAAGAAAAAATATATATATTCGGTTTGGTTTGATTCATTTGCTAATTGGTTAAGTTTGGTCGGGTTTTTTTCCCATCCTAGCTACTTAGCCGACACAAAGGGAAGTCTAACTGGCATTTCCTAAAACTTTCTTTGTTATTCCTCCACCAACCCATTCCAATTCAACTTCACTAATTTGCCTAATGGGTTACTCTTTAGCACTAGCCTAAATCTCAAGTTACAACGATGCATGAAATGGGGCCTCATTAGGTAGGGCTATCCGTAAGAAACACTACATGAACACATCTGCACCTCATCTACAAGGTGAAACAAAGCCAACCTGACCTAATTGTCTCATATGTAGCTTGGTCAACAAGAAATTAGTCAAATCTGCTTAACCAAGTAAGTTGATCTCCAATGCTGTCATCAGTGAACCTAGCATATAGTGGAATTATGGCAGGATCAGAACTGCTGGTCAACTTTAGCCACCAATGTGCTGCTGGGGAAATGCTCACGTGCTTCCATGCACCAATGCCTTGGTGGAATGGCCTACTCACCAAGCACCACAATTTGGGGTTGTTAGGCCCACATGTGTGCAGAATACAATGGCACACTCCATTACACACCAGGGTAAGGTGGATCACAAAAGGAACACCGCCTCCACCAACCACCAGCGGCTCTAAATTAGAACTAAATAAGTAGGTGCACCATCTCATCCATTCGTGCCACCAACACAAAGTGCTCCACCTTTTTCACTTCTTTGTCAGCCCTGTCTTTATCTCTCTATCTTATATCTTTCATAAAAGCCATCAACTATTCCTCAGAAATCTCCCAAATAGGTGGCTTTTGATACCAATATGTCATAGGCCCAATTCTCAGATCTAGTTAAAGGACAGTTAACAGAAAAATCATTCATAAAGACCTTGTCTTTGTTTAGATTCCATCCTATCTTGGCAAAACCTATGGCAAAATTAGGGTTATGGTTTCATTAAAAGAGAACCCTTCGACCTCAAAAACTATAAAAATTAAAGACAATAACTTTCAGCTTGTTTTATTCTCATAATAACAGCTTATTTACATGAGTCTTGTGATGTAACTTGCCATAAATAAAGGATAATTATAAATATAATGGAATCTCCAAACTATAACCACAAATCTAGAATATAAAAATAAAATAACAAGAATAGAGAAAAATATTTCATTTCCTAATCTAAATATTCTAGAATCAAGATGCATGCAATGAAAATGAATCAGATATACTTTAATTACCAAGGAAAAAACAAGGGGATGTAGTGATTTTCCTTGAACATGGAAAATAGTTGCACAAGAATATCAAAATGTCAAAATTCCTTGTCAAATGAAAATCAAGAGTGGATTATTCTTTTTTTTTTCCCCTTTTTATGAAAATGATGAGTGAATTGGGCATAAATTGACATAAAAGTTGTTTATTGTACATGTTTCATCACACCTATGAACATGAAATACACTAATCTATACCAAGTTGAGCTCATAAGGAAGCACTTCTAATGTTCCAAATAACTCGATTAATTAACTACTTAAAATGAACTAATAGGATTTTTGACACAAGGGATAAAGAATATATCAAAACATATATATATATAATGATCCCACTAATGAGTGCACCCAACACTAGTTAGCAAGCCAAAGAAAAGAAATTCCCCACCTTTCTAATGCCAATCATACTTCACAAAAAAACATGTGTATGAAAAGGTGTAAACGTTTCTTCTTTTGGCTATAGTCCCAAGGGCATGTGTTAACTCATACACATAAATGCATAGATAGGGGGGGTTAGTCGGGGGGTGGAGAGAAAGAGAGAGAGAGACACACACACACACAGAGCACAAGAAGCTACCTCTGTTTCATTGGTAATCTTGCATTGTAAACTGAGATCCACTGTGTGGCAGGAACTCCTAATCGAACCTTCTTTTTAGGTTGCCCATCATCTTCTGCCTCAACACTCAACCTTCCTCGCTTCTGGCCAACTTGAGAAAACACCTGGTAATATTGCTACTTTCAATAGTTTGAAATTTTTAGCAAGCTCAAGGAAAAATCAGCACTCAAAAAATGTACCTTTTGAGCACCATCAATGTTTATTGGCCTTATAGATGGATTTGGCCCAATCAAATCATTGAACAATGATATTAGCTTCGAGTAATTGGGCTCCTCATCAAATTTCATATTTACCACAGTCTCGAGAAATTCTCTCAAAGAGGGTGGGCAGAAAGAACATAAATTTTCAATAGATGTGACCATCTTTTTCTTGCAAACTAAGAACGATTTATTGTCCCCCTGAAAAAGAAAGAGTTGAGTATCTTTAGTATTAAACGTTTCCTTTGCTGAGCAAGTAAATTTTCATTTAACAGAGGAAATATTTGTCAAGTGGGTAATCCCCTTTAAATTAAGTCATAAAAGCAGACCCTCTTACATAATTTCATCTAATGATTCACTACATCTAATCAATCCTCATTCACTTGTAAAGCAAAATATAGAAATGCTTTAATCGTTTGCACCACTGAATTTTTGGATGGACTAGCCCCACAAACTGACTTTATTCCTTTCACACCAAATACAAAACTAAAAAAGCCAACTGTGACGTGGTTTTATCAGTTATTAGCATTACCTGACATCCTTGCCACGGTAATCTGCCTCGGTGAAGAAAGATTAATGTATATGCAAGAGATTCTAGGTCATCTCTTCTACTGGCAGTTCTCCCCAAGTGGGCATGAACACTGGCATAGCGTACAGTGCCTCTAAAGAAATTGATACAAATGAGGAATCAATGAAAGTTAGAATCAGGATACAACAGAAAGTGGTCTTATGCATAAACAATGAAGAAAACTGTACCTAAACATATCAGGACGTTGATCATATACAACATGCCGCCCATTGTTGCCATCTCTCCACTTTGTTGCTGCATGATCAACAAGTTAGTATCACCACTAGTGAGCAATTTGATTGTATTAGCAACACAAATGAGATACAGATGTAAGAAGTTAGTTCTTACCTAAACCAAGGTCAACAAGATACAGCTTCTTCTCTTGAGGAGTAGAAGGCTGACCAAGTAAGAAGTTTTCAGGTTTCACGTCTCCATGCACATAACTAGCATCACAAAACCCATATTGAATAAAATAAGACAGCAAGTGCAAGAAATGTCCTAAAACTTTTGTAAACTAACAAAAAGACATTAAGGATGAAACAAGTACCCTCTAGCATGCATCCTCTCTAGAATAGACAAGGATTCAACTGCTATACAAGCAACCATTTCTGTGGATAGCCTGCATAGAAGAATCAATTTAGGAAACAAACAGAGGCATGAGACTGGCCAACCAAGGTAAGAGAATTCGGCAAAGAAATTATACTCTCAAGCCCAGGTGACTAAACTGCTTTTACTAAAAGTTTCAAATGAAAGATGATATTTACAAGAACTACAAAAGTGATAATGTAGCTATGGATCCACAAGATGAAACTACAAACTGCGAAAAATAAAGAGTAAATCTGAGAATCATATAGGAAAATACTAACGCCTGTCCTGATGTATTCCAAACATCCCATAAGCTAGGTCCTAACATGTCCATCACCTGAAAGTTATCAAAAGTAAAATAAAAAAAGAGTACAAATGCAGGTATGCAGACAGAATAATAAAAATCAATAAGGTTTCGTACCATAACATAATAGTCTCCTTGCCTGCCTTTGTAGTGTACTCGAGGTACTCCATGACTACCACCAAGAGCACTGAATATCAGAGAAACACAATCAGTTACAGGAGACCAAAATAAGCTAATCGCAACACCATGATGGAAATAGCACTTACTTGTATACTTGCCACTCATATGGAGGACCATAGCTACAGCCTTTGCTATTTCTGTGCTCAAATTTCAGTGCTACCTGAGCAGATTAAAAATTTATGCTGTCCTCAATATTCATTATGAAGTGGACATAATCTGCACCAATGGACTCATAAAGGTTTGTGTTAGAAACTTAAAATAAGTTGAGTTCTTACCTCCGTGGCTCCAGGACCTGATGTGCGATCGGTTCCACCACTTACACGACGACCAAGAAATACTTGACCAAATCCACCCTTCCCCAACTTCCGCTCTATCTTGTAAAATGGGGATCCTCCTACTTGAACCTGCATAAGGAAGAGCAACAAAGGTGATCACATAGAAGGTAACATTTCCACGTATCAATCTTTTGGTTGCGCCATCAGTAATACTTTAGAAAAAAAACTGAAACAACCAAAGCTTATCATTCAAAAAGACAAAATTCAGGAATTATTTCTAATGTTTGTATAGTAAAATTATTATTAGGGCCATTAGAAACACACACTAGGAAAACTATACATTCCTAAAGAAGAAAGCCATAAAAACAAAATTCCATACTTTCTTAATTTTTATCGGGAAAGCTAGCATATTTAGCCCCAAATACTATTCTTTTAGACTCTAATAACCAGAACATTTTAGAGACCATTACAATATTAGAGTGTATCGCTTGGGCTAGGCTGATTCCTCTCCCCACAGCCTCCTAGAAAGGGTAGTCGAGCTAGTCTGATTCTTTTTTTTTTTTCTTTCCCTAAAACTAAACCATAGGACACGCCAAAACACAATACAGACACTCCCCAATCTTACACTAACTACAGCAAAAGACAAGATCCTCAATAATCCATCAAGGAAAAAAATAATTTAAACTAATTCCGTCAAAACAGTACCGAATCCCTTTAATAAGCATGAGGAGATCATCAGATCAATAAATAAAAATAGAATTAACCAATAAAAAATATTAAACTATCAAACTGAAATAATAATCCAATGCCGAACACGTACTCGCTCTGGGAATGGAGCCGTACTCCCTTCTTCTTCCTGACCACCAGCCTTATTAGCACTCAAACCACCACTATCATCACCCATACCTGCAACACCACCACCACTTTCCCTCACTACTCTCGGTCCCCTCTCTCTCTCTGGAATTACAATGAATTCTTTCTCTCGCTTCTTATTCTTCTTCTCCTTCCTAATCTCTAACTCCAACTTCAAAGCCTTCTCTCTCGCAACCGCCGCACGTGTCTTCACGTAACCACCAACTTCGACGGAATCTGCCCGCGTCTTCTTCACTGCGCCACTGCCCCTGTGCGCACCTCTGCGAAGCTCGGGCATCGTGAGGAAAACCTGTTATAATAACCCATGCAACTAAAACAAGAAACTAATATTTTGATCATCATATAGCGTGTGCTCTGCGCAGGTGTTATAAAGTGTGTTTTGAGATAAGTTTTGTTCGTATATGAAATAGGTAGTGAGAAAAATAACCGATCTTTAAACGATTTGAATTCAGGACTTAGGGTTAGGGTTTGGAAATTTGATTTTTTTTTTTTTTTTTTTTGCGACCTAAGATAGGATAGGAAGGAGTCTACAGCAGCTTCTGCCTGGGTGTGCGCTGTAATGGAAGAGTCAGAGAGTTTTTTTTTTTTTTCAAATTCTTTGCCCGGACGCCATCTCAGCACACTAGCGGTTGTGTCGTATCCGACGAGGACAATCGTCCCCCTTAATATGGCCGAGGAAAAAAATTACTTTCTATTTTTCTAGGATTTTATCCGTATTATGTAAGGATAATGGCCTAGATACGTAAAAAATATAAATTTTTTACAATATTACATGGATAAGTTAAAAGGGAAAAAATATTATGTAAGTAGAATATAAAAAATACATATAATGCTTTCAATATAGAAAAACTTTGAACTGAAAATGTATACACTAGTACTACGTATATTTTCAATATAACATAAATATAATTAATAGGATCACGATTATAGAAATACCGTAAAAATCATACTAATAATTAAAAGTAATTATGAAATAAAATAAATACATGTAAAGTTATAATATAATCACTAATATCAATATTTTATTTTAACACATATAAAGTGACCGTGCACTAAAATGCTCTCTTGCTTCTCTTATGTTGTAATATGTTACAAAGTTATAAGTTTTAAGTGTATATATAAATTGCCTAATTATATAATTAGCACAACTTTTGAATAAATACAAATCATCTAAGGAATAATCCTTCATTTAAGTAAAAAATTTCCTCTTTAAGTGAAGGTCAAGATCATATGGCATAACCCCACCAATTAAGTTGTCGACAATATGTATATACTATGGTATCTTAAAGAAGTTCACTACGTAGAGATGCTCATCTATAAAACTCCATCTATTAGTTGTGATCTAAGAAAGATGATTAGTTACTAAATTTTTTGTTCCCTTATTATCCAAGATTTGCAAATCAAATTTTTGAAGTAATAAAATCCAACAAATAAGCCATAGTTTTGCATCAGGTTTGTTTAGTTAATACCTTAAGGCTGTACAATCGGTTTAAACCACCACTTTTGACCTAATAAGGTATAATCTCTTCTTATCACATGCAAACACTATTGTCAAAAGCTCCTTTACATAAGCATAATAAATTACTTGAAAGTTTTTGTCCCTTCTTTGATTTGGGACAAAGACCTATTGCTATCACTTGCATCACACATTAGCCTAAATAATAACCCCTAATCTAGTGCCACAGTTACTAAGGCTATTATCAATCTTTTCTTAAAAGTTTCAAGTACCTTAGCATACTCTTCGTTGAATATAAATGTTGCATCCTTTTCCAATAATATGGAAAGCGGATAAGAGATTTTTGAAAAATCCTTAATGAATCTTCTATAAACTCTACATAACCTAAAAAACTCCTTATGCCTTGTCAATTTTGATTCCTTTTTGAGAGATGATGTGCCCTAATGTAATTTTCTTGTACCAAAAATTTTCATTTCCCCCAATTGAGTACCAAATGTGTTTCCTTGCACCTTTTTCAAAACTAATGACAAGTCATTCAAGTATTCATCAAAATATACCCTCATGCACCGCCAAATCATTCATAAATACTTCTATGCCCTTCTCAATTATGATTGAGAAAATTGCCATCATGCATGTTTGGAAATTTTATAATAATTGACAATGGACTTTAAAATACAAAAGTAAGAAATAAACTAGATTGATTTTAGATAATTATAACAAATAGGAAGCAAAAATTAAAATTTCAATCTTAAGATGGCTAAATAGAATTTTCTAAATGTATATTTATATTCATAATATTTTATTTAATTTATATGTAAGTTTCCATTAAAAATAAAATAACTTGGTTTAGATAATTAAATTAGATAGTTAATATACGTACTAACTGAACCCATAATTAAAAATTTTCCTACCCTCATATATTTATTTTCGAGATATTTGTTACATGGAAATCAAAGGACTTCCTTTTATAGTGTCGTGGAACTAATGAGAGTAGATGTTAGGTTTTGTTTGTTTGCCGAGGTGAAAGTGAAAGTGTTAACCGAGCTTCTGCTAAGATGAAGGGGACATATCCGATTTGCAAAATGGCCCATTCAACCTTTGCATGCTAAGGATAAGAGTCAAGGCATCCTTTAAGTTGCAAAATGGCTTGCATGAGCTGAAGGTTATGAAAAGCAGGAAATTTGAGCTTGGTCGATAACATAAAGCTGAACATTATGAGCTGAGCCGCGATAAATAGTTTCATTACTCCAAAAGTTAACCCTAGCCTAGAGGTAGGTGAAAAGACTTACTGTGTACGCGTTCATCCTGTCATTTCTCATTTTCAAATTTTGTCTATATGTGCAGACCTATACATTTAATGCAACGGGCCACATGGTATGCTAAGGTTCGAGGCAATTGCAAGTATGAAATCATCTTAACTTTTCATTGTATCAGACGAAATGTGGTATAATCTCATAATACGTAGAAAAATGCATCTGTACTATTTAATTGCCTATATAAGCCACACAAAGGTCTACCTCTATACCTTTTGATCTCCTTGCATTCCTTCAACATTCAGAAATTGTCGTGCTTACTCAATCACACTCAAGATATCTATTTTCAAATTTTATCATCTTCTTGATCACTAAGTATGTTGAGCTCATCTTTTGATAGTCTTTTTGATGTCGTCCACAAGATAATCTCCAATGTAGTAAGATGCGAGACAAGGCCTTTAAACTAACCCCACGTGACAGCAACTATGGAGGAGGTGGTGGATAATGCGATCTTCAAGTTGTTCGAGGGGGAGAGCAATGAAGAAGTTGGGGGTGAAGAGTTGGCCCTTGATATCTATCCCAATGACAAAGAAGACTAAAAGCCCATCTGCCCATCTACCCATCATACAACCAACCATTGTCATTAAGGGTGGGACTTGCAGGTGTTAGAAGCGTTGTTGATGAGACTGACATATATGCGATCGCCCTATATTGTGAGCCACTTTAGAGCGGTTAGGTCATTTGAGCTCCACGCGCGTAAGAGCATGTTGCTCTAATGTTAGGGAAACCAATTCTCCCTATATTAGAGGTTTCTTAAGTTTGGGTTGTGGTTGCCTTTCCGTTTCTTCCAGAAGGAGTTTTTCTACTACCATTGCATCAACCATTGCTAGCTCATACCTAACACTTACACTCTGCTAGTGGGATTCAAGAGTCTCTACTAATCATATGATGCCCGACTTATAGTGCAGTTGTTTTTTTTTTTTTTTTTTTGGAGTAAAGAGGTCTAGGCCATCCCAAGGCTAGTTTTACATATCCAACCGACCTAGAGTGAAGCTAATGGATGGATTGGTGTCTTCGGTGCACTATTAGAAAGACAAATTCATTGTTGTGGAGAAGCCTAATGCACTAGACTTTTGGGTTACCTAGGTGAACCTAATAAGTATGAAGCCGATTAAGTTGATTCTACTCAATAAACATTGATTTGAGGTTGTCGAGTCTAATTTTTGAATTTTCCATTCCTAATCCGATCTAGACTAAACCATATGCTCATCTAATGCAGATCCTCGACTTGAGTTAGGAACTTCGTTTAATTTTTGGAGTCGCCACCCAACTATTGTTGGGAAAGATTGAATTAAGACTAAAGGAGCGGATTAGTCTTAATTTGGACTACTAGTCGTCGTGATTTCCTCTTCTCGTTTTTGTGAAAAGAGGAAAGGAAAACCAGAGTTTCTAAGTCCGGAGGCTAACCTATTAAAACCTTACGGTTACCACCTAGTCTCCTAAAATTATTCCTATATAGAAATGTCTTTTATTTTGTTTCTGTTACTTTTATTATGTTTTTTATTATTTTAAGAAAATGATTTTTTTATTTCATTTTATGGGTTGACCCGAATGGGTGCCTACGTACCTGCTAGTCAGGATCAAATAAGTTGTAGTTCGCTTTTCCCGAAAACTTTAAATGTGTTTGTGAATTTTAATGTGAAAATCTCTTTCGATTTATGTTTTTAACATTTTTGGGATTTTTCTAAAAAATCTAAACCTAAGCTTAGTAATTTGATCTTTTTTGAAAATAATTTTTGGGGAAAACATCAATTTTGGATTTATTTGAGAAAATGATTTTTCTAAGTGATAAAACTCATTTTTTTCTATTTTTATAATTTTTGAATTTTTATTAATTTTTTATTTTTGTAATTTTTTTTTGTAATTTTTATGATTTTTATTGATTTTTATAATTTTTGTTAAAAAATTTATCCTAAACTATTATCTATCCTTTTCTAAAACCTAAAGTTTTATTATTATTTTTCTAATATTTATATTATTTTCTACATTTTTATTATTTTTTATTATTTTTTAAATTATTAAATCCTAAAAAATAATTGAAATAAATAAACAAAATAAAAAAATCAGAAAATCCGGAAAATCCGACTTACCTGGATCCGGGTCGGTACGCGGGTCGGGTCGGTCGGGTCAAAGCGGGTCGGGTCGGATCGGTCGGACACGGTGGCAGGGAGTGCTCGTTCACGGTGTTCCAGCGGTCTTTTGCAACGGGTGAGGTGTCAAATCCTAGCTTTTCGAGGGTGCTGAATCCAATGGTGGTGGTGGTTCGCTCTCAGAGCGTCTCCTGGTGGCGGCTCAACTCCGATCGGTGATCGCGGTTTTAGGTTTCCTCCGATACTCTCCAATTTGCTTTCTTTTCTCACTTTCTCTCAATTGTGATATGTGATTTGGCTTCCTCCACTCCTCCTCTATTTATAGGCGTTCGAAATTGAGTTGGATAAGCTCAGATTTCCACCGATCGAAGCAAATCGGATCGACGGTTAAATAAACCAACTCCAATTCGTGTAAATCCTTTGATTTGTTGAGATTTGATTCCAATTGGATGATGTTTATCTCAATTCTATTAAAGATCTGTTGGATTTGTGCAAAAAATCGAATCGAAACGGCCGAAATTCGAATTTTTCCTTCACTGGCGATCTCAGACCCGAGGTAGGAGATGATCACGCGTCCGACGCGTGCTTTCCCTCCAGCCAATCAGAGCCTGCCACGTGTCCACAAAACGCGGAAACTGCTTCCCCCATGTTTCGAACTTGCGATCGAGCCCTCCTGCGCGCGCCTTAGGCCATGGTCCGGACCAGCTGGGCTAGCCCATTTTCCTGATTTTATTAATTTCGCAAATTGCATATATGCAATGCGATTTTTTTTTTTATTTTTTTGTATTTTTTGAAATTTCAAAAATTTGTAAAGATTATTTATTATTCATTATTGTCATTTCTGAAATCATTTTTCAAAATTGATGTGTTTTCCTATTTATTTTTATTTTTTGAATATTTTTATTATTTATGCTAAATTAGGAAAAAAATTGGAAAAATTAAAAATTGATTATCATTGATTATTATTCATTCCTAGGGCAAAAATGGGGTGTTTACAGAGGTGCTTCTTTGGGCTCTTAAGCAAAACAGAAGGCCCTTTGATAGCCCCAACTTGGTCCAAGCATTTGGGGGAATAGATATGCATTCACTCGAAGGCTTGAACATCGGAGGCGATGCCACAAATGATTAGGGTACAAGTAAGGGTGGAAGTCTAGGGTATGTTAGCTTAAGGGTGATCTCATGGGCTACAACTTGAAGGTGTCTGTGGTAAATTTCAATTTTTCTTTTCTATTTAGTTGACTTTACTTTCCCCTATAGAAATGATACCATCCAAGAAGGCACATTTGTTTGACCATGCTGCCTCACTAATCTGTGCATAACAGACATGAGCAACAAGATGATAAGAAGTCTAGGGCAGCGGCACTTAGTGTTAGGAGGCCCTCCTTTAGGGGAATTGTCATCTGAGGCTCAAACGCTCCTTGGCAGACTAGCACAGTTGTGGCTACACCTCAGCATTTGACTTTAAAGCATCGTCATAAGTTGCATCTAAAGAGTATCTAATCCGATGGGGTTATCTCTATACCGGATGATGCAAAAGCGCAATTTGCCGCTTCTAGGGGAAGCAAGAACACAATTGTAGAGCGCTATAAAAAACAGTGCTACGTTGTCTAACATTTACAAGAGGAGCACCCAGGTACTAGCAATCTCTCAAGGCCTTACAACCCCTCGCCTTCTAGCTTTGTCGTATCATGGGGCTCGAATGGGAGAGTAGGTCATCGAGACCTGTTTGAGGGTATCTAAACCCCTAAGAGTGAGGTAAAGTCAAGGTCCTAGCGATTGAAATGTCAGCTTCAAATCTTCACTCCTTCTTCTTTACTCATCTTATCGAGGTATAAGTTCTTTTTTGTTCCTACAATCTTCCTGTCTTATTCTTTTAATGCATGTCCTTATAACTGGATTCTTCATGTAGATGGTGAAGGCCACTTATGGGGTTATGTTCGCATGTGCCGAGGGAGAATGGTCGGTACATCAACAAAATGTAGATTGTCAACACTATTTTCAGTTATTCTCGAGGCAACATGATTGTTATGACTTAAACTTATAGAAACGATTGGCAGTTGAGGTTAAGCTAAAGGAGGTGCGAGAGGAACTGAAGGTGGTGAGGGAGATTGCCACCACAAAGTTGGTGATGCTAAGGATAGGACCTGAAGGAGCACGTCCAACCTGTCTAATTCGCTATAAGAGCTAAGTAAAGCAAACAGCTGAGTTATCTCTCTCAAGGAAGAGGTTTGGGGTTTATAGGAGTGAGACTCGTACCTCACCTTTAAGCTACAATAGGAGAAGGACATTGTTGAGGACTTCAAGCGAGACTTAGATTTAGCTTAGCAATGCTTCGAGGTTAGCATTGTGGAGGAGGTGAAGTTGAAGAAACATGTCTAAGATCTTGAGAAGCTACTAGCTGATCGGGATTCGAGGATCTGTGATCTGGAGGAGAATGAGTGGATAACTTAAGATCAATGCTATGCAAAGATTCAATCTTATGATGAGTATGCAAATGAGCTAGTTTGGGTGATGGAGGGGGGCTAGAGGATCATAAAGCATTAGATCGGTGAGAGGGATTCGTCATTTGATCTCTTCTGGCTAAAAAAAAAAAATGCAAGAGCTAAATACCCCTTTGGAGGAGAAGGAGGAGCTTGACCAAGCTGTGATTGGGGAAGGAGGATAGTCGTCGAATGAAGATATTCCTCAACTGTCGATAGTAGTGCTTACTAAAGATACTCCTCTTTCTCCTCCTACCAACGAGGTTGAAGAGATTCCTCCTCCTCTATCGTAGGAAGAAGTGTCTTTGCCTTCGAGAGTTGAAGAAGCTCCTCAATCGCTTGACCTTCCACCATCATCAACCCTAGCGGTGGAACCTATAGGATAAACAACTTTTTTTGTTTTCCTTCCATTTTTTTTTTTTGCATTCTATATGATGGTCGAAACGCTGGCTAGATGCCTTATATATAGATGATGATTAATGAATTTCTTTTTGTATATGCTTCTTTCCTAATTTTATTTCCATTATTAATTATACTATAGTAGTTATAATTCCTTCTTTCATATGTTATAATGTAAAATCCATAAACTTAAATGTAATAGGTCGAACTAACTGTTATAATTTAACATTTGTGCACTCAAGTATATTAGGTCAGACTAATCATTTTAATTCTTAATCTATATACCCAAGTTTATTAGGTCGGACGAATTGTTGTAATTTAAAATTCGTGCGTTCAAGTATATTAGGAGGGACGATAAAAGCACTTTCATTGAATATGTGAACTAACTAAAGTAAGTCGGTCTAATAGGTGTAACTGCTAAGACGATAATAAAACTTTTATTGAATATGTGAACTAACTAAAGTAGGTTGGTCTAATTGGTGCAGTAGCTTGGATGATTAAAGAACTTTCATTAAATACATGAACCAATTAAAGTAGGTTGGTCTAATCATTTTAATTTAAAATCCATGAACTCAAGTATATTAGGTCAGTCTGATTGTGTAGTCGTTTAAAAGATTAGTAGAACTTTCATTGAATACATAACACAAAGTATATTAGGTCGGTCTAATTGGTGTAGCTACTCGGATGATTAGTAGAACTTTCATTGAATACGTAAACCAACTAAAGTAGGTCAAGTTGATAGGTGCAGCTGTTTGGATAATTAGCAAGGTATTTTAATGTTCGTTACTTCCATAAATGGATGGAGACACTAAATCTTTCTCATTTCAAACTTCTGCTCACTTTATTGCACATTTTCTAACTATAGACACCATTTATAATAGTATAGACACTTGTATGGCTATTTCCCCTCTATTTTCCCTACCAAACTCTCCCTCCCTCTCCTCATTTAGTAGAACACATCTAACCCTTTACTTTCTTTTCTTTATTGTATCTAACTTTCTCTTCTTCTTTTTGCCCCTTCTCTAGTATGAATTATATTCCCAACACCCCCCTCGCCCCTAAAAAAAAAAACTTAAAAAATCCATAACTTTCTCACATCAAATCCAAATAAAAAATCGTAAGTACCACTATGATCCTTAGAAAGAGTGCTTTGTATTAAGACCACATTTGTTAGGTGAGTGGGAACTTGATGTTTTACTATATTGTTTATATTTCCTTACTTGAAAAATTCCTATATATTTATGTATGTTGCATGTCTGCAGTTGTGCTTGGTTTTGTAATTATGCTGTATATTTGCTGAGGGCATATTCTAGTATATTGACATGTGTGTGAAATGTTTGTGTTATGTCTTACGTAGGTATAGGATTGTGTGTTTGACCATTGAGGAAAAAAAAAATGAAAGGCATTTATTGTGTATTACTTTACAATGTATGTTGAGTAGTACCAAAGTATGTGAAATGTGGTAGTTGTATAGGTTTAGAAGTTGTTGGAAATGATGTTTGCTTTAAATGGAAATGATGGGCCTAATTTTGAGAATGCATTAGTGAAGAAGTTGAAGATGAAGAGGAATTCGAACTATACTGAATCCTTACACAAGATTTGTAGAGGCATTGGAGTCAATTCAACTATGTTTTGTGTTGAGATACTACATAGACATCCACACTACTTCCATAGAGGGGTGACATACAAGTTAATACCAATTATAGGCAATGATGATGTAGAGAATGTGATCAAAATGGTTACAGCTTTTGAGGAGGAGTGGATACAAGAATTGGATGTTCAAATTTATGAACAATTGCAAAATCTGATTGAATAAGGGGAGGCCTTCAAAACCAATACCTCATCGCCTAGACATAAGGAAGGGCCAAGCATGATGAATTCACTAATATGTGATGAAATGACTTTTATGCTAGCCGATGAATGTTTGTGAAATGAATAAAGCTCTAATGATCCAGAATTAAATTATTTCCTTTACTCTTCAATAAAAAACGATATTGTAGTTGAGCACTTTACAATGTACAAAGAGTGTTTTGTCAGAAATGCTTTAAATGACATGCATGCCACACATTCACCACTGCACATGCATGCAATCTAGGTTGATATATTTCAAGAAGTGAGTTGTTTGGGTGACAACAAACCCAAGGATGCCATTCCATTTTTCAATGTTGGGGGAGATAGTGGTTACATCACCTTCGAAGAAAATAAGGTCGCTATGTATAGAGACTTTAACAATAGTAATGACCTTAGGAAGGGAATGACATTCAATAGTAAGTAAGAGCTATTACAAGCTGTGAAGATGTGTCATATAAAGAATCACTGTAACTTTGTCGTTAAAGAATTGAATCGGACCTTATGACCAATTTTTTATGCCAATAAAAATAATTGTTGTAAGTAGAGGCTTCGAGCTTGTAAGAAGAAGTTAAAAGGCCTTTTCATCATCAAAATCCTTTAGGGACCTCATACATGCACAAACACTATGATATATCAAGATTATTTGAGGTTAGATTCAAATATGATGGCTAGAATCTTCATTGAATATGTGAGAGAAAACCCAGATATAAAGGTTGTTGACCTCAATTCTATAATTGAAGCTAATTTCAGGTGTACAATCTCCTTGAGGAGAGTGTGGAATACAAAAAGAAAAGCTATCGAAGCTGTGTACAGTGATTGGGACAAATTGTACAATGAATTGTTGAAACTCCTAAATGCAATCTACATTAATAATCTTGGAACACAGGTCGAATGGGATTGGCATGATTCAATAGTTGTTGGGTAGGGCATATTGAAATGGGTCTTTTGGACATTCGTATCGCGTGTTGAGGCATTCAAGTACTACAAACCTGCACTTAGTGTCGATGGTACTTTCTTATATAGGAAGTACACTCATAAGTTATTGATTGCATGTGGCATAGATGGAAACAACTGCATTATTCTCCTTACATTTGCCTTAGTGGAAAACAAATTGTTGGGGACATAGGGATGGTTTCTTCAAAAGATAAAGGAGCATGTTATAGGTAATCTTTAAGAAACCATTTGTCTCATTTTTTATAGATATGCTAGTATCAATAGTGTAGTTGAGATATAAGACAATGGATAAAGGCTTCCCTTTACAGTGTGGCGCTTTTGCCTATGCTATGTTGTAAGTAACTTCAACACCACTCATAAGAATTTGCAATGCAGAAAATGGGTGATGGTTGCTAGGATGAAGGCATAACCTCATAAGTTTCAACATTACATGAACCTACTTGGATAAATAAAGCTCGATGCCCTTGCATGGTTTAATGGTATCCTATTGGACCAATGGACACTTGCATATGATGGAGGGCATCGTTTTGGGTACATGACTTCAAATATTATGGGAAGTTACAATTTTTTTTTGAAAAAGGCAAGAGGTTTACTTGTGATTGCGCTAGTAAAAAAAATATTCTACAATTGCATCAAATATTGGGATATAATGACCAAAGATGTGCATAAAAGAATTGCAGTAGATCAAGTCTTCACAAGTATGCTAATGAAAAAAAAAAGGAAAAGAAAAATAGAGACACAAGGCTAATGCCCAAAGGTCATTAGGTTCACCAGACCCAATCAAATATTCAAGGTCTTAATTGAGCCTCAACGCATGGCAAATGGGGTTAAAGGAGGAGTAAGGATGCAAACTGTAAACCTTAAGAATCAAATGTGCACATGTAATAAGTGGCAAATATATCAAATTCCATGTTCACATGCTATAGCTATAGAAGCATATTTAAGGCTTGACTGCTCATCGGTCATTAGAGATGGTCACTTCTATTAAAGCCACTTCTATCCCATTGGAGATGACTGGTGTTGGCTAGGGTGGACTTTCCACTCATTCGACTTGACATTGACAACCTCTAATGTGGAATAGGAAAGCCCAAATTGAAGCAATACCACATGGAGATGGACCTTAGAGATCCTTCGTCCAAAACTAGGTTTAGTAGGTGCAAAAGGAAAGGGCACAATAAGAGGAAGTGCCTAGAGAGAAATAATAATTTTATAGGGCTTATAACAAAAGAACTTCCTTCCTTCATTCATTAAACATTGTTTGTAATTTACTTTACATGATAACCTTCCCTTTGCTAACCAAATTTCAATTTCATGTCATAAGATAAATGGATCCAAAACCTTTTGATCCATCATTATTGATATAGCAGGCCGGGCATCAATCGTAATCTATTTGGCAAGGGTAGGTATTATATTTTATACGTCATGTTTTTACTTTCTAGCTAAATCTATCGATTTCTACAATTTATACTTCTATTTTTGCAGGAAGAATCTTAGCTAACAATTAGGCATTGTGAGTTATAATTATATCGTGATGAGGATGATATTTTGCTAAATCCTCACATATTACCTTATATAGAGCAGGGTAGGTTTATAGGACTAGCACGTTTTCCCTTCATTCAGTTGGATTGACATCTTCTTATAGCACTGGTGGAGAGGTGGAGGCCCAAGACACACACCTTTCACATGGCCCATAGTGAAGCTATTATGACTTTACAAGACGTTGAGGCCAACTTAGGTTACCAATTGATGGACAGGTCGTTATAAGTAGCACCGACCATGATTAGGCATTTGAGTGTGAGTGGCTACTTGGTGAGAGGCTAGAGGTAAAGCACATTAAGGGAGGATGGATTAACTTATCCTAGCTATAGCACAGATTTCATGTTTTGCATGCCCAAGCATTTGACAAGACAATTTGATGTCATACCCCATGCCTACATTTTGTAACTGTTGGGAGACTTTGTATTTACAAATAAATCAAGCAGCTTAGTCTATTGTATGTTCTTTCCACTCTTGAAGGACTTTGCCCTTATAGGGCAGTATAGTTAAGAATCTGTATGTTTAGCTTAGTTGTATCACTAGTTGTATTATGCATCCGTCTCCAATGTATATGGTATGGGGGGAGCAACGGTTCTTTTACAAGTGTGGGCATGGGATAGGTTTCCACATATAGCTCCCTTGAGCCATTACAAGGTTTCATTGGAGGATAGGAGGCCCTTGGTGTTTTGATGGAGGATAGCTTGAAATACTATGTAAGACCTCACACATGTTGTTAAAGCGTACAAAGATGCATTTGATTGCCAGAAGCCACAATAGGTGTGTTGTCTTTTTAATGTTTTTATATCCACAAGACATTACAAATTTTCATTAACTTGTGTGCGTTTATCATTAGGTTGTTTGGCAACCTTATCTCAAGGATCTAATCAATATATTGCCTTTGTTCAACCATGTAGGTAAAGGCATTTAGACAGCTCGGTTATCGTTGATATGATTTTATATTGTAGAGTAGCACTACCTAGATTGTGTCTGCCACTAGTTTAGTATGTTCCAACTAGTGCCTGTCTACGTTCATGAGGTTAGGCTAACACTTATTAGATAACACTGCATGCATCTTACATTACCCATTGGGAGGATCATTGCTTCTATAGAATCTTGTTGGAATATGTCGAGAGTGTACATCCAAACTACATCCAGTGGTACAAACGTGTCAACTGTAGCTATGTAAGGTGTACTAGAGTAATAATTAGACACTTGGTCAGAAAAACACTTGCAATATCACATTAACTATACTATATAGGGAATAAGTTGTACCAAAATGTTTTCTTTTGATTCTTTTAGGCTAACACCCTACACCATACACATATAGCATCCGATCTACCTTTAGTAATTTCAGTTGCCGACACTAGAGTACAACTATTTGAGCATCATGGTAGAGTTGTACTTTTTCTTGACATTTAGCACAAGCAACTACCAAAGGAGGAGGTTGTTACAGACCTAGAGTATGCACTTCCAGTAGATCTTGCACCTACACCACCATCGTGCAGTATGGTTAACAAAGCAAGAGTTAAAGGAGGAAAATAAAGTGATGAGCAGATCCATCATGCCCACACTCCTCTAAACATCATGAACAAGGACATCGTAAGTAGCTTAGCTTCCTTTACCAATTCGTTCATCATTCCTCATAGGCACTCTATTAGCAGCTTCATTCGTAACTCACCCACTTTATGAAGGTCACGTCACTATGGACTGGATATTGATGGCAGCTCATAACCTTTGGTACAATGGAGTCCATTTCCTCCACATGACTTTGACGAGCCCCCACAATTACCTACAACATAAGAGTCACAAGCTCTTCTTACTTTGGCTGTGAGACAAACTAAGCATAAATCTACAATGGCTAGAATCACTAAGCCATTTATTAAGAGTGAGAGTGGGATGAGATAGAGTTGTTTGTGATGCGTTTTTAGTATAATTTTTTCTTTATACAGAAAATGCATGCAATGCATACATTTTTAGTTCAAAATTTTCTTGTATTGAAAACACATACACTGCATGCGTTTCTAATACCTTATTCGCATAATATTTTTCTCCTTAATATATTTGAGTAATATTTTTTTAAAATAAATTTTTTTACATATATTGCCCTAAGGATAATAGGGAATTTTCTTGTAAAATTATCATGTTAACCCCTTCCATTCAAAGAAAGGTTAATTAGGATACTTCTATATATATCATCATTTAAATTTGAAAAATGTTTGTTAAACCGGATCTTAATTACAAAATGAATTATAAACGATATGGTAGCATTAATTACCTAACTTTATTTCAAAAATGAGAACAAAGTCTTGAAAATGAAAAAAAAAAATTAAATTCATTACAATTTTGTAATATATACTCACCATACCTATCATTGCTCTTTAAATTTTGATAATTTTATATGAAATTCCATTATTTAAAATTTGGAAAAAAAAAAGATATTAAGGAACTAAATATTTCACTTTTGATTATATGTTAACTTTAATTCATTTGTATCATAATTGTGTCACCACTAATATATATAATTTCAAAAATTTCTTGATCAATAGATGCGACACATTATACAAATAGCATAATTAAAATAGTTGCAACATTTACATTATTTAATGCGAAACAATACAACTCTTTACATTCGTCTAAATGAAGAATTGTTTAAAGGGAAATCACCTAATATTCACATTAAGAGTTATAGGCCGTTTGTTCATCTTTTTTTCATCCATTCAGTATTCATTTAGTATTTGTTTGAATATATATATTTTCTAAGAATCAGATTCCAAAATGATGAAAATAAAAATACATACATGCCCGTTACATCTTGACTACAATGACTAATTAAATTGCTAGTATTACACGAAATTACCACAGTTAATAGAGATTTCACTATGATAGTTAATCATGTAGAATTCAAATGTACTCAAGAAGAGGGAAATAATGAATCACAATGGAATCATGATAAGAGAATTGAAGATAAACAAAAAATAACAAAAGAAAAGGGCAACCATCTTTTACAACCCAAATCAAGTGCCTTTGTTATTCTAAGAGATTCGACCTTCTCAAGTAGACCAAAACGATCCAACATCTTCTTCCATTTTACCTCACAAACATAAACAAAGAAAAATAAATAGATTAAAACATAATTAAAGTAATAACCAAGTGAGGAAAGTTAGGGTTAAGGTTTATAACATAAACCTCTGAAGAAAAGCCATGGAGAGAGGAAATAAAGATTTAGAAAAGTAAGATGCATTTAACTTTTAAAACATTCCTAGGGCTAATGTGTTTAGCTAAGTTGCTTGGCTATAACTATATTATTGTTTACAAGTTATGCCAAGATAATAAAGTAGTTGATTCTTTATCATGCCAATTTAATTCTTCTCTTATGGCATTTTCTATGCCTTGTTCATCTTATTAATGAACTAAAACAAAAATATCATACCGTAGCAACTTTTATTCATTTGATTGATGACATGAATAGTAGCTAGATTGTGAAGTGGCTACTTACTTAGAAGAGTGGTCTCTTATATTACAAGTATAGACTATACTTAGTGCTTACATTGAAGCTTACTCCTAAGCTTTTGCATGAGTTTCATAGCATACCTACAACTAGATATTTTAACATGATGAAGATGTATAAACAATTAGCTACAATTTTTTATAGGGAAGGGATGAAACATGATGTGGAAGTATTTGCTTGTGTTTGTTTTATGTGTTAATAAATTAAGGACACCACAAGAAGACTTGTTGGCCTCTTATTTCCACTACCTATATTAGAAAGAGTATAGGAAGATGTTTCCATGGATGTTGTCACTTGTTTAGCAAAGCCCTGTGGTTATATGATCATAATGGTTGTTATTAACAGACTCTTCGAAAACCGTCACTTAGGAGCACTTGACTCATATTGTAACGCCCTAAAACTCAAGACGAGTACAACCCGCCTTGTATCCTCACTAGGTAAAAACACGCAAAGGCTTGGACTTTGTTAACTTCAAACGTCTACATTTAAATATTCATAATGATTAAGAAAATTATTCTCCACATACAAAAGATTGGGAGGAATATTTATCCTTAAATATAAATTATAATCAATTTCTTCGGATTATTATTATAGTGGAAGCATTTTACAACTCAAGTACTACAAAATATTAATTCCATTAAATTGAACATCAAATATCCACTTTTCTCTTCATTTGTCTACTACTTATCATAATAAACATATTCTACATTATTGTCAATATTCTAATTCATCTTTATTAAGGTCTTATCATATCCTATAACTTCTCCTATGGTACCTGCAACTAAGAAGGGTCCCACAAGAGGTGAGTTAAAGCTTAGCACAATGTATACCTACACGCATATACACATGTCATACTAGAAATATCAACATGAACATAATCCAACATCATATCCAAACACAATTTATTACCTTGCACATCATTTAGTCCAACACACAATGTAATCATCAAGCAACCCTTCCACACACACACACACACACATACAACAAATAGTACTCTTTTTTTATCCATGAGTCTACTCCATACATAGATAATATATATACTACAATGGGTACTCCTCATTGTCTATGAGTTTATGAGTCTTTTCACATCACATACATAAGATAATCCTAAATCTACTTAGATCACTTCGATACATGACTCCATTAGGGACAATGTCACATATCGATCATCGGGGTACTACCTCGAGAGCATTGACCCTCACTTAATTTCTTAAACCTAACCAAGCACGTCACACGCACAACAGTCATATTCATTTTTAATATTCATTTAGTTCACATACATCTCTAACCTAACATGTATAAGCAACAAACATAGTATACACATACCTAATATGCAAAAGTTGATCTCTTTACACTTCTATAGTCTCACAGTTTTCAAATCTATTCACATTCACAATTACATACATTTAAGATTGCAAGTGAATGAAATAGAATGAGATAATGAGTGTTTTGAATCAACATAGCCATTTAGATAATCACGCAGAGGGACACAAGTTAGAGCATGGTTATGCTAGTGGTTGTGTACCTTTCTATGGAATTTTGTCAATTCAGCACACTCAAGTACACAATGATATATGTGGCTGTATACTTTAACACGGTAGGGTACACAGTCGTGTACAATGGTCGTGCACCATTATGTGAACTTGTGCAATTTGATACACCTAAGTATATGGGCATTTCTAGTGATCGTGTACTAGTTTATACACATTTGTGTTTCAGCATAGACAGGTATATAAGTGTGTACCTGGCCATGTAGGGCATTGTTCCATCATGAATTCCTTTTCCAATTTGCTAATTGTTTCTCTAATCTAATTCTAGTGAATCTAAGCTTAATTGATTTGTAAGTTTGCTAATCTTAACACATTACAAGGAATTATACACTTACTTGATTGGAATTGCGATTAAGAAACCTGAATCGCCTTTTTCTAAATCCATTCCATCTCGCTTTTTATCCCAATTTCTATTCACACATCACTAGATTGTCTTGGATTAATGGATCTATTCTAATGCTTTACCATTAGATTGTTCCATCAGTCTTTGAGAGGGTTTCTATATTGTGTAATTGGGAATAAAAATGTAATTGAGGCGAGTCGTAATAGGATACTTGGTTCGATCGACCTAATAAGATTTAGGGTTGGGTTTTGGGGTTTAAAAAAAACTCGACTAGAAAACTCGACCTAATAATTTTTTAAATAATAAATTAATATTATAATTTATAATTAATATATTTTATTTTATTATTTTTATATTTTAAAATATTATATTTTTATATTTGATTTCTCTCTTCTTTCTATTACAAGTAGATTAATAATAAATTAAAGAAATGACATATGAAAATAAGTTGAAGTATACAAAAAAAGATTTAATTGCCGTTTGGGTTGTGATCGGGTTGAGTTCGAGGTGCTTCATTTGTTAGATGGGGTGGGGTTTAGGTTGGGTGAAAAAAAAAAAAAACCTTATTAGGTCAGGGCAAGTTTTGGACATGTAAATCCTTTGTCAGGTCGAGTTCAGGTTTCAATGAACCCATTCTCAAACTTGGCCCCTTTACATCTTTCATTGGGAAAAGGGTTAGAATAATAGGTGTTGGCCTATTTATATCACCTTGTTGAATGACTAGATTGCCCCCAATTCTTCAAGTTATTTACCCTCTTATATATATATAATTTCGAGTATTTACACACACTTTATTGCTACCAAAGTAGCCCATCTATTTTTACACATTGTTGTTAAGTTGCATAGGTTTCTCAAATTGATTATGTTAGATTGAGACATTGTTTTTGTGATTAAGTTTTGGAAAGAGCTTTTTCACTTGAGTGCTACAAAACTTTTTATGAGCAGTACATATCATCCTCAAAGTAATGGTCAGATAAAGATCCTTAATAGAGTGATACAATAGTGTTTAAGGGGGTATATCATGGAGACACTTGTAGAATGGGTTAAGTTTTTACCATAAGTAAAGTTTTCTTATTATACTTCATTTCATGATAGGGCTCAAATAAGACCATTTAAAGTGGTGTATGGTAAGAAACCTCTTATTATTTCACTTATATTCGTGGAACTTCTAATTGGATATAGTGGAACTATAATTGGTAGCTAGTGATGAAATTTTATGAGTGCCTAAAGACACTTTGAGTAAGGCACAAACTCATATAAAGAATTATGCAAATCAACATTGCTCAAATATGAGCTTTATTATGGGTGATATTGTGTTTATACCACTTTAATCCTACAAACAGATCCCTTTGACTCGTAATGGTCATCACAAGCTTGCTAAGAAATACTATAAGCCTTATTAGACTTTACGAAAGGTTGGCGACTGTGTATATGAGTTGAAACTTCTTGATTACTCTAAGATACATAACATGTTTCATGTGTTGGCTTTGAAATTAGCCTATGGGTTCACTTAACTTTCTCTAGACTTGCCACTAGAAGCCATTTAGAATCATACTATTATCACACCTTTGAGTGTGGTAGCTACATGGTCTATCATTAGACATGGTAAAGAGGTGCCTCAAAATTTGGTATCGTGACAAAGAGTAGCACCAAAGGACACATCATGGGAGGATCTTTTCATTTTTAGATAGCTATACCCACATTTCAACCTTAAGGACAAGTATCTATTTAAACTAAGGGAGGAAAATGTTGCAACTTGACCATAGAGACCATTTAATTTGCCAACATGGCACAAATATTACTATATTTAATAAAGATTTCACACTTTACATGTATGATAGTCATGTAAAATTCAAATGGACTCAAGAAGAGGGAAATAACTAAATCCGAACAAAATCATGATAGGAGAACTTAATATAAATAGAAAATAACAAAAGAAAAGGGCAACTGTCGCATACAATCCAAATAAAGTGCCTCGATTATTCTAGGAGATCCAGCCATCTCAAATAGGCCAAAACCATCCATCATCTTCTTCCATTTTACCTTACAAACATAAACAAAGAAAAATAAATAGATCATAACATAATCAAAGCAACAACTAAGTGACGAAATTTAGGGTTAGGGTTTATAGCTCATAATGTTAAGAAGAGCTAAAGAGAGAGAGGAAATAAATATTTTGAAGAGTAAGGGGCATTTTAACTTTGATAACGCTCCAAGGTTTACCATGTTTAACAGAGTTTAAGCCTAGGCCAATCTTTAAGCCTTAACATTACTTCTTCTTTCTTTTTTTTTTTTTTATAAAATTAAATACCTAACATATCAATAGAAATTTGAAATGATTTACCAAAAAATTTATTCTTTTTTACAAAAATATCAACCAATATCTCATTTTCTAATGCATGAAGTATATTTTTAAACTTTTTCTCCTAAAAGTATATGAACTTTTATTTCTTAATTCTCATTTCCCAATTATCATTCTCATTATAATTATAAAGATAAGATACAAATAAGATAGTTTTCGAAGCGTTAAATTTTAAATATATATAGATCAAATACAAATAAGATATAAAAAAAAAGAAATAAGACAACCCAACAGGTCTTATATTATATTTTTATATGATTAAACAATAGTATCATCTTATATTATAACAATTAACTTATGTTACATGCAATACATGATTTTTTTTTAAATTATTTATTATTAAAAAAATTACTTATAATATTTTTTCAATTAACATTATTATTATTATAAATATAGTATGAATATGATTGTTTAAATATATATATAATATATTATTTGTTGGTTTTATAAGACAATTGAGTGTCGATGGTCTTTCTCATATTTACATGAAATGATATATTAATCATAAAGAGTTACTACCCTTCAAATTATAAAAATGCAATATCATATATTACAAGTTGTGTTATTTCATATTAAGCTATATAAAGGTTACAATTCATCATGCAAAAATTGCAAACTCTTCATGATTAATTTTTTTCCATGAAAAATTTGTATCTTAGTTATGTAATTGAAAGAAAATAACTTTCAATAGCCAGGGAAGTTTAAGTGATAAATTGAAGTTTGTAAAAGGATAGATGATATTACTAATATAAACTTATGAGTAACAAAATTTTATAAGATTACCATGTTAATTGTGAAATGTTTTCATCAATAAGTATATTTTAAATAAATAACTACGTATAACTTAAGCTTTTACCTAGTTTCACATAAATATGGAGAAGACTATTTATATTGATATATAATCAACATATAATAGACAATGGAACAATAGTATTCCACCTGTATTCATAAAAATATATGAATATTTATGGTTACAATGTTAATGTAACAATTTTTAAGTAGATCTACTATTTTCTATAATATTGTGTATGCTTGAAAAGAAAACATCCATAGCAATGGGCTTCAAGTGGTTTTATAACAAAAAAGTTCATTGAAAAACAAAAAAGTTCCAAATATTATAAAGTTAAAAATGTAAAACAACCAAAACATGTTACTTGACTACCACCTAATTTAGCCTAGTAATTACCTAGGTTTCATTCACCTAAAATCAAGATGAATTTGAGGTTGAGTTACATAAGTAACAATATATTTAGGTCAATAAGCTCATTATAAGTTTAGATGTCCTAGAGTTAATCATGAGATGATTATATATGTAATCTATATTTTTACTTCAGCTCTTCATATATATTGAAACTTTATTTGACATTTATTTTTTATATTCAATTATGATAAGTTCCTTAGATTAATTAAGAGTACATTACAATTATTATAGGACAATAACTATGTCATCACACAATTGTAAGTATATGTTTGTTAGTTATTAGTAAAATCTTATAACTAAAGCCATGAGGATACCATAAGCTAATAAATGGGTGTGTGAGTACTTTGTTTTTTATGAAGCATATTATTATGTATCGCGTTGTTTTGAGTGTGGTAAGAGGTGGTAAAAGCATAAAGGAAGAATCTGGTAGAACCAGATTAAAAGACCTAGTATTTACTAGTTAAGTACAGTTTGGTAATATACTCGGATAAAAGAACTAGATTAGCTCTTAATATCAATGGTGAAAAACTTAAAAATGCTTCAAATATTTTTTTTATAATAAAATTGGATAAAAAGAAATTATTTTTATGGCTTAAGTTTTTATTCACAATAGGTATTTATCAACCAATAAGAACTTTTTTTTTTCTAAAAACTTAACAAAATGTTTTTAAAATGTTTGATGGGTATTTTCATAAGTTTATAATATGTGCTTAATGTACTAAATTTTTTCTAGTAAGAATATGATAGAAAGAGAAAGTCACAAGATATGCTGTGTTCTAGTATAGAAAGAATTTAGTTATATTTAGAATGTACATCTATCTATATCTATTCTACGGGAAAGTAGTGTTATGTGTATGACTAAAAGAAAGTTTTTCAAATTAAACAAACTATATTTTTTATCAAATCAAAATTTTTTAAATAAATTTTTTCTAGCCATTAATTAATTTATTTTCATACCTCTAAAATGAAGAAGAAATCAATTATTAGCCATTGCATATTATGATCCTTCTATTATTAGATGAACTCAACCACTATATAATGATGAGAAGACTAGAATCAAAGTAAGCAAGAGTTTGTAGAGAAATCATTGAATCACATGAAGTTGAGTATTGTTAGCAAGAAGTACTCTTGAGAGATTGAAGCTTGTGAGATATTCTATTAGGTAGAAGAGCTGAGGAAATTTTCGACTATTTTAAGTCTTTTAAAAAGAAGTTGCTCTAATGAGAGAGCTTAGTGTGAGTGTCTATTTCATTTAGTGATTTAAACTTAGGGACCTAGTGCAAAAAGTGAGTTTTATGTGAAGTGTTAGAGAGTTAGACTAGTGAGAGTCAGGAGAGCTCGAGGAGAATCGTCAGGTATATAAAAACAATAGCTTTTACTAGGTATTACTAGAGTTATCATGGTTGCAAAACTCATATATACTTGCTTTTGAAAAGAATAGTGGATTAACAACAGTTGAGCTAGTAGTGCTGGTAAGGAGAACGTAAATAGAAGGAGTCAAACCTCTATATATCTAGGCTTATCTCTCCCTCACTCTCTCTCTTTACTTTACTTTATATACTTTTATTTTACTGCTTTTTGTTTACTATGTTGTAACTTACATATCTAAGCATTACTCTCTAAGGCAAAACTAGGCAGATGCATATAATTCTAAATTAATCTAAAGTGTTTCCACATAACAAATTAATTAAGGGGTTAAATGAACTTGATCTTAAATTTAGTTACTGTCATGCCCCAAAAGAGGGCCTAGAAGTTTCCACTAAAATCATCATGGCACATGTGCACCCATTACATGATAATCGTCTTACAAGTTATAGATTGCAAGACTTTAAGTAAATAATTACATCTACGACTAATCCTAGTACATATAATTAGATAATAAAATATAACTATGAATCCCGTATCCCATGGTCAACTATGATTAGAAAGAATCGGTATCCCCTACCAACCAGTAAAATAGGATAAATCTTAGGTTTCACAACTTCAATTCTTATTCACATAGGGGTCCTAACATTTCATCTAAATAATCTATCCTTCATAATTCTTACTCTATTGTTCTAGTCTTTTAAAATTCTCAACTCTTCACATCTTATCCTATCCCGAGCTTTCGAAATCGCTACCTACAAAAAGAGTCTGTAGTGGGGTAAGTACACTATGGCTCAGTGAATGGGATGATAATACTTTCAATGCTACATACACACAAGCAATTTCAAATCAAGTTATCAAAACATATGCTATACATGAACAGCCATATGAATGCAATATCTCACGTGGTCTTCCAATAACCGACGTGAAGTCTAGGGTTAATGCCCCCTTTGACCTTGGGTTGGGGATTTTGAAGCCATCATCAGTGCTCGGGTCTTACTCACATCTTCATTACTCTTATCATTTATTTATTCTGTGTCTTAGCTTTAATGTTTTAGGCTCAGGTGCCTTAATACACTGAGCATTACACCCTCAAGAGATAGGTCGGACTTGGAATCGTTAAGGTGCGATAATCCCCTAATCACTTAGTTCACACTTGACGGAACAACGATCCTCTGATCACTTCCAGCGCATTCTGTAGCAGTGATGGCCTTCAATCTCATGCAATGTCTCGTGGAAATGCATGTCAAGTTTTAATCAAGTCCACTTCTTTAATTAATTGATTTAAGGTGACCAAACAACATATATGATCGCAACTAATTCTCATTTAAGGCAATGAAGAAGCTACCAATCATTTAAGTCTACCACTCCAAGAAAAATTAATAGGAACCTAGTGGAGTCTCATGAACTATCCATTACATTTGATTTTCATGCTTACCACAGCAAATAAGATCATGCATTTCATATCCCGAAATAAACAAGGAAATCAGACCTAGCGAATGGGAGCCATCTATCTATACATCAGGTTTTAGGTAATTTGGCACCTCTATGCCATTTGTCTTAAATGTCAAATCAACCACTCGAGATTGATTTACGATTATCATTCATGATACCTTTATGTCATCGCACTTCTCAAGTGCTCTGTTTTCATACTTCCGAGAGCCAACAAGGTCGTCTCGTATATCCCTTCTAATTCCTCAATACATCTATATATATATCTACACGCACATATATATATAGGTTTATAAACGTAGTTTTGCCTAAAGGACAATTTTGCTAGGCACCTCCCCTCGCTTACTTAAGAGGGCAAGAAAATAGAATTGTTAAGTTGAAAAATCAAAGTTATACTCATGATTTGTATGGTTATGTTCATGAGTGTATTCAATAAATATAATAGGAAAATAAGTTTGCCTAAGCATATGTACATATTCAAAAGTAAACTCTGATATGTATACATAATGATATTTATATAATCTATTCCAGCTATACATACCTACTCGGTAGCTATAGAGGGAAAAGTTAGGTTTATATATTTTGGTTTAGTTTGAAGAAAAAAATTTCAAATCGTGATATTAGACCTGTAGTAATAGCACTAGCAAGATGGTGCGAAGTGCTATCTACCCTAGCCCATTCTAATTTCTATATCAACACACTCATATTTATCTGTAATTTACCTAATTACTAGTTTCTCTATAACTTCTTTCCTAAACTCAATTAACCTCACTATATAACTCAAACTTAACAAAAATCGCATTCAATTGCAATTACAATAAAGCAAATGAATTCACATAAATAGCATATCAACACGCAACACAACATTATAGCATATCAACACACAACACAACATTATAGCATATCATTAAGTTTCCCACTCATCTGTTTATGGTTGTCATAATCCTAATCGTCATTAAGTGATCCCGACATGTGGTCTCTTCATTGAACACAATATCGAAGGATTGGCTACAGTGGCTCCACATAATTTCCCTTGGATTTTTTTATTTCCCATTAACTTTCACACACAGACACACTCACCTCCTTCACGCAATTCCCTTTTCCTCCTCAGTTTTACCTTTCCATTCTTTCTTCTCTCCTTTGTTGACATCTCCACCAGCAGTGCTTCCCATCCTCTCTACTGGTTTTCATCTTCACTCACGCTTCCATCACCATACATACATCTACCACTCTTTATACACATACATACCCACCTCCATTGTAATAACGTCATATTCATATGTACATGCAAGCTTCACCTACGTACATACACAAGATCAATACCTCCTTAACTTATTTTCCCGACTCTTCTTCTCCTTTCCTCACTCTTTTTCCGTCTTCAATTCTCACTTTCTCCTTCTTTCAACTTTCCTTTTCCCTTTTCCTTATTCTCTTCTTCCCTTTTGACTCCCTTACCATAACTTTCCCCTTGTTTCCTGATAAGGGCATATTTTACTCATAATTCATTAAGCAATTTGCGAGTATTCATTATTGATTTTAGAGAAATCACAAGGAAATGGTACATAATCATGTTTATTTTTACATTTCAGATGTTGGAGGACTTTGAGTTCAAAGCTTAATCAATTTGGAGAGATTGCATACAAATTGAAGCATGAAAAGATTGAAGGATGGCAAAGAAAAAAAAAAAAAAGAAAAGTTGCCGGCCTTCCATGAAACGCCGCCGGCCTTTATGGCCGGCTTAAATGAAGGCCGCTGGCCTTTATGGCCGGCTTAAATAAAGGCTGCCGGCCTTGGGCCGGTCTTGTTTTAATTGCATCTTCTCGCCTCCCCTTGCATATATATAGGTCCTAGGTCGATTTGTGGAGGAACCTTTGTCAAATTTTAGTGTTCTTAGAGTAGTTTTAACCTAGTTTTAAGGGAGAATTGTGAAGATCAAATCTTGGAGAAAACTTTGTGATCTTCGTGGAGATTATCATCCTTTGTGAAGGATTTGTGGAGTTCCTTTCAATTAAGGTATTATTTGTATTGTTGAATTGGTGATTTCTAAAATTTATTTCTTATATGCAATTCAAGCATTTGATCCAACCATTGAATATGATTTCTTTTACACGAATCTCCTTGAATCATAATCATGTCTTTATCTCCATGAATTGCTAAGTCTTTTCTTTGGGAAATTGGATGAAACCCTAGAATGTTAAAAGGATAATTGTAGCCATGTTATATGATTAGGAATTATTAGGATTATTCATGATTGCAATTCCTTTGATTTCAATTATAATTGGTCTTTGATTATAATTGTTAGAAATCCTTTTGATACGGGAGTTGATTAGGATTTGTTAGGAATTCTTAATTAGATTGATTATCAATACGGGAGTTGCGATAATTGGTTTAATTAGAGTTTATGGCAGGCGCAATGCAATGTTTCTTGTTAATTAATCACTAAGGGATTAGGGTTAATTGATTTAGGGCATTAGTTGTTTGTAACATCGGGAGGTGTATGAACATAATTTTGATTCCTTGGTTAATTGGAGACGCGGAAGCCGACTAATTGATTTAAGGTTAACATCCTTAAAAAGGATTTTCTAAACTCACTTGAATAACCTTATAACCACTAGTTGATATAACATGGTAGCAGTTTGATTAATGGATCTAGGGTGAATTCTAATTTCCCGCGTTCATAATTGATAGATTCTTCATAAAATTCTCCTTGTTTGCTTTAAGTTAAATTTTTAGCTTAGACATTTCAAGACCCCTTTTTAATCTCCTAGATATTGATAAGAATTGCCATAGATCTAGTACTCTATTGGTTCATCGAGGGATCGACAACCTTACTTTTCACCACTCTATTACTTGATACGACTAGTGCACTTGCTACAATTTACGCTCCCATTATATATATATGTTCTGAGCATATCATTTCCTTGCCAAGCTCCCTTCAACTCCTTGGACTTCTCCATTTTCCCACTTCTTCTTCTCATTCCTCTTCACTCTTCTCTAGCCCACACTTATGCATGTGTATATTTCAAATCTTCCCTTCTAATCCTCTATGTTTTTCTTCCTTTGTAGACATCTTCCATTTTCCTTTTTTACTTTATATCTCCTACTCGTCGAACCCCACTTACACACCTTACACCACACCACGCATATACACCAGCACATTCCCACACAATGCATACATAACTGCACTTTGCAATCCTCTTTTCTCCTATCTTATTTATAGACATAGCCTGCTAATAGTAGTATGACATTATAAAAGCATTCTTAACACAAGTGAATTATGTTAACAATTGCTTGGTTTGATTGCTATGTCCTGGTTCAGTTTCATTAAATATATGTTTGGTTTATACTCAATAATTATTAATTGCATTCATTGTATTGCATGAAAAGGACATACATGTTATATTTTATTCAAAGATTAAGATTTTTGGCTAAGTGAATCATTAGGTTTCAAAGAGATGCATTGCTAAAACCTAACCACTTCATGTGCTTTTAGCTAAGCTAGTTGCATGTTGGGGGGTTTTTTGGCCACTTTATGTGGTTTCAACTAGGTTTCCTAATTGTTTATCTATATATTTGATGATGTTAACTAGCTAGGTGACTAGTTAAGTTGGTGCTAGTTCCAATGTAAGCCATGTACATTAGTATGGAATATCATTGTGTAAGTGTCTGCAATTATTAGAGATAAGTAGGTAATCTTGTTACATTGGGTACCTACCCACACCTTTCTTATTTCTACATGCTAGGCTATGAGTATGATGTCTTGATACTCTGTACTAAATATTGAATTTGTACTCTAAGGTATACAACTATATGAAGTATAGGTTCCAAAGTATCCTATAACTACTATGTAAAATTTATTAAATGATATAATATATGTTGATAAATGAAAAATAAACTTGTATTTTTTCCAATCAAGAAAAAAATAAAATTGATACTATATTTATGTTGAAAAAAAGCAACTCAAATTAAACAGAAATCCTAAATCAAAAGCTTCCCGCCTCTTTATAGATGATAATTTTCATTCCAATTTGCTATAGATTTCATATGTTTGGTTTAATATCAAATAAACTTAAAATAATGAAGATTTAAAAAAAATCACTTTTTCAATATAACAAGTTTTACTACAAGTTCCATAGATTCTATTATAGGTTCCATAGGTTTTGTATATGAAAGAACTTGTAATATCATACATAATTACCTTTTTTTTTTTTTTTTTAACATCACATGAGTTTGAAAATTATGGGAACAATGGAAAAAATTACATGTTCCATTGAGTATCATATGCCCAAGAGATTCTATAGAGTAAAAGTTCTATGATGGTTTTAAGGTTTTTACAAGATAGGTTCTGGTTCTAAAATTTGGGAATCGGTATTTTACAAAATAAGATATGACTAGGACTTTATACCCTACTCACCACATACTTGCTTACCCCTAGCAATTGTGATGATATTCTATACTTGTATTTGATTTGAAGTTCAATGATTAATCAAATATGTTTGTAAATATGTTTATGTCATTTGTCGTTTTAACTAACTTATCTTAAATATAAGTTGAGGGGTTAGTAGTTATAACCTTAGGTATAGAAGATAGAGCTAATACATGAGCTTAGAGCTTGGGGCTAAAAATGAGTGTGAGGAAATTTAATGGTTTTGTTCTATGATGGTTTTATGAAAAACTCTATGTTATGTTTTGTAATATTAATGAACTCTTTAAGTAAGTGGCTTATACTGATATGTTGACCGAAGCATGATGATGCCTTAAGGTAATGTTTTAGTAAGATGCTTCTATAAGCTTATTGATAAGTGATGTTAATTTGTAGTTTTAGTTTGTGTCTAGTTCTAGTTTAGCCTTATCCTTGATTTGGAGATGACATAGCTACAACATTTCTTGAGCACCAAGTATAAGGAAGAAAGAGCACTAGGAAGTAAGGCGCTACATTATCCAAGATTGTTTTATCCATACGTTTAGTGATACTACACCTTTAAGGAGTTGTGAAATGGTGTCTCAATAAGCCATTCATTAGGAAAAGTCATTAAACTTAAATCATTAAATTCTAAAAGTTTATTAGTCTATACCTCTCTAACAAATTGCATAGCTTACTTCTCAATAATGCCACTCCTATTTCTCAAAAGTTAAATACAAAGCTTCTCATACATATCACACTTACCATTAGAAGAATCCTACAACTACCATATAAGTGATTGGAGCGGGATCTTATATATCTGTATGAGCACTGTATAATTGAGTTGCACCCATATCTTATGAGTAACTATACTAAGGCTAATCCCTTTTTGCTTCCCAATAATACAATGTTCATACACCTCCATCTTATCAACATACTTACCTAAAAGTAAACTTCTGGTATATAACAACATGCCATTCTCTCACATATGCTTAAGTTACACATGCTATAATTTTGTTGCATTTGGCCAAGTCATGGCAATGGAATTTGCATTAGGAGTCAAATTTTGGAATCTTAGATGGGAATTAGACTATTACATATAATGTTCACATAACAACAAGTGCATCCTTAGAAACTAGTAAGTCGGTTGAGACAATAACTATCCTACAATCCTTAGCACCTAGAGTACCAAGCAACAAAGGTTCTTTCTTATCTTGGCCACATGCCAAGAAAATAGAAAAATAGTAAAAGAGTAAATAAAATTAAAAAAATGAAAAATAGAAAATGAAAATTAGCAAACAAATAAAGATATATAAAAAGTAAAAAAAAAATTAAAATAAAATATTAAAAAAAACTAGAAAAATTATAAAAGGTTATTATGATTACCCTAAGGTTGGAGGTAGCTTGCAACCACCCATATGGAACAACTACACTAGGGCCTCTCTATTATTCTAAGCCTAGGTGGAAGCCAACAATGAACCCCACTAAATTTTATTAATGAAGTAGATAAGTAACTCTGGAGATGTGCAAGTAGATTAAACGGATAAACCTGACCCAACAAACTTTAGTCTGTAGGTTAAACAGGCTAATCTATTGTAGCACGATTAATAAATGAGCTAGAATTTACTAGTCCAGCCTAATCTATGTGAGTAGATGGGTTAAACAGGCTAGCTTACTAATCCAACCCATTTAGCTCATTTATATGTTTTTGAGGATTAGATGGGCTAACAACTCCCGTTTATTTCATTTATACATTTTAGTGGGTCAAATGGTTAATCCACCAACCCACTAACATATATTTTATTTTAATTTTCATCTAAAATATAGAATGAGTCCATTAATGAAAACATTTAATGGCAGAAGCAAAACTTAGAGAAAATTTCCTTAATCCTCTTCTATTATGCCAATTATCTACTATTACATCTCTATAAAAAAATGACAACAAAAATTATTGCATGCTACTGTTTGCTAGATTAATATGAATCAATCAATAAACATTAAAAACATTTGCTACAAATAAATTGCAACTCCTGCTTATCATCAAATGTTGCTACACATAACTTGTTATATTCCACATGGCATATGCTATCATAGTCCAATTTTGACAAATTTATTTGGTCATAGCCTTGATACTTGGAGTAATTAAATCACAATATGGACTAAAATATCATTCTAATAATAGAAATTATGTATAGCTAGACACACCAAAACTTGTTGACAATGGTTTTGCATTTGCATTAATGGTTGCTTTAATGTACATGTGGGTTTGCTTCACTAGATTTAAGCAATATTCATGCTTGAATGATCATAAAACTAAAGATTATAGCTTTTTTTTAATGCTGGAAAGTGGAAAGTCACAACCTCACAATACAAATCTATTCTATTTGGCTAGATAAAGACACTCTAATTAAACTACTAAAAATTTGTGGGGCAGATTCATCATATTTGAGAACACCAATTTTTTACTTTCTTTTTGCAAATGCCAATTACCTTTTTTTTTTTTAAATTATTATTATTTTTTTAGTAGAGATGTGTAAGTTGGTTAAATGGGCTAACTTAGCCTAACCGACTTTGGCTCGAGAGTTAAAAGGGCCAATCCATTTTGCCCTACTTAATAAATGAGCTAGATTTTGCTAAGCCAACCCAGCCCACATAGGCTGGTGGGTTAGATGGACTAACCTATCAGCTTGATCCATTGAACCCACTAACACATATAAGTAGGTTAAACAAGTTAAATGATTGATGAACTAACCCACTAGCATAAATTATATATATATCATTTAAAATACAAATGCCAAATGAGCATGAAGTGTCTTTTATGATCAATTTAATTTTTTTTTAATTATAAAGTGAATACCAATTCACACTTTAAATAAATATAAGTATGAAAAGCCAACTGATCATTACCTTCAAAATTTGTAACATCAAAATTCCAGCATATTTTCCTTTTAGATAGTTTGCAACAACACCATACCTAAAAAATCCAACAACTAAAAGTAATGTAATTTTATTATTATTAATTCCATGCCTTACTAGTTACTCTTACTGGTCAATAAAAAGCCATCATCATCTTGTCTTTTAGCCAATTTTTTTTAATTTATTAGTATTTTTAGTAGCTTATAAAATAATAATTCCGCTTTGTTATTTTGTTTCAACTCAGCCAGTTACTTTTGTTTCATCCATTATAATATTATTAGGTTAAGTGGGCCAACACAACTTGTCACAGGTTAACTCGCTTAAACCTACAAGTTAAATGGGCTATGTAAATTTGGCTTGCTTTTTAAATGGGCTAAAAAATGCAATCCAAACTCGTTTTTAAAACAAGTTAAGCGGATCGATCTATAAGTTATAACTCATTTGCATAGCTCTATTTTGAGGTAAGCTGGTCAATTCAGCCGTCAAAGGTTAATCCCCTTTGATTCACAAATTAAAAGGGTCAATCTTATTTTGCTCACTTTTTAAATGGACTAAAATATTAAATTAAACTCGCTTTTAAAATAGGTTAAATAAGTTAGCCCACAAACCGCAGCAAAACATTAAGTAATTTTATAAACAAATAGATATTAGCACACACTATAATGATGGAAAGATGTTATTTAGTGTATGATTTCATCTACAAAATTTGTATCTTATGTTTATGCTATGAATATGAAACTGGAAATAAAACCGAATTAAAACCATGTCTCCCTCTATTCTATGTTCGGCAAAGGAAAAAAATTAAGATGAGGTTCCCCGGCGTTAACCGCACCAAGACCACCCTTGGTCTATTTTACTGGAAAGGAAAATGAATATAAGTTATGATGCTCCTTGGACATATAAATATATAGGGAGGAAGAAGAAGTTCGGTCTCTGAAATCCAAATGACAATATCAGTAAAAATGCTTAAGTTCCTTGATTGAGGTGGTCGCCCGGAACGGTTTTATTTTTATTTTTTTTCTAGTATTTTATTTTATTTTATTTTTCAAAATTTTAATTCTTTAATATTTTATTTAATTAATATTCTGTTTCCTTTTTTACTTATTTTACTTTTCTAATTTTGTTTATTTGTCTTTTGTTTTTCTCTTTTTATTTTTTAGATTTTTTCATTTTCTTATAATTTTATTTACTTTTTTGTTATTATAGTATTTTATTAATAATAAGATAGTCCTGTCAGCAATCCATTAGTGCCATGTGTCAAATAATGTACCATATTAATATAATTTAACGGTGCTATAATAAAGGGTTGATAGAATTTGCTATTTAAAACTTTTTGCAAAATATTGATAATTTATTTTAATAAGTTAAAAATTCAATTTCCTGTTTTAACTTATCTTTAGACCTAATCCCTTTAATGTAGTTTTCCCTGAGCTAATATGACGAGATTATCATGAGTATCTCGCCAAATGTGAAAAGAATGATTCCGAGTGTTTACAGTGTAAAACCCCAAAATTCTTAGTGATAAGCCTACTTTGAGAGGTAAGAGATAATGTATGAGGAAACCATAGGGACAAAACATGCAAGTGGATAGCTTATTAATCGAGGGCCTAGCCAATTGCTTAAGGGGCTCCGTCAGGTGCCACAACGCTTCGGTCAACTGGAGTCGATCCCTCTTCCTCTATAAGTTGGCCATGGTATCTCAAAGTCCACGAAGTGCAAAAATGGCTCTTTACTATTGTAGAGCTCTGGTTGGTTGATATACAAATTCTACATGTCATGCATCAACCAAATATGTCTAGAACGACTAATATCCAATATGCGTTGAGTTTAACAATCATTAATAATGTCTCGCAGAGAAAGATGAAGTGTTCAAGCCATGCTTAATTAAGATTAATATTTTTGACTTAAAATATTAATATATATATAACAAAAAATATATCCACCTAATTCAGATTTTTAGTTAAGGTTGCCTAAAAAAAATGACAAATAGATTGATATCATACTTATTTAACAATATTCTTTATTGAAAATGCAATTTATAAGAATGCGGTTCCACATGTCATCTCAAATATGAATCTTATTTTGTTTTGTATGAAGGTATTACTAAGATAAGTGTATCAAAATACAACTATGTATTACTAGCAAAAAAAAAAAACTACATCCAAACAATTACTAGACATAGCCTTCGTCATCGAGACGACGATCATAAGTCTGGTTAACATATTCATCTGTCCATGAAAGGTTTACGTATAGTTTTTGTAAGGCTCGCCATTTACAAATTTGGTTAACATATTCATCATCAAGACGACGATTATAAAGTTTGGTTAATATATTCATAAATCCATGAAAGGTTTAGGGTTAGTTTTTGTAAGAGTCGCCATTTACGAGTTTCAGTCGGGCCTTTTGCGGTCTTCGTCTGATAACGCAGGCTAAGCAACCTTGCATGGCTGTATGCATCTTACAGGATATATTTCATTACATGCTGAGAGACCAAAAGCAAATTATGTTAACAAAGTTTCATTTTACGCTTCAGCAAATCTTTTTAGAAGTAAATTACCAAAGATAAAAAAAAAAGAAAAGGAAATCAAAATGGAAACCTTTAAGTAGTGTTTCATAATAAGATTTGAATCCACGAAGCAAGGTCATATATAGTAACCTTTTATAACTGCAACATAAGCCTAGGATCCATCACAGACAGATATTGCCAGGGTGGAAATAAAATTAAGCATTTCTAGTTTCTAACTCCATCAAAATGATCTGGATGAACCTTCTTCCAGTGTGCGTAGTATTGCGAACGCCTCTTTGTTGTTATGCAATAGCAAAACATACATAATTAGTGGCAAAAATTCAAGTTCTTATACAAACACACATAGGTCGATTTCTAGCAAGGTATTTCCTATGAAATATGAAATATTGTTCTCTGTATGTGTATGCTATCGATACCTAGTCCTAGACCTAGTTACCAATGGAAACCAACGTTCATGGAAAGATGACTGGTGTGAAATCATAAGCAAAAGAAATACAAGCAAGAGAGCTACACCCCACGGAGACCCTCCGGCTCGGTGGAACGACTCCTTCTCCGGCAAAGCGACGAAAAATGGAATCCGATGGCGACCCTCAGTGGACAGGAAGTGCAGGAGCAGCAGTAAGAATAAAGGACAGAGCATGAGGAATAATTTCACCTGTATGATCATGTCCTCGAACATGTATTCGTAACTGACGGACCATGACAAGCCCAGGACTAAAAAGAGTATGGAAATAAAGAGGCAAAGGGATAAAGGGAACGACAGGAAATCTAAGTAGTAAGAATAGTTGTTGTAGTAATACCTTGCCATTGTCGATATATCAAAAACACAAGCAGCAGCCCTCAGCGAAATGGCTTCTGATGGATGCTTTATTTATGTGAGGAGGTTGTTAAATAATTGAAAGAATATGAATGCGACAAGGAGCTGTATAACTAGTGCGTTTGAAGAATCGTTATCTTGTGTTATGTGGCTGTCAGAAAAGAAAAAAAAAAACTTTTTTATTTAACTTTTACTGAATCCAAAATGACATAGAGAATCTAATTTAGTTAAAAAGACAGAGGAAATATTTGACATTTCAATATGATAAAATAGAGTTGAGGTTCTAATATTGTACTTATATTTGAATAGAACAGATGTTTTACATGATTACATTTGAAACCAGGGATTATTCTCTTTACTGTTTTCATGATCGAATGCCATCTTTAGGAAAGTATTTTATTCGGGATCGAGCAACTTGTACACTTTTCTTTTTTTTTTTTTTTTTCTCTTAAAGATGCTTCTTTTGGGTGATCCATTGGGATACTACTCGGAAAAGAGCCAGAATTATTGATCGTGGAGATTCCTAAAGCCCTAATTAAAGAAGCAGGCCCTACATAACCACTTTGTGCAAACCGACCATAGAATAAACAAAAAGATGACCATACAAGAGGAAAGATGCTATATATTTTCTTTTCTTCCCCCAAGTATATATATATATATATATATATATATTTGAAATAGAAACAGGGTAAAGGAAAAAAGAGATTGATGGAGATTATTGACCTATATAGAAGATTTTTATTTTATTTGAATTATTATTTTATTTTTATGTTATTGAGAATTATTTTGTTAGATTTAATAAGATTAATTAGTTATTTTGTTTTTTTTTTATTATTCTTAGGTGGATAATTAATAGCCATTAGATCATGTTTTAATCATAAGGTTCATGATAGTCCTTACTTTTATATAAATAGTTTTATTCTTAGGTTTTGGACATAATGTCATTTTTTCAATAAAAAATTACATTTTCTTGAATTAGGTGTGATGCCTTTTTTCTCATTGTGTGATGTGAAACCATCATAAAAAAAAAAAATAGTATAGTGGTGTGAGGCTACTAAATTATCTACTTATTATTTCATTAATTTATCTTAGATTAGATTTAGGTAATTTTCTTTTACATATCTTTTGTTTGTTTGATTATCAAAGTGAAGCTTTCCATTAGTAAAATTTCCACTTTCGATTTCGACTATGGAAAGAATTAACAAGCTAGCATGCATGATGATGAGTAATCATATTTGGTCATGGAGTAAGTATAATTATGAGCAAAGAGGTTCAAGTTTCATTAAAGAAGTAAGAATATTAAGGGCAATTGGGGTCAAATTTCAAGACACATACTGGACATTGGTTAGATGTAAAAGATTAAAATTCAAGAACAAGTTTGAAATTCTTTCCTTTGAAGAACATTTCTTTTTATTACTTGTGATGAATTTCTTGGCATTCTTTATTGTAGTTTTTGTTTAATTTTCCACCTCACTACACATTGTTTTTTTTTTTTTTAACTCTAATTACTATTGTTTCCGTGTCTTACATTAATTTTGGTATCAAAGTAAATCATCTCATTGTCTTATGTCAAATTTAGTATCAAAACAAATCAACTTTTTGTCCTAAATCAAATTTTGGTATCCTAGCAAATCATCTCACTGTCCTACGCTAGCACCATAGATTTTAAGAAACCCCTTTGTGTTCTAAGTGCGAGAGAGTTTGAACTTGAGTTTAAAGAAAGAACCTTATATGCTTTAGTGGTTAAGGAAGTCGAGGAGTGTAACCTTGAGTCAGAGTTAGACATACTTGTAGAAGCGAAACCTTTACTTGAGGAGTTCAAAGACTTGACACTAGATGAGCTTCCAAATAGGTTACCACTCATGCATAACATACTGCACGTTATAAACTTAGTTCCTAGATTAGCATTACTTAACCTACCCCATTATAGGATGAATCTTACTAAGCATGCAAAGTTAAAGAGATAAGTAGATGGTTTGTTGCAAAAGCGTTTTATTAGGAAGAGACTTAGTCTATGTGTTGTATCTACACTCCTTACTCTTAAGAAAGATGGAAGTTAGGAATTTGTATAAACTCATGGGCCATTAACAAGATCACCACCAAGTATAGGTTCCCAATTCTTAGGTTAGATGACATGCTAGATTTACTCTTAGGGTCTAAGTGGTTTTCCAAGATTGTGGTGTATGGTAGAATTAGAATATTATTTGAATATTAAAATGAGAATGTTGTACATATATCTAGAAATATTCTTAAAGTTGATTTGATGAAGATTTTTAAGAGGGAAAGAAATAGGGTTAAGGACATGCTTATGGATTATCCTAGTAGAATTTCCTTAACATATGATTTGTAGACATCAATAACTATTGATGGATATACATTTGTAACTTGACATTTCATTGATAAAAATTAGGTCTTACAAAAGAGGATTTTGAGTTTTGCATATATACCACCTTCACATAAAGGTGTTGCATTGATTGAGAGAGCAATGACTTTGTTAACTAATTCGAGTATTGAAAATAAATTATTTTGTATGACCTTAGATAATACTCCTTCTAACGATCTTTTTGTGAGTTTATTGAAAGCACAACTAAATGTGTGAGTGTACTTTTGGTTTCAAGCATTTATTTTCATATTTGATGTTGTGTACATATTCTTAATTCAATTGTCCATGAAGGTTTAAAAGAGATTGATAGTGTTGTAGATAAGGTGAGAATAAGTGTGAAGTATGTGAAGGGTTCTCAAACAAGAAAGTTAGGTTATGAGTTTAGATTTTTATATACAATTAATAAATGGATTATGTCACGACTTAAGGTTTTTTAGATACAAACCCGTTTAAATACAAATATGAGACACAACATGGTTACACAAATTGCTAACCGTAGTCAACTCTAATGTCACAATGACTCTTTACTCTATCTCACTTAGTTTATAGCTAATTGCATAAATCTATACTTGAAAGTAACATCTCAAAACTTTGAAGGTTACAAAATAGTCAACCATAATGACACAATCACTCATTGCTCTATCTTACTTAGTTTATCTTCAAGCTAATAACACAAAACTATAGTGAAAAGTAACCTCTCATAAACAAATACAACTTTAGAAATGAAGTATTATGTCATGAGGAAAAAAGAAACAAATGTTTATTTTCGACAAGATTCGTGCTATAACAAAATAAATTAAAATTATCACCGATTGCTTCATAATGTAATTCTTTTATTCATGTATATATTTTTGTTATCATGTGTATGTGTGTATGTTTGTTCCTACTTTAGCCTTATATTTATGATACATTAGCAATCTTTAATATTTAGCTTTAATTCTCTAATCTTGTTGAAAAATATTTCTATTCCATTTTTCTTTTGTAATTTTGAATAATGCAATATTTGCTAGATGTATTTAATGTTGATAATCTTTTCATAATGCTTCATAATATTGCCTTACTAAACATTGAGTAAATAATTTTCTTTCCTTTAATATGCATGCTTTTGACTAATTAGATAAAGATAATCATTCTCATGGTATTAAAAACCAACTTTAGTAGAGCAAGTTAAATATATTTAACCAATAGAGGTGGGTCTTGAATTTCTTTTATCTCACATATCCTGTAAACTTCAAAATTTCTAAACTTTGTATTTGGATTTGCTTTTTCCTATATTTAGAATATCTCATTCTGACTTATTCTATTGGTCGAAAAGTTCTTTTAATCTATTTCATATCATTCATACTTTGTTTCAATATCTGTACTTGAATTATATGCTTCCAAAACTTTCAAGAAATTCAAAGACATTCTTATTCATGTCAAATCACACTTGTTTCCAAACATTTTATTCATTTCAATACTTATTTCTATACACTTAAATAGAGATATTAGCATTGTAACATAATATACCTTTTTTGTTGACCATTTTGGAATTTTTGATAGTTTCTTAATATTATTTTGTTATCACTATTTCTAATATTCTCCCATTTCAACATTACTTTGTTATTATCAAAACTATTTTATCATTAATCTGAACACCTTCACATGCCAAACAGTTGTGTATCTCATGTGCTCTTACTTTTTTGTGACTATGCCTATTGTACTGGCATGTTAGCCCATGTGCCTATGTACTCATTTCTTTTGCATACTAAACTTAGGCCACCATTTATTTTACGTATCATACCTAAGCAACTTGCATACCTTTAGATAGATTTAGTTGCTTGTGTAAGTTGTGTTCTTTTGACACTTTTAATGTGTTTAAAAAAAAATGTGAATTATATTTTTTTTATCAAGCCTGAATTTTGGAATTTTTTTTTTCATTTTAATCCTTTAATTCATAAAGCATTAAAGGATTACAAGAAAATTATTTTTATAAGAATGGAGTAGCCATCAACAAAAAGTTGAAAAAATAAAAATAAAAATTAGCTAGGTATTTCGATTTTAATTTTTGAAAGCATTGACCATTGAAAGCCAAGATTCAAAGGTTTGAGGAGTTTTTGTTTAAAGCTAATAGCTACCAAATAAAATTATTCAAAAATAAGAGGATTAGAAAATTTTTATGAACTAGATACGCATAAAAAAGGAAATAATGATCTTTATTTATTTATTTACTTCTTTTCTTTTAATTTTTTTATATAAAGAAAAAGTTGAGTTAAAAAAAAAGAACAGAAAACCAAAAAAAGGTTTTTTTTTTTTAACTACATTTGTTGGTACCTTTTATGTTATTTTTTCCAAAATAGTTTTTTATTATTATAATTATTATTTTAAAAAAACTATTATTAAGATTAAACCATAGAAAGAATTTTTTTTTAATTTTTAATTGATTTTTTAAATAAAAACTCATTAAAATTAATTGAATTAAATAAAACAAAAGAGGGATAAAAGCATACTTGGACATGTGCATGGATTAGGATTCTAAATCGAACATGGATCTAGGTCATGTTGTCAAGTTGAATGTTGAAGCAAATGGTAGAACTTCTTTGTTTAATAATGGTATTTGTTGAACTAAAAAAATGCTTTGAATTGATTCTTTTGGGTTTTCTTGATTGATTAGTAATAGTAGCAAAGTAGTAAAATTGAGGTGGGAGTGATTTTAAACACAGTTAACAATGGTGGCTTGGGTTGAGGTTTAGGTGATGCTAATGGTAGGTGGTTAAATACTTTGTAGTGGTTCCTTAATGAGATGAATGGTGGTTAGAGGTTTGAGGTAATGGAGTGGTGGTCATAACTATAATGATGGTTGTGGGTGGTCAAAGTGGTGTTTGGAAGGATTTTGAAATAGTTGATGATGGTGATCAACAACAGGTTTAATTGGTTTTAATAATGTAGTGTTTAGTAGCTTCAAGGAGTGGGAACAGTAGTGTCCTAGTTGTAGGTAGTGACTATAGTTGAGAGGATGGTGATGGTGATTGATGGTGAAGTGTTTAGTATTGGGTGTGGTGATCAGGAGTGTGGTTGGCTTTTGTTATAAGGCAATACAACCTTAGACCTTAAGGCCTACCTTGGCCACCTTAGTAAACTAACTCCCTTAGGAACACACTTTATTGAATTTTTCCTAGAATAAATTGAGTGTCTTCAGGGAAGATTTACTTGCTAAAAATATCACACTACTTGAATACTATAAATAAGGGATTACTCTAATCAAATACGGCATCTAATACTCTTAAGAGGTTTGATTGCCACAAAATTATGCTACTTCTTTAACTTGAGTGTCGGAGTCTAATAATTGGAAACATCTACGACATTTGATGGCTTACGTTTATTCATCTTGCAGGTTGGGTTTTTTTGGATTGGAGACTTAATTCGATTTAGGATTAACTTACAATAACAAGAGCAATCAACGCTTGTCACCCATCGTGGGGCTCAAACCTAGTTAGTAATTAATTCTACAAGCCCCTAGGCCCCAAAGGTTGAGCTGAGCGTACTTTTAATCTACTTTAGCATAAAGGGATATCTTCACTAATTAGGCTTAAGTTTAAACATCGAAGATAATTTCGATAGGGGATAGGACCCCTAGTCACACATATTTTTTGATCAAAACACAACCCGATCTACAGATTAAGTATAATACTTAATAAGAATACAACAATAATAACATGCTTAAGGAAAGAGGAAAGGATAAAACCAACTTCTTTCATTAATATTTTTGAAAGTTATAATTACAAGTCTTTGAGGATGGTAAACTAAGCCTATACAAGTCTACTGACAAAAAAAAAAAAAAAAAATACAAAAGTATGAAGATAAATGGAAGAGGAAATCAGCATAGTTGGTCCTCGCCTAGAGCTAGAGTTAGCTCAAGTAGATCTTCGATAGGAGGCACAAGAGTCTTATTTGGTTGCTACTTAAGGGGAGGAGGTAGCACTTCTTCACTTGGAGAAGGTGAGGGTAACTCTTCCTCAACTATAGGAGGAGGAGGCTCTTCATTTCTGGCAGGTGGTAGAGGTGTTCCATCATTATCTTAGGCTTCAACCTACATTGTCGCCCTCTCAACTTCCAACTCCTCCCTCTCCTCTGGACGGGTATTAGGCTTAACGAGCTAAATTAGGTTGTATCTTGGATCCCTTTTATGGTTCTAGCTTCTCATCCTTTACTGACTTCCTTCTATTACAACAATTAGTTGCTCGGCATATTCATTATTGAGTTGGATCTCTTTATAATAACAATTTTTGGTCATGCTCTTCAGCTCCTCCAACTCTTGGATACATGCATCACGATGCATCATGTGCTCCTCAAGCCCATACAACTTACTTGTTAAGGACCTACTCTATTTTAGCTAACTTATCAAGACAGTTTCACATTGTATCCATGTTTTGCTTGTAGTCTGTTGCAACAACCTTCACCTATCAAAACTCATTAGTGAGGTAGGCTCGCCTCTCTCGATAGCCAATAACTTCCTCGAAGAGGTTTTTGATGTAGTTGACAACCCCTTTGAGCTCATGCTGCACCTTCTCCAGCTTGAGAGAAGTCTTATTAGCTTCTTCCTTGGCTTTAGCTACCCTTTTCCTATAGTCTTCTCAGATAGCTTCGGGTTCCTCCCAAACACTCCTCAACTTAGCTTTTGCTGCCAACCGCCTTTACAGGTGAAGATTGTTATGAGTGAACATATGACTGTATAGCCTAAATAGTTAATCACAATTAGCAAAGTGATCCCGACCTATCAATCTCCTTCAATGCATGCATAAAGGATGCCATATGTGACCTTAATTATTTACAAAAGTAAGACCAATGTTAAAAAAAAAAAAAAAAGAAGTGACTATAGTTAGCTACCACAAAAACTTTACCTCAACAAATTGAGTAGAAAAGCGACTACACATATGAGGAGTAGACAATCTAGCCACAACCTCCTAAACCTCTCCCTACTCCCTAAAGCTAAGGATGTTTCAAATAGGTCATTCCGGCATACCAAAACCTTTAGCTCAAGTTACTAATGGTAATGGGACCCTAGAAGAGGTGGATTCAGGTGTCCCTGATAGATCATTGCTGTCCTTTCACTCTTCTAGCCCTTGTGGGGCATCATGCCTCCTTTTTTGGCATCTCTCAATGGCAAGAGCCCTTACCTCCTCAATTAAGGCAATAAGTCTTGTCTTAGTCCCGTTAGGAATAGAGATTATCTCATTTAGTTGGGGCCTCTTACTTATAGCAATCTCCTACTTGTGGTCATAACAACCCTCAACCCCAATGGTTTTCTCCTTTCCTCTCCTGATCATGGAAATAGGAGCAAGAGGAGCACTTTGTAAAGGCTCTAGATCCTGGATACTAATGCTCCTAATTAGGGCCTTCTTCTATGGAGGCAATCCTTAGGTAGGCTTCTTTGTTCCCTATGTTTCCTTCTTTCCTCACCTAAATTGGTGAGTAATAAGATCAAATGTATGCATTAGTCTTAGGGGAGGCATATTTGCAATACAAAGGAGACAAAGTTAGCAAAAAAGAAATGAACAAGATTTACCACATAGAAAATTTACGAGGAGACCATGCCTCTAAAGCGTAGTAGGTGAGCATTCCCCTTAAGCCAACCCCATCTTGGGCGTAGACCTTTACCTTTACCCTACTCCTCCTCAACCTTGCTTTAATTCCTTTAATTTTCCCTCCCCTACATAGGTTTGGCCTTAGGACCTCTAACAGTCCTTGTGGCTATCCCCCAAAAAAGCCTTCATCAAGCTTGAGGCATCAAAGACTTCCCATTTTCTTTGAGGGCTTGAGTCAGTATCTTGGCTTAAAGATTGTTGTTAGGCATATTTTGATCACCTTCGCCCTTATTAGGTTCACCTAGTAAACCTAGAAGTTTGGCTCTTTAGAAGTTTCAATTGTGACAAAGTTCTCCTTTCAATTGTGAACCAAGGATGTCAAGCCATCCGGTAACTTTAACTTAGGCCGACTAGATAAATAAAACCACTTTGATGAAGTCCTAGAGCACTTCACGTTATAGAAGTAGCAAAACAATTGTGGGTTTGGCCCTACTTTATATGATTTGTAGAAGCTTTTAAATGCCACCGGCAAAGTGTATGTGTTTGGTACAAGCTAATAAAGGTTGGCATAGTAATAATTTAAAGAACTTCTAGAACTTGTTGAAGAGTAGTCATAACCCAAAGTCTAGAAACCTTTGATAAACACAGAAGCAATTGCCTTCCATCAAGGCAACCCACCTGTCTTCATATGCGAGTTAGATGATCTAGCCCTTGGGAGGGGTGTATTATGTAGCCTCATTGTGTTTGTGTTCATCTTGCAAATAGTGCTCTTAATCCCATTAGGGCTCATTAAACAATGGTCTAATTAACTTGCAATCATCCCCATTATTTGGATAAATATCCAAGGCGAGCTCCCTATGGACATCTACATCCCCTTCTTCCTCAAAAGATCTCAAAATGGCACTATCTACCTCCTTAGCTTACGCCATTGGAATCTAAGATTGACTTGAGGTCTTGTCATGTCCACTACTACAACTTGGTTGGGGTAAGGGGGTTTCAAGTGTTACTAAGCCCAGTGTCGAACTAAGAAAGTGCCTAAATTGGTCAAGAAAAATATTGAAAACAATCTAATTCCCTTAAGAACACACTCTATTGAATTTTTTATAAAATAGATTGATTGTCTTTAAGAAAGATTTACTTACTAAAAAGATTATACTACTTGAACACTATAAATAAAGGATTACTCTAACTAGGTAAGACATCTAATATTCTCTAGAGGTTTAATTGCTACGCCATTGCACTGCTTCTTTGACTTGAGCACCAGAGTCTAAGCATCGAGGACATCTTCGACCCCTAATAGCTTACGTTTATTCATCTTGCAAGTCAAATTCTGTTAGATTGGAGACTTAATTCAGTCCAAGATCAGCCCATGACAAAAAGAGCAATCAATAATTTTTGTTCATATTCTTATGACTGCTATGGCTATCGTATTCATCTATTTATAGATGAAGAATGCAGAAGAAGATGAAGTAGGATTGAAATAAGATTATGCTCACTAGTTTTCAATTTAAACTCATAATCAATGTAAAAAAAACTAATCTAAAGGTTGCTAAATGAAGCTATTAGATTAAGATTACAATTAGCCATTGATTTTGTTCTTAATTCGTGTCAAAATTTAAGAAAAGAAAAGAGCGATAGTAAGTTTGAAGATAAGGTGGTTGTATTTTGAAAATTTGACAATCTTTGTCAAAGCATAATTTATCAATTAAAATTGAAAAAAAAAGAAAAAGAAAAAGAGTTTAAATCGTTCTTAGCCATCAATTTAAGTCATTTTAAATCAAAATCCATGCCAATAAACATACAACATTGTTGCAGATAGAAAGGGTGCAAGTTCTTCAACATTTATGTCTAAGTAAGGAAGAAGATGTCCTAAGGGACAAGATAGTCATGTGATTATCATGTGACTCATTGTAGAAGGCTTAAAAAAAAAGCTAAAGCATGCAATTGCACGATTCAAACCTAAGTTGCCTAGGATGCACATGTAAGGGTCTAACCAATTAAGTTAGTCTTTTGTTCTCAACATTAAATGCAAAGATATTCCATTTAAGCTTCAAACCTCTTTTATTATTATCATCATCATTATAATTTATTTATTCTTTTGTCTTCCTTTATTTTATTTGGCTTTTTTGGCTTTACAATTTATTTGTTTATTATTTGTTTATCATTTTTTATTTCATTTTCTTCTTTCTTTTCTATTCTTTCTTTAAAATATATATATATATATTGAATATTATAAAAGGGAAAAAATAGGGTGTTTACATTTTTTACTCTATTTGATTTCTAATTGGAAATTTGAATTCTTAAGATGAAAAAGTGCATTAAATAAAAAAAAGGAAACTAAAATATTTAAATTTCAAACCTTATTTTAATGAGAAATTAAATTAAAATTGACAAGTTAAAAAAAATTAAAGATACAAAAAAATAAACAATTTTAAACTTTATATCAATGGGAACATTTGTTTTCATTGTAGAGTAAACCTAACTCTTTTGCGATATGTAGATGGGTGAGGACTATAAGTTCTTTCAATAAATAGATCCTCTAACATATGAATATGGACTAGAGTTTGGAAAAATGATATTAAGACGTTTTAAAAAGTTGGAACATCAACCGGAGATAGAGCTACTAAAGCATAAGGAATCATTCGTCAATCTTCAACATGAGTTGCAATTATCACGACAAAGGAGAAGGAGCTCCACTCCATGAACAAATGCTTCATATATAAGGATAAGATAATGCAAAGATTGTTGTGTGTGTCATGGGTGGTTATCATAGTAATGATAATATGTTATATTATATATGGTTGGAACATGTATAGGATGATGATATCCATCACTAGCATGGTATTATTATAGTAAGTTGTGGTTATTAGAAAAAGTTAGAAGTTATTTATTTACGACATTGTAATGAAACTGAGTTTAATATGTGTTTCATCTATGTTATTTGATAAAAAGTTGTTGCTCTATGACATTAGTTTGTAATGTTATCTCAAATTTTGCATCCTATCTATCAAACTAAGTTTAATTAATTCATATTTTGGCTTTAGAAAACATTCATCTAGTTGAAGGGTTAATTGGGAACAAATGGTTGCTATGTATTGGTTGTATTATACCGATTGTGCTCATTATAGAACCCACTCTTTTGGTTGCCTTAGCTTTAACTTACTAGGACTTGTAAACCATAATTAGCTTATTTAAATTCACTGTTCATGCTACTTTGAAAAGCATTGCTAGTATTACCAAACCTGGTTATTGGTATTGCTAAACCCAGTTGTACAATAGTAGCAACTAGATATTTGACAAATAGTAAGCTTGCCAATAGCATTATGTTATTAGCGTTTCCTTGTTCTAGTATCTAGGCTCACTTAGCTAAGGCAAAGGCATCTAAGAGTTGCTCATTTCTAGATTTGTCAATAGCATTATTAGATATTTTTTCTTTTCTCTTATCTCAAAAAATAAAGAAGAGATTTATCCTAGAGCCAAGAATGCGAGGTGGGCCAAGTAGGCTAGCGTAGATGTTACTTGGTTTAATAAATACTCCTTTTCTGCTTCAGATGCCTTCTTTCGTCCTTAAGGACAAGGACAATCATTAGGAGGGCAATATTGGTATAGCCCTTAGAGAATTCTCAAATTTGATTGGCACAATAAAAGTCACTTGGTTGCTATTTATTTGATGGAATTTCTAGTACTAAAGATTTATTGAAACATGAATATCCTATGGGCTTATACGCACTTAATGGTATGTAGAATTAATGTACATGTTAAGATTATGCCATCTTTGATAAGTGGAAGTACTATTTATAATCAATCTGTGAGAATCAAAGAACGAACAAGTTGTTGATAATAAATTAGAGTACTACTTGGAATCAATTTTTAGTTAGTTGTATATTGTGTACAAAATTATATTTCAAAGGGGGGATACTTAAAATCATCAACTTCAAAAGGGCTTGTAAGGGGGAGGAAAATCAAATGATTGATGGGAGTTGCACTTTCCCAAAAGGGCTAGCAAAAAATTCATTTGTACTGTATTTTGTAGAACTTTGGTATCAAGTATAATGGGGAAAATGGTGGACTAGCTCCTGAAAGAATAACCAATAAGATTTATGAGAACACCAAAATAATCATAGAATATTTTGATTGCTAGAGATCTCTTTAATGTTAGCATCTTATATAACCTATTTTTTTCTGTCTCTTCTCCTTTGTTCCTTGCATACTTTGCTAATCGTTCTCTTCATGAGTGTCACCAATGTGCATTACTAAGTTGACATTTTTGCATTAGGTGTGACAAGCTTCATCGGGCTTAAGGGACAGCCTGATGTCGAGGTGTTTAATTTAGCTGCTGATTATGTGAAATTGATGAAGTAAGCTCCCTTAGTAAATAACCTTTACCCTTTTTAATAATATTGTACATTTCTTTTTTGCGGTCATATGTTAGAAAACACCATTAGCTTATTACTCAACAAATGACAACAAACAAAACCTTAAGGGGCTTCCTATTAATCTTAGTTTGGGTAGATGCTAATAACACTATTTCCACAAGCCTACTATTGTCTTGATCCCTTATATTGACAAGAAAAATAACACGATAACTTAGGTTAACAGAATTTCATTACAAACCTAAGTGAACAATAAAGAGATTAAAGCATTATATGACGACAAATTTCCAAGAGCTCAAATGCTTGCAAGCTATAATGCCTGTGGTGTTATAATTTTTTGTTTTCATCTATTTCCTGTCATTATCTTATTGGAATTTACCTTGGTGGTTCATCTATAACAGGTTGTGCTATCCAACTATGTGTGCAATATTATATGCAAAATAAGTCCACTCATTTTTTTTTTCTCTATTGGCCTTCTTCTTTGGGCAACATAGGTATTTGGTATTTTTTTCGATACTATAGTAATGCTATTGAGAACAATGTTAAGATAAACTTCTTACAATCTCAATAGTTGTTAGGTAAGGTTATTCCTTTTTCCCATAAAAAAGTTATGGTAATTCCACTTAATGCAAATGATAATATTGCTAGCATGATCTTTATGCCTATTTCTTCTTGTTTTTTGTAAGTGTGCGAATTTTTTTTTTTTTGGAATTAGGATGAATTGGAAAAAGAAAATTAGGGTTCATGAAGAAAAAACAAAGAACACGATCAAGTTAAAATGTATGCGTGTACATAGGGTACACGACTGGAGTACATGCCTCTGTACAAAGGCGTGTTGAAAATGGAAAATGCACAAAAAGGTACATGACCAACGACATGACCATGTACTTGGGCATGCCAAAATGTTAAAATTCACAAAAAGGTACATGATCACTCTACACGACCGTATACCTAAGGTGTGCTGAAGTACATGGTTTTGAACACGATTGTGTACTTAGGGAAACCTTGTTTCTTGATTTAATTTCTAATTAAGCGAATTTCCACACAACCTAGATGGCTAGTAAGATCTTAGGAAGTCTAATAGACTAAGAGAGTTAGGAAATTAGATTATTCTTATATTAGTACTAAGAACGAATCATTGTTGCATTTACAGATTACATATTAACTTTAACTTTAGGACTAATTATGCTTAAGACTATAATCTCAAGTACGTGTAACTTGTTTGTTGTCTTGTACTTGCTTAAGTTAGTATATATTGAAATTGGATTAAGTTGAATGAAATGGTTTAAGTTTGGTTTAAGTGTTTGTTTTATGTGCTTGGCTCAATCTAAGAGCCTATAGTAACAGATCCCTAGAGAGCATCTTAATGATTCTTATGTGACGTTGTCCTTAATGGAGTCGTGCTTGGAAATGAACTAAGTTGGTTTAAGGAATCATTAGTGATGGGACCCATAGTGGCAGTTCCCATCACCGAGTTTAAAGTTTAAATGAGCATGGGTGCTGGGGCTCGTAGTGACAGTTCCCACAATAGTTTAAGCTTATTTACTTATGGGTATTGGGGTTCATAGTGGTAATTCCCAACACCAATTCATGGTTTAAGTGTTTAAGTGTGTTAAGGGGATCATGAGTACCTTATTGATGCTTGTGGACTTAAGTATATCATAAATTGATTGCTTGTTGTTTAAGTTTTGCATAATGTATGTGAATTAAGTTCCTATTTGTTCATGTGTATGCACTTGCGTTATACATATTAGGCATTAGCTCACCATTTGGAGATTATTTTTTTTAGATGCAAGTACTGGGGGAATAGATAACGAAGGTGAAGAAATGGGAGTTAATACACAAAGGAGGGAAGAAGAAGAGTTTCACTATTACAATGGTGATTAGATTTTATGAGGAATTTATGTCTATATATATGTAGAGAATGTTAAGACCTTTGGAAGAAAACAGATTAGTACTTTATAAATATTTCGCTGCTTTAGATTTAATAATGAATAAATGTTAAATTTGTTTCAAGATTTGAAAGATGGATTGAGATGTATTTATGTCATGTTAGTAGTATTGATCATATTGAATTGAGGTTTATAGGAATTGCAGTGGTGTCTCGAGTTTTAGGGTGTTACATTTGAATTCTTACATCATCACCTACCCCTAACTTTATATATATTCCCTTATAAATTTATGGTTTTTTTACTTCTATGCTGATTTGTTTTCTTAATAAAATAGAAAGAAGTGAAATTTATGTTGTTTTATTGGAGAAAATTTTTTACAATGGTTTTGTTGTTCAATTTGGTTAACAAAAGTTTCAAAGTGTTTTTCAAAAGAGAAGAGATTGATATGCCTTTTCCTCATTCAAGGCATTGGTGTGATGGTTAGAAGATAGGACTATAAAACATTTCTTTCTTAATGCCTTTTCCCTTTATACATTTAGGGTTCAAATGTCACTAATAGGAGTGCAAATTTTGCATTTAGATTAAGTACCCATACCCATTGTATGAATTTATTAAAAATTTAGACCGTAACTTTCTACTTCTTTCCAATATTTGGCTTCTTTAATGTTTTTAGATATTCCTAGGTTCTATTTTAGTGTGTTGAAATGATAGTTTATAAATTAAAGTTGGAAGCTTTTTTTTTTTTAATTTCTTTAGGTATTAGTTTGTGAAAGAAATGAAATTTCAATAATGTCAAGATGGTTTTTCCCCCCCTAATCCCCTAAGGCTATTGAAAGTATAGGAAAAATCCATTTATTTACTTTGTTTCTTTTCTATGTCATGTAAAAGATACTAATAATTACCTATTGCCTATATTTGTTAGGATGAGCATTACTTGTCTACTATATATTTTTCCTAAGTTTATGGCTAAGTCCATCCACATACTATATGTGACTACCTTTAGTTATTATCTTGTAAACTTTATTTGTTAGTTCATAACGGCATTTTATCAAACTTTCATGTAGGCTTGGATTGATTTTCTTGTAATTGCTCTCTCAGATATTAGAAGTCGTTGGTCACAAATTTACTAGTAATTCTCTCTCTCTCTTTTTCCTTTCAATTTGACCTTATTATCTACTTACATCTTATCAAATTGATTAAGGGACTACTAGAATTACCTTATCAAGACTACTAATTTTAAGGTGACGCAACAAAGATTCTAAGTGTGAGATGAACTATGGCAAGCCTTCTATTGAGAAGCTACATTTCCTGCATTAGCTCAAGTTCTATTATTTGGTAACTACATCTATCTATTGCTATATTATGTAGCTTTTTTTGCATTGTCCTTTTAGTGTATTATGTAGCTTTTTTTGAGGAAATTGTTGTCTATTATAGGTGTTTCTTCCAATTGGTTGGCTTGCTTCCCTTTCACAACATAGAAGCACATGTATGATGTTTTCTTAATTGATGGGCTCACCATGGAGGTTTAGACTTTGATACCCTACCTAAACTATAGTAGTACTACTAGCCTAAATGCTAGTGCTATCTTATCTAATATTAAAAGGTGTGTGCTTAGCCCATAATAATTGTGGAAGTTCTAGACATGTTTACTTCCAACTTGACTAGTTGAGTAAAAATGATAGCAAATGATTCCTTTTTATTCATAGATCTATTTTGTGAAGCTCTACATTATATCAATATAAAGAAGTGAAAAACTATTCTAGCTAAAGATTAGTATAGTATCTTGATAAACTTGGAATTATCACAGCATCTAGTATCATGTTACTCGTGGTTACTATTAAACAAATGCTTGCATATAAGTATCATATATTGTTCATTGATTGTTGTTTAAGTTAAATCAATAAATTAACTATATGGGTTGTCCAAATGTAGTTGGTATAAAAGTTTTTAGTTTTGTTTCCTTGTTAGGGATAGGACATGGTTCATATTTTCTATTTTTAAAAATAGATTACTAGTGCTTTTATTACTTGAACGTGAGGGAATCTATCACCTAGTGAAATTGATGTGCTTAAAAGGGAGTTTAAGCACATGCAAAACCAATTTGAAAGACAATCAAATAATGTCAATCAAATTAGCTTCTAAATGGCATCAAATCCTCAATGTTTATGAACCAATTCTTCAAATGTTGACGTGTTCAATCTTAAATATCCAAATGTGATTGCTATAAAACTAAAAGATGATGTGCTTAAAATGGGGTTTAAGCATATGCAAACGAACCAAATTACAATCCCTAAAGGATAAGATCAAATTCGATTCAAAAGTGAGACAATTTGCGTGAACCCTAATTGATGAAAGATGATTTGAATGATAAAATCAAAGAGATGAAAACCACAAAGATGATAAGTCTCAATTGAATCACTTAATCAACTTAATTTCTAAGAGAATTCCAATCAACAATACACAAATTAAAGTCGTGACCCTCCTCACAACAAAGACAATTCCACGCCAAAAAGTGTATAGCAAAATTGATGGTAATAATAAGTGCTAAAACCAATCAATCTTATTTCATTACAAAAGAGGATACAATTGATACCAAATTCAGATATGACTTACTAGTGATGAAAAGGAAAACATAACATAGGGAATTGATATTACTCACAATTCTCTTTGTTGCAACTCGCTACAATTCCAATTTTTGCATTGAAATTGATAAAGGCTAATGGAATTAGGAAGAACCCTAACCTTCACACGAAAATGTGTTTGCTAAAAATTTCAAAAGCTCCTCCAAAACCATACTTAAGCAAGTATTTATGCTTGCTCCTTTTAGGGTTAAAAAGTCCATAAAATTACAACTATGTCACTTTAGGGTGGCCGATCCTAAAAGCACCTATTACAACCAAATAAAAGTGTCTAAAAAACTTACAACATAAATGATTCAAATAAATAAATTACAAGTGAAAATAGTCTTCAATATACTAGTTCTTCAATAAAATTCGTCGGCCCAGCTCATCGCCGATTCAGGTCGGTCTATGGATAACCCATAAGCTAAGTCTTAGTGAGTTTATCCATCACCCGTAAAGTTTGATAAGTGTGCCTATTGGAATATACAATACATGAGTAATAGAAAAGAGATTAGTAAACAAATAATTCCGAGGTCGATTTGCTCAAAATATGCTCTCATCATCAAGATTTGAAATCTTTTGGCTCTTACCCTAATGATAGGTCTTGTCGGATTTTGATTCCTATAAAAAATAATTTAGCAGCTCTCAATGTGATCATCATAATGGTGGGTAGATTCGACCAATTTCGTAAGTTTGTAAATTATTAAGCAGGATTATGGCAAGTTTATTGTTGACTTTTTACTATTACACAACTGCACATCACAAGACATTTTTCTCTATTGATATCTCTTTTCCTTCTTTTTTTTTATGCTTAATTTTTCTTCTTCTTATGCATAATTTTCATGCACAAACAAGGATGTAACATGTTACTCTAGAATTAAATGCTATTTATTTCACAACATGGTTTATGGAGTTCTTATATCTTGTATCGCTAGCTTGTGCTATTTTTTGAATTTTTACATATTGTTGGAACTCATTACACATATGTGATTTTTCACCACATCCTTTTCCCTATGTGATATTAGTTTTATAATTTGTTTGCACTTTTAACTTTTTTTTTTTTTAACTCAAATACTTTCATTGCAAGTAGTAATGTGTGAAAAAAAAAAGGCATTTAAGTTATACTTTATCTATTGCTTCAAGTAATGTTGAAACCATCATAGTTTGACCAAAATCTTTTTAACCTTTATCTATCTCTTGGTTAACTTGTTTTAATGTGTTGTGGAGAGTCATGGTGGAATCGCATGGGCTTAACTTGCACCGATTGCGGTCAATGAGCTAGAGACCAAAGATGCAAGTCAAGATGATGCAACATATAGATCTAGTGATAGATTCATTATTTTATTTATGTAGAATATGATCTATGTAAACTTTAATTCAGATTAGTTATCTTTTGCATTTATTATGTAACTTGTTTAGGTTTCATTTTTTTGAATGCTTTTTGAAAAGATGTTTAAGTAGATTTTTTTTTTATGCACATGGATGGTACATTATGATGGTGGAAATATTATAATAGATTATTTTAGTTATATTAGTCATTGATATGTTGCTTATATTTTATTATATGTAATATGCAATATGTCAAAATATTATGTAGATTATCTTATTAATATGTTTAAATATTGTAAATTTTTAATTATTTATAAATTTGGTATATTATGAGAATAAAAAAGTTATAGCAAGAATTAAATTATTGCAATTTTAGTTCATAACATCTGACACATGTCACATATTGCAAGCATTATTAATTCTCGCAAATGGTTTGTAAAAGGGATACGTGTCGGGTAGTTTGAGAGATTTCATTTCTAACACAAGCTCATGGGATGCCTAACCCTGCAACAATTGCTTATACTTTATGAGAAATTGCTTATCGCAATAAGACAAAGTCGTCAAGCTTATTGTGACATTTTTTTATAAGAATTTAAATTCTTGCAATAGATTTATTGTGACAATATTTTAGCTTTTTGCATGAAAAAATGTTTCTTGCTATTTGCAGTAATTTTTGCAGTTGTAGAGAGTCTAAAACAGTCATCGAATAACCAAAACAGCTCTCAGGGTTAATTCTACTTGAACCGCTTCCTGGGCATCACATGAGTATTGATTTTCTTTATATGCCCATGAAAACAAGGGTTTGAATAGATGGTTAAATTGTTTTATCATCATGCATTTACGTAATAGACGAAAGGAATACTGAGACACAAATCCTGAAGAAAGCAACCAATCCACTAAAGTTCCCTAATTAGCTGGTAACCGCCAAGCTACAATATCCCTCTTCGGTGGAAAAATTGCAAACCATGTTTTGTTTTGTCTCGTAATATTAAGAAAAAAGGAAAAAGATGAAACCAGTTTCGCTTTGCATTTGACGTCGTTTCTGTTGATTAAAATTCCATAGGAATGTCTCGAGATGCAACCCACTGAATGTCACATGTAAATTGATTAAATGGAAAAGAGTGTTAACAGTCAATGCAAGGTCTAACAATTACCATGAACCTTCGACTTTTAAAGATTCAATTTGATTTGTAAACACTGGATAAAATCTTCATGTCATTTTAGTCATGCTTGTGTGGACTTTATACACGTTTGAACGTTCAACACACGAATATATTTCAATTTGTGATATTTATGATAGAGATGATGTAGGTTTGTTTTCAAGTGTAAATAAAAAATATATATTAAGTGGTACCAACTAGAGATAAGTATTACTTATAATATTCGGTATATGCTAAGAATATACCATGTATTGTAATGCTGTTTGCTCGATGTTAGTTTTATTATATTTATATCCTTTATTTCTATTTATGGGCAAATATATGTCCTCCGTGTAAAACACATTAGACAACTTTCATATTCTATATATATATAATGGATGAGAAGGATTCAAATTTAATTCATCTCACTAAAAAATCAATTTTTATATAGCCTATATATTGTTATGTTTTTCTTCTTTCCATAACTAATTCAAATGTAGATTCCTTATTTGTACTCCTTTTGCAATTATTCCTAATAATAATAATAATTCTTCCTCTCGAACCCCTATAAATGCGGCATCAAATGCATACACAATTACTATCAAGCTTTATCAAACTCTCTGAATAATCTTTTAAGCTCCTAGAGATATAGGCAAATATGGGGATTCCTAAGCTGACTTCTCTTCTTTTCCTTTCTCTTCTTCTAGTCCATAACTCACATGCTCAGGACACATCGCAAGATTTTCTTGATGCTCACAACACAGCAAGAAATAATGTAGGTGTTCGTCCCATGACATAGGACGGTAATGTGGTAACATATGCCCTTAGTTATGCCAATAAGCATATAAGAGATTGCCAAATGGTCCATTCGGGAAGGTCCATATGGCGAAAACTTAGCTTGGAGTAGCGGTGATTTACCCGGCACAACTACAGTGGAAATGTGGGTGAAAGAAAAGGCTAACTACGACCACCAAACGAACTCATGCGCTACGAGAGAAGTGTGTAGCCACTATACTCAGGTGGTCTGGTGAAACTCGGTTCATCTTGGCTGTGCTAAGGTGAGGTGCAACAATGGAGGAACATTCATCACTTGCAATTATGACCCTCGTGGCAACATTATTGGGCAGTGTCCCTACTGAGGAATGGCAATCGACAGTTCATGATGCTTAAGTTGCGTAATATGTCATTAACATGTAATGTAATGCTATAAATAAAATGTTGCCAAATAGCAGCATATCTTTGTCTCTTTGATAAATAGTAAATGGCTAAAATACGTGAAGGAATATTAATTCGCATGTGAAGTTGCAGTCTGTTTGAATTAGAAATGACAGTGCTACTTATTCACTCAAAGTATTTATTTACAAAACTACCAACGTGTAAGAATTTGTTTATGCATATCAACCATTACTTGTATAACATTAAAAATTTAAATTGTAACTGAGAAATAGGAAAAACCTCTCAGCTGACAAAATCTAAAAAATGTGATTTCACGAAATTAGCTTTATTTCTAAAAAAAAAAAAAAAAAGTTGGATAGTGTAAAGTCACTTTTGGAGTGAATAATTTCTAGGAGGTAAGAAGCTAGCAAGAATCATAAACAGTAGAATGGTAATATCGTACTGATGAAGCACTTTGCATTATTCTTTATTATTATCAAATATCGAAGGTATCCATGCCTATTAGATACATGTCCTAGCTAGGATGCTCTACAAAAATGTATTGAATTTAGTCCATAATGCATTTTTTCAGTAATGCTCCAAGCATGTCCAGCAACATCTCAAGCTTTTTTTGTTGTAGTGTATTGGTTTTTAGTAGTATTTCATATCAATCTCCTTATTTGTTGTGGTTTTTCGTAGAAAGAAAAAAAATGATATGATATTAAAATTAAAGTCTTCGTCAACTATTGTCCAACCAATTTTATAAAAATATTACTTTTTTATTCAATGACTAAAGACCATAATATTGTTGGTGTATGGTTTGTGTATAAAATCAATTTCTCATTACTAAGGATTAACTCAATTTTATCGGCTAGCCTAAAGACTTATGATTATGGGTAATCCTTTTTTTAACTTTGAAGAAGTCTTTCTGGAAACCTCCAATTTAACCATTGTCCAATCTATTTTATAATAATATTACTTTTTATTCAATGACTAAAGACTATAATATTATTAGTCTCTGGTTTATGCATAAAATCAATTTCCTACTACTAAGGATTAATTTAATTTTACTTGCTAGCATAAAAACTTATGAATATGGCTAATCTTTTTTTTGAACTTTGAAGAAGTCTTTCTTGGATACCTCCATTCATTGGACTTTTTCCCCTTGTACTTAGTCCATAAAGACTATGAATAACCAAATTTCTTGATTCTTCTTTATAAGTGTTTTCAATTAAATCACAAGTGCAATGAGGCCAAATTTTACAGTTGCGATTTGTTATTCCACGTAGTGCTTGCATTTGATCTCACTGCCTTTTTTCCATTTGTAAAAGTAAATTGGCAACAGTGAAATTACCTTGATTCAGGTTAGAAACTTCATGCCATAGATGTTAGATTAGAGGCCCATTTATTAGCCCATATCTTTCAGCTACTTCGTCCCAAAGCTCTTCAACGATGTGCGTGTCAATGCGACTTTCAGACATTTCCGAAGACATCGAGTTGGGTACCCGACACCCCAAGAGTCACTTATCTTCCACCTCTGAAAACCCATAAAATTGTCACTAGTCTGATTTATGATACATCTACGAATCCAATTCTGAACTTTGCTTTGAGATTGTCCCGTTGAAGATGACAACGCTAAGCTACATGCCTGGATGATCAGAGCTCGCTATGACCAAAGTATCACTATTAATTGCTTCACATCATCCGCCATTTGATCAAAAAATAAAACACACACACACACACACGCACACAAAAGGTTTGGATTTTGCTTCGATTTTCAGCAAAAACAAAACCACATTTAGCTCTAATTCCATGTGAAATACAAAAAGTGTCAAGCGTTAAAAATGTTTTCCAGCTTAAAAATGCCATTCTAAGTGGATTCATAAAAATTTGATTAAAGAATATATATATATATATATATATATATATGTATGTATGTATGTCTACTATTTTACTTAAATATCTACTCTTGATGGTATCAGAGTCAAGGGGGAGTATATAGTTAACTTGAATGTTTGTTATTTAAATTTATAAACACAATTCCTGTGTGGAATTCAATTCCTATGAGTTAAAGGGTAGTAAGAGGGTTAATGAGGCAAAACTATAATACAATGACTCTTAGTAGTTCTGCAGATAAATGTAAAAAAATAAAAAATTGTAGTGTTCTAATTTAAATAATGGATTTATTCAAAAGAATTATGTTCTTTTCTAACTTTGCTTCCAATGAGTGTATGGAAGACCCTATAGCAAACAATAGGGATGGAATTTACGTAAAAGATTTTGATAAGATAATAGATGACTGGAAAATTCCAAAATTATCTTATGACTAAATCTACTAAATGGCCAAATGGAAAATCTTTAGCAAAAATGATTATGTCATAACCACTAAAGAAAAGGATATTCCTATCTTGGATAGGTTAATGTCATTAAAATTATTAAACAATGATTCTATTAAAAAATATGGACAAGAATGGAATTATATGCATATAGGTCTAATCCAAGTAGGAGCCAAACCTCTTACCAAATTAGGATTAAATACCTCAATCCTAATGGTCCTTAGAGATGCTAGGGAATTGGAGTATGAACGATCAATTCACGCTACAATAGAGACTAGTCTAAGTATTGGTCCAATTCAATTTGAATGTCATCCAAATGTAACTTTAGGTCTAAGAGATAAGACCATAATGAGTTCCTTGATCCTATAGATCGAGACTCATAATTATAAAATGATTGAAGGTGCATTGCCCATAGCAATCATCTATAGAATTTATTTTAAATTAATGAAAACTGCTTTTAGATTTAAAGTGTACTAAATTGACAAAAGAGGTTAAACACTTTTAATCCAAATCGACTTAACTAAGTCTAATGTAACAATTCCCAAAATGATCAAATGGGATCAAGTAAACTTACTTGATCAATGGGAAGTAAACAATCCTACTCTCAGAAAGACAATATGTAATGTCGAACCATCTAATGTGATGCAACATCCAAATGGTAAGGCAACACTTCAATCTCTAGGAAATCCTCCGATTATTCTAGAAACCTAGATATTAAATCAATGTCTACAGTATCTTCTTTTAGGAGATCTATAGATTTACCTAAACCAATTATTAATGAACCTTAAAATGTTTCTGATAGTCAAAAAGCTAAGGTTAATCCTTCAATTAGTGGTTTAGTTAATAAACCAGCAGGAATAACCCAATCGATCTATCAAAATTTTAATGATTTAGATTATGAGGAATCTTCTGCTTTAGAAGCAAGAGATCCTGAACTAAATGTCATAGAAAAACCTTTTGAACCTAATAGAGTTTTTCTAAATAATGATTTTAATTTTCCTAAAAATAAAAAGTAAGAGAATGGTACCTTAAACGTTTTGAAAAATTCAAGGCACAAATTAAGGAGGATTATTATAATTTCATGAAAGAATTAGGTGCTTAAATCTTATTTTTTAACGGCTCAAAAAAATTGTTTGAAGCTTAGGCAAATTAATGTTATCAACAAATGTGTCCAATGGAGACTAAGTGATGGTCAGATTGTAGAATCTAATTATCCACCACTTAGCAATATTCGGTGTTCTCATAAGGATACTGGAATTAATGCAATAGAAGCTGAAGGGTTAGGTATTAAAAATATTATTGACCAAAACAATTATACGAATAAACATCTTCACACAATAGGCCAACAATTGGACAAAATAGAAGATGTAGCTAGTAATGAGATCAATAACAATGTTAGGATTGAAAAATTGGTAAATAATAAACCACTTTCAAACCTTTCGAAATGCTTAGTAATCCCAGTAATGACTTTCTTCAAGCTTTAAATGGAAAGAAAAAGCTAATGAAGAATAAGATGAAAATAAAATCGATGGAATCTTTGAGGCTAGATACACCTAAATTTAGGAATTTAGTCATTTAAGATACTCCATTTGAAAAAATTAACGTCCTTAATAAATCTAATAATGATTCAAATTCCAATATAGATGTTTCATTAAAAAACTTAAGTTTTAATGATTTAAATGGTGAAGAAATTAATAAAATTACATGGAAGGAACCTAAAAAATTATATTATCAACGAGCATCTCCTCCTAATATTATGTTTGAAGAAAAACCTAATAATTTTCAAAATAAGTACTCTATAGGAACCACCTATCAATGGAACATAGATGGGGCCTCAGAACAAATGGTCCTTAATGTTCTTAATTAGATGATCATGTTCTCGAATACTAATAAGAGTATTTAGGGCATTTCTGATTATCAAATTGCAATACTTTTAATTGCTGGTTTTATTGGTCAATTAAAAGGTTGGTGGGATAACTATCTCACTGATGAACAGCGAATAAATATTTTAATTGTTGTTAAAAAAGATGAGAATGGAGTTAAAATACTTAATGAAAATAATGAACCAATTCAAGATGTTGTTAATACTTTAATGTATTATATTAGTTAGCATTTCATAAGGGATCCATACCATATTAGGGATAAAAACCTAAATCTTTTATCTAATATGAAATGTAAGCCCTTAAGAGAATTCCGATAATACAAGGATATTTTCCTTCAAAGGGTCTTACTTCGAGATGGTTGTAAACAACCCTTTTGGAAAGAAAAATTCTTAGCCAGTTTACCAAAATTAATAAGTGAACAAGTAAGGGATAAAAATCCGGGATAAATTCAACGGAAAAATTCCTTATAATGAAATGAAAAGACATATAATTAATTTTATATGTCTATAAGATAGGAACTAATTTGTGTAATACAATTAGGTTACAGAAGCAACTTAAAAATGAAAAGAAAATGAAGAAACAAAGACTTAGTGATTTCTGTTCTCGGTATGATCCATCCTTTGCCGTACAAACGAAGAACTGTGAGCCATTTGTTCCAGGATCGACATTCGCCATAGAGAGGACACTTGGACCAGTGTGCTTCTTGATGAAGTTCTCATAAGCAAACTTGGATTTGTAGATCGATTCACCATCGGTGCTGTTTCCAGTGGTTTAATTACCTCCTTGACACATGAAAACCGGAATGACACGATGGAAGGCCGATCCCTTGTAGTGGAGTGGCTTGCCAGAGCGGCCGACACCCTTCTCACCAGTGTAGAGAACATGGAAGTTCTCAGCGGTGTGAGGAGTGGTGTTAGCATAGAGCTCCCTAACGATCCGGCTAGCAGGTTGGCCACCGATGGCCATGTCGAAGAAGACCCTAGGGTTCGCCATTAAGAAAGAGAGAGTTTTTCTGTGTTTGTTTCCCAAGAAAATGGATAGGGTATAGCTTGAGAAGATGTGCCATTGTGAATATTGAGCCCTAGAAACCTAATCCTAGTTTGGAAAAGAGAAATTTTAGTAGTTACTTCTACTAGTTACATTAAATACTCTAAATTATTATCGGATTTTTCATTGATAGAACTTTCATGTTCAGAGTCATTTGAACATTCATTGTTAATTATTTTGTTCTTTAATTTGAATAATTCATTTTTCAGTTTATTTTGCATTGATTTTAATTCTTTGATTTCTTGTTTCTGGATTTTAATTTCATTGTGAAGATCATTTATCATGACTAGTCTATGATATTTTGATTTTCCTCTATTAAGAATATCATTAAGATTATAAGTTAAATTATTTGAAATTGACGTAGTTGGTTTGGTCTTTTCCAACCATCTTAACTTTTCTTCATTATCAGGCATTTGATCTAATTTAAGAAGAAATTCTTCTTCTTCCTTAGTTAGGACATTCAATTCATTATCAGAAGATGACGATGATTCAATGTTGTTGACTTGAATCTCGTCTTCTTTAGAGGACGGAGCATTATTGGAAGAATATTCTTCTTCTACAAATATTTGTAGAATATCTTCCATAACATGTTAATCTAAATTTAACTCATTATGTTTTTAGCTGATTCTACATTTATCAACAGTGTTACCATATTTTCTACATTTGTAGCATTTAATTCTTTTCCAAGGTTTCTTCTTTTTTTCTTTCTTGGAAGATTCTTCATTGGATTTTTTAAAGAAATAACTACTAGAAAATGGATTATTAATGTAAAAATTAGGATTAATAATGAGTTTATCCTAAAAACCACTGCGTTATTTGATATAGGTGCAGATTTAAACCGCATTAGAGAAGGGTTAATTCCAACAAAATATTTTGAAAAAACAACCTAATCTCTAAGTTTTACTTTCAATAACAAATTGTATATTAATTTTAAATTATCTAATGCTAAGATAATAAAAGATAATGTGTCTTATAAAATTGCTTTCATTCTTATTAAGAATTGAAACAAAATGTCATTTTAGGAACACCTTTTATTAATCTCATTCAACCTTTTAGGGTTAATAATGGAGGTATTGAGACGAATTATCCAAGAAAGAAAATCTATTTTAATTTTATCTCAAAACCACGAATTAAAATAATTAATGAACTCAAACAGAACTTAATTTCTAAGTTGAACTGTTTGATTAAATCACTAGAAATCTAATCAAGGAAATGATTTTTAAATTAGAAAATGAAATTAAGAAAACAATTTGTTGAACTTTACCTAATGCGTTCTAGGATAAAAAATCTCATATAGTAGAATTACCTTATAAAGGAAATTTTGATGAGAAAAATATCTCAACGAAGGCCAGACCTTCGCAAATGAATAGCGTTGTCTTAAGACATCGCTAGAATGAAATTAATGATTTATTAACTAAGAAGCTAATTTGCAAATCCAAATCATCTTGGAGTTATTCAGCTTTTTTATGTTAATAAAAATGCAGAAATAGAAAGAGGCACATCTAGGTTAGTTATTAACTACAAACCTCTAAACAATGCACTAAAATGGATTAGGTATCTAATACCTAACAAAAGACACTTACTCAGTAGAATACATAATGCTAAAGTATTCTCTAAGTTTGATATGAAATCTAAATTCTGGCAAATTCAGATCAAAGCATGCAATAGGTATAAAATAACATTCACTATCCCATTTAGACAGTATGAATGGAATGTTATGCCTTTCGATCTTAAGAATGCTCCCTCTGAATTCCAAAGGATAATGAATCAAATTTTTAATGATTATTTGAATTTCATTATTGTGTATATTGATGATGTGTTGATCTTCTCTCCAAACATAGATCGGCATTTCAAAAATATTAAGGCTTTTATCAAAAAAGCTAAATAAAATGGCCTGGTAGTATCACCCACTAAAATTTCTCTTTTCCAAACTAGGATTAGGTTTCTAGGGTTTGATATTCACAATGGCACAATTACCCTAATTAGAGGTCAATAGAATTTGCTTATAAGTTTCCTGATGAAATCCTGGATAAGACTCAACTCTAGAGATTCTTAGGAAGTTTAAATTATGTAGCAGACTTCTTTAAAGACCTTAATGTTTTATGTAAACCTTTGCATCAAAGGTTAAAGAAGAATCCTCCAAAATGGTCTGAATTACATACCAATGTAGTCAAACAAATTAAAGACAAAATCAGGGAAATCCCATGCATACACATAGTAGATCCATCTATACTAAAAATAGTAGAGACTGATGCGTCTGACATAAGATTTAGCGGGATTCTTAAGCAAAATTCAAATAGTAAAGAATGTATAATCCAGTTTGTGTCAAAACACTAGAATGAATGTTAAATGAATTATTCCACAATTAAAAAAGAAATTTTAGCTATTGTTTTAACAATTTCTAAATTTCAAGGGGATTTTTTAAATAAAAAATTTCTTTTATGAATTGACTATAAAGCAGTAAAAAATGTTTTATTAAAAGATGTTTAAAATCTAGCTTTAAAATAGATTTTTGCTAGATGGTAATCAATTTTATCTATTTTTTATTTCGAAATTGAGCATATTAATAGCTCTTCCAATTCGCTTCCTGACTTCCTTACCTGTGAATTCCAGTAGGGAGATGCCTCCCAAGAAGGAGAAAGGAAAAGGGAAGGAGGTCCCTCCTAAAAAGGTCCTTACAAATGTTCAGTCTTAGCTTGCTGCCACGACCCTTAAAACTCATAATGCTCCTCTAATGATCAAAGATGAACCATCTTCTGGTTTATCTAGGACCAATGAATCCTATAATGAGAGTAATGTGAGGAGACCTGATGAGGGCCCAAACACTAATGTGGTGATTACACCAGAATTAATTAAGGCCATCACTTTGGCCTTGAATATACTTGTTAAAATAGAATAGAAATCCAATGTAAAGGTTTCTGAAAAGAAGTCTCACCAGAATGTTCAAATCACCGAGGTGACTTCTTCCTTTATAAAGAAATTTGCCCCTCAAAATATTTTGAAAAAATCAATGTTTTCTATTAAAGGCAATTTCAAGTATGTCTTCTCTGTTGAGAAAGGAGTATTTGAAAATGATCCTTACATTTATGCTCAGAAAATATTTTCTGAAAGTTTTAATTATGTTCCTTATGACAAATTAAAAAAATTGAATATTATGAAAGAATTTTAAGTGAAACAAAATTTGTTTCATTTAAACATTTTGAAAATAATGGAGTAATCCATTACTCGACTGCCAGAATTCATAAGGTCATAAACCTTAAGGAATGGCCTGGCCACCCAACACAATGCTAAACATTTCCAACAAATCCACTAATGCCACTTTCACCATATCTCTATGCTTATAATTATTTTGATTATAAACAAGCATGGTGGAATGCTTTCTTCAGAATGAACCAAAAAGATCCCATACTTGGTTAATCTTTTTTGAAAAATGTTCTTCAAAAAACCTACTGGTTTGCATACTAGTGGGATGAATTTGGAGCCAACAATGAAATCATTCATGAAAATGCCCAAAAGGGATATAATCTTTTCATGAAATGTTACACACCTAACCCATATGAATAGTTGTTCAATAAAACAATGATATTCTTCATGTACATCAGCATATCATGGGTAATGACCTAGTTCTACGAATTCAGAAGAAAAAAAATGATACCAAGACTATCATTTTGACCCAACGATTCAAAATAAAATGTCGGGATGGTTTTAAGCTATGGGACAAAGTTGAAGAAAATGCGGTCCTTAGATGGATCAACAAGACAATCAATGTTCCCAAGATTCAAGAAGAGACACAAGTTCCCTTCCTCCATGACAAGGGATTTCTTATGTCTTCAATGGCTAAGGAAAATTCTCCATAATCGATGAAGCAATTGTTAGAACAGGCTATGGCAAGTCTGAAGAAATCTACCAATGAAGGCTCCACTCAGTTTAAACCGGCCTATAGTGGAGAGAGTAATGAAGATGACTACTACGGAATCGATCTAACCGATTCGTAGATATCTAATGTAAGAATTTTGCTATCCTTACAGCAAAATATGTAAAATTTTCTTTTTTGTTATTTTAATGTAAAGTATAGTATTTAATACTATACCATTTTCTAGTAGATATGTATAAATAGTGTACGTATTATCTATGTAATGTTTTCGCTAAGTTTATTGTCACATACGATATAACTCAGACTTGAAAAGGTGGAATCTTCTTACCGAATACTGTTTTGGATTTTACTATCACCTACAGTAAAACCAAGTACATTTACTGTTCATTACAATGAAAAAAAAATCTTTAAAATGGGAAACCAAGTTCATTTCCATTCAAAATGGATTCATAAAAATTTGATTATAGAATATATATATATATATACATAACCCTTAGCGTCAAGTTGCCCTTTGTTCATGTACATGTGAGGCCTCAAAATTTCTTGGCATTTCTATGCCAACTAAAACCTAAGTAAACAGCCTCTAAACTTATATACCATAAATTAACCGAATTAATTCTACTATGGATTTGTGAAGCATAATACTGTTAAATATTAGGGTAAATTACACTTTTGATGCCTGTGTTTTTACTCTTTCTTATTTTAGGCACTTGCATTTTAATTTTTAGCATTTAAAGTACCCTATGTTTTGCAAAATATATATGACAAAACCTTAATGCTATTATGCATCCATTAGTTTTAACACAAGCCAAGAAAACACGTTGAAAAAAAAAAGAAAAAAGAAAGTCACCTTCCTTATTTGATGACTGATTTCTCTAAACCTTAACTTCAAACCCAAATCACTAACCCTAACCCCAAAGCCTTTAGTTTATAAAGATTGAACCTTTATTGCTTTTCATTCAAAACAAAGAAACTTCACTATAGGTATTTGCTAAAAGAGAAAACCATATAGGGATGGTGTTTAATTTAGAAACTTGATTAGCACCTATAATGATTATTGGTGTGTTTGTAAAGCAAAGGCTTGGGGCACAACAAAGTGTTGATCCCAATTAGCAACTGAGAGGGAGGTGAATTGATTAATAGAAAATTTTTAACTTCTCAAAAGCGTTTGAAAAGTCCTCTTTAATTACTAGTAGTAGATTTTAATTAAATATTGAGATTGAAAAATAAATTATATAATAGAAAAATAAATAAAATGTAGTAATATAAAAGAGTAAGGATAAAGAAAATCGAGTAGCAATTTATAGTAGTTCCACCTTGTGTATCAATTTACTCTTCCAACCTTCATAAGCTAGGAATTCAATTGTATTCACCGATATCGTTCCACTATATCAAAATTTCAAATCTTGAGAGTAGTAAGGTCTCCTCAGCTCAACTAGTCACTTATTGCTCCGACTCACTTAGCTTTCATGCAAAGCTAATCATTTAGAACTATAGTAAATAAAGTGACCTATCACACAAATATACTTAAAAAATAGTTTGGCAATCATGACGAAAGAAATAGAGTATATGCTCCTTTACTCTACAAGATTAGCACTTTAAATAAATACAATAAAAATTAACAAAGTTTGCTTCAATTTCTTTCTCTTACTATTGCTTTTCTCTTTTTCTTCTATCGATATATCTTGTTCCTTGCTTATGTTGCATTGATAGATGAATTTACAAAGGCCATTTAAAATGTTCTTCCTTAATCATAACACTCTATTAATATTCTACTTCAATTTCTTTAATCTTGAAAAAAATAGTGTTCCTTCAATTCTCTAATGTTAATTCAATTTTATAGCATCTAATCATAGTCGTCAAGTGTAGTAAATGTTGTTAATCTTCTTTTAATATTTCAAATCTTTCAAATAATTATCTTTTCTTAAATATGCTTCTATCTTAATAAAATTTGTTATCCCCAATATATTAACCAGTTTAGTAGAATAGATCAAATATATTACTCAAATATATTCAACTTATAGAGGTAGGTCTTAAATTCCTATTTCCATATTACTTGAAATCTCTTCTGACTTGTTTTCTTCTTCGAAGATATCTTATTACTTCTTATTTCTTCAATCTTCATTTAGAATGCTTGTCTCTGATTCTCTATTATACTTCAAAAAATTCTTTAGAATACAATACTTTGGAAAACTATTTCAAAATATAATTCAAATTTTGCATGTAATATTTTTTAACCCATTTTTGAACACTTAATTATGCACCCTTAATTAAAATGTTTTTTGAATAATGAATTAATAAAATTCAAAGGTTGAGTGAAAAGGTATATATATCATTGTTATTATCGAAACTTCTTTATATAAAATTTTTAACATTCTCCCTTTTTTTTTTTATGATACCGAAACCTTTATTAAATATATATGCATTATTTCCATCTTCATCCTTCATATTTACCTTTCTTTTCCTTTTCTTTTCTCTATTATATTTTTTTCCTTCTTCTCTCCCCTTTAATTAATGATAACATTAAAAAATTATTCATTCAGTTTTTCTTTTATTTTTTTCATACAATTCTTTATACCACTTCTCCCCTTCGTTTGTTCTTCTCCCCCTTCTTGTTTCCATCAAAACTTATAAGAATAGCAAGGTGACATGTAGAGCTTATATGATCCAAAAAATATCAACCATATTATTCATGAAAACATTGAAATCATAACATGAAAACATTATTATTCAAAACATAAAGTCATAAAATATATATAAACATAACATGTCAAGTTATAGGTTTCCAATCATTGTCCTTTTTCTCTAAATCTTTCATTTATTCATCTAACATCTTTTAGCACATTCCTTAACCTCTTCTAACATTTCTTTTTCAATAGACTCATGAACTATAGGTGATGGTGGTTCTTGGTAGAGATTCAATTTGTTTGTAGTCTTTTAACTAGGGTGGAAGAAACTCTAAGTTGGTTTTTGCTTTTGGAGGTTTAGAAAACTTGTTTTCCCTTTGGTACCATGAAGAAACTCTAAGTTGGTCTTCTTGTGAGCTATCTTATTTATAGCCAAAACTTGATATGAAAAATTTGGAAAGTGTATCCTTTTTTTTTTCTCCTCTACTAAGCATTTTACTTTCCCTAAAAGATTAGGTTTTATTGTCTTGTCTCAAGGATTTTTTTTTTTCTCAATTGGCCTTTTGAAGTTATGAGGGCCACTCTTTCTTTATATTATTGTTAACATTTCATGTTTACATCTTAAATATTCTTTTTTTCTTTTATCATTATTCTATATCTAAGCTATCCTCTCCCTTAATATAAGCATTAAATATTTATCATAGGAGATTGCAAACTCTTATTTTATTTCTTATATATTCAAACCTTACTTTATCTAAAAGTTTTGTAAGATATTTGCAAGCTATGAATCTATTAGAACATATTTAATTGTTATATTTCCATTAGATATATGATCTCTTATAAAATGATGTCTTATTTTGATATGTTTAAGTATAGAGTATTCAACTGGATTTTTAGTCATGTTTATAGCACTCTTATTATCACACTTTGTTAGAATGTTTTGATATTTCAAGCCATAATCAAGTAACTGTTGCTTGATCCATAAAATTTGAGTATAGCATTTTCTAACAAAACTTATTCCGCTTTTGTTGTTGATAGGGCAATAAGGTTTTGCTTCTTAGACAACCAAGAGATTAACTTATCTCCCAAAAACTAGCATGCCCTAGAATTTCTCTTCCAATCCACTTTGCATCCTACATAATTCACATATGAACATCCTATTAAGTCACAATTTCGACTCTTAGGATATTGAATTTCTAATTTTGCAATGTCAATAACACATTTGAAAATTCTTTTTACAACAAATAGATGTGTTTTTGTTGAAAAATTCTAAAATGTGCACATATACAAACACAAAAAAAATACATTTGGCCTAGATGCAGTCAAATATAATAATGAACCAATCAAGTTTCTATAAAATATCCCATTTATCTTTTTACCATTAGAATTTAATTTTAACCTTGTTGAACTGCTCATAGGAGTTAGGGCTATCTTGACATTTCCAAATCTAAATTTCTTTAGGATTTACTTAGGATACTTGATGTACAAATATTCCATCATTTGTTTACTTGATTTTCAATCCTAGGAAGAAATATAGTTCACCCATCATAGACATCTCAAACTTTGATCACATTAATTTTGAAAATTCTTTACAATATTTCATTAATTGATTCAAAGATAATATCATTAACGCATATTTGCACTATCAATATATCTCCACCAAAATATTTTAAAACAAGATAGCGTCTACTTTACCTTGTAAAAAAACCATTACTTATAAGAAACTCACCTAATCTTTCATATCAAGCTCTAGGTGCTCATTTAAGTCCATATAAAGCTTTTCTTAACTTAAACACATAATCTTTTTTTAGTGGATCTTCAAAACCAGGTGATTGCTTTATATATACTTCTTCTTTTATATATCCATTTAAGAAAGCACTTTTAATATCCATTTGAAAAAAAAAAAATTTATAATAAGCATAAGCAAGCAATAACCTTATAACTTCTAGCCTTGCTATGAGGGCATAAGTTTCATCATAATCCATTCGTTCCTCTTATAAAAATCCTTTAACTACTAACCTAGCTTTACTCCTAATTATCTTTTCATTTTCATCTAGATTATTCTTAAAACCCCCATTTTGTTTCTATTACTAGTTTATCTTTTCGTCTAGGAACTAGACTCCACATCTTGCACAACATTGATCTAGTTGCTGTCTTTTAAAGCTTCTTCAATAGAATTAGGTTCTATTTTGAAAATTAGAGTAAAATGATTTTCAACTCTTCTTAAATTGGATCTAATTCTAATGTTAGAGTCAACATCACCTATTACTAACTCAAGTGGATGAGATTATCTAAATTTCCAAGTTTTTGAGGACTTTGGTTGAGTTTCTTGTTCTTCGAAGTGCGTTTCAGCAATTTCGTTTATTTTAAAATCTAATGAACATTCATTAAGCTAAATCCATCCTACGTTCCAATAAACCCTGACTTTTAAAAACTAGACTCACTTTAGTTCCTTTTTTTCCTTGTTCTTTAGATGGTCTCTCTTGATTAAGAATTGACGGAACTTCATCGTTAGAATCATCTTTTCATATTTCAACAACAAACTTAACATGAATTGATTCTTCAACTACTTTGGTTGATTTATTATAAACTCTATAAGCTTACTATTAGGGGAGTAACCAAGAAAGATTGCTTCATCCACTCTTTTTTCAAATTTTCCAAGATCTAATATGCTTTTCTTAACAAACCATTTTCTTTTGAAAACATGAAAATAGGATATTATAGGTATTCTACCCCAAAAGAGCTCATAATAGGTAGGGATGTCAACAGGACGGGTTTTGTCGGGTTCCCGACCCACCCATCCCACTAAAAACCCTATAGGGTACTACCCTATAGGGTTTGGGATGGGTTATAGGTTTCATTTCAAAAACCCTGTAGGGTTTGGGAAGGGTAGTGGAATAAATGTTAAACCCATTGGGATCCTAAACCCATTAACATATATATATATATATATATATATATAATTTAGTTAATAAATTATATTATTATATATTTAATAAAAAATTTTAAGGGATTACTATGATAGTGAACAGTATAGTTCTCAAGACATACACAAAAGACAAAACACAAACACAGCACAACACACTGCACCTGCACTGCACATTGAGCTGACAATTGAGAGCTTGAGACACAGACATGACTCGAGAACACCGTGGACAGCGTTACACTGACTCCACTCCCACATAATCCACAACACAGCACAGATAGACACATATATAGCGACAGTGAGACCGACTAACTGAGATAACATACACATAGGTCACAGCACTTGACTCTTGAGCACTGCACAGAGCCACAAACAGCAGACACGACTTGCACTCGTTTTCACGTTTCACCATACAGACACAGTGATACACATTGAACCACCCACCTAGGTCCACGACCATGGTCCACTCCTAACTCACAGTCACGGTCCACTTCCACTCGACGTCTACGGTCCACCTCCACTCGAAATTTAAGACACAACTATAGAAACCCTAAATCTGGCTAGAATTGGAACTCAATCTCGTTCTCGTCATCACCTTCCTCCTGTGTAAGCTACCGTCGCACGCATCAGCATCAGCTCGATCTCCTTCTCGTCATCGCCCTCTTCCTATGTAAGCTGTTGTCACCCATCGTACGCATCAGCATCAGCTCGATCTCGTTCGCCTGTCGCACGCATCACCATCAACTCGATCTCGTTCTTGATCTCGTCTATCTTCTATCATCTACACCAGCCACCGTTGCACTCCCACGCACTGGCACAGGAATCATCTGTTGTTTGTTGTCTGTCGTGGCCACAGCCGCACTTATACGCACTAGCGCACAGGTCGTCTTGAGCTCGGCTGTCCTCTATCATCTATCGCGGCCATCGCACTCATAAGTTGCACGCTGATAGGTTTTGTTGCTGTTGTTGATCTGTATTGTTGTTGGTGTTGTTGATCTCTATTAATTGTTGTTGAAGATGACTATGGTATTCTTGTTCCTAGATATCTGTTGTTTGTTGCTGTTGTTGGTTAGTGCTGTTAGTTGTCATCGTTGTTCTATTATTGCTGTTAGTTGTCATCGTTGTTCTGTTGTTGTTGATGTTTATCAGCTGTTAGTTGTCGTTGTTGATATGTTGTTATTGCTGTTTGTTGTTGATGTTTATCAAGCATGTGTGTTTGACTGTTCATGTAAAAAAAAAATATATTCAATTTTTTTTTTCTGCTGCCGCAAAAAAGTTCCATTAAAATCATTGAGAAAACTGGTTATTTGCACCTCTTGCATAAACAAATTTAATTAGGGTGAAGAAATGAAGCTGTGGTAACATTGAGCATTTATTCTTTAGGTGCTAATGATCTCTTTCCTACGTTTGTGAATTGGGAAACTTGATTACCTACTCTACTCATCAAATGCCCCTCTTTAGTGCAGGAACTTTACACATGTATACAAGTCACAGATTGCATGAAAAAAGCCATTTAGAACATTCTCACAAAAGAACCATTAAAAAAAAAATCTGCAATAGGATCAAATTGAGCAAAAGAGTTCTATAGCTTCCTCATTGCTTAATTCTTTAACCCAGTATACAATATCTAAATGTAGGAGGAAATGTTCATCTCTAGTTATTATGATGATTCTATTTCCACATCCAAACTAGGAATTCCTAGCCAAGTTTTCTAGTTCATCAATTTTATCCACATCATCTAACACAACTAAAACTCTTTTATGTTTTAATATGTGACGGTCATAGATAATGGATTTTGTACTTTTTGAATTATACCTCATAATTATCCATCCATTTCTTATGCCTTTGAATTTATAATGTGAGAATTGAAGTACCTGAAAGAATTGAAGTTCACCTTAGTTTACATATTTTCTATGATTTCTATGGATAAGTTAATGAATGTTATTTTTGTTTACTTTTATATAATATAGAAATGGACGAATTTGATATGCCCATTGATGCACATCCCATTGATGTTGAGGAAGAGGAAGGTCCATTACCATTACTTGGATTTAAAATAGAAGCACTGGCAACAAATCCCACAAGCACAACAAGTTCTCAAGTAGGAAGCAATGCCGATCAATGTGATAATCCCAATAAACGTAAGTTGACTTCTCTTGTATGGAATGATATGGTGAGAAAAATGGTTAATGGGGAGGATGTTGCTATCTGTAATCATTGTTCCAAAACACTAAAAGTAGGTAGTAAACAAGGAACTAAGCATCTGCGTAATCATTTGGAGAAGTGTATACAAATGAAGAAGCAGAAAGACATAAGGCAATGCCTACTATCCATTGAGAAACGATAAAATGAGAATAAGAGTTGTTTGAACATAGGAAATTGGAATTTCAATCAAGATATTTGTAGGCAAAGACTTGCAAAATCAATAATTGTTCATGAATACCCCATTTCAATAGTTGAGCATGAGTATTTCAAGGATTTTCTTGAAAGTATGCAACCACTTTTTAAGTATGTTAGTCAGAACACCATGAAAAGGGAAATCATGAACATCTATAATGGGGAGAAGGAAAAATTGAGAGTGTTGTTGAAAGCACTAAATTCTCGAGTTGCAGTAACAACAGATTTATGGACATTAAATCAGAAAAGGGGGTACATGACTGTCACAGCACACTTCATTGATCATAATTAGAGACTTCAAAACGACTCATGGAGTAAGATTCTTTACTTATATTATCTTTTCATAATCAATAATGGAAAATTATCTTATATTAAGGTTTTCTATATTTTCATGCAGTTTTTTGTATGTTCCAACGCCACATACAAATGAGGTGCTTGCCGATTGTTTGTTTAACTCGTTGATGAGATGGGGATTAGATAAAAAATTATCTACAATTATTGTAGATAATTGTTCTACGAATGATGCAATGATTACAACTTTGACCATGAAACTAAGAAGAGATGAGTTAATTCTTTGGGGAAAGGTCCTACACATGCGTTGTTGTGTCCATATTTTAAACTTAATTGTAAAGGAGGGTGTGGCCGTGATAGATAGTGCGATTGAGAAGGTCCATGATAGTGTTGCATTTTGGTTGGCGACACCATCAAGAGCCGAGAAATTTAGAGAAGCATGTAAGTAGTTGGATATTCCATATGATAGAAAGCTTGCCTTAGATTGCAAAACTCGGTGAAACTCTACATATGACATGTTGATGATAGCCATTGGATACAAAGAAGTTTTTTATAGAGTTTAATTTATGGATAGACATTATAAATGTCTTCCCACCGATGATGATTGGGAGGTAGCAAAAGCAATTTGCCGAAAGCTAGCGATCTTTTATGAGGTAACCAATATTTTTTCTAGTACCCAATATCTAACTGCAAATTATTATTTTGAAAAGGTTTTTGAGATTAGAGAATCATTGGTTGAATGGAAAGGCTCTTCAGATGTGAATACTAAAATGATGGCGGGGAAAATGTTTGATAAGTTTGAAAAATATTGGGGTGATGTACACATCATTATGGTTGTTTGTACTGTTTTGGATCCACGTTTTAAGATGAAGGCCGTGAATTTTGTGTTTCCTTCTATTTATGGAGTAAATGCATCTGTAGAGATTCAAAATGTTAGAAACATTTGTTACGAGTTAGTTCATGAATATCAATCTAGGGGTAGATCTCAACTTTTTAAAAGTTTGAATAGTAGTAGTAGTAGTTCTTCTGGGAATACTTCAGCAACTACCTAAACTGTTCCTTTGGATTCTTCAAAAAAATCAAGGTTGGTGCAATTCTTGAGCACTATTAATACTGATGGCCAAGTCAAGTCGGAATTGGATCACTATTTAGAAGAAGTTGTGTTACCTTGGACTGATGATTTTGATATTCTTAGCTGGTGGAAAGTAAATGGAATTAAATATCCTACATTACAAGAATTAGCTAAGATATGTTGGCTATTCCTGTGTCTACGGTTGCTTCTGAGTCTGCATTTAGTACTAGTGGACGAGTAATTAGCTCACATAGAAGCAGACTAAATCCTGATACAATAGAAGCATTGATGTGCAGTCAAAGTTGGTTATCAAATGAGATAAGAGGTAAAAATTTTGATTATACAATAATAAGTTCTTTTATACATGGAGTAACTATTATTTGCATAATCTCTAATGTGTTTTATGGTGTTTTTTCTCCCTTTCAATAGGTTCAAAGATAGATGATGAAAAAGATGGGATTTGAAGACACTGAGAATCAATTGTCAAGTAAGAATTCCAAAAAATATAAGATTAATGTCTTTTCTATCTGTGTTTAGAATTTTTCTATTTCTATTAAGACTTGTTAACTATATTTTTTTGTGTTATTTATTAAGTTATACGATTGGTCTAGTAATTTTATTTTATTATAGTTAATTTTTTTTTACCTCGACAACTTTATTTATCAACATGTAGATTTTCAAATAATATTAAAATGCATATAATTAAATACATTGAAAGTGTAAATATTATTTATTTTTAAGAACATAAGCTATATTTTATAAAAATAATCATAATGAATAAGTAAAAATTTTAAACTAATAATAGAATTATTTTTTTTTTTAATTCTAACAAGTTTGGGACGGGTTTCGGATTACTTATTAAAACCCTGTAGGGTTTGGGAAAGGTAGCGGGTATTTCATAAAAAACCCTGTAGGGTTTGGGAATCCCCATAGGATAATGGGACGGGTAATGGGATTACTGATCCCGGCCCAAACTCGTCCCGCTTACATCCTTAATAATAGGTTTTGTTTGTAAAAGACCTTATATAAATTATGTCAATGACATAACAAGCTATTAAGGCTACTTCCCCCTAAAAATAATTCGCTATACCACTAGAATTTAATAAGGTGCAATTAATCTCTTATATGGTTTTATTTTTATATTCTACTACTTCATTTTATTATAGAGTGTAAGGTGCTAAAAAATTATAAATAATGTTATTCTCTTCACAAAATTTGTAAACTCATGATTTTTAAATTCTCTTTCGTGAATAGTTCTTAAACTGATTATGGAAGTTCCTTTTCATTTTAAACATTTTTTTTGCAAAACTTTCAAAAAAAATTGAATGCATCACTCTTATACCGTAAGAATAGAATCCATGTGTTAATGTTAAGATTCTCCTAAGGGGAAAACAATTGCAACAGAGAACACATGAGGTTCAAAGGGCTACCAAGGATGGATCCAGCATGGTTATTCCAATGTTGAAGTAAGCACAAGTGTTTACAAAACAAATAAGCTTAAGAGAGTATGAGAACTTAACATTTTGAACCTAAATTCAAGTGGTGTCAACTTTTACTTATAGGTGTTGGGGATTGAGACAACTTGGTAGATGGAGTTAAGGCGTAGTAAGTAGATTTATCTTGTGTCTATGCTATTTCCCCAATGCAAGCTACACCTTCCCCAAATCCTCTCGTCTATCAAGCGAGTGTGGCTAACCTAAGCTCATGTTTAATTTAAGTTGTAAACTTGAGGTCAAACAGATCCCTAGTTCTTAATCTGGCACTTAAGAGTTTGAACTCTTATCTTTGGAGCTCGATCATGAGCCTAAGCAAGTCAAATTTAGCTTAGGGGGCTTAAGTCCAAAATATACTGTCAACACTTATACCCCCTTCACCTTACCCTACCCCCTTAAAACTCTTAGTGGTGACCCGTCGGTAAGGGGAGTTATGTGAGTTAGGTTTTGAGGCCTTCAAGATAAGCTAACAGTTGAGACAAGCTCTTGGTTGAGGTCATTAACTTAGCTTCTAACTTGGAATGTTGTCATTTAGATGTACGTAGAGTGACCAAGCAGGCGGGTGGTCAAGCTAGGCTTCACTCATGCTAGCAAAATTGGCAAAGAGGAACTAGTTTTAAGCTAGCACTTTAAGAGATAAGGGCGAGTAAGTGATTTGCCAAGCCATTAAGTCTTACCCCCTAAGCTATGTTGAACTAGTGATGGCCCTTGTAGATAGATTTAGCAGGAAAATGGCTTAGCTAAGCCTCACTCGTGTTGATAACTTAGTAAGGAAACTTTCTTAGGATGGCATCTAAAGGGACAATGTCAAGTAGGCGAAATATCGAGTTTTACACTACTTTTGCTCCCCTCGAGATGAGCTAAGCTAAGCATGGCTCTTTATTAAATTAGTCACTCAAAACATTTATTAACATATGAGGAGCTCATGAACCTTAAGAAGTACTTCTACCTGCATCCTTCGGGGTAGAAGTTAGAGCATCCTTAGGCGAATGATAAGGTTGCTCTTACTATAGGGCACTGCTTCTGTTTATATGTAAAGCATTTAGAGTTTAGATTGTGAGCTCTATTTTTTTAGTTCTAGGAGGCTTTTCTTCACGTACCACCATATCTCATTGACATTGCCCATGCCCAACACATGTAAGTTGTTGATTGCGTTTGAGGCATTATGTGAGCACTTTATGTTATATGTCACCCCTCAATTACTCGAGCTTCTAGACATTGTAGGTGGATTTAATTAGGATGTCAATAATCCGATACTTAGGTCTTAGTGCCAAGATTGAGGCTATTGTTAAAATTGTGAGTTAACTGTACGATTTTATGAGTTTATGATTTTGTAAGATTTTTCATAATTAAAATGCATGTAAGATTGCTTAGGTGTAAACTTTTGGTAGAATTATGAGTTTAAGTATACGATTTTATAAGTTTATGATTTTACCGATTCTATACAATTTTAATATGATCTTACCAATTCTATATGTTCAATGTCTTGGTAGAATCATGATTTTGATAGCCTTGGACTATAGTTGACCAGTTCTTTACTAAGCTAAGGAGGTGGTCGAGTGAGTTTTGGAATACCATAAAGGTCGTAAATGAGTACCTATACGATAGGAAACTCACTGATAGTGTGTCTATTGAAGGAGAAGGATATATGCGCTACTGCACTTGTCATGCTAAGTTAGGTTTGTTGAGGAGAAGCAATCTTTTAGTTTGCTAGGGAAACAAGGGTCTCTTAAAGAGCTCATAGGCGATAGGGTAATTTCTCTTTTAACATCTTCTCCTTTATTCTCTTAACTTGTCGTGTTATATTATGCAAAAATGTAGCTCCAAGAGCACACTATGGTTAACTTGCTCACAAAGCACAAGGCTGTCATTGTTGCAAAGAAGGAAAGGAAAGTTGCTACCTCTAGTGTTGTTAAGACAATGGCCCCTCTAAAGTCACAAGGTGCACTACTGATGATAAGGGATGAGGAGATCCTAGTGCATATTGACTAACCAGCCCCGCGTTGTCCAATGGATGCTCAAATCCAATTAAAGTTAAAGAGCAAGGCTAGCGAACGGGCTGGCCAAGGCTCTAAGAAGGAACTTTGGGAGGAGGTCATCCATCTGGATGAGCCAAGCTCTCTAAGAAACTTGTCTAAAGGAGGGATGTTAGTCGAGCCATCAACTTTAAAGTGAGGATCAAAGAGGCTACTACATTAGCTCTTAGGTTGATTGAGACCTCTAAAGTTAATGACAACACCTTTTGGTTAATCAAGTTAAGGTGGCTACCATGCTAAATGGAGCTACATTGGAGAGGGAGCTCCTTGACAAGATCATGAAGTGCAAAGAGTGGGAAGCCCTCTAATATAAGACTTAAGCTGCTTAGACTTTTGCGACGATGTGATGGCTAAGGCATCTAAGGTGGCTAAGAGTGATGAGGCTACTAAAGATGGCCTTGAGGAGGAGGTATTGCCCAGTGGTCAAGGCTAGGGTGTTAAGGAAGAAGGTCGTGCTAAAGAGTAAGGTCATGAGGCTTAAAAGAAACACCAAGATGTTGAAAATCTTCCTCCTCCCTCACAAAGTTCCAATCCACCTACCGACTCCCCACTCCTTACCAAATAAGCACCCATTGAGTAAGATGTTATTCCAAGTGTGGATGATTTGTTTCAACGCCTATTGGAGTTTAACCTAGAGGATTAGGGAATTCTTACTAATTTCTACTTGTGTTTATCTTTCTATCCCTCAGTTGTATTTTCTTTATATTCTTTATCTCTTTACTTTATGTACTTTGGAGTTGTTTAGACATTTAGACTTAGGTCTTGTCGATAGCTACCAGTGTGGTTAAAGGGTGTTGCTCCCCCGATGTGACCTAAGGAGGTCATGTGCTCAGACTCCAAGGTAGTTAAGGAGCATAGTCTTAAGGGTAATCAGATATCTAAACTTAGGTCCTATTAATGAGCTACCAATGATGTTGGAGGGTGTTCTTCCTCATATGTGACCTAAAGAGGTTGTATGCTCAGACTCTAGGGTGTGAAGGAGCACGAAGTCCATTCACTTTTGTAGAAGTGTAGACATAGATAAAAATCAGGAGTTCATTTGTTGAGGTACTAGTGTCGACTCAAAGGTCTAGTTATCGAAGTGTAGGCATGGACTTGATTGCATCAAAAGTTCGTTTACAAGGCACTAACATAAGTGTAAAGGCTTGTTTGCCATAGTGCAAGCATAGATTTGATGTTTTTAAGAGTTTATTTGCTGAGGTACCACCATAGATGTGAAGGTTTGTGTGCCTGAGTGTTAGCAAGGACTTGACATATTTAGGTCATCAAGAGACCATTCACCTCATAGAAGTAGGGACTTGATGAATTTTTGGTCCATTCACCTTATCCTTCCTTTTTCTAACCTGTTTTGGTCGATATCCTTCCAAGCTAGTATAAAGTCTTCCTATTGAATGTACTTCCTTGCTTTTTCTTATAATTCTTTGAAATTTGTGAGCTTACTCTTCTCCAACAAAACTTAAAGAAGGTGCTGCCTAGTCAAATGCCTTAAATTATGATGTTCAAAGTAATGCCCTTATCATCATTGGGATCTCTAACATAGCCATGTTGAAGTAAGCATTGTATTCCCATATTGGCTTTTTGTGGCCCTATTTGATGAGGTTTAAGGTTAACAAGTCTTTGATTAGGAGCTTGCTCACCAAGAAGTACTATTGGAACTGGTTTGCAAGCTCATTAAATGAGTTAATGGAATTGCTAGGGAGGTTGTTGTACTACATCTAAGCAGCTTTGTGTAAGGCGCTAAAAAATGCTTTGTAAGCAATTGCATCGCTAAGGCTGTGTAGGTCCATCATTGTGTGGAAATGGCACAAGTGGTCATCTTAATCTACTATGCCATCATATGTGTTAAGCTGTGGCAACTTGACAATAGGTGGCAATACCTTGTCCTATATTGCCTATGTGAACGATGTCTTATTTATAGAGAATAATGCCAAAGAATCCACACACTTACTCTCTCTAAGGATGAAAAGCTTTTTGATGTATTCACAATTTGGTCGATGTTTATGTCATTGACTTAGCGATTAGCTCTTATGTGAGCATTTGATGACTTGAGTCTATTGTTTCAAGTTGTGGTACCATTGTTACTATGCAATGCAATTAGTAGTATGGACATTAGTAGCGTAGTCCCTCATGTGGCTACTAACAAGACTTGTTTAATAGGAGCACAATTGTAGTGTTTTGTAGACTAAGCTTGCTAATTTTGTGGTGGTATGTTTGCTACTAGTTGTGGTGGTGCATTATTCTACCCCGTTTCATGGAGAGTGTGTTAACATATCTTCTAACTCAAGCATGTTGTTGAGATGCTCAAGCTCCACCACTTAAGCTTGTAGCCTAGTTTTGTTGTTTCTAATGGCTTCATTTTGTGCCACCAACATCAGTCGCAACTTCTTCAAGTCAAAGAAACGTTACATGTCAATCTAGTTTGTGTTCTAGTTTTTATTTGGGTTTTGAGACATCACAGCTTGGACAATTTGGTTCGTTGCCAACATATCAATGGTTTCCTTATTATTGGTGATTATCAATTTGGGTCCCATTTGTGGTTTTTCTTGTAATTTAGATCATGAAGGTGGTGCCAAATATTGGTGCTAAGATTCTCCTAGGTGAAAAACACATGCAACAAAGAACACATGAGGCTTAAAGGGGCACTGAGGGTGGATTCAATGCAGCCACTTCGATACCTAAGTCAGCACGAGTGTTTATGAAACCAATAAGATTAAGAAAGTATGAGGGCTTAATATTTTGAACCTAAATCCAAGTGGTATCAAACCTTATTTATAGGTGTTGGCTGTTAAGACAACTTGGTTGGTGGAGTTAAGACATGATAGGTAGATTTGTGTCATCTCTCGTGTCTATATTGTTTCCCTGTGTAATTTGCACCTTCCTTAAATCCTCTTGTTTATCAAGCAAGTGTAGGTAGCCTGAGCTCATGTTTGGTTCGAGCTATACACTTGAGCCCAAATCGATCTTTGGTTCTTAAACTAGCACTTAGGAGTTCATACTTTAGTCTTTAGAGCTGAATCATGGGCTTGGGCACTATCAACACCATGTATACCTTGAAATATCATCAACTATAGGTTATATTTGCTTCAACCAAGACTGAGTATTTAAGTGGAACCAAATATATTCATATGTAGAATTTGTAACAATCTCTTTGTTGAAATCATATTTTTGTTTTTATATGAAACTAAAACTATTTTGTTTTTCAAATACGAAAAGCAATGAACATCTTCTTAATATCCATCCTAAGTAAACTATTTACTCAATTATTCTTTGCTAATCTTTCAAGTTGATTAAAGTTAACATGACCTAGTTTTTTATACCATAGATAAACATTATTTTTTATTGTTAGAAAGCAATTCTCTATTTCAACTTCCATTAGTTTAACTTCATAAATATTTTTTTTTTCTAAAACCCTCAAAAGTTTTGTTATCCCATTTTTATCAAAAGTTAAATGCTTATCCTTTTCAAAAATGATTTAAAAACCTTTATTACATAATTGATTAATACTTAACAAGTTATGTCTTAAGACTTTGACTAGATAAACATTTTTTAATAAAATCAAGAGTTAGAATGATTGTACAAGAACCGATAATCTTCTCTTTGCTATTGTCTCCAAAGGTTACATATCCTTTACCTTTCACTGTTAGGTTTGTGAATAGCGATGTATCTCCTATCATATGTCACAAACAACCACTATCAAGATATCGTGTTTCTTTAATCTTTGCTTCCTATTCCTACATTTATCAGGAAAAATTTATACCTTCATAGGAATGCAAACAAGCCTAGGTCCTATAAAGTTTAAGCGCGTATATATATTCTTGTTTGCTTAATGGATGTTGAGCTTGTTTCATTTGTAAAAACAATATTTCTCAATATAACCAATCTTGTTACAAAAAAAAAAACATGTATAAGGAGTACAATCTTGATACCTACTGTATACTTGTCTCCTTTGGTTTTGGTTTGGATATCTTTTGGTATATATAAAATTATTTTTTATTATTTATTCATTTATTTTTCTTGCTAATATGATGATAGGAATTTCTTTTATAATAGTTATTTATTACTTCTTTTCCTTTGTTTTGATTTATACTTGTATCGAAATTGAATTTATGGTCTCTTTTACTCTAGCAAATGTTGTCTTATTAACTAGCCATTTTGAAGATTTTTTTTTATCACTTTCACTAATTTTATTAAATGTTTCATTTAATGATTGAGATAGATCTTCAAGTTTGACCATCAAATTTTTTACTTCTTCCTTTAATACTAGGTTTTATTATGAATAGCTTATTTATCAACATGTAATTTTTCATTTTCATTTCTTAAGCCATTCATTTCCTAATAGAGCTTCCATTTTCATTTTTTAAATGCTCATTTTCACTAGCTAAATATTTTTTATATATAAAAAAAAATGGAAAATATATCTAATTTTATATTCAACCTAACAATAAACAAACATGTTCTCATATAACAAATAATTTGTTTATAAGAATAGGTAAAATCATTCGTACAAGAAACATCACATCAAACGAAAATACGACAACAACTATTAAAAAAAATCATATGTTAAGAACTAAGCATTATTTTATAACTAAACCATGTTAGTGCTTTTTATATTAAGGTTTGTTGCTATAAATAGGGCATGCAATGCAAGCACATATATATGCAAGTATAGATCAAAATCTGACTCAAAAAGTACTTTTGAATTAGCCATCAACCAAAGATTGATTTCTTCTTCTTCTTATTCTTCACTTTTTTAATTCATCTAGATCATTCCAAGTAGCCATTAGAGATTATTATTATTTTTTTTTTTGTAATTGTCCATTCTTTTTACAAGTATTAGGCATTCATATTTGATGTTATTAAGTCCATTCATAGTAAACAAGATCTTTCTTTTCTTTCTTCTTGTTGTCCTTATCTTGATTACTTTTTTTTGCATCACTTTTGTTAGATTTCATATAATCAATTAGTTTCTTACCTTATTTTCTTTGTAAGTTGTTCAATTGTTGTACTAGCATGGTAACTTTCTCATCTTCATTAGTAGATTCATCACTTGAGTCTTCTTTAATTTTTCTATAACTAAAAGTAATTGTCTTATTTCTACTCTTCCTCTCCTCCACTTTTAATAGTTGTTTTCTTTAGATTCCAAGCTTTTGGTAGGATTCTCAATATTGTCTATACAAGATCTGGATCATTCACTGTCTTTATTAGAGAGTTTAGTTCATTTGTTATAATTGTGAAACGTTCAAAAGTATCTTTTATCTCTTCACCATATTGCACTCAAAATAGTTCATATTGTTGTATGAGTGTATTGATTATTGTTTCCTTAATTGCATTCGTTCCTTCTTATGTTTCACATATATTCTTTGTGGTTTTACATGAAGATATCAAATGAAATTTAGGATTAATAGTTGTGAGTAAGAGATTCTTAGCATTGAAATTCTTTTCAACCTTTTTCTTCTCATTCAAATTTATCACATCTCCTTAGATAGTTTGGTTCCCCTTTTCAACAATATCCCAAGTATCATAGTTTGTAGCCTTAATAAATGTTTTCATCTTATAGATTTAGTATGGAAAATTAATACCACCAAAACAAGGAGCTCTACTTATTTGTACTATAAGATTATCCACCACTGATCATCATATTCAATCAATATTGAGTTGAGCTCTAATACCAGGTTTTAGTCCTAGTTAGCAATTAGGGTGAAGGGGAGGCATTTAAATTGAATGATATAAAATTTTTAACTTTTTTCTCAAAAATGTTTAGAAAGTCCCTCTTGATTATTACTAGCGAATTTTCATTAAGTATTGTGACTAAAAAAATAAATAAATTACAATAATATAAAAGTGTAGGTATAAAGAAGATTAGGTAGCAATTTATAGTGATTTCATCTTATATGTTAGTTCAATCTTCCAACCTCCACACATTGAGGACCCAATCATCTCACTAGTATCATTCCACTTTATCAAAAATTCAAATCTTAAAGGTTACAACAATTAAGCCTCCATAGCTAGTCACTCACTACTTTGACTTACTTAACTTTTACACAAAGCTAATTACTCACAACTACAGTAAACAAAGTAACCTATCATACAAATCTACTTCAAAAAAAGTTTAGTAGTCGAGAGGAAAAAATGGAGTGTATATGCTCCTTTACAAGATTAGCACTTTAATAGAATGCAATAAAAATGATCAAAGTTTACTTCAATTTCTTTCTCTTGCTATTGTTTTTCTCTTTTTTCTTCTATCTATATATCTCATTCCATGCTTTTGTGGCATATTTATAAATAAATTTACAACAATGATTCAAAATCCTCTTCCTTTATCATAACATTTTATCAATATTCTACTTCAATTTTTCAATCTTGACAAGAATGGTTCTTCTTGAATCAAATAAAGAGGAAAAGGAATAATATGGAAAGAAATATGCAAGAGCACTATCGTCTAGATAAAAGCACATCTAAGGTGTCTAAAATGTAGTAATAGATGTGCATTTTATATCTTGTTTAAGCTTAGGCAATTCCAACACATAAGGAATATCTTATTATTTTACTAAAAATAAAAATTATGTAATCAATTTTTCCTCCCACTTTACTTCCTTTAAATTTTTTAAACTTTGTTGGCAAAAGGAAACTCTTTAATCTTAATCATCTAGTCAAAAGAATTTTCTTTCCATCCAAATGTTCCATCTTACTGTGCAAACAATCCCACCCCAAAATCAAGGCGTTCCCTACCTAGTATCCTAATTTAATAACATTACATGACATCATACTTCCAAATTGAATGGAGATGAAATGAGTAATCGGGTTCGACAATAGGGATCTAATCAAGCATCTTTAAGCTAAATGAAGAAAACAAGTTCGAAATAGCGATGTCACTTTACCAATTTTTTGAAGGAATAGACCTAGTGCATTGGATGATCCTAGGCAAGCAATATTTTGATTGACATAATACATGAGAAGATTGTAAGGAAGCAATTGCATCAATGTATATGAGAGGAAATACCATTCATTGGTTGGAAATGTTAACAAGAACCTTTCCTCAGTTCGATTGGGAAACTTTGAAATATGAGCTTCTTTTACGTTATGGAGGTTAACAGTGGCATGTTATTTATAAGAATTCGAGACTTTAGCTTCACAAGTTCTTGATATGATTAAAATACAAGCATTGGGGTATTTTTTTTTTTTTTTAGGGGGAGGGAGGAGGATTACATGATGATATTAGATTAAGTGCTCAAACTTTGTGGCCATTATCAGTTATTGAATCTATCAAAATGTCCTTAAATGTGGAACAAGAATTTATGCATGGTATTTTCTTGTCAGCTCTAGTTTTTGGGAATAATCAATATAGGACATGTTGAAATGAAGGAATTTCTTCTTGATTAAACACTTGCTCTCAAATGTCGGCTCCAATGTCTCAAGCTAGAGCAAATTTTGTGTAATCAAATGTGATGAATAATTTGCAAACCACCTGAAAAACTAGAAGTGGTGGAAATTGAGGAATTTTGGTAACAATAAATTCAAGTACAACTAGCTTTGTAGTGTGGGAAATGGACTTACATTGTTGATTCAGGAAGAGAATTATAATGCAACTAATGGTAACCCTATGAATGGTGGAAAGCGTTCTAGGGAATGATCAAAACAAATGTCATATGATGAATATGTGTATAAAAGTTTATGTTTTCAATGCAATCAACCATTTAGTCTTCGACACAAACGTCTAAACAAAGCTTTGCGAGTGACGCTTCTTGAAGATGATCTAAAATTATTACATGGTGAATTGGTAGAAGTAGAAGAAATTTGTTCACATCAGGGGTATTATGTTGAATAGCATGCTAGTCATAGTAATATGAAGCTTTTCTTATTGGCTATAAGTGGATTTAAGGGGCTAAAGGCGAAGAAATTTTACAGTAATATTTTTGGATGTACATTGTTGATTCGAGAAGAGAATTATAATGCAGCTAACGGTAACCCTATGAATAGTGGAAGAAGTTTTAGGGAAGGACTAAAACAAATGTTATATGATGAATATGTGTATAAAAGAAGTAAAGGTTTTTGTTTTAAATGTAATTAACCATTTAGTCTTTGACACAAATGTTCGAACAAAGTTTTATGAGTGATGCTTCTTGAAGATGATTTAGAATTATGACATGGTAAATGGGTGGAAGTAGAAGAAATTTGTTCATATCAGGGGTGTTATGTTAAATAGCATACTGGTCATAGTAATATAAAGAATTCCTTATTAGCTTTAAGTGGATTTAAGGGGCTAAAGGCAAAGAAATTTTAAGGTAATATTTTTTGTTGCACCATTTCTTTATCAAGTGTTTCTAGTGCTATCCACAATTTTGTCCCTACGAATTTAGTTCCTACACTTTCATTGAAAAAGGAGCAAACTTTGCCATTTTTAGTTAAGTTGGGTGATGGTCACAAGGAGATTTCTAGTGGATTATGTAGAAATTTAAAATTTTTAGTGGACTCTTAATATTTTAGTGAGTTGTTATGTTTTAGATATTAGGGTGAATCGATATAATTTTGGGTGTAACATAGTTAGAAACATTTGTAGGGATTCAAGTGAATTGGGGCCTAATTACTTTGAAGATTCATTATTGTGGGGCTAAAGTTGTGTTGAATGGGGATTTAACAAAGCATCAATTGAGTATTGCTTTCAAAATGCTATTAAAAGTGAAAAATTGTGAATTTTGTGGTTTGTTGTAGGGGGGATAATTTTCTTTATTTTACCCTTGAAGAAAGTAAGTTCATTTGACATCTGTTGTTTCTATTACTTTCAATTCTCAATTCCCATCTCCCATCTCGATTAGATTTCAAGGATTAATTTTTAAAGATCATTCATAAAATTCATGGTATTAATAGAAATCTATAGTCAAAATGCAAGACTGGGAGGAGGAAACCTTTCTTCGTGTAAGGGTAACTGTAGAGCTTTTTGTGAGGTTTACGAGAAATCAGTTTTGTAGTTGCGATGTACATTCATTTCTCTTTCTGGGATAACATAAAAAATGGGTTTAGAATTTCGTTTTCGTCGGGATATGCTCCTTGCCTTTTCATCATTTACAATTGCATCCAACAGAACTAACATTGTATAGTTGCAATTCTTTTTTTTTTTTTTTCATAAGTAAGCAATTAATTTATTTATAGAGGAAGCTATGTACAAACTACATAGAGGTAGCTGGGCAAAAGCCACAAAACTAACTCCAAAAGTCACAAAAGTTATACAAAAGAAATCAAGTAAGCCTAACACAAAACTAGAAATTGTGTGCCTGAAGCATTATAATAGAGGAAAGTCTCATGTAAGCCAAAATCTATCTTGCAAAGAAAAGAGGGGATGGGAAAGGAGATCCAAGTCTGGTTGAGTTCCTCACACACCAAATACAATAAATGATTGTTGCTAGCGTAGATTGCCACATGAGGATTTTCTTATCTTTTGAGGAAGATGTGGCTGTAACCCTAATCACTACTCCTTGCCAAGTAAAGAAGAAGAATGGACACTTAAGGTTATAAACCACTAAATTTGAAGCATTAGAAGAGAAAGGACAATTAAAAAACAAGTGCCCATAGCCTTCATTATCCAAAGGGCAAAGGAAACAGGTTGTGGAAGATGTGATTCCCTAATAACGCAACTTATCAAGAGTACTTAACTTTTGTAACTGTTTCAACCAAAGAATGAAGGAATGTTTGCATATTGAGTGTTTGCTTCAAATAACTTTGTGCCACAAAACACTAGTACTATGGGGCTAAAGAAATTTAAAGGCACTTTTAATGGAAAAAAACACCAAACATAGGGGGGGTGTCCAAACCACTTTACCGGGAACATGGGAGCTCAAGACCAATTGAGATGGAATATGAAAGCTTTCCCAAAATTGATTTTATAGGAAGGACCGAGATTGACCTTCTATAATCAAGGGTGTACATTGAGAGGAATGCTCAATTCAGCTATCTGTTGGGAGCTAAACATGCTATCTAAAGGCTTTGTAGGGAGCTAAAAATCTAACCAAAGAGTAATGGATAAACCATCACCAACTTGCTAACGAATGAGAGGATGCATAAGGGGTCTAAGAACAAGAAGCTTTTTTCTAGGTCCAAGAACACATTTATGGGATTTTAGTATACTAGAAGTTGGAGCCCTTAAGAAGATACATATTGACCTAACTCACCTAAGCCCTTTACTATCTCCCTTTATAATATGCCACATGCGTTTAAACTAAGCAGCTTTGTTCCATAATTGGAGAGTGGGAATACTAAGGCCACCCTCTTGAATTGGTTTGTAAACCAAATCCTACCAGATTTTCACCTTCAAGAAAACATTTGGACAGCCACTCCACAAAAAGTTCCTCATCAAGCTCTCAAATCTATTGATTACTTTTTAAGGCATTAAGAAAGAAGAAGCCTAATAAACTTACATGGAGAAAAGGACTGATTTGATTAATTGTAATCGACCTACAAAAGAAAGAAATTTAGAAGTCCCAAGGTTAATGCGACCCAAAATTCTTGTGATTAAAGCATCACAATCCTCTTTATGTAGTTTAGAAGAGATCAATGGAACCCCTAGATAGCGGATTGGTAGATTGCCCTCAACAAAACCAAGAGTATTTAAGATAAGTTATTTTATAGAACCGGGAATGTTAGAGAAGAAAACTAGACTCTTACCCCCATTTGCCTTATGACCTGACATCGAACTAAACAACTCCAGGCTTTGCATAACAATCAACGCAAAGGAAAATTGACCCTTTAAGGAACAAGAGGAGATTGTTAACGAAACACAAATGTGTAAGTCGTTCCTCCTTACAACACTAATGATAGGAAAAGGATAGGGATGACAAGATCTTGCGAAGAATTTCTAACAAAACTTCCATACCTAAGGTAAACAAAAAAGGAGAAACTAGATCTCCTTGATGCAAACCTCTAGAGCTTGAGAAGAAGCTAACAAGCTCACCATTGATATTGATGGAGAAACTAAGAGTTGAGAGACACTAGATGAGCAAGCGCGAGAAATGTGTGGGGAACCTCATGGAGGGAAGGATTGACTCTAGGAAACTCTAGTCAATAGAGTCATTTGCTTTTTGGATATCAAATTCAATGGCATATCTAGGGGCACCCTTGTTAAGATGATAAACATGGACTAATTCTTGTGCAAGAAACACATTATTAGTGATACGTTTCCAATGAGAGAAGACACAACAAACTTGAGCCTAGAAGCCAAAAGTTTAGAGATGACTTTATATAGGAAATTACAGCATGAAATAGGGTGATAATCAGCCAACTTAAAAGGATTAGAAACTTTTGGGACCAAGGATATATTAATGGCATTAATTTCCTTCAAAAGATGATTGGAAACTAAGAAGTCCTTAATTATGTCAAGGATATCAAGGCTTATAATGGGCCAAGCCTCTTTGAAAAACCTTGATGAGTACTTGTCAAGCCCTTGAGCCTTCCTATTTGCCTATTCAAAGAAAGAATTTTTTATATCATCATAAAAAAAAAGGAGCTGACAAAGATGCCACCTACTCATCCGATAATTGCCATGTAACAAAATTCTCAACTTGGTCCCTATTAGTTAATAAGCTAAGACCATTAAAAGCCTTGGAGAAATACAAAACAACTTCTTAGTGAATCTCTAACCTACCTCTAACTTTAGAACCATCATCTCTTAGAATAGAGAGCACAACATTCCTATTATGGCATTGGATGAGCGACTTATGGAAAAAGCAAGTATTCTTATCTTCTAAACTTAACCACTTTACCCTAGATTTTTGTTTATAGAAGCTCTCTTTCATAACACGAAGAGCATAATAATGAGCAAAAGCATTTTGCTCTTCAGCCATCAAACTAAGGTTGCTTAAAGAAAACAAAGAAGATTGAATTGAGGAAAGTTTTTCCTTAGCCACAGCTACATGAGAGGAAATACTAGAAAACTTAAGAGCATTTAACTACTTAAGTTCTTTCTTTAGTAATTTAAGCTTGGAGACAACTCGAAACTTCTTAGATACTTTTACTTCCTGATTCCAAACTTCCCTCACCAAAGGAAAAAATTATCATAGTTAATTTGAAAATCAAAGAACTTGAAAGGAATCTTCTTTTGGTTAATACCAAAGTCTATTGTAATAATCCCAACTGAATGATCAAACAACAAGGGAGAGAGAAACTTAGCACCAACCCTCGAGAAAGAAGTGATCCAATACTAATTGACTAAGACTCTATCCAGATTCTTCAAGATAGGGTTTTCCACTTACTTATTTAACCAAGAAAAGAAATCCCCCACAAAATGGAGGTCATCAAGCTCCAAACAATCTATAACATCATTAAACTCAGCTATAGCTTGACACACTCTTTGATTTCCTCCCTTCTTTTCAAATATTTCTTTTCAAATATAGAACAAGAAACATTAAAATCTCTATGGAGTACCTAAGGTACATTTCCAATAAAAGGTGTAATAGAGATTAGTTCCCGCCATAAATTTCTCCTCGATAGAGTAGAGTTTGCACCATAAATAAGGTCACAAAAAAAGGAAATATTTAAGCTCTCAAGTTAGTATAAAAGCAATGGGAGAATTGATCAACTTCCTTCTCAACTCAAACTACCTAATATTATGGTTCCAACCCACCCATATTCGTTTTCTTACAATAGAGTTTATTGCAAAAGACGATAATTGATTTACACATTGCATAAGAACAGCTTCATTAGAAAGGCTTACTCAAGTTTCTAACAGCCTAATTAGAGAAAAACCATTATCAACATAAAATTTCCTCACATTAGAAATTTTAATAAGGTCACTTAAACCTGTAATATTCGAAGAAGCAATATTCATAAAAAAGAGAAATACTAAAATAGAACCAAAGGGCATAACTTAAGTGAATCTTCACCTCCTTTTGAAGAATTTCTTACACTTCTTACTCCATGAAGAGGAGGAGCTATTACTAGTAGAGGAAGAGCCTCCACCAATAGAGCTACACAGCCTTACCTTAAGCTAGACATCCAGTTGTACAAGAGTAGATAAGGGTTGCCTTGATCCAAGAACACAAAAATCAGAGGGGGTCTCACCTACAAAGTTAGTAGTATTCACTTGTGTCCCCTCTCCCTCCTCTTTATTAACATTATCAACCCTAGGAATTTTTTGATAATGTTTGAACCATAGGATTACATCTCCAAATTGTTTGATGAGATACCAACATCCCTTATAACAAAGGGGCAATCCACCAATGGTTGGGGAGTAGTGGTACCTACCTTCTACTTGATAAGAGAGTAAACTTCCTTACTTACTCCATGGTTAAGGGCAAAAGACCTTGGAGTACTTGGAGACGATCTAAACTCCCCAATCTAAGCTTTACCCTTCCTTTTAATGCGAGGACACTCCTTAGCTTCCGGGGGAGGCATCTCTTTGTTTCCAGCCAAAGATTGCTAATTTTATTCACCACATGAGTGGCCAAAAACTTTACAAGAAGAGCACTTAGGAGGAAGCTATTGATATTCAACCCAAATCTACATAGAGGTTTTATCTTCCCGTTTGAGCTCAACTTGTAGAGGTAAATCATTAGTGGCATTGATCTCAATAAAAACATGTACTTGGTTAGGTCTTCCTCTTAAAGATGTCAAAGTATCTGCTTGTAAGGGGACCCTAATGCCACTAGCTATCTAGCTCACTCCTATTGGATCTAGGAATTCACATGGGATGCTAGATAAAAGGACCCATGTGGGGATGGAGGTTGGTTGTGGTTTGGAGAGAGGCATTCCCCTTCTCCACCTCTAGAGAATCAGCAGATGTTGTGCAAAGAACCAAGTTTTCTCCATGATCGTATTGAAATGGGTGTCATTGATAAAACAGAAGTAGAAGTTTAGGCTTGATTAGGTTTAATTGGTTGAATGACCTCATATTCAATTTGTTCCTCAATTTACCTTGATCAAATGATTGAAACAGAGTGTAGTAGACATAAATTTTGGTTCTCCAAATTTTGACTTCAAAATTGTTGGTTAAAAAATAGTTCATTTAATTTCCTAACTTCTCATTTGATTTATTAATTGGTTTTCGCTGATGATAATCCCTTTTAAACCTAATTTTAACCAATACTTCCATTTAGTCACTTGAGGCTCATTAAACCATTGCAGTTTTAATTTTATCTCATCAAACCCACTTGACAAACTTAGTTAACATTGTGCTCATTGCTAATCCTAAGTTTTATCACCATATCCTAATTATTTATCTAATTTACTTTATCAGCTACATTAATTGTTAGTGACTCCACCAATTTCTAGATTAATCATTATTACTAGATTAGTTAAATCTACGTGAGGTTTTTCCTTTTTCTTTTTGATGATTAAAACCTCAATAATGAAAAAGAAATAGACACACATATATTACTAACCGAGAGAGATATATATTATAGTTTGAACGCTATTTTAGAATCACGAGAAAACCAGAGTGAGAACATGAAATGGAAAAGAGAATTTATAATAATAGCACATTCGGTATGTTGAAATAGACTCGAAATAAAATTGCAAATCCGAGTTTCATTCTTTTTTTTTTATGTTTGAAAGCATTTTTAAAAGGTAGAATTGTGATTTTTTAGAATCACTTATTGGGACTTTAAAAGGGAATTCGATTCTACCTTTGAAGGGGCATAACTGTGATTCCATTCCACCCTTATTAATGGCAATTACTTAAATAACCTTTTCAACTTATTTAATATATATTTATTATATCTACGAGTTGAAGGCATTTTTTGATAAATTTCACTATATACCATTTCATTTCATTCTATGAATGTTTCTAAAAACAAGAATGGACTTGGTATTCCATTACAGATTCCATTCCAATTTATTCAATCCAATTCCACTTTAAATCATTTTTGCATACTAAACATAACATAAGAGGATTAACTTAAGTTTTATTGCATTAGGGCCTTACCACTTTGTTATCGGATTATTCATTTACCATTGGTTTTGCATGTGATATTTATAGAATTCAATTATTATTTTGAATAATATTATAATATATTCAGTCTTTTATAACATCTTAATTAGGATGGTATGTTATATTATCAATATAATATAGTAACTTTGTACAAATGGAATTGTGAGAGGTGAATGTGTCCAATTATAAGATATGTATCTAGTATTGTCTTTTGGTTTTAATTTTCAAATGGTGCATGCATAGCTACGTCTCCTTCCATTCCAATTGTGTTATTTTAAAAAAATAGATGCCTATATATCTATGATATGTGTGTTTAAAATAAAAGAGATAAAAATAATATGTTAAAAATAAAAACTAACATAAATAGTAGAAACTTTTCTAATTTTCATACCTAATTTGCTAGAATTTAATCTTTTCACCTAATGTAGAGAATGAAATGTGTAGAAAGGTAAAAACAGCTAAAGTGAAGAAAATTTATTGGTTTGCTTTCACTTTTTTTTTTTTTATAGTGATTATAACAAGAGAAGAGACTCAACTCGATCTATCTTTACTTAAAAGACTATCATCCATACAACTAAATTATAAGGGTTTTGACTAATTTTTACTTGTTTGTGAAATGAAAAACATAATTTCAATTTCAAGAACAATTAAAAGAATTTATCAGTAAGGGTAAAGTACATAGACATTGCTTGAAAAGTTTTAAAATTGCATAAAACCCTTAATTTTTCGAAAGTTAGCATTTAAACCCCTCAAAACAGTTGTGGAATCCATTTCTTTTTTATGTTAACTACTTATGTATAATTTTGTGCTAGTGTAAATAATGCATGTAATATATTTAATTAACAAAACTACTAAAAATTTAGAAAAAAAAAGAAAAGAAAAATAAGAGGAAAATTAAAAGAACAATCGAAAGGAAAAAAAAGTGGTTGTTGTTGGTCACCTATTTTTTTTTCCTTCATGTATTTTTAATTTTCTAATTTTTTGGTATTTTTATTAATTAAATATATTACATAAATTGTCCAAATCAACAAGAAATTGCAATTGACTAGCGAATAAATAAAAGAAGTGGACTTTAGGGCTGTTTTAGGAGGTTTATGTACTAACTTTTAAAAAACTAGGGAGTCTATAGGTGGATGCGTAATTTACCTTATTGGTAAAAAGTTAATTTTTTAGAGGTGTAGTATAACAAACTAGTCTCTTACATTTTATTTTTACAAATATTTTGAAATGTTGTGTGTAGTTTCCATAAGCTGGACAAGAAAATGAGAAAACAAATGGGAGTACTATCGCATGTCATACAAAGTTAATTACTCTCATTAAGGAAAGTCTTTCATGTATAACAGATTATTATGAATAATTTTTTTTTTTTTTGGTATAGTCTCATATTTGCAAAATTTGATTAGAACTTTTATTTGCTAAACAATAAATTTAAAAGGACCACAACAAATGTACAAGTATGAATTTAAATAAATTGATTGTAATATTGCATCTAATTAATATTGTATCGGTAATCAGGATTGTAAATTAGTGTGTCTTTATTATAATTCATATTCTCTTTTCTACTGTAAACTTCATTACTTCATTGAACCAGTGCAATATCTCCAACGAAGATGCTTAAAAGAAAATTTAGCACTTTCTTTTATTATTCTTTCCCATATTGATAGTTAATACATCTCTAGCTGAAGAAAAAGAAAATTAACATTATATAATTGTATAGACTTGTATAAAAAAATATATAATTACATATGTAAATAACATTATATTTGTAACAACATATTATATATTATTATAACAATATAACTATATTTATTTATTTATGTAAAGTAAAAGCACATACAAATACATAAACTTATTACTATAGGGTAGTAAAATACATTATAGCCGATAGTTATAAGATTTAAATAAAATATTAAAATATTATTTAATTATTAATGAACTAGAATGAGTATTTACTAAAGAATGAAACAATTATTATAAATAATTTTTTTGTGACATTATATAAACGATATGTTGTTTAAATAAAATGTAACGATATACACAACTATAAAAAAAAATTATGCTTTGTGATATTCTATTAAGAATTTTTTTCTCCATATTGGATTATCAATATATTGTACCAGATGTAATATAAGTGTATACAAAATGGCTATATAAGAAATAAAACAACATGCACTTAATGATTATACATATGTTGTTTAATATGTAACATAGTAGTACACATAATAATATATAATAAAACATATCTATAACTTACTAATTTAAGATATTACCCTATGATATAACTATTACATACGTACAAATAATATTATACTAGCAGACGTACACTTGCATTACGTGTACTCAAAAGTGCACGAAGATTTACAACAAGGAATTATACATAGCATAGAGAGAACAATATAATATTTATGGTGATATACATTAGGTAAATTTATTTTTACATTAGAGGATGTTCTCGTAATTTACTTTTTTTTCTTTCGGCCAACTACGGTTATAATTAGGGAAAAGGATAATCAAACCCAATCCCTCCCACTAGGACACTAGTGTTTATTCCACTCAGTTACAAAGCCATTAGTCTTATAATTTACTTTTAAAAGCCATTAATTATTTTTATCAAAATATATGTTAGGTAAATTTATTTTTATCAATGAGTCATTATAATCAATTTGAATGATAATAAAATTAAAGGAATTTGGAGTAATGGACATGAGAACCGATGTAAATTAGGGAATGAGGGAATGAGTGGAGAAAATAATTAGGCATAGTATTTTCTTTATTATTGGTAATAGATAACTGTGGAAAAGGTAGTTATTATGTAGACAATTTTTTAAAGATTAGTGTCACGCCCCAAAAAGTGGCTTAGAAGTTTCCACTAAAATCATCATGGCACGTGTGCACCCGTTATATAATAATCATTTTATGAGCTGGAGATCGTAAGACTCTAAGTAAAAAATTACATTTACGACTAATCATAGTACATATGATTACATAATAAAATATAACTACGGATGTCATATCCTACTGTCAACCATGATTGTAAAGAATCGATATCCCCTACCAATCAGTAAAATATGATAAATCCTAAGTTTCAGAAATTCAATTTTATTTACATGGGGGTCCCAACATTTCATCTAAATAATCTATTATTCACGATTCTTACTTTGTTATTCTGGTTATCCAAAAACTCTCAGTACTTCACATCTTATCCCATCCCAAGCTTTCATAATCGCCACCTGTAAAAAGGGCCTGTGGTGGGGTGAGCACACTATAGCTCAATGAATGGGATGGTAACACTTTCAATGCTAAGTATATACAAGCAAATTCAAATCAAGTTATCAAAACATATGTTATGCATGAACAACCATATAAATGTAGCATCTCATGTGGTCTTCCAGTAACCGACGTGAAGTCTAGGGTTTACACCCCCCCCTTGACCTTAGGTTGGGGATTTCGAAGCCACCATCAGTGCCCCGGGTCTTACTCACATCTTCATTATTCTTATCACTTATTTGAGTTGTGTCTTAGCTTTAATGTTTTAGGCTCAAGTGCCTCAATACATCGAGCATTACACCCTCGAGAGATAGGTTGGACTCGGAACCGTTAAAGCGCGATAAACCCCTAATCACTTAGTTCGCACTTGGCGGAATAACGATCCTCTGATCACTTCCAGTGCATCCTGTAGTAGTGATGGCATTCAATCTCATGCAATGTCTCGTGGAAATGCATGTCAAGTTTTAATCAAGTCCACTTCTTTAATTAATTAATTTGAAGTGACCAATCAACATATAAAATCGCAACCAATTATCATTCAAGGTAATTGTAGCGACCCACCTACTAGGTCTGATTCTTGAACCTGTTCCAAAATTCCTGTAACTATCCTTGGTACCTGTAGATAGGTTGCTATGCCGTCTCTGAATTAGAGACAAGGCAAATTCTGCTAATATTGAACCTGTAACTCCAACCTGTATGAAATTTTATAAACGTCCTGTAAAATGGCGCTAACAGCGCTATCATTTCATATCCACATCATATCTAAACACATGTACTTAAAATCTCCTGTCACATCATACATCACATATATATATTATCGGGATCTGCATTCCCGGTAAGTAGGCATAGCCTAGATTGATCCTGTAGCCTTAAGTGGCTCAAAAGATTACAAATCCAACCTTATACACACAAATATTTACATTACAATCTGAAGATTAACACCTATAGATCTTATTACAAATAACAGAGGTTCTAAAATGAAACTAAGGGCTTCTTTGTCTCTATTGACGCTCTCTAAAAACCCGAGTCTCCAACAACTTATTCTTCAGTACCTGTACCTGAGGTTAGCAAAAACACTAACCCCTCAGCTTCTTAAGAAGCAAAGTGAGTATAAAATCAAGCAACTCAATAAAAACAAACAACAAAATCACATAATAGTAATCAACAATATTATCAAATACCTCGAAGTGATTACTCAAGCAAGCAAGTTTTCAACTCAAGTTATACTCACAACCTTTTCATTGGAGACCATTTCAATCACTCATGTTTACTCACAGGTCACAAATATTTTTCAATTAATCCAGGCAAAGCCTGTCAACTGGTAGATAAACTACCCGCATGTACTTTTCAAAACTTAATGTTTTCTCAACCAATTAAGACATCCTTATATACTCTTTTTAGTTAGAAATATTCAGCTCGCCTTTCACCTGCCTCAAATAAAAGGGGTGACCAGATCCCCATAGGTCACTAAACCGGGCCGGTCCGTCGACCATGCCTCAAACCCATCCGGGTCGACTCAAAGGTCGTACCACAAACTTACTAGGTAGGGAACAGGACTTTTCTTACATTAAGTGTTTTAGGTTAGTAGGTACTTATAGCCTAACTCCCATTTTATTATCTATTTAGATATTTCATCGTTACCAAGACAACAATAGTATGAACTCAACCAGTCATATAAACCCCATTTAATAAGCTAAAAATAACCCAGCATTACATCACAATCATTAAGCATTCGATAGTTTAAGTTCATTACATCACATACAATCAGGAATAGTATAATCAAATCCCGCACCCAACTCTCATTCTAGGATTTTCTAGAATGTTCCCTTTTTTTCTCATAATCCAATCATATCATGACATACAACCAGCCATCAATAAACCAATATAATTCAACAATCCTCCTACATTGATCACAGTAAGTGATCGTACAGGGTAATTTTAGCCAACAACAAGTAGTCTACATTATCAACCACTTGTACCCAAGAGAAAAGTTAAGGGAGTACTCACCTGAAACAATATATGCCAATCCAAACAGTCGCACCAGCCAAGTTCCTTTGTCCTCCTTACTCAATAGAAATACCTGAATCATCAGTATACCAATCAATGTTACCTCATTCGCTCTATTGAACCATAAATTGCTAATTTAGTATTCGAAACCCTTAAATTCCATCCTAACCTCGTATAATCCACCATTTTCCAACAATTTCTAATTCATATACATATGGGTATATTACGCTCTATTATATATTAATGTAATTAAATTTCGACATGATTCTATATTGAATCGTATGGTTCTAAATTATCATAATCTTGCACCGAACACTCCCGTTTTTGTTTCGTAACTAACCCAAGCTTCTCAAAATCATATTATGCTTCAATGAACCTCAACTGAACATTGAATTCAACTAATCAAATCAAATTCTCTAATTTTGCTAAGGATTTAATTCGGCCAGAACAGGGTAATTAGCATGAAAAATTCACTAAAAATAGAAAACGACTCCAATCTGAACAATTATTGATTTGGTGATCTAATAAATCATATAAGGATCTTTCATACTAAAAATTAAATCTAAACTACATCATTTGACCTATTTAGTTTCCAATTTAATTTACGACCAGAACAGAGCATTTCTTAAGGATCACATATTTTTGAATCAAATTTCAGAAAAATAAAATTACCACATTAATATTCATACAAAATTATGCCAGAATACCAAAAATCATAATGTTTCATCAACATTTGATATTTTTAACAAAAATAGGAAGTTTCGGGCGTTACCGGGGGCTGCTCCGTTCACCGGCCTCCGGCCACCAAATCCGGCAACCATTATGTCGGCCGGAATCCTATCCTACCCAAAACCTTAACCCTAGCTTGGCCTAGCAGCATATTTACCCTACCCCCTTCGAACGAACAAACAAAATTCTCCCTACTTAATTTGATTTTTTGTTCTTCAATTTCTTCAAATTCTTGTTGTATCCTACTTCAATCTTGTTCTTCTTCCTATCCTGATAATTGCATATTGGAAATTCCAACTTCAAATTGCCCAGAAAATTTGGATGAAATGGAGAGGGTTTTGGTTTCTTTTTTTCCTATTTTTTTGATGATTTGATTTTTCTCTCTCCCTATTCTAATTTCTATATATATATATATAATATTACTTACTTTTTCTGACATTGAGGGTATTGTTCTGCATTTGTTTTTTTTTTTCCTTCCTCTTTTATTTATTTTCTTTTTAGTTATAATATAATATAATATAATATATTATATTATATTATGTACATTTTTTTTACATATATATATATGTCCATATAATTTATATTATTATTATTATTATTATATATATTTATTTTATTTTATTTTATTTTTAGCATATAACATATATATACATATATATATATATTATTTCAATTTTAACATTATTGTTTAAGTTTTGGTCCTCACAGTAATGAAGTAACTACCAAGAACAATTTATAGGGACCTAGTGAAGTCCCATGACAATCCACTACAACTCATTTCACAAGTACCACAACAAATAAGATCATGCATTTCACATCACAAAACAAACACAAAACCCAAACCAAGTGGATGTAAATTATCCAGCTATACATAAGGTCTTGGTTACTTGATACCTCTATGCCATTTGTCTTAAACGTCAAATCAACCACTTGGGATTGATTTATGATCATCAGTCATGACAGCTCTATGTCATCGCACTTCTCAAGTGCTTTGTTATTCGTACTTCCAAGAGTAAACAAAGTCATCTCGTATATTCTTTCTAAGTCCTCAATACACCTATGTATAATATATATATATATATATATAGGTCCATAACATAGCTTTAACTAGAGGACCATTTACTAGACACCTTCCCTCACTTGCTTAAGAGGGCAAGAAAATAGGATTGTAAAGTTGTAAAAAATCAAAGTTACACTCATGATTTGTATAATTATGTACATAAGTGTATTCTATAGATAAAATAGGAAAATAGGTTTGCCTAAACATATGTACACATTTAAAAGTAAACTCTGATATGTATACATAATGATATTTATATATCCTATTCCAGCTATGCACACCTACTTAGTAGCTATAGAAGGAAAAGTTATGTTTCTATATTTTGGTTTAGTTTGAAGAAAACAATTTTGAATCATGGGTTAGGCCTATGGTAATAGCATTGGAAATATGGTGCAAAGTACTATCGTTAAGGTGATGACATCTAAACCCTCAATCTATTCTATCCTCTACATCCTTTAAAAAATATTCGTCTTTAACCTATCTAATTACCAATTTCTTTATAACTTTTTTCTTAAACTCAATTAACCCCACTATATAACCCAACTTAACACAAGTTACATTCAATTGCAACTACAACAAAGCAAATGAATTCACATACATAGTATATCAACACACAACACAACATCGTAGCATATCATTAAGTTTCCCACTTACCTGTTTAGGGTCATCATAGTCCTAACCGGAGTCGAGCGATTCCAGCTAGTAAGCCCTTTACCTTCCTCTTGAAATCAGCGTTCTTCTGCAATACTTTCTTAACCCAATCATAGAAAGCAGCATCTCCACTTGAATTTGGTAGTTTCGTAGCACCTAATATGTGTACTATGCTCATCTTGCGTTTAATGGCAAGGCGTAAAGTCTCCACCTACAGGGTTTCCCTTCCTTTTCACTGGTTTTCATACTCACTCACGCTTTCATCACCGTACATACATTAACCACTCTTTATACACATACATACCCACCTCCATTGTAATAACGTCATATTCATACGTACATGCAAGCTTCACCTACGTACATACACAAGATCAATACCTTATTGTCTTTATTTTCTTGACTCTTCTTCTTCTTTCCTCACCCTTTTTTCGTCTTCAATTCTCACTTTTTTCTTCTTTCAACTTTCCTTTTCCCTTTTCCTTATTCTCTTCTTCCCTTTTAACTCCCTTACCATAACTTTCCTTTTGTTTCCTTGCCAAGCTCCCTTCAACCCCTCGGACTTGTCCAATTTCCCACTTCTTCTTCTCATTCCTCTTCACTCTTCTCTAACCCACACTTATGCATGTGTATATTTCAAATCTTCCCTTCTAATCCTCTATGTTTTTCCTCCTTTCTAAACATCTTCCATTTTCCTTTTCTTCTCCTTCATTTCCCAACCCAATTCTTTTCCCTTTTTCTACTTCTTATCTCCTACACACCAAATCCCACTTACACACCTCATACCCACACCAAGCACATACACCAGTACATTCCCACACATCACGTATACACACCAACACACTCCCATCCATACACATACACACTCCGCACAGACCTACACATTCATACACACAATCATACTCTACACTATTCACATGCATACACAACCGCACTTTGCAATCCTCTTTTCTCCTCAAGTCCACATGCACCCACACACACCACTAGTGCATACATACACACATATCCCACACACGTCTCACATCGTCGACACACATATACGTACATACTCCGCACACACTACACACACCTTTCATACACATACACACATACCCACATACATCACACACATCTTCCATACCCACACACACATATCCGCACACCACACTTCATTCACACACACACATACTCCACAAACACCTCACATCACCAATACATACATACCCACATACTTTGCATACACTACACACACCTTTTATACACATACACACATATCCACACACACCACACCTTCCATACACATACACACATACCTGCACACATCACACACCTTCCATACCTACACACCTTCCATTTACTTACGCCACACACCTTCCATACACATACACCTATTCTCGCACACACCACACATCATCCATACACATACACACATACCCACACACCTCACACCACCTCATACACATGCATACATATCCTCGCACATCTCACACCTTCCATACGTATACACACATACCCTCATACACCATACACCGTGCATATACACACACATACCGCACATACCACACATCATCCGTACACTTACATACATACTACATACACCACACATCTTCCATACATATATACCCATACTGCATACACCACACATCTTCCATTCACATACACACATACTGCATGCACCACACACCTTCTATACACTTATACACATACTCCATGCATCACACCTTCCATACACATACACACGCACCCTCACACACCACATGCCATCCATACACACACACACATTCTCGGACATCCCACACCTTCTATACACATTTACACATACCCGCACACCCCCATTTACATCTAATTTCTCATTCTTTTCCTTCTTCTCTCGCTGACTCCTTTTTCCTCTTCCTTTTTTTTTTCTTTTCTTCCCCTTTCTTTCTCCTTTCTCTCCTTTCTCACTACAACCGCCTACTGCCGCTATTAGATTGTTGTCATCATTACTGTTGTTCTCCCTTGCACACACCACGCACTCAGCCACATACTGTGCAACTCCTTTAGCACCCACTAACCGGAGCAACCGCAGCCACCTTGTCACAGTTTCCGATCGATGAACCTCACTTGGATGCTATCCGAAGAGCGTCTGGAATGGTCATCACAATACGGTACCTCAGATTCCAAAAGCTAGCTTAGCGGTAATTGCAAATTCCTGTCCTAAACCAACATGATCTAAGCTTAGTTCTACACACCACTGACTTCAACAGCCATGGAGTAACAAAGTTCACTCCTCCTTCCCCTTTCCCCCTTCTTACGCTGCTGCTTCGGTCATCACTATCGCCATTGTTGCTGCTGCTGTTGTTGTTGTTGTAGTTGTGGTTGTCGTCATGGCCACTGTCATGGTTGCTGTTGTCGTGGTCGTTATTTGGATCATTGTTGTCTTCTCCAAGTTGTTCGTTGTTGCTTCCGTGGTCGGGAAAGGAGACGAGACAAACATGACACCAAGGCTACTGTCACCGTCGTTGCTGCCACAGTTGCTGTTGCCACTGCCACCGTGGAGCTGGAGTGGAAGCGAGAAGAAGGAGGGAACACGGGGCAGGGGAAGGACAGGGGAGGAAGACGACGCTTGGGAGAAAACAAAGAAGAAGAAGAAAGAAAAGAAAAGGAAGGGAAGGACGGTAGGGACTGATGCTGTTGCTATTGACATCACTTGCTGTTATCGCCTGATGTCGTGATGGACGGTTGAGACGATGGCAAACTTTCCATTTTTTTTTACAGCTGTGTATATATTATTTATATTATTTTATATATTATAACGTCCCTATTAATTATTCTGCTTATTTTCTTTAATTTTTGTATAGTTTTTTCAAAAATTTTAGTACTTTACAATTAGAGGACGTTCTTATAATTTATTTTAAAAAATTAGTTGAAATCCCACGTAATGCACAGATAAAAAAAAGAATTTTAACTGTAAAAAATTTCTTAAAAAAAATATAAATATGGAAAAAAATTAAACTTGAAATTTAGAGATGTATATATTAAATTAGTCACCAAATTTGTCTTTTCCTCTCTTTCTATTTTTTTTTATAAACATTAAAAAACAACAATTTTTTAAAAGTATCACATGATCAAAATTTAATAAATATATAAAAAAAATTATTTTTTTCTTATAAAGAATCACAAATTTCTCAACTTTTGATATAAATAACTACGGTTATAAATCGCTAGTGATTTATTTCTAATATGATTAATATAATTCTTCATTTCATTAAAAAAACATGATTATAGAAGAATATAATAGATAAAAAGTAAAAAACAAAAATGCTATAAATTATGGTGAGCAATTCATTGGATTATTATCCAATTAACAATTTGAGCTTCTAACTCCTTTCGTTAAACATTTTTTCCCCAATTATAATTAAATGTAAAAATAGTTCATAGAAAGTGTATATATAAACAATGATAATTAATAAGAGTTATATTTGCTAAAAATTATATATATGTATATATATTTATATAATTATTGCCGAATTACTAATAAGTGTGAATCAAATGTAATCAATTAAGTGCAGTGGTTATTAAAACGTGATATAATTGTATTGTTACTAATTACTAAGATTATGTTGCTTTTATAAAGAGGGTATCTAGGTTAAGCCTAGACTCAAGATGAAGCACAATGAATATTTTTCAATATCAACAAAATGCATATAGTATTAATGACTTATTGAAATAGTATTTACAAACATTTTCTATAAATAACAAATATTAATTGTATCCACAAATCTTATCTATTAGTATCAATAAATATTGCCCATTAAATCAACATTAAATTTTTCTATTAATTGACATTGATAATAGTCAAATGGAATTGACATTTACACATCTCTATTTCCATAAATATTAATATTTGTAAAGTAAATATGAAAATTTCACATTTCTTTTCAATACAATGAAAACTTTTAATCTCAAACAATTTTTTACATTTATTTTTTTTTTTTATGTTCATCCATAGTTATATCAATATTATATTTTCTATAGAACCAAAGTTATGTCATCTTAAAATATTAACATTTATTATGTCTTTGTTTACGATGTCATTACTGAATTTTCTTACCATTAATTAACATGAGTAATCCTTAAATTGAATCAACATTAAAATTCATCATTCATTAACATTGACTATCACAGGATTATTTAGTCATAAGTCACACGGTCTACATAGCAAAATGACTAGTAAAAGATAAAGAAGATAAATTTTGCTATCCAAAAGTTCAAAATGACAAAATGGAAAATGTAAGTACTGTATGACATATAGGTTATAATATATACTATTATCAATATTTAGTAGTGATTCATTATATTCCATTACACCATGTTAAACATTTGACAATTTATAGTCATAAATCAATAATGATATATTGTGATCAATATTATTTAATTGTATGAATATATATCATATGTATACTATACATGACTTGATATTTTAATTATGTTTATATATTACACGAATTCTAAGAATTGTGCCATTTCTTATTAAGTTATGCAAAAATTGTAAATTGTTTCATATTATATATTTTCATTCATTACATATTTTCCAATAATACATTTTCATTTTCATATATTTCTACTAATAGATATATACTATTAATATTCATAAAGCAATTATAATAAGTTCCTATATCTCTATAAATAGCTTTTGACATTTGAATTTTATTCATGTCCTATCATTTTCCAGTGATGCTATAAAGCACTAAATTAATGGTATCCTGTTACTCTACCTTTATTTATAGTGTTATTATCGAATTTTCTCAAATTCCACCATTGCTTGATATTGATAATCATCAAATTGAATTTGATAATCAACAAATTGAATTGTCCTAACTTATATTGTCTATAAAATTAAATAATTGATAAAAGATACATAATTAAAAGGAAATTAGTATCAACATATACTTAATGATTATACTTATGTTGTTTAATATGTAACATAGTAGTACACATAATAAATATATAACAAAACATATATGTAACTTATTAATTTAAGATATTACCTTATGGATATAACTATTACATATGCACGAATAATTTTATACTAGTAGACGTGCAGTTGCATTGTGTGTACTCAAAAGTGCACAAAGATTTACGATAAGGAATTGTATATAGTATAGAGGGAATAATATAATATTTATGGTGATATACGTTAAGTAAATTTATTTTTACATTAGAGGATGTTCTTGTAATTTACTTTTTTCCTTTTGGCCAACTACAGTTACAATTGGGGAAATGGATAATCAAACTCGGTCCAACTTGCTAGGAGACTAGTGTTTATGCCACCTAGTCACAAAGCCATTAACCTCATAATTTTTTTTTTAAAGCCATTAATTTATTTTTATTTAAATATATGTTAGGTAAATTTATTTTTACCAATGAGTTATTAATTAATATTAGATATATATAGAAGATGTATAAGTAATTTCAATGATAATAAAATTAAAGGAATTTGGAGTAATGGACATGAGAATTGGTGTAAGTCATTAATGGCATTTTTTTTATAAGTACGTCTTCATTTCCACAAATTTCTACTAATATATATGCCATTAACATACATAAAATAATTATAATAAATTTTTATCTCTCTTTCATTCAATACTAATTTTTTATCTTCAATAACTTTTTGATTTTTTTTTTTCATATCCTTTGATTTTTTGTGATGCATGATAATATGGGATCAAATCATAGGTCTCCTTGATTCCACCTTTGTTTATGAATTTCCAAATTTTACCATTGATTGACATTGATATTTATTGACTTAAATTAGCTTTAAATTTTATCATTGATTGATATTGATAATCATTAAATCGAAAAATATTAATATGACTTACTTTTTCACTTATTGTTTTGAATTTATATTAGTGAAATATTTATTTCATTTAATAATGAACATTATAACATATATATAAAAAGAAAAATGTTATGGCTTCATGTTCTTAGCCCATTTTCAACTTACTATCAATAAATAAATGTTATTATTACATCATTTATATTCGAAAATTTACTATCTTATCAATTCCCCCCTTGCCCTAAAAAAAAAAGATCGATCTCTACATGTTTTATTTTATTTTTTATTATTATTATCTCCGAAGCAAATGTTAATTCTTATACCCCTTTTCTAATTTTGGATATTATTTGTGTAATCATTTAAATTTGGAAATTTATTTTAATTTTGCATTCCCTAAATAATTGTCATTTACATAAAATTAAATAAGAATACAACTAATATCATATTCAAGATTAGAATCAAATGATAGAATGTTTGAATGCGAAGGAGGTTAAATTGGAACATAATTAATATGAGAATATGAAATCAATACAATAGTTATTATATTATTAAGATTTTTAATAAAAATTAGGGTATATTGATAGTATAATTAAAACATTTCTATGATTAAGTCTATGGATGTTATTGTCTAAGTAGAAACCTACTCAATAAATTTACTTTAAAGATAAATACAATTAACATGCTAACTATAGATACTAGTATTTGTTAAAGTAATAGGATATTTATTATTTTTTAATAGTTGAGGTTCATATCTTACACTCAAACTAAATGTGAGTTAAGTTTTGTAGTTAATAACAGTTCCTATGAAATTATGATAAAAGGAGTTTGTATATAATGGACTTTATGTACGAAAATTTTAAGAAATATAAAAAAGAAAATTTTAAGGCAAATGAAAAATAACTTTATAAATGTAAAATTCAAACAGTGATTGATTAATAATTTTTTCTAATTTGAAGTTAATGATTTTTTTAACTTTTCAGTTAGCACCCTAATATAAACCACTAATGACCTTATTTTTATACGATAATCTTTAAATAAATTTTGAAGCTTGTTATGTGTATGTGTCAATTTTCATCCAAAGAGATAAAATTGTCAATGAGTACTTTTTTTTGGTAAGTAGTCAATGAGTACTTTTTATTGATAAAAATATAATGTCATATTTTAGAGATAAAACTGTTAATGAGTATATTTTGAGTGGTATAATATTTTAATAATAGTATGTTTTAAGGATTTTTTTAAATTTTTTTTTCTTTTTTCTTATTTAATTTGTGTTCTCTACAAAAGCATTTCAACAAATATATTTTTCCATAAAACATACTATTACGTTAGTTAAACTCAAACTAAAAAATCACCCAAAATCTCTATAGTTTCTCTTTTAAAAGGCTCTCTCTCTCTCTCTCTCTCTCTAAAGTCTTCATCTTCTCCACACTCCTCTCTTTCTAAGATAAAATTTGCTTCGAATTTAGGAGATTGATTTTGCTAAATCGAACGAATAACAATGCTTTTCCAAATGCAGAAAACTTAGAACATGACACACAATTTGGGAATGATATATATTTTTTTAATTGATGATTGATATAATAGATGTATATACACAAACTATCTATTATATAAAAAAACTATAAAATATTCCAGCATTAATTAAAGTGTGCCAACATGACATTGTTATTATTGTTTCTAAAGATATTTCTAAATTTCAAAAACTAATTACTGAGCCCATTCATAATGGCCTAATCGCTGTACCCCTCCAAAAACCTTGTCCTTAGAACAAGATAAAGATTACATTACGTAGTTGAAGATTAGGCTGTGCATTGCAACAATTACAAAGACATTATTACAGTCCATCACTAGGTGATTCTAAAATAGCTACTATCCTTTTTTAGGTGCTTTTCTAATTCCAAGTAGTGTAACTAAATCTGCAGCTCACACTATCTTGATTTGTTTAGTCCATTATATGCTTTCATTAGGGCAGCTTTGACAGCTGGTGCGATACCTTCCAGTGGATTTGGATGCCCCTAAACGGAAAAAGTCTGTTAAGTACACGAAAACTTTGTATGTACACTTACAAGTAGACTAAAATACCTGAAATTTCGATAATTCAACAATAGTATCGAAGTCTTCCTGGCTAAATGAGTATAAATTCATGAAGTCAACAACTTCCGACACAGCTTCATCTTGGCGAAATCCAATGGAAAAATGCAAGCCACCCAATTACATCACAAAACTTGCTTTGAAGACAAAAGCAAACCATTAACCTAACCTTGGGAAGGACACTTAGAGGATCGGTCAATTTTTTCAGAAGAAGTGTCAAATATTCAACTCTTAGAGCTTCCCTGCAAATATAAAGTGTACGAGAGCTCAGTGCTCAAGAAAAGGGAGCAATGAATCATGCAAAATTATCTAAAAGACACCAAACAATACAATTATATCACCAACCATAGGAACAACTAAGCCACGCTATTTTACTTTGGTTGGCCACCTAGACAGGTCATCCAGTTCCAATAACTTACTATTATTATTGTACCTGCCAGAATTTGATTCACTAGAAGCAAGAATATGATCGTGTAGTTCATCCAAAAGCCTCAAATTTTTACCCGTAGAAGAGTTCTTTCCCAACCACTCACCAAATCGATTAAAATTTCTTTCCCCCTGCAAGCATGAATCTATATCACTTTTGCGTCAAGCAGTTTGCACGGATAAGGTGATAACAAGCTATGTTGAATTAATTGAGTAAACATTAAATTTTCAAGAACAATTACAAGGATATTATAAATAACTCATTGCAGCCCATGTATCTTAATATACCTCTTGTCCTTGCTGCCCTCCTCACACTATCCTGAACCTAATTGTGTTTTTCATATGTATCTAATGTGCTAGTTGAACATGTAGGTATTCATTAGGTTTAGCCGATATAATGATGAGGATTGGTCTTTTTCATGTCAAAACAATTTGTGTTGTAGAGAAGAGAAAAAAGCAAATATACCTGTTTAAGTGTCTCCCTCTGCCCATGGAGCAATGAAGGGCTAATTAAAAAGAGAGTGGATAAGAAAACAACACCACATGAAAGTACACATCCCACATAAATTCTAATCTAATACAAAGACGAATCTTTTGCATGCATATAAAATTAGAGTTGCTTCATTATCTCAATTGACGTGTATCAACTATCAACATATGAAATAAGTCAATAAAGCTCGTTATGAAAAAATGCCATCCAAATACATAACTGAAAATTTATATTTGATAAAAAATACTAAACATCATTTACGGAAAAATTGGTTTTTCTTAAAATTATTGTCCAAAACGAACCAGGTAATTCATCTGGTTAAAACCTAACAAGACCAATAGAGAAATTGATTGCTCCATTTCTCTCTGTTCTGGTGATCTTTGTTTCGAAAGGACCTGTTGAGTAGTCACATCTCTACAGAGCCATTTTGGGTGTTCAAGCTTCTTCATTATTTCTTTCTTTCTCTGTCCTTCTCTTGCTTATATATCTGAAAATACTTGAAGCTTGTGATCTGAAACTTGGGTCTTTGGTTCTCAAGATAGATTTTTGATATATGTACTCCATTTTTATTTTCATTTTCATCTGATTCAGCTAAAACAAACCATTGGCTTTAGCTTCCCCTCTAGTTAATTCCTTAAGAGAAACTCGTCCCTGAAAGTCGGATTGAGTGGCATGATTCCATAATAAGCCACTCGTCTGTTTAAGATTTTCCCTACTATTTCACTCGGTTTAATCGACCGATCACTGGTATTGAAGCCCCGTCGAAGACAGCAGTCATCGAGCGTCGACGTTAAGGCAGGCTTGCAACTTTCCTCTTCTTACTTTCCGTTTTCCAGCAGCAGTGACAAATTCCCTCGGCCTGTGTATTTATTTTTTATTTTTTTATTCACTCGGCCTCTGAAACCAGTCGAAGTGTCATTTTTTTTTTTTTTTCTGTGTGAAAAAGTCTCATCTTTGGGATTCTTAACCTCGCTTTTTTTTTCTTTTTTGGTAAGAATTTGCTGTCGTTTCTTTCTAGTTATTCCATTTTGACGCAATTGCACAGTACGTTTCTATATTGTTAACGCATAACAGATTAGATATACACATGCTATACTATTGAATAGTATGGACAGTAAGAGGGTTGTGAGTAGACTGATTATGATCTGCTTTATTTACAAGCCAGGGAGATGATTTTCCCCCCTAAATAACTGTTTTTGGTCGAGTGATTTCATCGTAAAGAAGATATGTTTTCCTATGTACAGGATTGTGAAGGGAGTACGTTCAGATGTATCCAATGTTGTTCATGTTGGTGAATTTGAATACAAGGATCCTACTGGACAAGCCTCCATTCTCTTGTTCTCCTCTCTCTCTCTCTCTCTCTCTCGCTTCCCCTACTACCCTGCCCATACGCGCATCTTGTTTTATTTTTCTTGGTATATTTCTCTTTTTTACTTGTATCTCCAATGTGTACATCTTCAAGATTTGGGAAATCTGAGGTCAAGCTTGGGAAAAACCTTTTAGTGATTGAACTAGTATTGGTCTAATCTTTTCCATTAATGTCGTATGCAGGTGTTCCCGCTTTCTAGAACTGGTTCAGAAGGTGTGACTATTCGTCTTTACATTGAACAATTTGAGAAGGATGCATCAAAAAGTGGAAGAGATTCTCAAGAAGCGTTGGCTCCTCTTGTAAGATATCCAGAGTCTAATGAACATTGTTTTACTCGAATAGATTGATGCTGGTACTGATGTGGATGCATTATGACAGCTTCAAGTTGCTTTCAAGCTTTTGATGATGTAGGAATTCACCGGTTGATCTGCTCCCACTGTTATCAATTTAAGGCTTTGCTTATGAGTTAAGCATCACAGCCTTGAAGGTGGCTTGACCAGTAAGATGAAAAAAATACCATATGCTATAAACGACGTTGAGAGTTTTAAGCAGTCCCCGAGGCTTTGTGTTTTTGTCATATGCAGTCCTACTATATCACTCGATTTGATCGACGGATCGCCGGTATTGAAGCGCCGTCGAAGACAGCAGTCATCGGGCGTCGATGGCAAGTCAGGCTTGCAACTTTCCCTCTTCTTACTTTCCGTTTTCCAGTGGCAGTGACTCGTTCCGTTGGCCTGTGTCTGTTTTTTTTTTTTTTTTAAAGAATCATCTTTGGGATGCATAATCTCGCCTTTATTTATTTAATTTTTGAAGGATTTGCTGTCGTTTCTTTCTAGTTATTCCATTTAGATGCAATTGCTCAATACGTTTCTATATTGTTAATGCATAACTGATTAGATATACCTATGTTATGTAGGGGTTGTATAACTTAGTAGTCGTGGCTATCTATTCCGCACGTGTTTCTGTTGTAGTTGGAAGAAGCAGAGAAAGATATTACCAGAATTCAGGAGTATAAGTACTGTATGCATAAGCAAGTTTTGCTTCTTTTTGGGTTTGTAGGTATATATAACATATCCATTGCATTGATGTTGAAGTTAGGTGTATAAGTTTCACTGGAGACGTTATATCCTATTTCTCATGGATTTGGAAATGTTACTAATACATGCTGTCAGGAAGTTAAAAGAGTGAAGAAAGGAAGGGAAGGAAACAAAAAAGGGCACTCTGTTTTTACTCTCTGCTGCTTCTATTGCGTTGATGGTTGCCAATAATTTTACAGTGTTTCAAGGATGTTGATACACACAGGTAAGCTACCCTCTTTGTTTTTAAATTGGATGTTGGTTTTTATTAAAAATGGTCCCCGAAAAACCGATTTCCAGGATGCCCTCAAAATTGATAGGACAATTTTGTTGAAATTTCAATTGAAAAAAAAAAGAAAAAAAATTATTGCACCAAACCTTTTAGGATGACTAATAGTTGCTCCTATTGCCATGAGATAATATTGGTAATGTATATATCTACTTCAATCCTGCAATTAACATAGATACTTTTATTATATGTGCCATACAGCAGCAATAAAAATGACTTATTAAAAAGATTGAGAGAGTAATTCAACATTTTTGAAAGACTTAGCATTAGAAAGAACATAAAAGTTTATTGAGTCCTGTGAGTACATTTAATTCGCTTGGTTATATTATTTGGAATTTATTAATAATGGTCATAAAAGAGGTTGATTGGCGAAAAATTCCTATAGGTGTTCAATTTTGATGGAGATAAGGTTTGAATAACTCATTTGATGCTCTTTATGAAATTTCTAGTTCATGCTAACATATTTGTACTTTTGCTACTTTTTTGGTTAATAAGGATGAGTTGTTGGTTAAGTCCTATGGGTTTGAACTGATCAGATAAGTATATGCAATAACATTAAGCTTTACTATTTTTAAATATATTGAGATTTAATCTTTACTGTTGTCTTCTTGCTCATTATAAGGAAGAGTTTGAAAAGTTGGCATCGCAAATGTTGCAATTCGAGAGACACCACATATTCGTTTGTTAATATATATAGCAAGTTATATGATACTTTTTGTGATGCATGATATGTTATAAGTGTTAAATCATATAAAATAGGCACATTTTATGTTGCATGTTACATATAGGTGATAATATATAATACTAATATCAATATTTAGTAGTGATTTACTATATTCCATCAAATGATGCTAAACATTTGACAATTTAGTCATAAATAAATAAAGATATATTGTGATGAATATTATTTAATTGTGTGAGTGCATATGATATGTAGATTATACATGACAATTGACGTTTTAATTTATGTTTATATATTATATGAATTCTAAGAATTGTGCTATTTCTTATTAAGTTATGCAAAAATTATAAATTGTTTCATATTCTATGTTTTCATTTATTACATTTTTTCCAATAATACATTTTCATTTTCTTATATTCCTACTATATATATATACTATTAATATTCGTAAAGCAATTATAATTAGTTCCTATATCTCTATGTGGTAATAAAAACTTTCCTTCTCAAATAGCTTTTGACATTTAGATTTTATTCATGTCCTATCATTTTCTAGTGATGCCATAAAGCGCTAAATTAATGGTGTCCTTTCATTCTTCCTTTATTTATGGTGTTATTATTAGATTTTCTTAAATTCCACCATTGCTTGATAGTGATTTTCATCAAATTGAATTTGATAATGAACGAATTGACTTGTCCTAAATTGGGTGATTTCAGGCCAATAGCTTGTTGTGGCAATCTCCAAGGTCTTTGCTACAAGGATGTAATTAGTGTTGCCTACTCTAATTAGGAGGGAGTAAGCAACATTCATTCTAGAAAGAAGGATAATTGACAACATATTCTTACCCAAGAGCTCATGGCAAACTATCACGCCCATATGGGAGCTCCCCACTATACGCTTAAGGTAGACCTTCAAAAGGTTTATGATACAGTCAGATGGAACTTCATCCTAACAGTGTTCAAGGCTATGCAGTTTTCTCCTCATTTTTGCAGTTTTATCAATCAATGTATATCTATACCCAAATACTCTATTAACATCAATGGGGAATTGGTGGGTTTCTTCATAAGTAAACGAGGGTTGAGGCAAGTGGATCTCATATCCCCTTGCTTGTTCATCCTGTGTATGGAAATCCTCTCCACACAATTGAGGAAGTTGATCCATAAACCTGGTTTCTCACTACATTGGAGATCTCAAAATGAACGCTTGACCCACCTTTGCTTTACAGACGACCTTTTCATATTTGCTAAAGGCAACATGGAATCTATATCCTTGGTAAAAAAAACCAAACAGAATTTCTAGGCCATCTTGGGATTGGTAGTCAACAATAACAAAAGCAACATTTTATTCTCTCATGTCCCATCGAGTACCAAGGAGGCTATCTTGCAATCCACTCAATTCAATGTGGGTCAACTATTAGTACGATATTTGGGGGGTTCCTCTCATTTTATCAAAGCTTAAAAAGCAGGATTGTGAGGTGTTAGTGGAACGCACTCTATCATGAATCAACTCCTGGACAAGTAAGTATTTGTTTTTTGCTAGTAGGTTTCAATTAATCAAATCTGTCTTATTTTCCATGCAAGTCTATTGGTGCTTTGTTTTCCTTTTACCTAAGTCAGTTGTCTTAAGGATAGAACAACTACTAAGGAGCTTTCTCTGGAGTGGCAACTTGTACATTTTCACAAAAGCTAAGGTCAGATGGGTGGAAGTGTGCAAGCTTAAATGAAATGGAGGCTTAGGGATCTCGAACATTCATCTTTGGAATCAAGCCATCAAAATCAAGCACATATGGGGACTATGCAAGGAGGGCATGAAGATTTTATAGTCGGAATGGGTTCATTCCACTCTACTTAAGGGTAAAAACTTTTGGTCCTCTAAAGCATTAGCCATTTGTTCATGGACTTGGAAAAAACTATTAAAGTTGAGAGGCTTGGTGAGATCTTGCTTCATTTGGGAGCCTAATAATGGCCTTGAAATCTGACTGTGGGTAGATTTTTGGCTCTCAATAGGACTTCTGGACACATTGTTTAGTGCATGAGTTATGAATAGTATGGGCTTTCCACACACTATGAGACTATGTTCCATTATGGATGGGAATGAATGGTGTATTCTAGAGGGCTCGCTTTGGACTAACATCTGAATCTCGCCTTCCCTCAAATCGAATGTTGCAGTTTTTGATCATTTTTGCTAGATACACTTAGTGACAAGAGAGTATATCATCAAGAGTGGCTTAACCCTCTAAGGCCTATCGTACAATGGCAAAAAGTAGTCTGGAACAAATCTTCTTTACCTAGATACTTTTTTGTTATATGGTTGGCTTAGCTAGGGAAACTTTCCACCCTTGACAGGGTATATAATTAGGGACTAGTGCAATTTACTACCTGCTTCCTCTATAATCGGCATTCGGAGGACCATGCTCATTTATTCTTTCAATGCGACTACACAACTCAAGTTTGGAATGTAGTGTGTGACTTCCTGCATTGTCCAGCCTTATCTAACAACTGGCATAGAATTACCAGTTTTATGGAGGCATTAGGGGACTCATCGACCCATTAGACTTGGTGAGCTACTCTAGTGGCAATAGTCTATTGCATATGGCGAACTCGAAACAAAGTGAGATTAGGGGATCTCTTCCTAGGGGTTAGCCTATTAGCCCACTAAATTTGATCCTATGTTTAGTCGTTGTAGTCTTAGCTTAGATGCTACGCATTTAGTATGCTAGCACAATTGTTGATTCTACGCATTTGTAATCTTATTTCATTTGCTCATTATATTTTTCTATCATTCAATAAAATTATCAATTATATATATAAAAAAAATTGAGTTATCCTAGATAGTCAACAAATTGAATTGTCCAAACTTTCATTGTTTGTGAAATTAAATGATTGATAAAAGATACATGATTAAAAGAAAATTTGCATTATCTTTTAATTTCTTTAAATACATAAAAATATGTATACTTTTAAATTTCTGCAAGAAAGAAATGTAAATAATAATAATACAAATATGTTATTGATAACAAAAATATTTTTCAATATAATGCAAAAATGGAAGCCTACGTAAATTCTTTATATTTTCATTCTCTTTTTTTTTTTTGGTTTTTTTTTTGTATGTACATTTTCATTTCCACAAATTTCTAGCAATTTATATGCCTTTCATACAGTGTTAATTATTTTATCTTCATTAAGTTTTTGAAATTTAAATTTTTTTCATATCTTCTCATTTTTTGTGATGCACGATAATATAAGATCAAATCATCTGTCTCCTTTATCTCACCTTCGTTGATGAATTTCTCAATTTTACGGTTGATTGACATTGATATTCATCAACTAAAATTAGCTTTAAATTCTATTATTGATTGATATTGATAATCATTAAATTGAAAAGTTTTGTTGTAACATTTTTTCACTTATTGATTTGAATTTATATTAGTGAAATATTTATTTAATTTAATAATGAACGTTATAACTAACGTGCATATATATAATGTGAAAATGTTATGGCCTCATAATTTTAGCCTATTTTTGACTTACTTTCAATAAATAAATGTTATTACATTGTTTATGTTCGAAAATTTACTATTTTTTCAATTTTAAAAAAAAAAGAGTGATCTCTACGTGTATTACTTTATTATTATTATTTTTTTATAGAAGCAAATGTTAATTTTTATACCCCTTTTCTAAATTTAGATATTATTTGTGGAGTTTTAAATTTGGAAATTTATTGAACTTATTGCATTCCCTAAAAGGGTATTGTTTACATAAAATTAAATTAAAATACAACTAATTTCATATTTAAGATTTAACTGTAATGATATAATGTTTGAATGCGGAGGAGGTTAAATTGGAATGTAATTAATATGAAAATATGTCATCAATACAATTGTTATTATAATATTAAGAATTTTAAAATATCTAAGGCATATAGATAATATAATGAAAACATATTCATGATTAAATATATGGATGGTATTGTCTAAGTAGAAATCTGCATGATAAATTTACTTTAAAGATAAAGACAGTTAACATGTTATTTATAGATACTATGTTGTTGAAGTAATATGATAAATATTATTATTTAATAATTGAGGTTCATATCTTACGTTTAAGCTAAATGTGATTTAAAGTTTTGTGGTTAATAACAATTCTTAAGAAATTATGATATGAGTTAGTATATATTGGACTTTATTTCTGTAAGTTTTTAGAAATATAAAAAAGAACTTTGAGGCAAATAAAAATTAACTTTATAAATGCTAAATTCAAGTAGTAATTGATTAATAATTTATTCTAATTTGAATTTAAAGATTTTTTTTTTCAATTTTCCAATTAGCACCCTAATATGAACCATTAATGACCATATTTTTATAAGGTAATCTTTAAATAATTTTTGAAGCTTCTTGTTATGTGTATGTATCAATTTTCATCTAGAGAGATGAAATTGTCAACGAATACTTTTTATTGATAAAAATAGTGTTATATTTTATAGATAGAACTGTCAATTCAGTAAATTTTGAGTAGTGTAATATTTTAATAATAGTTTATTTTAAGGATTTGTTTGTAAAAGAATTATGTCTTTCTTTTCTTATTTATTTTGTGTTCTCTTGAAAAAAATTTTAACAAATATATTTTCTTATAAAACTTATCATTTCATTAGTTAAACTAAAAAGTTGTCCAAATTTTCTATAGTTTCTCTTTCTAAAGCCCCTACCCTAAAGTCTCTATAGTTTCTCTTTCTAAAGGCTCTCTCTCCCTCTAAAAAGTCTTCATCTTGTCTTCTCTACACTCCTCTCTCTCTCTCTCTCTCTTTGAAGTCTTTATCTTCTTTATACTCCTCTCAATGATAGAATTTGCTTCAATTTTAGAGGATTGATTTTGCCAAATCCAGTGAATCATAATGGTTTTTTGAATGGAGAAAACTTAGAACATAACACATAATTTGGGAAAGATATTTTTCTCTGTTCTTTTTTATTGTTTTATTAATTGATGATTGATACAATATATACATAAAGTATCTATTATATTAAAAAACTTTTAAAATATAGTATAATTAATTAAAGTGTGGTAGTACATGATACTATTATTATTATTGTTATTATTTCTAAAGATATATCTAAATTCCAAAAACTAATTATTGAGCCCATTCATAATAGTCTAGTCGAATTTGTCTTTCATGTTATATTTCATACCCATCTAAAAACCTATGTCTTCAGAATATGATAAAAGATTATATGATATAGTTGATTGACATCCGATTCTTTTGACATCTCCCCTCAAATTGATGCTGATAAGTCTACGAGCATCAATTTGCCTATGAGAAAACTATGGTGCTGACATGTCATGGATTTGGTGAAGATATTAACAAGCTATAGATTTGGTACAATCGTAAGGCAAAGCAATAACTCGATGGTCATAGGCTTCTCCGATGAAATGACAATCAACCTCTATATGTTTGAGTAGATGGTAGATGGGATTGGCAGCAATTTGAGTAGCACTAGTGTTGTCAACATGCAATGGAGTTGGTTGAAGTTGCGGAAAACCAAGTTCAATGATAAGACCACGTAGCCAAATGATCTCAGAACAAGCAGCAGACATGGCACGGTATTCAACCTCAGTGGATGACTTGGATACATAGTTTTGTTTCTTGCATTTCCAAGAAATAAGAGCATCACCAAGAAACATACAAAAACCAGTAGTGGATTTCCACGTGTTCGGGGCTTGCAATTGAGTTAAAGAACTAGTAAGAAAAAATAGGCCACAATCAGGTGTGCTAAGGAGATATCGGATGATGCAGTAGACGGTGGATAAGTGAAGATGTCGAGGAGATTGCACGAACTCACTAATAGTGTGAATAGCATAAGAGATATCTGGTCGAGAAATGGTTAGATAAATAAGATTACCAACCAACTTACGATAAAAAGTAGGATCCTTAAGGAGCTCCTCTTCATCACGTTGATATTTCACGTTGACTTTCGTTGGGGTGTCAACAGAATCACCGCCTGTATGTCCTGCCAACTAAACTAAATCTTGAGTATACTTGTATTGGTTCAAGAAAATACCTTGAGGATAATGAGGAACTTCCAATCCCAAGAGGTAGGTAAGTTAGCCAAGGTCTTTCATGTGGAAAGTGATGTGCAGCATTTTTTGAAGATTAGAGATGGCCTTTGAATCAGAACCAGTGATAACGATGTCACCCACATAAACAAGAAGAACAACCATGCCGTTGGATGTCCATTGGAGAAACATAGAGGAGTCCTATTGGCTCTGAGTAAAGGAAAAACCAAGAAGAGTGGATAAAAAATTTTCAGGCTAGACACGCGATGCTTGCTTTAAGCCATATAAGGAGCGTTTTAGTTTGCAAACATCGTTAGGAGAGGAAGTAGCCATACCAGATGGAAGTTTTATGTAGACTTCTTCGTTGAGATCACCATGTAGAAATGCATTCTTAACATCCATTTGAAGTAAAGGCCATGATTGATATGCTGCAAATGCTAGGATGGTTCGAATTGTGGTGATTTTAGTTGCCGGTTCAAAGGTCTCTTTGTTGTCTAGACCATACTCTTACTTATTCCCAAGAACTACTAATCGAGCCTTGTAACGGTCTATAGATCCATCAGATTGAATTTTGACAGAACACAGATTTGCTGCCAAGTGGTTTGATAGATGTCGGTTGTGCAGCAACATCCCAAGTTTGGTTTTCTTCAGGAGGAAGAAGTTCTGTTTCATTAGCTCTACGCCAACACTCATGCTTCATTTCCTGTTTATAAGATGAGGGAATATGTATAGAAGTCTAACGCTCACGCTCTATGCCAGGTTTGGAACGTCTTCGATATACCAAAAGTGGTCTAGAAGTGTTGTTCTGCAGTAGAATTAGTAAATATAGGCAACGTAGAAAATGAAGGGAAGAGAGGGTCCTAATGATTGGTAAAGAAATATTGATTTTAAAAAAAATTTACATTTCCAGAAATGTGAACATGACGCAAATTGGGATCATAACAACAGAATCCTTTGTGATGTGCTGAATATCCTTGAAAAGCACATTTAACTGATTGGGCAGTGAATTTTGTGCGTTCTTGTGCAGGAAGATGGACATAACATACACAGCCAAAGGTACGAAGATTAGAATAATTGGGGGAATGACCGAATAACCTATGGAAAGGAGAGACATGATTCAATGAAGGAGAAGGCAACTTGTTTATGAGGTGGATAGCAGTGGAGAGAGCTTCACACCAAAACCGAGCAGGCACTGTAGATAATATTAAAAGGGTTCGAACAACATCAAGGAGGTGATCATTTCTCCTTTCGGCTATTCCATTTTGTTGTGGGGTTTTAGGACATGATCTTTGAAAGATTATTCCATTAGCTTGTATAAAATCTTGAAGCAAACGGGACATATATTCCTCCCCATTTTCAAAACGTAAGGTTTTAATATAGGAAGAAAATTGGGTTTGGACATGGGCATGAAAAAGTTTAAATGCTGAAAGTACATCTTTAGAATGAAAGGAATAAATTCAAGTGAAACAACTATAGTCATCAATAGAAGTGATAAAGTACTTGTAATTGGCATAAGAAATAATTGGTTCCATATCCCACAAATCACTATGTATCATTTCTAAAGGTTGGATTAGATTAGTTGTGGGAGTAGGAAATGGCAAAATTTTACTCTTACCAAGTTTACAAGAATCCCAATCAAATTGATTATCATCAACGGAAACATGCTTTTTATTCCCAAGTAAACCAGAGTTTAGCAAAGTACAGAGTACATTAGAGTTTAGATGTCCTAGATGTTTGTACCATGCTCGATAATCAACATGAGCAAGATTACGAATGGCGAAAGGAAATGAAAGACTAGATGATAAAGGAATTTGGATAGGAAACACACATGCTACTTTAGCCGCCCTTGCAATCATCTTCCCCGACCCTTGATCTGGCATAACACAACCAAATTTAGAAAATCCTACTGTACAATTATTGTCAGCCAATTAACCAACTAAAACAAGGTTAGTGGCAAGGCTTGGAGAGACAAAAACATGAGTTAAAAGGAGGAGAAATATCACCAGTGGCTGTAATGGGTAGTAAATTGCCATCGGCAGTATGGAGTTCAAGGTTTCCAAATTATTTCCTTACTTTGGTTAGGATTCAAGCATTATTTGTCATGTGATTGGATGCCTTGGAATCATAAAACCAAGTGGATGAAGTAGATAAGGGTTTACCTAATAAGAGTCCTGAGATAGAGAAGGTAGAGAGAATCATTTGTTGAACTACCTCAAGTGTTATGAGTTTGAGTTGGAGTAGAAGCATTTTGTGTTAATAGTGCGGCATCTATTGAACAACCAGTATTAGAAGAGCCAAGTGAGGCAATAAATGCTATTTCAAATTTCTTAGGAGGTCGGATTGGGAATTCCTTGATAATATGGCCATCTCTTTTGCAATAGTTGCAGAATTTTTTTGACAATTGGAAGCATAATGACCAATCCTTTGCAGCAAAAGCATTGAACAGCCCCCATGTCCTTAACTCATGGCTTCCCTTGTATTGCATAAGCTATTGGAGCTATTGTGGATCTTTGTTGTTCCATGGTTGCTTGAGTGTGAATCCATTGTTCCTCTCGCAGTATACTAATAAGGCATATATCCAAGGAGGGAACAGGATCTCGGTTCATAGGATTGGACTTGCTACCCTCAAATTCAAATCTCAATTTCTTGAGAAATTGATCCCTTTTTGCAATTTCATGAATAGATTGGATAGCATTAAAACCTTCAGAAGGTAAGGAAGCATAGACTCTATCAGTATATTCAGCCTAAAGATTCATAAAGCTAGAGTAGATAAAAAATAGAGAGATTATCCTGATGAATCATGGATAATTCATGTTCAAGCTGGAGTCTCTAATTTTTTTCCTTTTTTTGGTGTGGTCATAAAACCTTAGAACACCAAAAATAATATCCCATAGCATGGGGGTGTCTTTTTTTCTCACCGCCCACTCCAGCAAGGAAGAAATGTCAAAACCACCATCGGTCTGACTTTGGTGGCCGTTTGACAAGCGCATGTACCTTATGCGCCTTTTTTGTAGTCCATTAGATTCTTGATGTGCCGACATGTGCAAACCGGCCTCACCTCCTCCGATCACCTTCCTCAACCTCGTCTGTCTTTTTTCGACCTACCTTGTTGATCGATAGTCCCATTTTACATCATTAGCCTGTGTTTTTTCCTTATTTTAGAGTTTTTCTTTGAAAATGGCGAACAGGATAAGAGTGGTGCTCAACTTTGATGACCCCTCCTTGCAGATCAGTCTCATAAAGTTTGATGGAACTAATTATCTTGCATGGTCAAGATCTTGTTTACTATTCATCAAAGCTAGAGGAATGTAGGGTTATCTTACTGGTGTTATCAAGAAACCATTAGCCGATGATGCTACCTATAACCATTGGGATTCCAAAAACTCTCTAGTTATGTCTTGGCTTATCAATTCTATGCAGCCTCAAATTTTGAAAACATATTTGTTGCTTGACACTATGGTAAAAATATAGGATGTAGCGGCTCTTACATATTCTCGAGTTGGGAATGATGTTGAGATTTTTGAAATTCAGAATAAAGTGCATGGCATAAAGCGGGGTGAGCTAATGTCTTCACAATTTGTTTTCTGAATTGAGTGGTTTATGGCAGGGACTAGACTATTACCAAGACTTCTAGGTAGATTATAAGATGCAGTCAAATTTCAGAAGTTAATTGAAAAAGAGCGGGTTTATGACTTTCTGGTAGGATTAAATGTTGGGAAAGGTACCTTTTCCCACGCTTGAGGAAGCTTTTTCTTGTGTTCATTAGGAAGAAAGTTGAAGGAGTGCCATGCTCTATACTATACCAAGTACATGGGTTCAATCGCTAGTGGTCCTCATGAGTAACCGAACTCTCACAATTTGGATAAAGATAATCGACACTATGACTATTGTGGAAAGTTGCGGCATGCCAAGCAGACATGTTGGAAGCTGCATGGTCAGCCCATTAGAGGTCGTGGAGGAAAGTGTGTCAATTCTTCTAGACCTCAAGCAAATTTGATAGAAATATTAGAACCATCCTCAGAAACAAGTTTCTGTCCATTTATCTTTTGATGACGTCCATCATCTCAAGCGACTTCTGTCTCACATGGATTCTTCTTCCTCAAGTGCAAAATCTAATTTTGTCCAGTCCAGTATTGGACTTACTGCTAACCTTGATAGTGATCCTTAGATTATTGATTCTAATGTGAATAGACACATGATAGGATCCTTTAAAAGACTGCTTAACTATATGCCTTGTCAAAATTTGGAGATAGCCAGAATAGCAGCTAGCTCCGATATTTCTATATCTGGGACTAGTTTTGTTGTTTGTACTCTTGACATTAAGCTATCCTTTGTTCTTCATCTTTCTCGATTTCCTATTAATCTCTTAGTTGTCAGCCTTATAACTAAAGCCTTAATTAGTAAGTTGAGTTTCTTACCGATCATTGTGTGTTTCAAGTTCTTTAAATAGGGAAGACGATTGGCAGTGATAGATTGCATGATGACTTATACATGTTAGAGGGATATCTCAAGACTATTTCACATCAAGCTTGTTTTGGAGGAACTAAAGATGTCAACCAAGAAATAATATAATGGCATAAACATTTGGGGCATCCATCTTTTTTTGTCTTAGCAAGAACATATCCTAGTTTGTTTTCAAGAATTCAGCTTGATTCCTTAGTTTGTGATGCTTGTGAGTATGTTAAACACACTAGACAATCTTATCCTTTGAGTAATAATAAAAGTATTATTCCTTTTACGCTTGTCCATTTTGATGTTTAGGGACTTACTCACATTGCCTCTTTGTCTAGTAGTTGCTGGTTTGTCACATTTATTGATTGTTGCACTAGAATGACATGGGTGTATTTGATTAAGGCCCAAAGTGATTTTTTTCTTGTTTTCAATTTTTTTTCAGAGGATAGTTTGCAACCAATTTGATACAAAAATGAAATTTTTGAGAACTGATAATGGCATTAAATACATGGATAATTGTTTTGGTACTTATTTGGAGTCACATGGGATTATCTATCAAACTAGTTACCCTAACATTAGTGCACAAAATGGAGTGGCCGAAAGGAAAAATAGGCATTTGTTGGAAGTAGCTAGATTCCTTATGTTTACAATGAATCTCCTAAAGCCTTTTATAGGGAGATGCTATTCTTACAACTACTTATCTTATCAATAGAATGCCTCTCAAAACCCTCAACTTTAAGAGTCCTCTGGAGCTTTTATAAGGGAAAGTTGCCTACACTGTTCTTGCAAAGGTGTTTGGGTGTGCTTGCTTCGTCCATACTAGGAATGTTGGGAAACTAGATCCAAGGGCCCTTCGGTGTGTCTTTATTGGGTATTCTCCAACATAGAAAGGTTATAAATGCTATCATCCTCCATCTTAGAAGTTTTTTGTTAGTATGAATTGTACTTTAGCCCTACCTAATCAGCTTTTCAAGGGGAGAGTATGGAAAAGATAGAGGTAATACCTTGTTATGTCTCTCTTGAGAATGTTACCTTAGAGAAGAATACTGTTAAGGGGGAGACTGTTGAGATTGTTAAGTGTTTGGAATTTAAGGAGATATTTAAGAAGGGACAAGATGGAAGACGATGGAATAAGCCACTGTGTAGCCTACTTCCTATCAAGCGTCATCATCTTCCTCTGGTAGGTTATCTTTTGATGACTTAGATAAACCTATCTCCTAAAGAAAAGATGCCAGGGCCTGTAGCAAACACCCTATATCTAACTTTGTTTCCCATTATTGTTTTTCACCTAACTATAGAGCCTTTGCCTTGTCTATTTCTTTTGTGTCCAATCTATAGGATTGGAAGGAAGCTATCAAGGATCCTAAGTGGAAAGGTGCAATGATTGAGGAAATGAAAGATTTGGCAAAGAATGAGACTTGGGAGCTTGTTTTCTCTCCACCGTAGAAGAAACTAGTTAACTACAAATGGGTGTTTACTGTGAAACACAAGTTAGATAGTTTAATAGAAAGTTACAAAGCGAGATTGGTAGCAAAGGGGTTCACTCAGACTTATGGAGTGGATTATTAGGAGATATTTGCCCCAGTAGCCAAGATAAACACAATTAGAATATTATTATCATGTGCAGCCAACCTTGAATGGGAATTACAATAGTTTGATGTGAATAATGCATTCCTTCATGGAGAACTATAGGAGGAGATGTATATGGAGATTCCACTTGGATTTGAGGATGAGAAGGCACAAGGAAAGGTGTGCAAACTAAAAAAAGATTTGTATGGCTTGAAATAGTCTCCTCGGGCATGGTTTCATAGATTTAGTAAAGCTTGATCTCCTTCGAATATCAATAGAGTAATGCTGATCATACCCTATTTATCAGACATAATAAGGGCAAGATTACTCTTCTCATTGTATATGTTGATGATATAGTAGTTACAGGAGATGACAAGGATGAGATGACTTGTTTGAAATTTGAGATCAAAGATCTAGGAAAATTACAATGTTTCCTTAGGATTGAAGTTGCTAGATCAAAAAGGGGAATCTTTATTTCCTAAAGGAAATATATCTTGGATCTCTTAAAGGAAACTGGTATGTTGGGTTGTAAACCACCTGAATCTTCTATAGAAATTAATGATAAGCTACAAGCTTGGATTGGTGATTCCATTGATATGGGGAGATATTAAAGACTCGTGGGAAGATTTATTTATCTCTCGCACACTAGACTAGATATAGTGTATGCTGTCAGCTTAGTAAGTCAATTGATGCATGATCTACGTAAGCCTCACATGATGCAGTCTTTCACATTTTTAAGTATCTAAAATCTGCTCCGGGAAAAGGTTTACTCTTCTTTAAAAATGGTCATGAAACGCCCTAAAAATTTTGAGAAAAGTAATAATAAAAAAATTAATTGTTATAATATATTAATACCATTTTAAGAACTTAGGTGTAACGAAAATCTTATAACAAATAATAATAAAATTTAAAATGACAAAATAAGAAACATGATGCATTAAGTAATTATAACGAATAAAAAGTAAGAATTAAAGTTTTAGAATTATAATAGTTAAATAGAATTTTATGTAAATAATTGTACTCAAAATATTTTATTTAATATATATATAAATTTTTATAAAAAAAATATTATAATCTACATAATATAATTGAATATTAGTACGCATATTAGACAAACCGGTAAATGGATAAATTTTATCCTATTCTAAATTTTTATTTTTTTTTCTATTTCTTATTCTCTTTTTCCTTCTTTCTTCTCTTTCTTCTTCTCCTTATCTTCTTGCTTCGAAGAGCTCCCCATCCCGAACTCTGTCTTCTCTCTCGTCTCTCTCCCCAATTTTCCTTCCTTTGTACTCCCTGCCCATTCAGCCATGGTACTCTCGACCTCCTCATCTTCGATCCTTCTTTTTCCTTCTTTCTTCTCTTTCTTATCTTCCCCTACTATGGAGAGTCCCCCATCTCGACACTGTCCTCCCTCTCGTCCCTCCCCAAATTTCCCTTCCTTATCTTTGGATCCTTGCCTTCCCCTCTAAACCTTCTACCTAAAACCAAACCCAAGATATAAACTCTACAGCACTACCTTAGGAAAACCCTAATTCCCAACCCGAAAAGAAACCTTCACTATATACACTGGTGAGATCTTCCTCGACAGCGAGCTCGAATGGCTTGAAGCCCAGTCACATCTCCACTATGAAGACCCGCTAGACCGTAAACCATCCGAATATTATCCCTATGACCATGACGAACCACCATCACCTCCATCTCCATCATCCATCTATCCCAAAGCAAACGACCACAAATGTCCTCTCTCTTGCTGATCATCCCTTCTTTTCGTTCCTGACTAGACCCTTGCACCGTCCCCTTCCCTTCCATTTTCTTTCTTATTTTCCTTAGCCAACGAGAAGGCCAGTAGACATCTTTGCTTCCTTGCTTTCCTTGGCTGGCAAGGAGATAAGTAGCAACGTCCAGGTGAAGAGAAACGCAATGTGTAGCAATGTCCAAGCACTCCAAACGAGCATGAAAGGAGGCAAATAGCAAGGAGAAAAAGCCAAGGAGGGAGTGGTGTGTGTGTGTTTATGTGCGTAGTGTGTGTGTGTGTGTTGTGTATGTGGTGTTTGGTGTGTAGGAGATAGGAAGTAGAAGGAGGGAAAAGAATTGGGGGAAAAAGGATTGGGAAATGAAGAAAAAGAAATGGAAAATGGAAGATGTCTAGGTAGAAGAAAAACATGGAGAATTAGAAGGACAAGTCAAGTTGTAGTACATTCCTATGGGATAGCAGGGAGTTGATGTGTTAATAAAGTCACTATCAAAGTAGCAATTTTTGGGGATGTCAAGCAAGTTTGGAGTGATGGATATCTATTCTTGAGCTTGAGGGGGAGTGTAGAAGTATATCAACTACTGTACTTGTTTGATACGTTGAAGTACTTAAAGTTAGTTATTAGTTGAGTCGTAATATTTTTCTTCTTTCTTTTTTTTTCTTTTTTTTTAGCTTGTTTTCCCTCTTTTTTGTTGTGTATTTTGAAGTTTTGTTAAGTGGAGGAACGATAGCATAAATCTAGGAACTAGGAGATTTATTAGTTACAATTATCTCTAGATTTAATACTAATACGTGCTCTCTTCCTTCCACTAGTATTACCATATATATATATGATGGTATAATCAGAAAATAAATTAGAGGGAATTTCTTCCAAAATTTCTTTACGGACATTAGTGGATTCAATTGTGAACACTGTATTATGACTAAAATCTTGAAAAATTCCTACCATGTCAAACTTTATAAGCTTTACAAACCATCTAAACCATTTCATTTAATACATAGTGATATTATTATTAATAGTTTGTAACTTTTATTAGTGATTATTTACATGGTTGCTGAGTATATCTCCTCAAGGAAAAATCAGAATATATATCATGTAGTTTAGCTATTTCACAATGGTCTTTAATGACTTTTGTGTAAATTTTCAAATAGTTTGCATTGACATTGGAACGAATATTTTCCTAATAGTCTGAACATTATTGAGTTGAAAATGGCATTGCTCATCAAAATTCTAGTGCTTACACACCCAGGCCAAATGGGGCTTGAGCATAAGAATAAGACTTTAGCTTTAGTCCAATCTTAGGTTCATTTATTTTACTCCCTTTTCTTATTGCTAGTTCATCGATAATGTACCAAATAAATATAAACTCGAAGCCCGTGCTTCTTTCACAGAAGGAATACAAATGCTATGACTTTCAATTAAAACAAGTCCATGTCACAGTTAATGTTGTATTTGTAAAAAATCAACCATATTATGATAGTTCTACATAAGGTGAGCAATAGTCATTGAAAGACCAAAGGTGTATACCTAATATCCAGCATAGACATACATGTTTAGTTAGGATAATTTTCTTTTTGAATCAATCTTCCAGTCGTATGCTACCAAAGTTGAGTCTCTCTAGTTGGTTAAATCCTTCTGATTCGTTGAGTTTTAACTAGCTAAAGTTGAGTTTGCTAAAATTTGGCCCTTTTTCTTCATAATTTGGTTTTGCATTATAGGGTAGGTCATCATCAAGTTCATGTTCTTGTTCTATGCATCTGGTAACTTGGTTTGTCTTCTCTTGATTTGGAGTGATTTTGGACACTTTGAAAATTCATTTTTACATAAGAAGGAAATAATTTTTTTTTCAAAAGCAACAAAATAAACTTAATTTTCTCTTTACTGGTGCTAGTTTAGAAATGCTAGTTAAGAAACAGAAATACCTCCTACAAATGTAAACAAGAAGTTTCATATAGAGAGAATGAGAGAGGTAGCTACTCATCAAGTGCTAATGCATGAATATCCATTTTCAATTGTAGAAAAGGAAGGATTTAGTATGGTGCAAAGGATAAGGATGCTTGAATGGGAGAGGATTCCTCGTACTACTGTTAAAAAAGATTATTCTTAATGTTATGGAATGGAGAGAAAGAAGTTGAATCTACTGATTAAAAGTGTAAGGAAAATTAGTTTGACCACTAATTTGTGGAAGTCAAAAGATTAAGCACATGGTATTGATAGGAGATGTGGTTGACTTGCATTAAAGGTTGCAAAAGTGAGTTATTAATTTTGTCCATATTTCTCCACTTCATCATGGAATTGATATTACTAATGCAATTTATAAATGTTTGAAAGGCTTGGGAATTGAGAATAAGGCTTATACAATCTCTATTGATAATGCTTCATCTAATGATAGTGCAATAAGATTGTTAAAGGATACATTTTCTAGAAATAAGAGGTTAATATATGGAGGGGAATTGTGTCATGTAAGACGTTGTGCTCATATTTTGAATGTTATTGTTCAAAATAGCCTCTCAAAGAATAGTGATATTATCAATAATGTCTACGAAAGTGTGAAATATATCAATTAATTAGAGGTAAGGCTTAAAGTCTTTTTTTGAAATTGTGCAACAACTGCAGTTGCCTAATAGGAGATGCTTTCAACTGCATTGAAATTCAAAGAAGTATTTCCAAAGTTTAAAGAATGGGACCTCATTATTAGAATTGTCTAAGTGCAAAAGATTGGGGAAAAGATTGGAGCGTATTAATGAAACTTAACTAAAACTTAGTAAAATTTCTTATAATATTACTAATGCAATTTATAAATGTTTGAAAGGCTTGGGAATTGAGAACAAGGCTTATACAATCTCTATTGATAATGCTTCATCTAATGATAGTGCAATAAGATTGTTAAAGGATACATTTTCTAGAAATAAGAGGTTAATATATGGAGGGGAATTGTGTCATGTAAGACGTTGTGCTCATATTTTGAATGTTATTGTTCAAAATAGCCTCTCAAAGAATAGTGATATTATCAATAATGTCTACGAAAGTGTGAAATATATCAATTAATTAGAGGTAAGGCTTAAAGTCTTTTTTTGAAATTGTGCAACAACTGCAATTGCCTACTAGGAGATGCTTTCAACTGCATTGAAATTCAAAGAAGTATTTCCAAAGTTTAAAGAATGGGACCTCATTATTAGAATTGTCTAAGTGCAAAAGATTGGGAAAAAGATTGGAGCATATTAATGAAACTTAACTAAAATTTAGTAAAATTTCTTATAATGTTGAAAATTGATCGAGATGGGGTGAGTTCACTGTGTTTGTGAAAACTGTTGAAACTACACATCCAGATTAATATGATTTAGATACATTCTTTCAAGAGAGCTGTTCTATTTGCAAATCTAATTCAAAAGAAAGATTGGTAGAGGATAAACCAAATGATTTAGAGTTGATGTTGAATAATTACTACCAAATATGATACTTGTAGTGACACTAAATACTTATAAGACATTACATACTTTTTCAACTTTTAGTGTTGGTAATAGAGTTATTGATGCTTATTATGCCTTATTAACTTCAAAACCTATTGAAGTCTTTCTTGGTGGTGGTTAGTGTCATAACTTTCGTGGAATAAATAAGAATTATAGGGTAATTTAATTTTGTGTTTCTCACACTATGCCAAATTTTCACTCTATTGCTTTAATGATGTTTTTCTTTATTGGCTTAATGGATCTTCATGTTATTCATGTTATTGTCTTTATAGACAAAAAAGAAACCAATAGAAGTTTTTCTTCCAATCCAATAAGCATTTCCATGAATTTACAAGGGATATGTTTATATTTATTATTATTTTATATCCTCCATAGTAGATGCTGTTTCTACTAAGTTATGTTTTATGATTCAATTTCTAGAACTTTAAAGTGACTTATAGATAAATGGTCTTAATATGATTTAATCTTGAAACTAGAATGAAATATATATTTATGTCATTTTCATTATGTTAATTTCACAACCCTTTCATATGAAAGTTTGAAGTTAATGTGGGATTTTTCTCTATGTTTCCTTTGCAACATATGGGATATAAAATTTACTCATTAACAATTGGTTCTTTTTTTTGCTTTTGCCCATGTCTTGTAAGCATTTACTCAACTTGGATCCCTAATTTTTCTCATGGTGATATGTGGTTATCCTTTGATTTACTTACGTCATTTTAAGGCTATAAATTGGGTGACATGTCTCAAGTGCTTTTACTTTTATTTAATATGTTTTCCTGTATATAGTCCTCTCTATAGGCATATATGTATTAGATAACCTTGATCATTGTTTATTTTCAATTATGTTTTATTATATAAAATTAAAATTTCATGGTTGCTACTACTTGATCCTTAATTGGGTATTTGTGACCTACACATGGTAAGAAAAGTGAGCTAAGGGAATGCAAGAGTTGATTTTAGTGTGGCCACTTTGATATTCAAGTTAGTGAAAGTGAAAGATTAGAGTAACAAGAGAAAGAGAAAGAGTGTGTAAGGTAACAACGTGTCAATCCCTTACTTAAAGACTTGATCTTGTATTTACAGGAAATGACTAAGCTAGATAAGGAAGGTAGTTAATGCTCAAGATCCCCTCTTTGACTCTAAATTTGGTAGAGAAAAATCAGCGAAGTCATGGGGTTGTTAACTTGCTTTATTTACCGTGCTCTTCTTACTTGCCTTCATTATGGGCTAGACTAGTCGATGTAAGCTTGTGCAAGTTGACTTAGGCTTTAGTAAGTCAACTTGGGCCTAACAGCTCATTAGCGCTAAGACGAGTGAGGGATGGTAAAGCCAATTACTTGGAAACCGCTTTAAACGAGTCTGTGTTGTCGCCCAATTTACTACCTCATTAGCCTCTCACCTAATTAAGAAAAAATCAAACGATTTGAAGCTAACAAAAATGTTTCTCATGTCATGGATGAACGTAATTAGTTTCTATGGAGGATCCCCTATTGATGTTAGAGCCTTGAAGATAATCTCATTGTCCATTTCAAAAATAACATCTGCCTAGCCTTTCATCCTAACGTAAGCAGTAGCTTCTATAATAGCTAGAAATTCAATAGATGTAGATGAGTTTGCAATGTACAACCTAGATCCACCACCACAAACATGTCCTTTGGAATTCTAAGCCACAAAGCCTATCTATTGCTTCTTCTATAGAGGGATTAAGGGATTTATCCAAGTTTAGTTTAATGAAGTTACCTTTGGGAGCTTCCTATTGTGTATAAGATGTAAATGTGCCTATATAAGACTTCCTATTGGACACATGCTGCTATATTTAATTATTAATAGCTAGCCTCTTCTTGAAATTATGTAGTTTTAATTGAAGTTAAAGCTACATGCTTGTTGGCTTTGTTAAGGGCATGATGTAACCAAAGGGAGTTCCATGTTGTGATGCTTCTATTGGTTTTGAGATAGACAAATTATTGCATCTACTATTGTTGTTGCATCTGCAAACCTATTTCATCTATCTACCTCTATTGTAAGCAATTCTTTGCAAAGATATCATTTGTCGCTCTCTTGCTTATTACTAGATCGATCTCCTCTATTGCTTTGTTACTAATCAATATCACTAAGTTAATGTTTTTTTTTTTAAGTTGAGAACAACCTTGCATCTTTCCTTTCATATACACCACATAACCGTGCATAATTTAGAAAATAAAACTTCAACCTCCTATTTACTTCTTGAGGCTCCATCTAGACATGACATAAGACAAACATCAAGGGTAGTAACTTTTTCAAAATCTACTCATATCCTTAAAACTACAAACCACACTAGTGTAGTCCAATGACAGCACAATAATAAGTGTTCTACTATTTCATCATGTAAACAAAACTGGTAGGTCATTGAATCTATAAAATGCCTCTTTGCAAGATTATACTAGGTGCATGTTGCATTATTTAATGCCCACCGGGTGAAATGTTTCTCTTTAGGGAGGTAAGGACAATGCCACACCTTATTCCATGTTTCCTTATCTATCTAGAAGGATGAAGAGGCACCTATATTAGACTAGTGAGCATTGCACTTGATGAAGTTATAGGCAAATTGAATGCTACACTTTCATGATTGCTCATGTGGTTGTACAAGCCAATCTGGCATTCTGACAAAGGGTAGTGGGATTACCTAGATAGCTTTGACTATTGGTTGATCAAACCATCTTTGAAGTTCATTAACATCCTAAAATCTAGTCTCTTCATCTATCAGATTTGATACCTATAAGCCTGGCCCTCCATGTTTGGTAGAAAGGTAGGTTTGAAGCCTTTCAAAGAGGGTACCTAAGGGTCTAAACCGACATTGATGGAAACTCCATCATCTATTAGCCATAAAGCCACTTTTGGCCATAAATTCTCTTCATCTATCATAATGTATACTGGCCTAACCCTAGGAATCTTGGGAACCTCTAGATGCCTAGAAAAAAAGAAAAGACAAAAAAAAGAGAGAAGAATTTGGAAAATAGATACCTTTGAGTAAATGTACCTAAAGGGCATTAACATTTGAGTGAACTCTTCATGCAAGTTTTATGAGTAAAGCTAAATTGAAATTGCCAAGGTTTTTAATCCTAATCCTTCTTTTAATTTAGGCAATGATGTCTTGTTCCAACTTTGCCAGTGTATCTTTTTTTCCTCATTTATCTCACTCCACCAATACTGAGCTATCATTGAATTGACCTCCTTGCACCATTTCGTTGGAAATTTAAAACAAATCATGAAATACATTAGAATAGCTTCTACGATAGCTTGAATAAAGATTTCTTTACCTACATTTGAAACTATACACCACTTCCAACTTTTCCACTTTACTTGAATTCAATCTTTAACAAAACATAAAGCTTCTATCTTGTTTCTCCCCTAGATTGTAAGTAATCTCAAATACTTACCTAGCTTAGTTGATATAAGGATTTCTAGAGTTGAACCAATCTCTTCCATTCTCTTAGGTGAAGCATTCTTGTTGAAGAATAAATTTGACTTCTAAATATTGATTTTTTGTCCTCAGGCACTACAATACTCCCATAAGATGTTCTTTAAGACTTAAACATTCATGACATTGGCCTCCACAAAGAATAAAGAGTCATCAACAAATGATAAATGAGATAATACAAGATAGGACCATTTGATGCTCATCCCACAAAGACACCTTTCATTAACCGCATGCTTTACATTCTTACATAACACATCTGCTACCAAAATGAAAAGATAAGGCAATAACGTGTCACCCTATTTGAGACTTTAGATAGATCTACATAGCCTGCAATCTTTCCATTGACTAAGATCCTATACAAAACCGACATGACACACTCCATCACCTATCTTATCCAAGTGTCACAAAAACCTAGCCTAACAAGAACTGCCATAAGGAAATTCCATTCTATGTAGTTATAGGTTTTGTTCATATCAAGTTTCAAGGCATAGTAGATTTTAGTGCTAGATTGCTTGGTCTTAAGAAAGTGAAAGACCTCATGTGCAATTATAGTGTTATCATGAATGACATGACTTGACACAAAGTCACTTTAAGGTTTTGAGATAAGGTCTTGAAGATGTGGTTTCATCAATTAACCAATATTCTAGAGATGATTTGAAAATGAAGTTACATAGACTAATAAGATAGAAATGTCCAACTTCTTGAGGGAATGTAATTTTAGGGATCAAGAGAACATCAATATGATTTACGTTAGGTGGGAATTAGGATCATACTTGTATAGAAGAAGGCTTTGATAGTTTCCACCATGCTTTTGCCTACTGTGTGCCAGTAGTGTTGAAAAAATACCCTTGGGAAGCCATTAGGTCATGGAGCTTTTAGGGCCCTAAGCTAGAAAGTAGCATTCCTGATCTTACCCATAAGCATAAGGGTACAAAGGATATCATTCACCTCCCAACTAATGAGATTTAGAGCTATATTTAGAACATTCCCCTAGTTTCAATCTCCATCTAGCTAGAAAAGATTTGCATAGCAATTCATGAAAGTATCCATGATAAGCTCCTTGTCCATTATCCATGTGCTATCATTATTCTTCAAGCTTAGAATTTCATTTATTTTTTAGCACATTAACATGGAGTGATGAAAGAATCTTGTAGTTTTATTCCTTTCTCTCAACCAGCTTACTTTAGATCATTGTTGTCGAAACAACTCTTCCCTTTTCTAATAAAGTTTAAGCTTATTCATCTAACTATCGCTCTTTTGAACCTCAACATGATCCCTTTGAGTCTTTCACATTTCAATTTTATTATTTTGAAAAGTTGCTTAGGTCCATTTGCTTAACTTTAATTAGCATTTTCCCAATTTAAACCTAAGAGAGAAAGGATGATTACTTGGTAGGTTTTCATTCTAGGTAGCTTGTATAATGTTACCATAATTGTTAGATGTAGCCACATATTTTCAAATTTGAAGTGTTTCTTGCCCTTTTGGTTTACAAAACTTGTGTCCACCACCAAAGCTACATGATCTGAACCAACCATTACACTATACAATACTAGGGTTCTTGGGAATTTGTGCAACCATTCAAGAGATCTAATAGCTCTATTAATTCTCTCCAATATTATTTTATTGTCTTCCATTTTATTTGACCAAGTAAAATAAGGCCCTTGATAACTTAAGTCATTTAAGTTAGCATTGATGATCATAAAATAGAAATGCTCCATGAAATGACTAAATCTGGGGACGACTCCTTCCTTTTCAAAATCATACTTGATATTAAAATTCCCACTGTAAAGTCAAGGTTCATTTAAAGTGATCTTAATTGAATATAGATCTCTCCACAACAACTAATGAGGTTATGGATCTAGGTCGACATGGATCTAAGAAATGTAGACAAAAAGAGATCCATCTACTAGATATATTGAAGATTTAATATGATTTTTGTTGTACCATTGGACATCTATCAAAACATCATCTATCTACCAAAGAGGTAAACCACTAGATAAACCTATTGAAGGGGCATACAAGTTATTAGTAAACCTCATTCTTCATCGCAAGTTCATAAGCTTTTTGGAAGAGTTTTTGTCTTTATTAAGAAAATAATGCTCGGATTATTTCTCTAGATAAGGTCCCAAAGGTGTTGAATTGTCAAGTGAGGCCCCACACGTTGATAGTTCCAACTAATGATGATCATGGCTCTCGTGTGGCTAATTCTGACTATTTAAATTACTTTCAATAGAAAAAATGGGAACGTTTATTAGATTTACTAAGGTAAGATCCATCTGGTAGTTAGATGATTCTAACTTCTTTCTTTAAGCTACAATCTTTCTTAGCTTCCTACCTCTTTTATTTAGAAATGTCTTCTTAGTGGTGAGGTTTGTTTTGTTGGAATCTTTAAACTTCAGTCTTTTAATTGGGCCCATTGTGAGCTCCTTTACATGCCTTTTAATTGCTAGAGTTTTTATAATGGGAATAAGCTAGAAAGGGGAAGGTCTAGTTAAAGGTGGGATAATGGGTGATGGAGGGAGTGAATCAAGAAATTCTATCACATAGTGATTCTACCATTTGATGGAGTGTGATTGGTTGTATGTAGATGTGGTTGATGGAGAAGGAAAAGATAAACTAGTTTGTTTGTGCAAGGTGGTTATGGTTTGGTTTATGGAAAGTTGTTTTAAATTTAATAGAATTGTTTATTTCTTCTTGTTCTCCTTGCTTGGGGTTAGTATGATGAGGAGTTATGTTGCTGGGGATTTAAAAAAAGGTTTGTGGAAGGTTATTGACTAAGAAGGAAGAGGTGGTAGGGTTATCTTGAGATGGGTCTTGTGGAGAGGATTAAGTCTTCCTAAAGGGAGGGATATAAGATTTTTTCTTTGGATTTGGGTTGGGATGGCCTAAAGGAGGAAGCACTTCATCTCTATTGTTTGCAAAACTTCTTACAAAGAAGGTTAGCCTAGATTCACTTGTTGCCACTTCTATTGAGGAAAATTGAGTTGGTGAGGCATCATTGGAAGAACCATCTCCATCTGACAAAGGTCTAGTCATATTTGCTCTCAACCTAGACTAAACTTATAATTAGTCACTTCCTCACTACATCCCATTGTAGAATTCCCAAATTGTTTACATTTAAAGTAGATATTAGGTATTTTTTCATATTTGAAGTGCACATAGTACCACTTTGATTTGTTTATGCTTACCTCGGTTCCAGTCTACAAACAATGATTCAAATCCTCATTCACTCTCACCCCTAGAAAACCCCTTGTTGTACTGCATCTAACATTAATAGGCTTTAATTTTAAAACTTCTCTAACACACTTCACAATCTTTAGCACATTACTTTCTATCATTTGATCTAAATTCAAACCATAAATTTACACCTAGAAAAGAGATTTATCTATCCTCACATCCTCAATACTCTGGTATGATTCCCATATGTTGAGGACCAATAGTTTACCCATGAATGCCTAAGGACCATCCTTGATGATCTTGAAGACTTGATGTTTCCCACAAAAACTACACACATATATGTTTGGCTTTGAAATAATAATGTCATAAATGCCATAGTTTTCCATGATTTTTTCAATATAAACATCACAACCATTTTTTCTACCTTATCCGATACCACTTTGCAAACCATGATAACTCTATTCATTAAAGCCCCCCTCATGCTATGTTTCTAGGTCAATGATTAATAAGGTATTAATCTCAATGACACTAGCAACATTTTGAGTTTGATTCATGGTGGAATTGTTTCCCTAAAATAGTATAGGACAAAAGGAAGATCAAAGTGAGGAAATAAAAGAAGAGAATTGGCTAAAGGAAACAAGACAACTCAACTCTAAAGAATTGACTAGATAGCTAGAGGTACTGAGGAAGAAGAACTCAATGGGAATGAGCAAATAGGTAAAAACCAGCACACTCAAAACCAACTCAACTCTAAACTAATAAAAGAACAAAAAAATGAAAGAAAAGATTGTTTGATTTAGGAGCAACAAAAGAATAAACAACACACAAAGAAACAAAGTACTCTAAAAAAGAACTTATCTATACGGAGTGCATGAGGCCATTTCTCCTCTTAATACACTACAACATCAACAAATACCTTCTCAGACTCTTAGAAACCCATTGATCTAGAGATAGGTGACAATTAGAATTTGTAGGTATAGAGTTGTGAAAAGAGAGATGGCATCTAAATTAGGGCTCAGGCTTTAGGGATTGAAATTGAAGCAATCAAGTATATATAGCACATGTTTAGGATTAGATCTTTGGTCAAGTGCAATTAAGATAGCTAAGTAGGTTAGATGGGATGTGAAGCAAACCGGTATGGGTGATGATTAATTGGGATGAGGGTTTTATAGGCTAACACAAATCTAAGGGTTGGAAAGATTGGATGGATAATAAGAGAAGGTGATATTACACTAGGATTTATGACATCAAAAGATGAAAGCTAAAGGAAAGACCCTTGTCGATGCGATGAGTTCTCTTTACAAAGGAGAGGAAGTCTCTCTATGAAGGAGAAGAAAAAAAAAACTCAAAATGAAATACACAAATACTTGAAGATTAGCTAAATACATATGACCACCATGGACTATGTAATATAGCTTTTGATGGCTATGAAATGTCTTGTTTTAGTAACAATTAGCATTTACAGCTTAGTTTGTTATGGCTTAATATCAAAATCCTTTATACTCACTTATTTATTAATTTATGCTTAATGTGAAAGTAAATTTTTCTTTCAAGTTTTTGAGATAATTTGTTTTATACAAATTTTCTAATTTAGTTATACTATGTATTATTTCTTGCACGAACTTCATTTTAAATAGGTAAAAACATGTGGCTATCTTATTTGTCCTAAAGAATAAGGTACAAGGAAGATTTGTCCAAGAAAATATTTAATTATTTCTAGTTTTTAAACTTTATAGTTTCATGTTTTGTTTGCCACCTCATCTTGAAAAACTTTTGTCAATTGGGGCTCAAGACCACCATGAAAGTAGTAATTCTTCTTGGTAGCTTTGCTAACTTCCAACAATAGCAAATGGTGCATTTCTTATCTTATTGTCGTTTGTGTTGTTGTTATGATGTAGTTTTTGAACCTTTTTGCTAGTTTTATTGCTTTGTGCAAAAATATTTTTACTGCCATGCTTTAAACTTTTACATTTTATTGTCTTTTAGTTAAAATCTATATAGTGTTCACTTTGACAACTAATGTATTAGTTACTTAGTTGATCCTTAGGAAGCTTATGATTTACAATCTCTTTTGTTGATATAATTGCTTGTTGTATTGAATGGATGGTCTTGTGATTGAAAACAAAAATAATATCCTTTTTATAGTTCTATATTATGGATTTTTCATGACATGTAATAGATTATAATATCATCTTCTTTACTCAATTCGAATGTTTTAGATTTTAAATATCAAGTAATACTATATCTTTTTATGAACTTTTTTTAATTATTTATGGATGATTCATATTCTTGTCTTTCATTTTTTAGATAAATGTAGAAAAATACTTCTTATTAGAAATGTAGAAAAATACTTCTTATTAGTTATGTGAATTTGAATTTAATAAATTAAAATTGAAGTATGAGCTCATAATGTAACTTAAGAAAAAATTATAAAAAAACTCAACCCTTATCAAGTTGATATTAAGCTTGCCAAAAATATGTTTGAGTTGAGCTTGAGTCCAAAAATTAAAGCTCGATTGAATTTGAGCTGAGCATAAATTTTGAGTTTTTTAAAGAAGCTCGAGCTTAAGTTCAATATTGTATTAGTTTGACTCAATTTGATTTCACTCTCACTTGTAGACCTACCATTTCACTAATTTGTTAGCTAAACTAAATATAAAAATGAAAAACAACAATTTTGATATAAAATCTAAAATGGAACCACCAAAAAGTACCAATGTCTAACTTTTAACAAACACAAAGACATACAAAATATATAGAATGCACACACATATAAAAGAGAGATAGTGAACGTGAGAAAGAGAGGATGGAAAACTTGAGAGAGAGGTGGTGCACAAGAGAGAGGATGGCAAAACTGAGCCCTAACTAGCGATGAATGGCTTAATTAAGAGTGAGAAAGAGAGAGAGAAAAGTGGAGGGATAGATAGAGGAGGCAAAGGAGATAGTGAATTAGGGTTTATGTTTTCATCACAAATTGTTTTCATTGTAAACAAGTTATTAGATGATGAACTAAATGAGTTTTTGGTGATAATTAATAGCTTTTGAGTATGGATTTGTGTTCTTTCATTTGTATTGAATACATGTATTTTAGAGTGCTTAGGTGGTAAGTGTGAAAGGTTACCTATATTTTATCCTGATTTTATACTATATTGATATGTATATTTTTATAATTTCGATAAGAAAAATGCGTGGATCAAGAAAATACATGTAAAAGTCAATTCAAATGGAAGAATTAATAATAAAATAAACACAAAGCTGGAAGCCTAAGAAATCAGCCACATGTCCATCTGGAAAAGTTATTGTGGTCCACGTTTCAAGTAAGAAGCCTACCGACAATTAAATTGCAAGTCCAGCCCTTCACGCGAGAAGCAACACTAATCGGCCATAAAAAACACAGCCCTGTTCACGTTCAGCAACTTCCACGGGCCATGAAGAAGTCAGACCCCATGCAAAAAGATTAGAAACAGCAAACATAAAAATAAAAAATAAAAAAATAAAAAAAACAAAGGAAGAAGACACAAGTTCCAAGCTCCGAATGTCACAGTCCGTGTCATGAAAGAAACAGGCCAGCATCATCATTTATCATATTATCATTGAAGTCCAGATTCACACTTCTACGTCCAACGGATCAGCAATAGAAGAGTCCAGCAATTATTCAAGCACAGCCCGTGTGATTACAAAATTAAAGGAGCCCACACGTCTAGAAGACAATTCAGATTCACATCAGCAATATACAAGTCACAGCACAGCAGGCCACTTGAAAAGCAACCCACGTTCCAGAATCCAGCTTTTATGATGCCCAAAGTCCATGCAATACATCTTTAGCTTTTGATTTATGAAAATGAAAGGCAATAGGCGAGAAAAGTACAGAAGTTACGCCGACACAACACACAGTTCACAATTTTATTTATTTATTTTTTTCCTTTCGTTCTTTGTGTTTCTTTCCTAGGGCCGTCGCCCACCGATCACAAGGCCACCCAAGATCAAGAGCATTTAAGGAGGGTGGATTAAAAGAATAATTGAGACTTCAGTTTTATTATGAGTACCTTCTTTTCTCTTTTCTTATGCATTTATTATTTCGATGTTTCTTGTTATTTGTATGATGCATTTTTATTTATTATAAATTAAATTGTCTGATGGGATTAGGCGTGGTGTAATGGAATAATTTTATTATAAGTCTTATATATGTTATTTAATTATTTAGATGTTTTCATTATTCGATTTTCAACATTTATAAATTTATTATATGGCATGATTAGCCCTCGGTGAAAAGCCATGCACACTTGACAAAGTAAATTCATGGGCATGGCTTCTACTAACTTGTTTCTTTTGCATATTTGGATCCTTTTAATTTATCTTTTTTTTTTTTTACTTTATCTTCTTAAGATGCTATCACATATAATTAGTGATTGAAACTATAAGAGAAAAGATGAAATCATGTTGACATAATAAAATGTTTCGAATGTATAACATTCTAAAACTTAAGATGTCACAATTCGTTACATGTTTCTATGGTGTAGTAACACGTAAAGACTTTCATTTATACCTGTAACTTTAAACTTATTCAATTTCCAACTTCAAATTATCATAACTTCTTTAATAAATAAAAACGAATGACTCACAAGCGAATTATTCCATCCGTGATTTTAATTAAAGTTATCAACAATTCTAGTTTTATTATATATTTAAAACCTCAATTATCATAAATATAAAATAATATAAAAAACAATAATAAGTCTTTCAAACTCTAAAATCCTAGCATGATCATTCCTATATCCATCAATAGACTTTTAAGATAATCCTTACTACTTGTCATCGTAATAGTAGTAAGAATCTCTTTCATTCTCATTTTGGAAATAATAATATATGTTCTCATACTCGTCATACTTAGCGTATTTATTATACCCATCTACGGTTAAAAGAGAAAAAAGAGATGAGCCTAAACCCAATATGGAAGTACTGCAAGTACATGCACATGTTATATAATTCACAACATACTTGCATACAAAATGCAACATATTATACACAGACACACACACATATATAGACTCTAGATTAGGAACTGCCACTCTCGAGCCCAACTTTTAAATGGTATCGAGAAATGCTACTGTAGGCTCCAATATTCCTCAAATCTACTTTCAAACATTTTGGTATATGACTCCACTAGAGATAACATCACATATTGATCATTGAGATGCTCTCTAGGGATCTACTATTGTGGACCCTTAGGTTGAGCTAACCACAAGCAACATACACATTTTGGTCTAATATCAATTAGGTTTATTAATAGACTAAACTAATAGGCATAAGTAGCAAGCATAGTAAACATGTACTTGAAAGAACAATTCCAAAATTAACTTCTCTAGAAATATCCAATATATCAAGACCTATTATATATCAAAAGACTAAGCTTAATACTATTCTAGCACATAACCTAAGTTTACTAGGTTGTTTGATTATGAATTTGTTATTCATTTCCCTTCCCTAAAGCTTTATTTTAGGTAAAATGGGTTTAAAATCGATGAAAAAACAAAACAAAATGAAGAAAAAAGTGAAACGCAAGACTTTAAGACAACATGGTTGTATACATAACCATGTAGAAGAGCACTAGTAGGAACATAATCGTGTACATGGTTATGTACCTTACTATACACAAGGCCTTCTTAGCATGTCTAAGTACATAGTCATGTGCTTGGCTATGTAGTTTAACATGAGCAAGTACACACCTGTGTACCTGGTTGTGTAAAACTCATCTTCACATCTCTTCTTCATGACTTAATACGATTAGGTACACACCTGTGTACCCCTCAAAATACATGATCTCATCTTATTCTCTCCCATTTTCATCCCCTTCCTCCTTTTAACAAACAATCACCCTTACAAAAGTCTAAAATCATCATAGTAAACTATCTAATTCATAATTTAGAACACAATTTTAGTACTTACTAGTCTCAAATCAATTCAAAGGTGTGTAATTTGTCTGAACTCACAACTTTAGCATTAATGTTGTAGCACCAAAATCCCTAAATTGACACAAACTCTAAATCTCAACTACTTTCTCACTAAAGAAGAGAAAACACGAGAAAACCATTTATTAGAATTACTTACCTTTTATGATTATGCGTCGAATCAAAGGTCTTTACATCACTAGAGTGTGGTTTAGCATTGGTTAGGGTTTCTTAGTGCACAAAGAGTTTTATGTTAACAATAGAGGAGGAAAATTGTTAATAGGGTTTTCATAAAACTTATATAGCCTACTGTCAAAAGACCATAATACCCCTATTATAAACATATTATTACATTAGTGCCTCATTATATAAAACTTCTTTTATTTTATATGTTTTCAATATTTTACAAAATTTCTAAACAATCTTAACCATTTGATTTGTAAATTGAGAAGATCCATTTCCTTCTTTTGCTTTACCGATATTGTATTCCATCAACTTCTCTTCTTCAACTGCTCCTTTTAACCATCTATTTAGAATGATGTCATTGTTGCTTTAAGTTATCTTGCTTCTTACTCTACCTAGCAAGGGGCACTTAATGGACTCATCCATTCCCATAGAAAACTAAGTTGTGAATAAGTGGACTTTAACTCTAGCTACGACAGTCTATTGCATTTGGTGCACACACAACTCAATTTAGCTGAGGCAACGCATCGCTTATTCATGTTCTCTAGCAAGACTTGTTTTTAATTACGTATTTATGAAAAACAGTAGTTAACAATTAACATCCTCATGCTTTTGTTTACTTAATCTCGACTAGCATAGTAGTTTTGTATCAGTTTTGATTTTCTCATAAATAGTGGGGCATGTTCCTCTCTCCAAACATAGCGGTTGTATATCATTTCTTTAGTTAAATGAAATTTTAATTGAACAAAAAAAATTTGTTATGTGGCCAATGACTTATTTATGAATTAAAATCTAAAAAACTCAAGAGGGAATAGATGAATCTAATTAAATGAAAATTGGAAAAGCTTTAGTTCAATTTAATTATGACATGGAACATACATGTTGGATTGGGTCTAGGATCCACATACTCAATTCAATTAAAATTAGTTATCTTGATATAGGAATATGCAAGGTTATGAAGATTTAATCAAGGTTATGACATGAAAATTGGAAAAGGTTTAGTTCAATTAATTATGACATGGAACATCCATGTTGGATTGGATCTAGGATCCACACACTCAATTCAATTAAAATTAGTTATCTTGATCTAGGAATATGCAAGGTTATGAAGATTTAATCAAGGTATTTAGATTTATGAGACAAATCCATCTATTAGCCAATAAATATGATTTAGGCAATCAATATTATATATAGAATTACCAAGACTCAAAAGGGAAAGGGATTCTTATCAATCCAATAAAAACTAAAATAATTAATCCTATTATATATTAGATACATATATAAGTTTTTCAAATGATAGACTAGTCAATATCCCACATGTTTAGTTCATATCTCTTTTTCAAATTATTGCAAGCATCTAGCCTTTATGGGAATAGCCTAGCGGTATTAGTTCTTTTTATTATTACATATGTGACCCAATATATCTATTAATATAAACTACACTTTTAAAATTTGTGTGTATCATTAGTGCAATTTATGGCTCAATCATCAAATTGATTTTATTTAAGTTTGCTTCTAACAAAGTAGTTACTAATCAACTATTTAAATGGCACCACATGGAGCATTGCATGGGAGAAAATGCAGTCCTTAGTGAATGGGAAACATAGGAGAGAAAAAGTTGGAACTTGAGATAGTATGAAAAACAAGAAATGCTAGTAGTCTAAAGCTACTAGAAGAGTTGTGTAGATAAGAGAAGGAGAAATCTTGAATTTTGGTGGAAAAAATTTTGCTTTTAAGAATATAAGCCACTAAGGAAATATCAACATCTAGGATGAAAGGAAAATTTAGTCTTAAATATGTAATACCATTTGTAGTGCTTCAAAAGATTGGCAAGGTAGCATGTAGATTTCCCTTATTGCTAGCTTAGTAGGAGTGCACAATGTTTTCCATATGTTTATACTTAAAAAGTTCATTCCCCATCTAGACAAAAGTGGTTAAACTAGAGCTACCTATGGTTCAACGAAACTTGACAATCATAGAACTCATAGTCAAGATAATGGACACTAAAGAATAAACTCTTAGATGCCATAAGAATGTGAAAGTATAATGAAAGAACCATTCAGAAGGAGGTGGCATGATAACTATAATAGGAAATGTGTCTCATATACCACATTAGATAATTTTTTTAGGACCAAAGTTGTATTGAAGGGAAATTTACAATCTAAGGGATCAATGTTCAAGCTCAAATTCAAATAGAGGATCAAATTTCAAAGTAGTTCAAATAGAATATCAATGTTACGTTAAATAATTCTAGTAGGGGATCCCATTATGGTGCCATTATAGCTAATAAAAAAATTATCTTTTTGAATCATTAAGCATGATTACGGGATAGTAAAAAATTCTTTATTTTAATAACTTAACAAAATATTGATCTTCTATTTTAATAACATGAAATTTTGATTCTTTATTGTAGCCACCTAGTATAATGTTGATTTTTTATTTTAATTATTTAAAAGTTTGATCTATTATTTAAATTTAACTCTAAATGTTGATCTTCTCACTTATAATTTTCTCTTTTATTAAATGGTGGAAGATAAGATGCCCTAAGAAAATAATTTAAAGGTATGGGTAAACTTGTGATTCTACCATTTAGGCTTTCTTTAATAATAAGAAGCTAATCCTTTCACTCCTCATTTTTTATTTTTTCTTTTCAAAAGATAGTAACATCTAGTAGGTGCTTATTGCATCACTAAATTCTAAGCACTTGCATCCCATAAAAAGATAAAATTCAAGGAATTCAAGTTAATATAATTTTTTTTTGGAGAAAATGCAAATACTACTCCTAAATTTTGGACTAGTTGTGGATATACCCCCTAAAATAAGCCCCAAAAATTATAATTAACCCTCTTAAATTTTGATCTTGATGCTAGAATACCCCCTTAAACTTATCAAAATGTGCTTTAACACCCTTCATAAACTTTGAACTTAGTGTGTGTGTGTTTTAACTAAAAAGTGAGTATCCTTTACGTTATTGATTTATCAATGTTTAAGGGGACTCTTTGCTACATTTGAAAGTTTATGGAGTATATTCATACCTAAATCAAAGTTTAAGAGGGTTAGTTTTGCAATTTGTACTATTTTTTTTTCTCTTCAATGAGTTCCCTAGTTGTGGTTTCTAATTACAAGCATGCAATGGTATAGGAAACCGTGCTTCAGGAGGTCAAGTGCACATGTGAGAGTTATAGTCCAATCTAAGAACAATTGGTAATCATTTAAGCAATTATTCGATTTTAGGGAATAATGCTTTCATGTGAGAGGTGATAAATATTTTTGAGCATGATGGATTAAATATTTTTTAAAGAATGAACTTGAATTATTTAGTATCAAAAGAAATGTTTACAATTTCAACAAAACATTAACTAATTTCTTTCTTGAATAGGTAATGAAATAAGAGGACAAATCATGTTATAAAACTTTAGGAATTTCAAATGAGTACATGACTAACATAGATAAATAAAAAAGGAATTCTTTGGAGATTTTTAAGTATCTAGAGTATATTTCAACAAAAAGTAGGTTGCTAAACATGGCATAGCCAATTGAATACCCTTGTCAAAGTCAATGTTAAGAGGGTTTTAGCAAATCAACAAGGGAGAGAAGTTACCTACTGATAACCCTAGTTACTGCCCACTCCCTAGTAGTTGATTATAGCCCCACTATGGAATTTTTTATTGAATTTTAGAGTGCCCAATTGGCCATACCCCTTACATTATGTGTTAAATCAATATTGTTAAGCTTCAATTTTAATTTAAGTATAATCTCTTATATTTTAGTATAATTATACAATCTTAATTTAAGTGATCATTAGATATGTTTGGTTCTAACTTTACTTGATTTACTTATGTGTGTAGGAACTAGTTAAAATGAATTAAGTTAGATATGAACTTTAAATTGATATGTTGCTTGTGTTTGACTTTAAGGCATGTATTCAATCAGGATAAATGGGTCATAAAATGATCATGCAAGGCCATTTGTAGATCGAGTAATTGGAATTATATGATTTGTAGTTTGTGTACTAAGGCCACATTGTGGAATAATTAGTTCATCGATGTAATGGATATATGGTTGGCCTTAGACCATGAAATTTAGAAAAAAGTTAGTTATGAGAAATAGTTGCTCAACGGGAGGTAACTATGCATAATGGCAATGATTTGAGCTACTAATGGTAGAATACAAGCGGAGAAATTAATATGAGATGATTTTGACTATCAAACTCTCGATAACGAATCTCAAATTCTTGATTAGTAGTATAAATTAAATCAAAGATATTAGTGGGGATTTGCTGTATATAATTATTCGATGCATCAAATTCATTAGGTGTGTGTTTGGTCCATGCATCATGTGCGTTTGTTGAATGTGATTGTTCTTACTAAAAGTCTTTGTACACCCATTTGGGATTTTATTAACCTTTCATGTGATGAGTGTTTTGATAAAGCTAATGATTACACTAACCTTAAGTATGATATTTGAATTATAGAGGGTGCAATGATAAATGACACGATAATTTATCTTAATTTTTTGTTGTAAGACTAAATTCTTAATCTTAAATAACTAGAAGATGGTGGCTTTAACATAGTTATCAACTTAACATGTTATTTGAGGATTCTTATGAGTAATTATGGAATAAACGAATCATCATGACTGTTGTTGCTACAGTTGTTGCCGCTGATATCGTAAATTCAATTCAGCGAGTCCCTAAATTCTTGCATACTCTTGCCTTATTTCCAACGGGTTGACACATTTCAATGGCCTTGGAGTGTCACATGACCTATGGTTATCATTATTACTATTATATCTCTACGTGAGATTCACATAGGAGTAGTATCATTAGCCCTCAATTATAGCATTAATATTTATAATTTTAGTAAAATATTTATAGAAGATATCATGACTTTAGGAAACCCTGATGGTTAGAGTGAGCACAAATATTCAATGCTCGTCCACTAATTCACGTGGAGCATACTTAAAGTCATCTAACTCATCTTGTTAGCAAAATTATGCTCCTCATAATCACCATTAAGCTTCATATTAGGTTGCCATTATTACATCAAGGTCTCTCACTTACCTCTCTTGTCGAAGTCGCGCCTTCCATCAGCATACAATCAACTAACCTTATTGTATATATGTGGTAATTGTAGGAAAATTAAATGCGTGTGGGCAATTGAGCATTAATAAATAAGAATGTCAAACATATATGAATAAAATAAATTAATAGTGTAAGATTGAGAATCCTAATTATCGTATGAGAACTTATAGGAAAATAAGAGAATTAGAGTATAAGAGGATGCTGGAAAGAGACCAACAAATATTATTAGTGAAAATGAAGAGTTGAGTTTGTATTTGAAGGGAAAGATTAGAGATTGCAAGAAAGACCAAAAAGGAATGAGACTATGGTGAATCATTGACCAAAATGGCTGTTTTATCACTACAAGGGCAATGGCCAATGAACGTTAAATAGCTTTATTGGCTTGCATTTATAGGTTTGCCTGTATAGGTTGTTGCCTTGATTTTTGTAGGTAGGTTTTACTTATCTTTATCTGGATTCACATGGTCTAAACTGGATATGGCCCGATTCACCTAGACCTAAGGTGGGTCTTAGAGATAGCATATCGAGCTTTAGGCCCTGTCTTCGTTAGAGTTGACTAGGGCTCATGTCTTGTTATGTGCGCAGGTTCAACATTTAGGTAAGTACGTGGAAGTTGTCAATCTGTATGCCATAGCCATATTGCATTAAGTTGTTTATCTCAAGTGGGATATATTGAAGTCCTCCATGTTAATACCCCATTTTATGCACCAAAGTAAGCCCTTCCACTATTATACTTCACAATATTAGAGGACACTATTGTGGCAACCATGATTTTTAGCATGCGCACATGGTAAATAATTGAACTTTAAATTCAAAAGACTTAATCGGAAAATGGCTTTGTGAGGGTAAAAAAAAAAAAAAGAAAAAAGCATCCGACCATTTTCCCCCCCTTCTTTTTCTCGATTTATAAGGCTCTTTAATGTTATTTTCTTTATCTTGCTTTTGGATTTATGGCATCTAATCTAATACTATCACTATTATTATGGGTCCCTCTGGGAATGATAATAAATTAAGCATATTGGGTTCATCCTTTTTTTTGTATATAATAATGAAAAATTTTCCCAACTTTCCTTTGTGGTAGAATTATGATTTTTTTTTGGTAATATATGTCCCTTACAAGCTCAGATTGACTGAAAGTACCAAAATTAATTTTGCCACGTAATATTTTAGCATTTGTTTATTTAGGTTATGACACCAACTTACCTAAAAAAAAAAAAAAAAAGAAAGAAAAAACAGAAGAAGAAGAAAATTGGAAGATTGCTTTGTCTTATGACCACGCTTAATTTCCTCCTGCATGAATTTTTCCACTACCTTTGTCGAATATTTCTTCTATAGTACTACTGCCACGATTCTCAAATGAAAGTCTCTTTTCCTCTTTTTATTTAGATTAACATGAAGAATACTTATCCATGTTTTGCAAGTATAAAGGGCTAAAATCTTTCGTTGCTAAAAAAGGCTCTTTGATGGACTTAAAAGGATAAGGCTTTCTTAGTTATTCAATGGAAAATATGGAGAGAAATGGCTTATATTTGAGGAAAAACTCTGAGGTAAATTTGTAATTTCTCTCGTTGATAGTCAAAGGATAAATATATATATACACTAGTATAGCCACCAACTTTCCTAAATAGAAAAAACATATTTTCTAGATAATTATTTTACATATTTTCAAATATGCTATAATTCCTGAATAACTATTTTACATATTTATAAATATTCACAAATCTACCAAATTTACTGTAAAAGATTTATATTCATTTCAATACACTCCAATACAAGCGCACCCTCCAGCCTTCCCTCTCTTTAAGTTGGTGCATGAAGATCCTGAATGCCCAACTTCTATAGGATTTATTCAAACTATTGTTTACCCTCAACCTCAGGAAATATATTTGCCAGTTGCTCAGAGTTGTGAACATAAGCAATTTCAATGTTTGCACATTAGATCTCATTACGCACAAAATGACAATCAACTTCTATATGCTTTGTGCACTCATGAAACATAGGATTTGTAACAACATACAATGCTACTTGACTATCATAGTATAGCTTCATAGATTTAGAAAGGACTACCCCTAGAGACAATACAAAACCTTTTAGCCATTTTAGTTCACACATTGTTACAGCCATCGACTTGTATTTTGCTTTAGTAGATAATCACAACACTGTACACTATTTTTGAGTCTTCTAATATTAGATGAGTGGTCCCACAAAACAAAATAACCTATGAGAGATCATTGAGTTAATGGATAGCTCCCTTAATTCGAATTACAATATGCTCACAACCGTAAGTCATAGTTAGCTCGAAGAAGTATTCCTTATCTAAGACTACTCTTCAAATAATGGACCACTCACAAAGCTGCTTGCCAATTTTCTTTCCTTGAATGCTACACAGGTTATGCCAGAACATGTGTACCATAGGATAACTTAAGTTGGGTGTGAGTTAAGTAGATCAACCACCTACCAATCACTAATACTTTACCGCATTTGCCATTATCGATTGATGATTTTATTCTATTGGAAATCTAGAAGGTTCGATACCCAATAACTCGACTTCACTAATAATATCCAACACATTTGTGTTGATAAAGGAAAATACCCTTCTTATTCTTGGCCACCTCTATTCCCAATAAATACTTCAATACACCTAAGTCTTTCATATGAAAACATTAACACAAATATTCTTTGAATTTCTAAATTGTAGCACCATTATTTCTCACAACAACAAGATCGTCAACATTTATCAAGATACTCAATTGCATCTTAGTTTGATTTAAGGTAAACAAGGAATAATTAAAATGAAATTGAGGAAAAAAAAAAAACATACTTCTTCAAAGTAGTTATCAACTTAGCAACCCAACACTGAGGAGACTGATGTAACTCATAAAGTGATTTTTGCAATCCACATACTTTTCTTAGCTATTTAGTCACAAAACCAAGGGGCATCTTCATATACATAGCCCCTTCCAAATCCCCATGTAAGAATGTGCTGTGAGCAACCATCTAGTGAACTTCCCATCCCTTTACTATAGCTACTGATAAGAAGTTATGAATTGTTACCATCTTTGTAGCAAGAGCAAAGGTCCCATCGTAGTTAATGCCCTCAACTTAATTGTTGCTAAGAATCACCAATCATGCTTATTATTGTTCAATAGTGCAATCCGATTTATACTTGATCTCATAGATCCATTTGCTCCTTGTAGCTTTCATATCTTGTGGTAGGTCTTCCATTGTCCATGTCCCATTATTTTCAAGTGCCTCATTTGCCTTCTTCATGGCTTCTTTCCATCGTGTATCTTTCACTATCTAAGCATAAAAAGTCAATTAACTATCTATTGTCATAGCTATTAAGAAAGAATGATGGTGCATAGAAAATTTGTCACAATTCACATAATGTGATATATGATAAGAAGTACTTAAGGATGGAGCTAGTTTAGGTTAACATGCAAAAAGGCTTATGCACTGAATAGTGTAAGTCACATAATATCTCCATTGAGTAGAAGATTGCTTTATCTTATGAACACGCTTAATTTCCTCTTGCACGAATTTGTCCCCAACAATTACTCTCATCTCTATGATCCTAAATTAGGTTCTTAGGCATCACATTTGCAATTGGGGGCTTATAGTTTAACATGCCTTCTTATTCTTTGATCACTTCATCTTTAACATAATCAATCACCCTAAATGGACGAAGTCTTGTAATATCTTGTTGTGCATCCCATGCACTAGTGTTTGTATATGGAAATTCACCTTTAGAGAATATCACAACTCTTAATATAAAATACTTCCACATTTCAAGACCATAGAGTCTCTACCCTTTCTTACCAAAGGGATACCCCACAAACAAGCAACGTTGACTCCTACTTGCAAATTTATCCTTCTCTAGATTCAAGTTTTGTGCATAACATAAACACCTAAAAATATGAATGTGATTATAATTGGGAAGTTTTCCAAACAAAACTTCATAAGGCGTCTCGCTCCCCTAGAATTTTATAGGGAGTCCAATTTATCAAATATCCATCAATCAACACACATTCTCCTTATAAATCAATGGGAAGGTTTGCTTGAAATCTCAAAGCCCCGCCAAATTTAGAATGTGGCGATGTTTCCTCTTAACATGCCCATTTTGTTGAGGTGTTCCTATGCATGAAGTTTGATGTATTATCCCATTTTAGCAAAATAATTATCCAAGCCAACAAACTTGGTCCCATTATCAATTCTAACAATTTTCATATCTTTACTAAATTGTCGTTTACCCTTGGTAAAGAAATTATGTTGTACACGTCCCACTTCAATTTTATCAATCAATAAATAAATCTATACATCTCTAGAGAAAACATCAACAATCGTTAAAAAATACAAGGCATCACAAGAAGTAGTAATTTCGTAAGGCCCCCATAAATCACAATAGTTGGTTCAAAATTTTCATTTGCTTTATTTTTGCTAGGGAAAAAAAAAACACTTATCTAGTTTGCTTGGCTCTAAAATAGATATCTTATGTTTTATTTTTGATTGAATTATCACTACTAGAATCAACATTAGGAAGCGTTTCTACTATTTTTGTTGATGGATGGCCCATTCTCCTATGCCACAATTCAAAGGAATCTACACAACTTGCCTTGCACGCTTTAATCAATTCCACCAATTTGAGATAGTAAAGCCCTTTGCATTGTTTACTTGATCCAATCACAATCCTTGAAGTGCAGTCTTGTATAACACAAAGCTTAATGGTGAATTGCACATTATAGTTTGATTCATTAAGTAATTGTGACATTGAGATTAAATTGCAATTCAATGCTGAAACATAGAAAACATTTTTCAATTTTATATTGTTTCCTAGATAAACCAAACCTTTCTTTAATGCCATCACTTGCTTGCCATCATGCAATCCAATCGGGCATGCTATTATTTCTCTCAAGTTAGTTAAACATTCTAAATTTTTTTATCATATGTTAGGATGCTTCGTAATTAATTATCCAATTCTTGTTTTCCTAACTAGTCATCTTCTCATTAGTACCTAGTTTGCAAGAGTTCACCAAGTTAAAAAAAAAAAAGCTATCTACTATTTGTATGTTAGGGATTTGGGAGCTACACAATCCCCTTCTATTGTCACCATTGACAGGGAAGATTGCCTAACCATCTTTGCAGTATTGGCCTTTAGCACACCATTACATCTATGCATAGCATTTCATCCTCCACGTCCGTGACTTGGCCTACGTCTAATTGCTTTCGGTTGATCACTCCACTAATCGAGGTATCTAATGAGTTGGAAGCAATTTTCAGCATCTTTTCCATCACGTTTAAAAGTTGAGTGCACTACAAATTTATCACTTGTTTCATTTTCAAATTCCTAACCTCTTGTATTAGCTTATATTGTAAAACTCGTGAGTTCTCCACTTTTCTCCTTTCCTCATAAGATAGTTTGGACGTATTCCTCTTAGCATACTAATGAGCATGCCTTGCTCATGCTGGGCAATGGATTGATTCTCAAAATATTGGAATGAATTTTTCCATACATCACATCATCCAAACCTATAAAAAATTGATGGATTTTTTCTTCCTCTCATTTCTTATCAAGTTCAACTATGATATTGCACTTGCATCCTCCACATCAACACATTGGAATTTAATCATAATTCACAAGTTCTTCTCACAGCTATTTTAATTTTTCATAATAGGTCAGGATTGAAAGTCCTCGCTATTTAGAATTGGCAAAATCTACCTTAATATGCTACACATGAGGTCCATTTGCAATAGAAAATTGCTCCCAAATATCTTTCCACAAATCCTTTATAATCTTCTTATGAGTTATCATAGATCGTAGAGTTAGCTCAACTATCTTGAATATCCATGTGACTAATATTGAATTCATAGTCCACTAATCCTCAATTCGAATAATTTACAATTAGGTTGCTTCACTATTCCATCTATAAACCTAAATTTCTTCTTAGCTCTTAATATAGTTCATATTATGCTCAAGCCCATTCATCGTATACATAGTTGTGCTCTTTCAATTGCACTTGGGTAATTATATTTCTAGGATTGTCATTCGAGGTCAAGGTATAAGAGAAAAAAGGTTTCTTTTCTTCACCGCTCATGTCTACCTTCATTGTTTCAATTTTCTTAACCTTACTTTGATACCATAAGAAAATCTTAGAGGCAAAAATCTAATCTCTCTCATTAATATGCTAAAGGCCAAATATTATACACACTAGCTTGATAACCAAACCACCAACTTTCCTAAATAGAAAAAAATATAATTCCTAAATGACTACTTTACATATTTATGGATATGCTATAATTCTTGAGTAACTACTTTACATATTTACAAATCTATCAAATATACCACAAAAAAATTTATATTCATTCAAATACATTCTAATATATTTATGTAGTTTTTTGTAAAAAGGAGCTTGAATTTTTATTCATGCATTTAAGGAACTGTGTTTATAAGTTATCCTCCTTTAGACTGTCCCTCTTGCTACCATTAATAGGATCTAACGTGGCATAATCAACTTGAAATAAGGATAACTTATAAACATAAGCTCTTAACCACATGAATGAAAAATCCAAGCCCCTTTTTTGCAAATCTATATAAATGTAGACACTTCCTCTGCATTTTTTTCTAAATGAACCATAATTGAATAATAGTATTTACACTAGATTGGTAACAATAAATTAATATACATTATTTAAAATATTAATTATGTTGATTTTAAAATAAAACTATTATTTCTAATAGTCTTGTATATAATTTGGAGCAAAATCCACAATGTGATACTCTAACCAGTTAGTATAATTTTATTTTATTTTTATTTATTTTTTAATGGATAATATACACAATTTACTTAAAACTATGTACGTATGTATGTATACAACTATACATGTGTATACACAAATATATATGTATGCACATATTACAAGAAGATAAATAATGCAAAAGAAAGAAATAATGTCATATTTAGTACTCAAACTTTAAATCATATTTAGTATTCAAACCTTTTTCTCGGCCTCTTTCAATAATAATGCTTGTCAATTTTAGGAATATAATCGGGGTGGGGTTGGGATGGGTTCTCTAAAATCCAAACCCAATCCAATTATTCATAAGGATACCTAGAACCTACAAAAGACCTTATAGGGTTTTCTTTTTTTAGAACCCAAACCTGCCTCAATTAGAAAAAAGTGAACCCATAATCAAACCCGACAAGTTGCTTCAACTTTTTTTTTTTTAGGCCAATGCTTCAACTTATTTTTATCTGTCATTTTTATAATTTATTATTAATCTATTTGTTATGCAAAGAAGAAAGATATCAAAATCTTACGAAATCCTATTGTATAAAAACATAATATATATTATATTAATTTGCATCTAATTATAAGAGACCAAATAAAAACAAAAAAACAAAAAGTAAAATTAAATTACACCATATATTGAACGTCAAGACTAAGAGAGGAACAAAACTATAGATACAAACAATAAGTCCATAAATGAAAATAGAGAGTAGAAAATATAAAATGTATTCATTAAAAATTGTATTATTAATTTATCATTTTAAAAAATATATTATTTTTTTGTTGAGTTGAGTTTTTTAATAGGATTTTTTCTAAAGCTTATAACTCGACTCTAAATCCTATCAAATTTTATTTTATATTCCAAAACTTGATCCTAAACCCTATAAAATTAAACTCTATTGAATTTTAATCGAGTCAATCGGTTAAATACCCTATTATAATTAGTCTGGTTGCATCCCTAATCATTCTCCTTCCATGCCCTCTTGCCACTTCCAAAAGCATCAACGTGGAAGTAATTTTCAATCCCATGCTGCCACTTGGATAAAGTTTGGATCTTCTTAAGTTTATTGTTCTTAAATTGTCTTTGAATGTTGTCATTTGGATAAAATTTGCATCTTTTTAATTTTATTGTTTTTAGGTTGTCTTTGAATGTTGGGATTTGGATAAGGGTTAGATTTTTTCTTTTCTTTTTTTTTTTTAAGTTTAACTATTTTTTTCAAGTTAATATATCTAAATAAAAATTTCATATATTAAATGAATTGACTTTTAAAAGTTTTTTTTAATATATAATGAGACGTGTAAAAATGCAAACACTCCTGATGCCTTTATCTTGACTTTTTAGATCGAACTGATTGAGATTTTTGTTTCGTCATCTCTCAGGACGAAACTTAATCTCATTACGTCATCATTAACTCAATCTCGAATGTACGATGCGTTGCGTGGTTGACCGCCAGCGAGAGACTCGTTTCGATCCACAGATTCAGCCCACGGTTTTCATTGATAGTACTTACTACTTTTAGTTTTACGAGTACTACTATTCGAATTTATACATTGATGGTCTCGACTCCACAAGAGATTATTCTGAGTTCTTGGTCACAATGTTTTCGTTTGAAACACCAATGATGTTCTAGAGGACAATCCTTTTTTTCTTTTTTTAAGAATATATAGAAGAGAGAGAGAGAGAGAGAGAGAGAGAGGAGGAAGGGATTTCGGAATTGTCTTAACGTTTCCACATCTTTATTTGGCTTGAACAAATTCTAATTTTCAGTTGACGCCTATGCCTTTTAAGATAAAACTAGTGTTATTTCAAAATCTTGCAAGCACGAGGGTATTTCTTTTTTTTTTTTTTCTTTATATATATATATATAGTGTTATTTGAAAATCTTGCAAGCACGGGGCTTTTTCTTTATATATATATATATATAGGTATAAAAGGTTGCATATTTTAATAGTTGTAGGTCACCCTTTTAGAAAATTCTTATCTATTGTCTCTTAACTAATAATTTTTTAATTTTCACCGGGGATTCTTCCAAATGCCGCAAACTCGGGCTATGCAGCAAAATCCCAGCTTTTCAAATTGAAAAGAGATCCAAATTTAATTAATTCTATTAGGAAATCGATATTAAAAAATAAAATAGAATTCTTTTAATATTACACCTCTATAAAAATTATTATGCATGGAATATAAAAATTTGGTATTGGTTTTAGTTTTATTTCCAATTTAACTGGTAGCAGTGGGATACACAATTGTAATGCCCATGCAAAAGGAAAATAAATGAAATAAATGTAAAATGGTACTATGATTTAATTAAGGCCGGTAAGTATTAAATTATCGGCAAAATTATTTTAGCACGTCTAAATCTTTTTGAAGTAAAATGTTGATCTATTTAATTTTGCAACACGAAATTGTTTTCATAAAATTAAATTAAAGTGGCATAAAGTGGGTAGGAGAGAAAGGTTGAAATGTAATTAAAGTGAAATAAAAATGGATAGCATAGTAAAAAGAGATTTATTAATTAATATACACCACATATTATATATATATAGTGTATAAATACTTATATATTTTAAAATGTATAACAATAAAATGAGTAGTTTCTAAAATAATTATTATATGTGTTTCACGTGAATCATATATATCAAAATTTTATTGATATTTATATATTACATATACATAAAACATGACGTGTTCCAACCAATAAATCTTTTCTTGTAGTGGATAGCAATTCTAAGTATAGTTAAACCTAAAAGCATAATTAAATTATATATTTTTGCATGGGTTATTTGTTTATAAGTGAATGAGACCACCATTAAAGGGTATTCCCTTTAACTACTCCTAACCATAGACACTTGAACATCAATAATTATATGGAAGCTGCATGCATCTAATAGTTGAAGAAAATTACTTTCGTTTAAAATGTGGTCTTGCAATAGGTTAGTTTATAATTTGAAATATCGAGAGAATAAATAATATTTAACAAACAATTTTTATATGTTTTTCAAGTAGGTATATACTTACGAAAAATATATATATGTATATTGACTTAAAATTAATGTTTACATGAGATTTATGTCTTAATTTTGTAGCACCGATATTGTTAGTTTGTACTCTACATGTATATTTTAATGAACAAATTTTCTTAAAGCGTTTCTAATCCTAATAACCTCATTTAAGGTTTTTAAGTGTAACATTAGTATCTTAAGGATCCCTTTTCCTTAAGAACATCTTCACTTTATTCTAGGTTCTTAAAAAGACTTCATAGGTACCATTTTAGTATCTTTTATTTATTTTTTTAATCTTTTTTGTGGGTTCTATACTTGTTACTTTTAATCAACATTCTTAAATTTTGATTTTTGTCAAAAAAATTATATAATAATAATAATTTTGGGCAAAAGGACAAAAAAAAAAAATACAAAACCCCTTCCTCATTCCTCAAGAACTTGCTAAACCAAGCCCTTGATATTAGATTTGGTACTAAGAACCAGGTATAGAAATACTCTTGCGATGTTAGATAAGGTTAATTGGCTAAGTCATGTCCTTGTAGGAATAAGTTCTCATGGGTTCAATTTCCTTGATAATTATTTTACTTTTTTTAACTTATATTTATTATTTGCTTCTTAATAAATGATTTTTATTTTTTTCCTCACAATAGCTAATAAAATTAATTTCTCTTGACTAGAAATTAATAATTAACTAAACAAATAAATCATCATTAGATGCTATTTATTTATTATTCGTTACACCCTAAGCAATAAGTACATTGTTAGTTGCACAATTGTTTGCTCTTATCACAAAGCATTAGTATATATTAAGTCTTATTGCTTGATTTTTTTTTTCACAACTATTAATATGAAAATGATTAGGTATTGTTGAATAAACAATTATTTAATTACTTACATCGAAAAAGGATAGTTTCCTGTAACATTGTTAATGAAATAAATTTATAAAATTATTATGAAAAATTATAAAATATTTATCTTTATATTATGTTCTTTTTTATTTGCTTGTAATTTTTTATTTTAAATTATTTTAATCTATTTTTGTTAATAACAAATTTTATGTAATTGTATGTATTAATTATTTTTCCCCTAATTTCAATGAAAAAATAAAGCTTACTCTTTTAGCTTTTTATAAAATGCATTTACTACTTGTGATCATTTCATAAAAGTTTTAAAATTTCATTTTTAATGTGTATTAAAATGTATCATTGGTTTGATATACTTATCAATAAAATGTATTACCATGTGCACGGCCTCGATGTAGGTGCATCCACATTGTTACATTGTCACAATACCAATATCATCACCTTGATTCTCTGATGTTGAGCCGCAGATCTTACATATAATATTTGGAATAAGCTTTGTGATAGATGAAATTGAAACACATGCTATTATCACCTTTTCACGAATTCGACAAGGTTCTCCTATGTTCGCAGGGTTCTTCTATAACTTATGAGATAAGTTTTTAAATGGTTTTGAGATGGCTTGGGTTGGGCTTGCAATAAGATAATAAAAAGAAAAAAAAAATCTTTTAAAAGTAATCAAAATTGAAATCCATACATACTTTTAAAAAGTTATCATTCAATTAATTAAATGATTTATATTTCTTTATTAGTTAACTCTTGACTCTAATATATTTTGATGCACTTACTTAAAAATGATTATATGATATTAACAGATACATACTTATAATAAAGCAATTAAAAAAGTGTATAATATATCCAATTATATATATGTCTAATAAAAGTAAAAAAATCATAAAATAGATTAAAAAATAATTAAAAAATGAAATAAAAATGATATGGCTAAAATATGCTAGATCATTGCTAAAGAAAATATTTAAGGAATCTAAAGTGGAAAATGGGTTAGTCAAGATTTTATACCTTCTTGCTATTGAAAATGGAAACCATGCAAATAGTTCATAAGAAAATCTAAGGAGATAAATAGATTTCAAAATGTAAAAATAAGATGAGGAGGGAAGAGAGAAGTGGAAAAATAAAACTTAAAAAGCAATTATTTTGGATGATAGTGAACGTTAGTGAGTAGAGAAAAAAAAGTAGATAATTGAGTCAATTACCAATACTAGGTTCTGAGTAGTGGGAAGAGTGGATTACTGAAACATTATTAATATTATAGATTAAAAGCACATTGAGTTGAATAATTTCTTGTATATACATTAAAGACACCAGATCCATGTCTTTTACTTTAATAATATAGATAATCAAGTAATAATTACAGTAAAATTTTTTGAATTATAATAAAAATAAGACTTACTAATAGTAAAAGGAGCTCTTGACACAACCTTTAGGAAAGTTATTAATAGCTTTCATAGGAGCTTTCTATAAAGTCCTAAAAATTTCGAAAAGCTATATGAACATTTATAGAAAATAAATATAATAGTAAATACTCCTAGGTCGGGATAGCTAGAAGAACAACTTCATAGTATTAAAAACTTCGAGAAACGTACGACAAAAATTTGAATACTTTGATGCATAAATAATATTTTATTTTGTGGTAATGATAGGTTATAAAAATTTAAGCAATTAGAAGAATAAATTCTCCGAAATATAATTTTTAAACAATATTAGGTTAGATAATGAAATTAATTTAAATTATAGACTTAGGAATTTTAAATGAAAATTAAAGTAAATATTTATGTTTGGAGTAATCAAATTAACCTAGACGTAAGTTTTGAAAATAAAATGCTAAAAATATGAAATTTAAAGATATTTTATACGCGAGAAAAATATTGGAATAGAGACATTACAATATAAATATAATATAATATAATATAAATAAACATATATATATATACACAACCAAAAAAAAAAATTCAATCTACTACAATGTTCTCTCTCTAGACGTGACATGAGGCGATAGCAGCAAGCGGCACAGCAGCAGCAGCTCTAGCCATCCCGCCCTGCCCCCTCTCCCTCTTTCCTTTTCTCTTCCTTTTTCTTCTTCCTTCTCCTCTTCTTCTTCCTCTTTTTCCTTCTCCCAAATCGTGGCTCCCCTACCTTCCCCTGTCCCACGCCTTCCCTCATTCGCCCTCTCATCACTCTCTCTTCCCTTCCCTTCTCGGCTAGCCACCATCCCTCTCTCTCGCCCAGTCTCTCATGTGCTCAAGATCTGAAGAAGTGGCGGTTGATTGATCGAACAAGGAAGACGACAACGACCTGAACGACGACAACCCTAATTGCAACAATAATAATAGTCGCCTTTAGGGAGCTTAATTGAGGTATGTTTTGATTTCATGAAGTTTCAAAGGAGGAAGAGGAGAGGGATAGTATGAACAGCAGCATCAACCATGACAGCAACGGCAACCACAATAGCAATGACAGCAACGACAACGATAGCAGCGCCCAGTCGAAGGAGAAGAGTGGAGATGTGTGTGTGTAAATATGGTGTTCAATGTGTAGGTGTGCGAGGAAGGGGGATAACGACCGACATCCACCCAACTACGGCAGCAACGACGACAACCACGGCCGCAACAACAATGACAACAATAGCAATGGCTACCCTAACCATGGCAGCAGCAGCAACGACCACGATCCTAATAGCAACAACAACGACGATCGCAATGGTAGTAACAACGACGACTCCAACAGCGGCAGCAACCATGACCATAATGACAACAACAATAGCAACAACAACAACGTCCACAAAAATAGCAGCAGCAACGACAACCACAATGACAATAACTACAATAGCAACGTCCAAGCCTCCATGGTGATCTGGTCTCCGGTGTAGGTGGATAACTGACCAGTGGAGGAGGGAGGGTTACGAGGTGCTATGACGTGTTTGTATGTGTGTGATGTGGAGGAGCCGTCCTCTTTCAACCGTGTATGTGTATGTGAATGGGGAGAAGGAGCAAGGTGTGTGGTGTGTGTGCGGGTGAAGAATGGTGTGTGAGGATGTGTGTGTGCAAGTGAAAGTGTTATGTGTGTGAGGATGTATGTGCGTGAGAGTGTGTGGCGTATGTAGGGGAATGTGTGTTTATGTGTGTATGCGAATGGGGGTGTGTGGTGTATGTGGAGATGAGTGTATGTGGTGGTGGGTGGTGTGTATGTAAGAGTGTGTGGTGGTGTGTGGAATGTAGGAGGATATATGTGTGCATGTGTGTAGCGATACGTGATGTGTGTAAGGATGTGTGAATATGTGTAGGAAAGGAAGAGTTGAGTCTATAGGTGTGTGAGTATGTAGGTATATGTGTTGAAATGGTGTGTGGTGCAGATATGTGTGTGTGGATACGGAAGGTAAGCGTGATGTAAGTGGAGAGGTGTGTATGTATGCGAGTGATGATGCGTGGTGTGTGTAGGGATATGTGTATATACCGATGATGATGTGTTGTGTGTGTGGCATGTGTGTGTATATGGGTGTGTGGAGTATGTAACATGTGTGTATATGTATATGGAAGGAGTAGTGTGTGTAGGTATGTACGTATGTGGGTGCATGTGTATTGGTGGTGTAAGGTGTACGTGGAGTATGTGTGTAAGTGTATGAGATAGCATGTGGTGTGGGTATGTATGTATGTGTAAGAGATAGTATGCGGTGTGGGTATGTGAGTATGTATATGGGAGGTGTGTAATGTGTATGGAGTATGAGGGTAAGTATGTATTGGTGGTGTGAGGTGTAAGTGAAGTATGTACGTATGTGTATGTCGGTGGTGTGGAACGTGTGTGGAGTGTGCATATGTCTACACTAGTGGTATGTGTGTATATAGACTCGAGGAGAAAGAAGAATAACGAAGTGCAGATGTCTTTGCATGTAATTAGATGTGTGGTATGATTGTGTGTATGTACGTGTAGGTGCGTGCATGGTGTGTGAAGTGTGTATGTATATGGATAGGAGTATGTTGGTGTATGGGAATGGTTGGTGTATGTATGTTAATGAAAGTATAAGTGAGGATGAAAACTAGTAGAAAGGAAGGAAAACCCCGTAAGTGGAAATATCAACAAAGGAGAGAAGAAAGGAGGTGATATAAAACCTTTAAGGACTACTAAATCATGCGGGTTATCCTACAAGTAGATTGTTGGAAGATATTAGAGACAAATTGATAAGCGAAAGGTTCAAAGATGCTTCATAGAAAGAAGAAGAGTTTATGGTAGTGTAGATAGTGAAGGGAATGATTCAAACAACATCCAAGATGATGGCCGGGGGGATATTTAGAATGAAATGGATTCCACAATGGAATATTCAAAGGATATTGAAGAAGATCATTCTTGGTCAAATACCCTAATACAAGACCTTTAGTTGTCCTTTCTAAGGGCATCTTGCATACATGGAAGAAGGAATTCCAAATTTAGCAGATCAAAGACATTCCATTGCTTGACTTCTACACAAGGAAAGCAAACAGTCGATCACAGCAACTTAGGATATTAAAAGTAATGATTCGTAGGAAAATCGTTCCTTCTGGAACCCTATATAAGAATCATGTTGAAAAAGTGTTTAATGTTCAAATCTTGTTTGCTCAAAGTTCCTTAAGGAGGAGACTTTACGCTTTGCCATCAAACGCAAGATGAGTAGAGTACACATACCAGGAGTTGGAAGGCTACCAAAGTCAAGTGGAGATGCGGCTTTCTATGATTGGGTTGAGGAAGCATCGTAGAAGGACACTGATTTCAAGAGGAACGCCAAGAGGTTACCTACTGGAATCACTCGACTCCGGTTAGGACTACGACAACCCTAAGCAGGTGAGTGGGAAACTTAATGATATGCTACCATATTGTGTTGTATGTTGATTGCTATGCATGTGAAATATGTTGTTTGTTGTTTGCAATTTAATGTGATTATTGCTGAGTTGAGTCATAGTGGGGATTGATGAGTTACGGAAAAAGTTATAAAGAATATAGAGGATGGTATGGTATGAGGGTTTAGATGTCGTTACCTTAATGATAGCACTTAGCGCCATATTGCTAGTGCTATAACCACAAGCTTAACCTATGATTTAAAAATTGTTTTCTTCCAAATCAAACCAGAACATAGAAACCTAGCTTTTCCTTCTAGAGCTACCAAGCAGGTGTGCTTAGTTGGAATAAGGTCTATAGATGCCATTATGTATATATGTTAGAGTTGGTTCCTGAATGTGTATATATACTAGGCAAGCTTATTTTTCTATTACAACTATATAATACACTCATGAACATAACCATACAAATCATGAGTACAACTTTGATTTTTACAACTCAACAGTCCTATTTTCTTACCCTCGTAAGTACGTAAGGGGAAGGTGTCTAGTGAATTTTCCTTAATTAAAGATGTGTCAGGAACATATATATATATGTGTATGTGTAGATATATATATATTATACACAAATATCTTGAGGACATCAAAAGGAAAAAACGAGACGACCTTATTAGCTATCAAGAATGTGAATAATAGAGCACTTGAAAAGTGCGATGATACAAAGGTGTCAAATAAGATGATTGTAAATCAACCTCAAGTAGTTGGTTTGACATTTAAAAGAGATGGCACAGAGAGGTACCAAGTTAATTTAATTTGTTGTAAAACTGGATAAGCCTATATCTACGAGGTTTGGGTTTAGTGTTTGTCTTGAGTGATAAGAAGGGCATGATCTTTGTTGTTGTGGTGAGTGTGAAATGAGAATTGATTGTTATTGTATATGTTGTTTGATCACCTTAAATCAATTAATTAAGGAGTGGACCTAATTAAAATTAGACATGCATTTTCACTAGACATTGCATGAGATTGAAGATCATCACTGCTATAGGGCTCGCCGAGGTAACCAAGAGGATTACTATTCCGCTAAGTGTAAACTAAGTGATTAGGGGATTGTTGCTCCTTGATGGTTCTGAGCTGATCGGTCCTTGAGGGTTTTGCTCTATTTGGTGCAGAGAGCCATGAAAGCGTTCACTGTTGAGTTAAGAAAATATCATAATTAACTAATGGTGGCTTCAGAATCCCCAACCCAAGGTTAAGGGGGGCGTAAACCCTAAACTTCATGTCGGTTATCGAAAGACCACGTGAGATGCTGTATTCATATGATTGCTCATGTATAGCATATGTTTTGATAACTTAATTTGATATTTCTTGTATGTACATAGCACTGAAAGTGTTACCATTCCATTCACTGAGCCATAGTGTGCTCACCCCACCATAGACTCTTTTGCAGGTAGCGATTACGAAAGCTCAGGATGAGATAAGATGTAAAGTGTTGAGAGTTTTGGGAAGACTGGAACAACAAAGTAAGAATTGTGAAGGGTAGATTTACTTAGACAAAATATTAGGACCCCCATGTAAATAGAATTTGAAATTGAGAAACCTAAGGTTTATCTTATTTTATTGATTGGTAGGGGATACCGATTCTTTGCGACCATGGTTAACCGTGGGATACGAGATCCATAGTTATATTTTATTATCCAATTATATGTACTATGATTAGTTGTAAATGCAATCATGGTAACATATGCACACGTGCCATGATGATTTTAGTGGAGACTTTTAGGCCCCCTTTCTGGGTGTGACACTTTCCCTTTTTAATCATAAATTACCCCTAATTGTAGTAATTAAAGCTCATTAATAATAAAAAGTGACTACTATATATAATCACTTTTAAGTGACTATATCATAATTATTAGATTCATATATTTCAAACTATAAGGACATTTTATGTCTTTTCTAAACAATTTTAAACATGCAAGTTGGTAAAAAAAAAAAAAAGTTCAATTACTTATCTCATAATTTCTTCAAAATTGTATCATCAATCACTTCCATTCTTTATTTTTTGGCTAAATCGTAGGGCCCTCCCCATATCTTTGTTCTATGTGCGAATAAGCCACCTAGTTTTAAAAGGATGTGAAGAGACTCCCTATTCTTACAAAAGCATGGACATTTTACTAATCTTTGCTTTTATTTTTTTTCTCCAAAAAATAGGTCCTAAGGTATTAAAATACCCTTTTACCCCTTTCTTCTTCCTATTAAAACCAAAAACATTAAAAAGCTATTAAATTTCTCTTCCTTTCAAATAAAGGATTGTTGAAGACAAATAAATCGTAAGGAAAAAAAAAACCAACTAAACAATTATAGTTTTATTCAAAACATATATTTAAGTTTAGACATAAACATCTTAAATAATTTCCATCACAAATTAATCAATTACTATTTATTTCATTAGTGTAATTCTAACATATATTATTCAAAAAAAAAAAAAGAAGAAGAAGGAAAGAAAGTAGCTGAACACCTTAGGAGACAACAGAATCAAGCCAACTATGGATATAAGTAATTAGCACTTGCATAAAATGACCCGTTTTAACTTGCTAAAAATGGATAGATTAGAAGGAAGTATTTGTTCGGATTTTACTGCATTGTATGCACATAGAGGAGTCCACGAAAGTAAGATAATGTAACTGTTATCCTTGAATATTGTCTCTCTTCTTTGAAATTTTATGATTTACAAAGATATTGAATGCTCATTTTCCATTTTGTAGGAAAGAGATTTAAGTCCTATTACTAGTAAGTTGCAAAGGAAATTTCATGAAAAGCATTATGTGCTTAAAATGTTGATCTTCTTGTTAAAAATTATGATGCAGAAGATAGCATTATTTAAATGGAAACAATTATACAAGGTGATATATCAATTTTAAAGATGTATTTTCATCCTCTTGTAATTGAATACAATTTTGGTGAGCTAGAATGGGTCATTCATTTTGTGCAAGCATTGATTGCTCATGCCCATTTATACAAGTATGCAAACTTTTGTACGAATAGGGAGTTTCTTTGCACAAGGACCTATTTACACATATAGTAAAGACAAGGGAAGGGCGGGTCTTTACAATTTACCCTTATTTTTTTCTTTTGCCTAGAAGACGGAGTTTTATTCACATTATAAAAATACCATACAACAAGTAACCAACAAGCAAATAAAGATATAAGGGTTTAAAAGACCCAATTCATAGCAGGCACATTTCTTTTACCTCCTAGATTGAAACTTCCCTTTTACTAAAAAAAAATCATCCTAATGAGAATAAAAGCTAATCCACTAACTAAAGAACATACCCTTGTAAAGGGTAAAAACTAAAACTAAAAATGAAAAAAAAAAAGTCTATCTTTACATTAGAGAGACAATGAAAATGGTGTAGGAAAGAATAGTAGATGTAGTGAAGAACAAGATAATAGTGAGGCAAGCAATAGTGGTGAAGAAGATGCTGGTGGTGAGAAGGTAGGCAACAACAAGTTTAGCAATGATAGAAAGATGGGATGAAGAAACAACACCAATGAAGAAATGCAACTACAACAATGAGAAGATGGGATGAAGAGACTCCAAATGTTATTAGGTCAATAAGGGAAGAGATGGAAGAAAAAGAAAAAGAAGGAGACGGTGGTGGTTGCCCCTAGGGTTTACAACTTAAGGCTTTTTTAAGGTTAAATGTTACATTTGGTACATTAGCTTTACTAATTTTTGCATTTAACTATCTGAAGTTTTAAAGTGTTAATTTACTACTTGAATTTCGCCTATTTTCGCAATTAACTTCTTGAATTTTGCTCTTTCTTATAATTAATTATCTAAACTTTACTCATTTTTACAATTAACTATCTTATCCGAGTATTATAAATAATCTCAAAAAAATTGTAACTAGTAAATTGATATTTTTAAACTTTAGATAGTTAATTGCAAAAATAGACAAAGTTCAAATATCAAATGTGATATTAACTCATTTTCTAAAATTTTTTAGGGAAAGGAGAGAGGAGAGAGTATCAATCACTTCTATTAGTTAATAGAATTTTAAAGGAATTGATATTAGGAAAGCATATTATAATCACTTTTACAACCTTAGTCCTTACCACATTTTTCATTAGAAAAAATTATATGAATACACTTTACAGAATATTAAATCACAACAATCCACTAAATCTAAAATCAGCATTTGCACTCCTACTACCAACACAAGATTTTCCTTTTTCGAGTTAGCCTTTTCACATAATTTTGATTAAGGTTGTCTTTGTGCCAATGTTGATGCCTTTTGGGTACATATTCTCAAAGGGATATATTTTCTTAACTCTAATTTCTTGCAGGCTTCTAAAGGATCCTATGACTTATGGGAATGGTCAAGTATCTTATATAGCAAATATTAACTTTTGAAAGGAGCAATAAGGCAAGTTGAACATGGTATTACCATTAAAGCTGGTGTAGATCGATGGATTCCTATTTTGCCAAGTTGCAAGCCAATTTTTAAACCACAATGTTTTAATCCTAAGATAAAAGGTGGCAGGCTTAATTGACAGCAATATGAAATAGGCAATGATGTTAGTGCTTCTTTGACTTACATATAACTTAAGTTTTTCAATCTTAACTTTCATAAAAAAACTTAAGTATATCAAAGCAAAATTAAGTTGTCGCATATTTTTAATAACATTTTATGGTGATAATTTGTATTTATTAGTGTCTAAATTTTACAAAAAATATCACATTTGATATCTAAACTTTAAGCTATTTTTCAATTAAGCATTTTAAACTTTTCAAATGCCATTTTTTGTACTCAATTGAACTTTTCAATCTCAGCTCACTACCTCACTTAAATTTGTTAACATCTATTAGATGATATGGCAATTTCAATGAATCACATTGTAAGACATGTCCTCATAAATTAAGAAATCCTTATAAAGGGCTGCTCATTTCCATGTGTGTCTTTCTTAATTAAATATATTAACTTGAAAAAACATTTAATTATTACTTGTTACTTAACTGTGAACAATAAAAATAATTATGAATAAATAAAAAAGCTATCCCCTCTCTCTCCCTTTAGCACCATCCCTCTCCCTCGCCACCTTGTCTCTTTTTGTCCTCACCTTCTCTTTGTCCCCAGTGCACATTGTGATTGCACCATTTTACTTTAATCTAATCCTAACCTCCAAAAATCTTGATTCTCGTTTCATCTTTGCTTATGGGCTACGATCTCCTTCACTATAAGCTCCATTTTCCTTGAGAACAGCATGGTGATGGCATTCATGACTATTGTATAGAACTTCACAACACTAAGGATGATTGTGTTGGTAAATTTGATAGATTCTGATATTAAAGTTATCAAATTTGTAATTTTACTTAGAATTATTAAAAAGTTTGTAGAGTTGAAATATAGAATCAAAATATAAAAATATAAATTTTTACGATCTATGCAAAATAGCTTTTAAAAAATTACAAATATGCTTACAATAGTCATAAAAAAATAAGAAATATAAGATGTAATATAAAAATTCAATATAAACTTTAGTTATAATTCACAATAAAAGTGATATATTTATAGTACAAATAAATTAACATAAGTTATTAAATTAATATATAAAACTACAATATAAATAACAATATTGATATGAAATATATTATAATATAAATTATGATAACAAAATGTATTGCTTAAAATAATCATCAGCTCTTTTTTTATCATCAAAAGTCAAAACTATCATTAGCTCTTTCTTTACTATCATAATCGTCGTCATCATCTTTATTGTCAATGCTAATATCATTGTTGGTATCACTACCAATAATATTCTTATACTCTAATTTCAATTTTTTCAAAGAACAAATAATGTTCATGTTTTGTGAAAGCCAAGTTGTATTGTTTAGTTTTTAGTCTATTTGACTTAAATAGATAGAATTGGTAAACTTGATTAAAAATATAAGATTTTACCAATTTTATTAGTAGACTCGTAATTTTATTGCAAGTTTATATGAAAACAATTTTACATTCAAATCAACTTAAAAAAACTTATAAATTTGTAAATTCATAGGTACCATTTGGTTACTGGTACTTGACAGAACAAGGAGTACTGGACAGTACTAAACAAAAAAGACTGGACAAAAAATATTTTGTACCACGTTTGGTTTGTTCAGTACTGGACAAGGATTTTTGTACTGTCCAGTGTTTGGATTGCAAAGTACTGGACTGAACATAGTAAATTTGACAGTTTTGCTCCTTTTAATTACTAGAGAAGGCTTTTGTGCTGTCTAGTGTTTAAAATTGCAAAGTACTGGACTGGACAGAGTAAAATTGACAATTTTGCCTTTTTATTTATATCATAGTTATTTATATATATTTGATATTATTATAAGAAAAAATGATTTGAAGGTTTAATATATTATATTAAATATTTTAGGGAAAAGAATTATGTTATATTTAATAAAATAATACGTTATTTATAATTTTAAATATGTCACTGAAGACATGAAACATTTTTATTGAAACATCCACATATCCATCAACCACTTTGAACAAGTCATTGAAAGACCTGAAAATTACAAAATCCATCCACAAATTAGATCGATTAGATTAGAACATCAATCACTTTTATATTTCGTAAGGACAAGGCATAAATGTCATAGATAAGATACTAATCATACGAAGGAATAGTTAAAGTAGTTTCTATGATTATGATCTGCCAACTACATCTGATAGAAAACCTGCCAACTCTGTTACGGGAGATACATGAGGTTACAACTTCTACAAAATATGAAAACAGGTTTAACCATACAAGGTACTAAACCAGAGTAGAGAGGTTCGATAATACAAAGCCAATGGAAGAAGTCTCAATTACATAAATACTACAAACATGTTTTACATCAACCAATAATTCTCCTTTGTATCCTTCAACGACTAACTCCTCTAGCACCATCAATAACGTTTCTTCCTCAACTTGGCTCCAAGAACGTCTAGTTTTTTTTATCTCTACTGTCCATGACTGTAAACAGATCCATAGTGTAAGGCAAAAAGCAAACAGATAAAATGTAAGTCATGTATATAAATAGTTGATAGAATATTTCAATTTACATTACAACATAAAATTGAAAATTCGACAACCAAATGATTTCAATAATATATAATTAACGAAGCACGTAAGGTGCCACACACCCTTTCCTTCGTGTTGTTACGTAGTGTATCATGTGAATTTTTATGCTTGTGACTTGTGAGTTGTGATTATGAATGGGTATTTGAATTTCGTATTTATGTTGTGAGTTGTGAATGAGCAATACTTCTAGTGAAGATGAGTTGATGGCTTTCAAGGCCTTCAAGATGAGTTGATGGCTAAATCTCCTGACTTTTTTCAAGCACACGGTCTCGACACACGACTTATATATGGCTGTGCCTTCAACCGTGTACTCAACCGTGTGTGCTTCTATGGATTTTCCAAGCTCAACACATGGCCGTGCTTTCAACCGTGTACTCAACCGTGTGTGCTTCTGTGGATTTTCCAAGCTCAACACACGGCCGTGCCTTCGACCATGTACTCAACCGTGTGTGCTTTTGTGGATTTTCCAAGCTCAACACACGGCCGTGCCTTCGACCGTGTACTCAATTGTGTGTGCTTTTGTGCATTTTCCAAGCTCAACACATGGCTCCTCAATGCACTTACACAAGCAAAGCTGGTAAGGAAATCCTCTATCCACTGCTGCCCAACCATTACAGAAAGTCCTCACTCTAAATCTAAGAAGCCCCCATTCGGACCTGACCAAAATCCCCCTCCCAATCTCGAACCGTCCATTAACCTAAACCCTAAATCCCTAAAGCAACCTGAATAACCAGCTAAACCCCCCTAAGCAAGAAGCATGTGAGGAACATACGAACATGGGGGACAACCTAACAAGGGACAAGTTTAGACAAGCATGGGAGCATGGGGGGATAACCAGACGGCAATATCCAACAAGCATGCGAGGAACATTGTAAAGGAAGCAAGGATTTGAGAAGAGATGGAAGCATACAAACTTGATGGCCAAACTTGCGGTCGATTCCACGATGAGCGATAGAGAAGGATCGGCGCCGATGAGCTATCATTGTTCCTCCTCCGAAGCAATTGCGACGAGACCTGACGAAAAAACTTTGCAGAACAAAGAAGGAAGGGAAAGTGACTGGACAAAGTAACACGAGATCTTTGAGGGGCAAATTGGGAATTTCACAAAAAAGGGTTGTAGTCCAGTGCTGAATTTTTTGTACTGAATTATATACGGTACAAATATATCTGATTTAGTCCAGTACCAAATTCATGTTTTGTCCAGTACTTGCTTCAAGGATGGCAACCAAACGAATGACAAAAAATTTTGTTCAATCTAGTGCCAGATTCTAATGCCAACCAAACGCTACCATAGGATTGTACAGATAAAATTACGATTTTAATAATTGTGCTTAACATGAACTCAGTAACTTTACTCAAATGAGATATGAAGAAAAATAATGGGTTTCAATTAGGGTTTTCTTGGACACAAAAGTGGCAATGATGATCGGAAAATCAAAGAGGAAAAGGGTGGAATTAGGATATCACATGGGGGAATAAAGGGAATGTCATCTTCGCATAACGGTGGGACCTTAGTGAATGTTGATTTCAAATGCAAAGTCGAGGTAACTGGTCGAAGGAAGATTTAGTGTACAAGATTTGGTGATTCCAGCTGTAAGGTCGGTGTAAATAGAAGTGATTTAGTGCATAAGCATAAAGCAAATTAATGTAGATTTTCTTCAACTCCACAACACAAGTTAAATAGTCGAAAGATTTCCAATAAATATAGTAGTCTTTGTTTTCTAACACCAGTGGCAGTGTCACCTACTGCTGTGTGCATTGAATTCGAGTTTTCCTTAAGGAATTGAGATTTTTGTGGATGGTGCTAGAATCTAAAGAAGTTGAAGTGCTCATATAGAAAAATTAAGGTTAAACTTTCAATATGGGAAACCAAGGTTTTGTGTTTATAATGTTGATTTGGATTCCTCCAATGATATTTAGATTTTGAGGATACTAATTAAATTATATAATAAGTATGCAAACAATAATTGCATTATTTCTTTTTTTTTTTAATGTATTGCTTGTTAATTAGTAATATAATATAATTTGAATTATTTTATCGGCACATGGCATATTGTGATTGTTTAAAATGGCTTATAGGACGATGTGCATAAGGTACAGGCATATTGTTTTAGAGTTTTTATTTAATTCTTACTAACGTGCCACATATTTAGTGGTTCAAAAATACACTAGTATAATGACAGCAAACAATGTTAGATAGGATAGTAAAACTGATATCGAAAATTTTAATTAGATATTAAAAATAGCACTCTAAAAATTTAGATACTAAATTGAAAAATTACCTAAAATTTAGATATTAAATGTGATATTATTTTCTAAATTTTAGTTTTCTTCATTTTGGTTTCTTAGCATTTCAAACTAAGACAAATAAAGATCTTTGTTATAACAGTTGGTATCTATAAAACGGGATATGAACTTTTACTTATTTTTAATTTTCGTGCCAAACTTTAAAGTCTTCAATTTTTTTTATGCTTTCAATTTTTGAAATGAGACAAATGAACCGCTGATTTACAACTGCCACTATAAAATATTAAAAAATTGATAAAACAATGATAATAATTACAATATACAAAAATAAAAAAAAAAACCTAAAATAGATAGGTGGCTCTAAAGTTTACCCATACATGAGTTTTACGGTTGTTATCCGAGGTTTGAAGCTTTCTATTTTTGCAATATTCATAATTTTTAGTACAACTTGCAAATAATATCAGGTAAAATCTCCAAATAGACACTTCTAGATAAAATTTTAAATTGAAATAGCTCTCGTTTGATGGTTATTTTTTAGTTAGAAATTTTACTTGATAGACTGGTTTCAAGATACTTATTTGATAAAATTTTCAAATTATAGTACAAGCTATGAGTTTTTCAATAATACATGCTTTGAAAAAACTGGATATTGTATGAGAAGTCATCCAAGTTGAAGTTTATTGGAAAACTTATCTATTTCTTTTCTATATGTTTCTTGCTTCATTTTTTTCCTAATAATATATATATATATATATATATATTCTTAATCCTTTTGCTTTTCTTAATTTTTGTTATTGTTATGGTAAGTTGACACCATAACTGACAAGATTTGGAAAACTGATTTCTTTGTTTTTTTTCCTCCTTCTCCCCTATCTTCCACATGTTGAATATATATACAAGAGAATGTTATCTATTCCTTCCTAAACTGACTCCTACAAATTAGCCAAGTCAATAACAAGAATATCTCCAATATCTATCTACCTAAATTACTAAGATTACAAGGATATCTATCTTCCTAAATTACAAAGATCACAGATATCACAATCGTGTAGAGCACAGGTGGACACACGGGTACAGGCACGGCTAGAGACACGGCCGTGTACTATCAGGATTTCTCACAGAGGCTGACACGGGTTCGGGCACGGCCAGAGACACGGCCGTGTATCTTCCTAAATTACACAAACATACACAATACTCCCCCTCAAGTTGGAGCATGAAGATCTCGAATGCCCGACTTGCGAAGAACATATTCATATTGCTTTGTACCCAAAGCCTTGGTAAAAATATCAGTAAGTTGCTCACGAGACGGCATAAACTTCGTTTGGATATCACCATTGAATATTGAATCACGCACAAAATGATAGTCAACTTCAATGTGCTTCGTTCGTTCATGAAACACGGGATTTTGAGAGATGTGAAGAGCAGCTTAGCTGTCACAATGCAATGTCATGGGTAAGGGATGAAGTACACCGAGGCTACACAAGATTCCTTTCAACTATTTTAACTCACAAGTAGTGGCAGCCATAGAACGATATTCCGCTTCAGCAGACGAACGAGACACCGTTTGTTGCTTTTTCATTTTCCAAGAGACAGGAGAGTCACCAAGAAATACCAACCATCCTGTAAGCGATCTCCTTGTCAATGGACAACCAGCCCAGTCGGCATCACACCATCCATGCAAACGGAGCTCAGATTTACTACTCAATACTATACCTTGCCCTGGACTACGCTTTAGGAAACGAACCACTCGCAACGCAGCTTGCCAATGATCTTCACATGGTTGCTGCATAAATTGAGATAAGACGTGAACACTATAAGAAAGTTCAGGTCTGGTGAAACATAAGTAAATCAATCGTCCAACCAGACGATGATATGATTCCGGATCATTGAGCAAGGGGCTAGTCGAAAGTGCTAAACGATGATTTTGTTCTAAGGGGACCTGGGCAGGGCGAGCTCCTAACAGTCCAACTTCTAAAATAATATCCAACGCATATTTCCTTTGACACAAAAAAAATCCGGCAGGTCCCCGCGCAACTTCTATGCCAAGAAAATACTTCAAAATTCCCAGGTCTTTCATATGAAAACAAGCATAGAGATATGTTTTAAACTGTTGTATGGCAGTACTGTTGTTGCCAGACACAATAAGATCATCCACATACACAAGAACATTGAGCTGTATAGTATCACGTTGCATAGTGAACAAGGAATAGTCAGAAAGAGACTGTGTAAACCCGTACGCTTTCAAAGCAGTAGATAGCTTGGCAAACCAACATCTCGGAGCTTGTTTGAGACCATAGAGGGACTTACGCAATTTGCAGACCTTGCCAGAATTTGAGATGTGAAAACCAGGAGGCAACTTCATGTAGACTTCCTCTTGAAGATCTCCATGAAGAAATGCATTATGGACATGCATCTGATGCACTTCCTAAGTTTTTGCCGCTACCATTGCTAAAAACATTCGAACAGTAGTCATCTTGGCAACAGGAGCAAAAGTCTCAGTATAATCGATCCCTTCCACTTGACGATTGCCTAACACCACAAGCCGGGCCTTATAACGTTCTACAGTGCCATCTGAATGATATTTGATCTTGTATACCCACTTACAGCCTAGAGCTTTCTTATTGGGAGGCAAATCAGCGATATCCCAAGTTGCATTATTTTCCAATGCTTGTATTTCTTGTTGCATTGCCGCGTGCCACCGTTTATGTTTCACAGCTTCAGAGAAAGTGATTGGCTCACGTTCGGCACTTATTGCTGCAAGAAAAATACGATGGTGCAAAGAAAATTGAGCACAATTCACATGGTGTGCAATAGGGTGAGCCGTACCTAAAAGATGCTGTGGTATGGATGGCGGTGAGGATGGACTCAATTTTTGGATTGTATAAGTAACATAATCGCGCAACAACACTGAAGGTTGTTTTTACCTATGTCCACGACCAACAATTCTCCTTTGGCAACCTCAGCACCCTGTTCCGCATCCTGTTCCAGTGTACCAGCCTGACTACCCTGCTCCTCTTCCTGTTCGAATTCCCGTTCGTGTTCTGTTTCCGGTTGAAATACGTTATCAATGTGTCTCCCCCTTGCTACCAAGCTAGCCTCATCTGGTGAATCAATATCAGCAATCTTACACCTAGAGGACGAAGCAAATGGAAATTCTGTCTCGAAAAATTTCACATTACGTGAAACAAAGAATTCACTTATTTCTAAATCATATAGCCGCCATCCCTTTTGCCCAAAAGGATAACCAACAAAAATACACCGTCTACTTCTACTGTCAAATTTGTCTCTCGATCTCCCTTGTTTATGAGCGTAGCATAATGACCTAAAAATTCTTAGATGATCATACACAGGTTCCCGTCCATAAAGGATACTATAAGGAGTTTTTCCATTCATAACTGATGAAGGTGTGCGATTTATTAAGTAACCAGCAATTAGAACACATTCACCCCAAAACGAAATAGGGAGACAGCCTTGAAAGCGTAGAGCTCGAGCTACGTTTAATATGTGTTGATGTTTTCTTTCTACCCGATCGTTTTGTTGTGGTGTCCCAACACAAGACGTTTGAAAAATAATGCCATTTTCAAGAAAATAATTTTTCATGCAAGTAAATTCTGTTCCATTATCGCTTCTTACAATTTTTACTTGTCTATTAAACTATCGTTCAATAATGGAAAAGAACCTTTCCATGGCTTTAGATACCTCCTTCTTATCAACAAGCAGATGTATCCACATAGCTCTAGATTAGTCATCAACAATAGTTAAAAAATATGATGCTCCACAAGAAGAGATTGTTCTATAAGGACCCCACAAATCACAATGTATCAATTCAAACATTTCAGATGCTCTAAAATCACTAAGAGAAAATTTTTCTCTAGTCTATTTTGCTCTTTGACAAATCTCACAACATTTATTCAAACTATTATCCTTAGTAGGATCCACAACTGGAAGTAACTTGGTAACCTTCATAGATGGATGACCCAGACGTTGATGCCAAAAATCTAGTGATCCCATCATATCCGCTTTCATTGCTTTAATTCTTGGTGTCCCTTTGAAGTAATAAAGTCCATCCCGACGTTCACCCACACCAATCAGCATCCTCGAGGATCGGTCCTGTATGACACAAAGATTGTCAATGATTTTAATTATACAATGGGATTGATCTATGAGTTACGACACGGAAATCAGATTGCAGGTTAATCCAGGCACATATAAAACATTTTCAAGAACAAGATTTTCATCAAGATAAATTGTCCCTTCTTTGGTGGCAAGAGCACTGCTCCCATTTGGCAACCCCACGGAACACTGCAGAATTGTCTGCAAGTTATACAAGCTACTTAAATTTCCCGTCATATGGTTCGTTGCTCTCGTGTCAATTATCCAGGACATGTGCTTACCAGTCATTTTTTCACCTCCAAATGTTTTGTTATTTACCAGCTTTACAAGTGCCTCCCATTACTCATTGCTCAGACCAAGCGATCCAGGTCTATCACCTTCGGCGCTGTTTTTCGACAAAGAACTACCTCCTGTGGTCTGAGCAGCGTTGGCACGCACCAAACCAGACCCCCGTCCAACTCCTTGTCCTGTTCTTTGTTGAGGCAATTGTTGTCCTTTGCCACATCCTCCGCTTTTCCCTTCGTTGCGGAATCTGTCGCCCCACCATTCCGGATATCCAATCAGGGCAAAGCAGCTGTCGGCCTCATGCCCTTTACGTTTGCAATGTGAACATACCATGTTCTTATCCTTCCCATCTCCTCGAGTACGGGCTGCAAAAGCCATCACTTCCCCACGTTCATCCTTTCCACGAGAAATAGCTTTCACTCGTTCTTCTTGGATAAGCATCGAGTACACTTTATTCAGGTTAGGCAGTGGATCTTGAGCCAGAATGTTAGAACGAACAGTCCCATACATTGTTTCTTCTAATCCCATGAGAAAAATATGCACCTTTTCCTCTTCTTGATTTTTTTCTAACACAGTCTTGAGATCACATGTGCATCCTCCACACTTGCACGTCGGCTGCTGTTCGTAGTTGGCTAATTCATCCCACAGTTGTTTGAGTTTGCCATAGTAATTGACAATACTCATTCCTTTTTGCTTGCACTCGACAAGGTCTGATTTCGGCTGCTGTATTCTAGGTCCATTCACCAACGAGAAACGCTCTCGTATATCATTCCAAAGGTCTTGCGCAATCTCTACATGTGAGATTGTTGATCTAAGGTTAGGCTCGATGGTATTTCGGATCCAAGACACCAACAACGAGTTGATTGTCCACCAATCTTCAAGGTCTACAGAATTCTCATCAGGTCTCGTGATTGTTCCATCAACAAATCCGAATTTCTTCCTTGCTCTCAAGGCAGTTCTCAATGAGCAAGACCACTCGTCATAATTCTCCCCCTTCAACTGGACCTGAGTTATTAAAAGTCCAGGATTGTCGAGTGACGTGATGTCATATGGCGATATGGTTTTTCGTTTGAAGTTTCCATCATCGTCAGAGTTCATCTTTACCGTTTTTTTTTTCAGTTCTGTTTCAAACAAATCAAGATGCGATTTGCGGCTCTGATACCATGACAAGATTTGCAAAACTGATTTCTTTGTTTTTTTTCCTCCTCCTCCCCTATCTTCCACATGTTAAATATATATACAAGAGAATGTTATCTATTCCTTCCTAAACTGACTCCTACAAATTAGTCAAGTCAATAACAAGAATATCTCCAATATTTATCTACCTAAATTACAAAGATTACAAGGATATCTATCTACCTAAATTACAAATATCACAGATATCACAATCATGTAGAGCACAGGTGGACACACGGGTACAGGCACGGCCAGAGATACAGCCGTGTACTATCAGGATTTCTCACAGAGGCTGACACGGGTTCGGGCACGGCCAGAGACACGGCCGTGTATCTTCCTAAATTACACAAACATACACAATAATAACAAAACAAAAAAGTGTATAAAAGTGTAGGTGTTTCTACTACCAAAACGGAAAAAAAGAAAAAGAAAAAAAAAGAACTTTTAGACACTTCCGGTACTATTACCTCATTTTAATTGTAATTCAGCTTTCATAGCAATATGGCTCTAACTACCCCTCTTCCAATATAAAAGTAACACAACATGCAAGGAAATGAATGGATATCAGTTGTAGTTACATCATCGTAGATGGCTTTAACATTTATTATGTGATTCAAATTCAAAATTACTTAATAGAAATGCCGAAACAAACAATAAAATAAGTTTCTTATAGTTTGAGCAGTAGCAATCGTACTGATTATGTGGCTGACGAAACTTGTGATAACAAAGTTAATTAAGTCACAGTTGTTAATTAATCATTTTTATATGCTACTTAAGCTCAAAGAAAGAATGATTCGGATTGGATATCAAGTGGTGCTTGACAGTTTAAGGAGAAAAATCCGAAAATCATTACTCGAAATTTACGTGTTTATTCTAGCTTAGGTTTGAAGTTTAAAATTATTAAAAATCATACAAAATCAAAATTTTATTTATTATATTTTATATGTAAAGTTAGAAGTCAACTAAATATAATATTTCATTAATTACTTATCAAATTTATTATCTTTAATATTTGTAAAGAGATGATGTGGCAAACGATGACCGCACATGATCATTGATAAAAAATAAATAAATATACAATTATAAGTTGTATTTTTAAATACTAGGTAACTTGAAGAATAATATAGGAAGAATGATTGCATGATGGAAGTCCTTGTACAGATTAGTGCCTATTTCATGCGTCTCTGTCCTTGCCATCCTCGACAGGCTAGTGTGACTATTTTTATTTTAATAAATTGATATGATATGAGCTTGTCATTGATCTCTTCAAATGTGCTAGTGTTAGGTTAGCTATCTTATGTTAATGTATTTGCAAAGATTTTTAAAAATCTAATCTTTAATTAATGTAATTAATTTGCGTTTGCACATTACATTAGGGATTAGATTGATTCTGTGTGATTTACGTCACCTGGCGAGGACAATCGTGAAGTTTGGAGCAAGTCTCCATGATATTATAGTCAGCGAGGCCAGGTCAGGTTCCCATAGTTTTAAAGGAAGAAGACGGGGGTAAAAAGGTATCCTTTTTGCCTTGAAGAAAGAGCTTTATTCACATTTAAAAAACACCATACAACAAGTAACCAACAAGCAAATAAAGATATGCAGGTCCAAAAGACCCAATTTCATAACAGGCACATTTTTTTCACATCTTAGATTGAAACTTCTCTTTTACTAAGGAAATCATCCAAATGAGAATGAAAGCTAACCACTAACCGAAGAACATACTCTTGTAAGTGGTAAAAACTAAAATAAAAAATAAAAAAGCCTATCTTTACATTAAAGAGACAATGAAGATAGTGCAGGAAACAACAGTAAATGCAGTGAAGAACAAGATAATAGTGAGGTAAGCAATGGTGGTAAAGAAGAAGCTAGTGGTGAGAAGGTAGGTGACAACGACTTTAGTAGCGGTAGAAAGATGGGATGAAGAAAAAACACCAATGCCAAAATGTAACTACAACAATAAGAAGATGGGATGAAGAGACTCCAAATGTTATTAGGTCAGTAAGGGAAGAGATGAAAGAAAAAGGAAAAGATGGAAAGGAAGGAGCAGGTGGTAGTCGCTCTTAAGGTTTACAACTTAAGGTTTTTTAAGGTTAAATGTTACATTTGATACCTCAATTTTACTCATTTTTGTATTTAACTATCTAAAGTTTTAAAATGTTAATTTACTACATGAATTTTTCTTATTTCTACAATTGACAACTTAAATTTTGCTCTTTTATACAGTTAATTATCTAAACTTTAATCGTTTTTATAATTAACTACCTCATTTAAGTACTATAAATAATCTTAAAAAATTTGTAACTAGTAAATTAACATTTTTTAACTTTAGATAGTTAATTGCAAAAATAGACAAAATTCAAGTATCAAATGTGATATTAACCCATTTTCGAGAGAGGAGAGAGCATTAATCACTTCTATTCGTTAATAGGAGTTTATAGGAATTGATAGTAGGAAAGCATATTATAATCACTTTTACATCCTTAGTCCTTACCACATTTTTCATTAGAAAAAATTATATGAGTACACTCTAAAGAATATTAAATCACAACAATCCACTAAATCTAAAATCAGCATTTGCACTTTACCAACACAAGAATTCCTTTTTCGAGTTAGCCTTTGCGCATAATTTTGACTAAGGTTGTCTTTATGCCAATGCTGATGCCTTTTGGGTACATACTCTCAAAGGGATATATTTTCTTAACTCTAATTTCCTACAGGCTTCTAAAGGATCCTAGGACTTATGGGAATGGTCAAGTATCTTATATAGCAAAGAACAACTTTTGAAAGGAGCAATATGGCAAGTTGAAGATGGTACTACCATTAAAGCTAGTGTAGATCGGTGGATTCTTAGTTTGCCAAGTTACAAGCCAATTTTTAAACCACAGTGTTTCATTCCTAAGATAAAGGTGGTAGACTAGATTGACAGTAATATGAAAATATGAAATAGGCAATGACTTTAGTACTTCTCTGACCCACATATAACTTAAGTTTTTCAATCTTAACTTTCATAGAAAACTTAAGTATATCAAGCAAAATTAAGTTGTCGTATATTTTTAATAACATTTCATGGTGATAATTTGTATTTATTAGTGTCTAAATTTTATAAAAATATCACATTTGATATCTAAACTTTAAGCTATTTTTCAATTAAGCATTTTAACTTTTTAAGTGCAAATTTTTGTACTTAATCAAACTTTTCAATGTCGGCTCATTACCTCACTTAAATTTGTTAACATCTATTAGATGATGTGGCAATTTCAATGAATCACACCGTAACACATGTCCTTATAAATTAAGAAATCCTTATAGAGGTCACCTCATTTCCTTGTGTCTCTCTTTAGCACCACCCCTCCCCCTCGCCACCTTGTCTCTTTTTCTCCTCGCCTCCTCTTTGCCCCTAGTGCACATTGTCATTGCACCATTTTACTTTAATCTAACCCTAACCTCTAAAATTCTTGATTCTCACTTCATCTTTTATTATAGGCTACGATCTCCTTCACTCTAAGCTCCGTTTTCCTTGATAACAACATTGTGATGATGTAACGCACTAGAACCTGGAGCATCACAACCCGCTACGTCTCACTACTACCTAGTGACACGCTAAGGATCTAAAACTCCTTCATACTTCAAAACCTGGTCATTTACATTATCCACCATACTACTATAACTATAATCAAATGAACGATTCACAGATGAGTCATTCCAAATTTCAACATTTAACATCATCAAAATCTCAAACTACAATTTATCTCCATAATTTTACTTTAACGAATAAAACATTAATTATAAATATTCATAATTCTTATCATTCTTCCTCTATATAGTAATAGTGTTCTCTTCCCATCTTATCCATGTAATGTCCCACCAAGTTTCCATTATCATCATACTCTAGTTGTTCATTATTTTTGTCTACAACTAAAAAGAATATAGGGAGGAGGGGTAAGCCTAAGCTTAGTACATAAATACTACACCCATATGCACATGACATACCACATTAATATCACATGCATATATGCAACATTTATCCTCAACACATTCACAATTCAGTTCACATATCAACACCAACAATGAATTATAACATATAGGGGTACTCAAGACCCTAGTACACATAAGTTTTGTCCTAGTGGGACTATTTCTGCGAGCCCCGTCTAATCCTAATTTACCTTAGATCATTTTGATACGCAACTCTATTAGGGACAACTCAGCATACCGATCATCGAGGTGCCCCCTAGGGATCTACCACTACGGGCCCCTAAGCCGAGCCAAGCATAAGCAACATATCTCATTCTATTCACATAAAACTATATTACTTCATGATACCACATAATTCACATTACATCTTAGTATTTCATTATTCCACATACAACCCATTAGTTAGCTCCCTAACAATCACATACAACAAACAAAGTAAACACGTATTTGGAATCCTAGCCTTAAGTACTTCTTGTCCCAAACTTAAGCTAAGTCGGTATCTGTATCATCATCAACATATCACTCTTAATACTAATCCAAATATACTATATTTCTCCCAATTTCTCTTAATCTATTAGGTTATCTAAGGTTATACTAATTGCCTCGGTTGTGTGGAACTTGGTTAATTAAGAAGATAATTTGATATATATTGATAATATTCATCACTTAACACGGCCATGTTGGAGGCCGTGTTGCTCAACAAGGGTTAGTACACGACCATGTTAGGGGTCGTGTATCTCTCAGTGAGATTTGGCTTCAATACGGTTGGAACACAACTATGTTGGGAGGTCGTGTTTCTCTTAATTTAACACGGTCGAAACACGACCGTGTTGAGAGTGTATCTCTTGGCATGACTTTTAGGCTTAACACAGTCGAAACATGACTGTGTTGGGAGGTCGTGTTCTTCTCATTTTAACATGAGGGCAATATGATCGTGTTGGATGGTCGTATATCTCTCGATACATTTTGATAAATCAACACGAGAGCAACACAACCGTGTTGGATAGTCGTGTATCCCTTGGTATGTCATTTGAATCTTAATTTTTTTTCTACATTTATTCATCTAATCTTCTCATTTTTTAATCCTAAGCTTAAGTAAATCTAAAAATACGAATTATAATATCTTACTTGATCTGAATTTCGCTTGAAACTTTAATTTCAACCACTTCTGTGCTTGTTTAATTCACCCTTGAAACCACTCTTCAATTAAATCTCTATATACAAACAAAACCGTTTCTTGATTGGGTTATCGTTGTTAGAATAAGTCTTGTAATAACTCTAAATCATCATCTTCAGAAAGTTTGTAGAATTAAAATATAAAATTAAAACATAGAAATGTAAATTTTTATAATCTATATAAAATAACTTTTAAACAACTATAAATATATTTACTATAGTTATAAGAAAAATGAAATATAAGATATAAAAAAATTAATATAAATTCTAGTCATAATTCACAATAAAAGTTATATATTTATAATACAAATAAATTAATGTAAGTTATTAAACTAATATATAAAACTATAATATAAATAATGTCAATATGAAATATATTATAATATAAATTATAATAATAAAATGTATAGCTAAAAAAATAATTAACTCTTTTTTCATCATTAAAAGTCAAAAATACTGTTAACTCTTTTTTCATTGTCACAATCATCATCGTCATCTTCATCATCAATGCTAGGATCATTGTTGGTACCGCTAACAATAATATTCTTATATTCTAATTTCAATTTTTTCAAAAAATCAATAATGTCCATGTTTTGTAAAAGTCAAGTTATATTTCCTAGTTTTTAGTCCATTTGACTCAAATAGGTAGAATCAATAAATTTGGTTTTAAAAGTAAGATTTTACCGATTTTACGTGTAGACTGGTAATTCTATCATAGATTTATATGAAAACTATTTTCTATTCAAATCAACTTAGAAAGGGCTACTAAATTTGTAAATACATAAAATTGGAAGGGTAACCGTGTTTGACATGAACTTAGTAATTTTACTTAGATGAGCTATGAAGAAAAAGAATGGGTTTTTGATTACGGTTTTATTGGATAAAAAAGTGGCAATGATGAACGGGAAATCAAAGAGGAAAAAGGTAGAGTTAGGATATCACGTGAGGGCATAAAGGGAATTTCATCTTCGCATAAGGGTGGGACCTTAGTGAATGTTGATGATTTCAAATGTAAAGTCGAGCTAAGCGGTTGAGGGAGGATTTAGTGTACAAGATTTGGTGACTCCAGCTGCAAGGTCGAGGCAACTAGAAGTGATTTAGTGCATAAGCATAAAGCAAATTTATATGTAGATTTTCTTCAACTCCATAAGTTAACTCGTCAAAAATTTTCCGATAAATATAGTAGTCTTTGTTTTCTAATTCTAGTGGTAGTGTTACCTACTATTACGTGTATTGGATTCGAGTTTTACTTAAGAAATTGAGATTTTTGTGGGTGGTGCTAGAATCTAAAGAAGTTGGAAGTGCTCGTATAGAAAAAAATGAGGTTAAAGTTTCAATATGGGAAACAAGGTTTTGTGTTTGTAGTGTTGATTTAGATTCCTCCAATGATATTTAGACTTTGAGGACACTAATTAAATTATATAACAAGTATGTAAACAATAATTGCATTTTTTGTTTTTTGTTTTTAATGTATTGCTAGTTTAATTAGTAATGTAATATAATTTCAATTAGTTTATCAGCACATGGCATATTTTGATCGGTTAAAATGGCTTATAGGATGATGTGCATCAGGTATATAGGCATACTGTTTTAGAGTTTTTATTTGGTTCTTACTAACAGGCCACATATTTAGTGGTTCAAAAATACATTACAATAATGACAGCTAACATGTTAGCTAGGATAGTGAAACTGACATTGAAAATTTCAATTAAATATTGAAAATAACATTCGAAGGATTAGATACTTAATTAAAAAAATTATCTAAAATTTAGATATTAAATGTGATATTATTATCTAAATTTTAGTTCCTTTCATTTTGGTATCTTAACATTTCAAACTAAGACAAATAAAGATCTTTGTTATAACAATTGATATCTATAAAATGGGATAATGAACTTTTACTTATTTTTAATTTTCGTGCCCAAACTTTAAAGCCTTTAATTTTTTTATGCTTTCAATTTTTGAAGTGAGACAAATGAGCCGCTGATTTACAGCTGCCACTGTAAAATATTGAAAAATTGATAAAATAGTGATACTAATTATAATTTACAAAAATTAAAAAAAAAACCCTAAAATAGATAGGTGGCTCAAAAGTTTACCCATGCATGAGATTTGCGGTTGTTATCCTAGGTTTGAAGCTTTCTATTTTTGCAATATTCATAATTTTTAGTACAACTTGCAAATAACATCAGGTAAAATCTCCAAATAGACACTTGTAGATAAAATTTTAAATTGAAATGGCTCTCATTTAATGGTTATTTTTTAGTTAGAAATTTTACTGGATAGATTGATTTCAAGATACTTTCATAGCAATATAACTGTAACTACCACTCTTCCAATATAAAATTAACACGACGTGCAAGGAAATGAATGGATATCAGTTGTAGTTACATCATCATAGATGGCTTTAATTTTATTCCAAACATTTAGTATGTGATTCAAATTCAAATTACTTAATAAAATTGCCAAAACAACCAATAGAATAAGTTTCTTATATTCTGAGCGGTAGGAAAATCGTACCGACTATGTGATCGATGAAACTTATGATAACAAGTTAATTAATCATTTTTATATGCTACTTAAGCTCAAAGAAAGAATAATTTGGATTGGATATCAAGTGGTGTTCGATAATTTAAGGAGATAATCCTAATCCAAAATTTACGTATTTATTTTAGTCTAGGTTTGAAGTTTGAAACCTTACACAATCAAAATTTTATTTATTATATTTTACATGTAAAGTCAGAAGTTAATTAAATGTAATATTTTATTAAGTACTTACAAAATTTACTATCTTTAATATTTGTAAAGAGATGATGTGGCAAACAATGACTGCACATGAAAATTGATAAAAAAAAATAAAATAAATATACAAGTATAAGTTGTATTTTTAAATACTAGGTAACTTGAAGAATAATACAGGAAGAATGATTGCACGATGGAAGTCCTTGTACAGATGAGTGCCTATTCCATGCGTCTCTGTCCTTGCCATCCTCGACAGGCTAGTGTGAATATTTTTATTTTAATAAATTGATATGATATGAGCTTGTCATTGATCTCTTCAAATGTGCTAGTGTTAGGTTAGCTATCGTATGTTAATGTATTTGCACAGAGTTTGAAAAATCTAATCTTTAATTAATTTGCGTTTGCACATTTCATTAGGGATTAGATTGATTTTGTGTGATTTACGTGACCTGGTGAGTACAATCATGAAGTTTGGAGCAAGTCTCCATTATATTATAGTCAGCGAGGCCAGGTCAGGTTCCCGTAGTTTATGGTATGGCTTGGCCTGGATTGAACCGAGTGCAGTTAAACTTTTGGAAATTTTTTATATCAATAAAAACTCCTTTCATGTTCTCAATTGTAATTTATTATTCAAGGTTAATAGTAAAAAGCATGAATGCATCTATATTAGGTTGATAATATATTCCCGTTGAGTGCAAACATGTACAAGATAATGGATAACAATACTTAAGCATCGATGACACTTGACTTTAATTTAACAATAATATTTCAGACCAAGAACTAAGTGACATCATTGTATCGACAGGTATTGATATTATTAGCCCAAGCAACGAACTATATATATAACTGAATCTGCTTGCCAATAACATAAAAAAGGAAAATGCAAATGAATTATAAATGTCCCTGTTAAACTTGGTCAAGCTTGGAGAGGTCCCAGCTCATCAAAATTAATGAACATTGCATGTTGTCATCATTTTTGCTCCCGCATATTATTCAATCAATCAACCAACGATATGCCCACACAAGCTCAAGTTCTGGTCATGAACAACAAAATGCAAATGGATGATCTCGTTTAATTTTCTCGATTTTTACTAATTTATTCTTTTAAAATAATTATTATATGTAATCAACAATCGAAATTATAAACAATGAAACCATATAAACCGTAAATTAATGGCGTTTTATAATTAGTTACCGCACATATCAATTTATAGAGAAAACTCTATCTTTTATTAAGTATCTATTGCAATAATATCTTCTTCTTCTTCTTTTTGTTATAGATAACTTATACATTAGGAATACTTTATAAATTATATAAAATAAAAATCACCGTAAAATGTATTCTGTTTATTACTCAATGCTTTTGAATCACTATTACTTGCCGACTGTTTAAATGTGCTAGATATATATATTATAAACTTTGAAACAATGTTAGATAATTACTATAGGATTGCTACTATAAATTTTAACAATAATAAATATTCATAAAATGCCACAAATTTATAATCTCTGTTACTTCATTTCTTTTTTCCCTTTTCTTTAAATATCAACAGTGCATCTATGTCACTTGTAGATACAGCTATTATTTGAAATAGCCGTGGAAGGTATAATGTATCATTGCTGCTGGATTGTCTTGAGCATATCAAAGTTTTCCATCATGTCTCCTTGGTTGAGCTAACGAACAGATCACCTGTAGTGCTCACCTTCTATTGTGATACAGCCTAATACATCATTCTTCATCAGTTCTAAAATGCAATCGGGGGTGTTGGACAAGAACCAGAATGCATCCTCCTTGTCTAGACTTTTTTTAGTCAAAATGTTTGCAACCGTATTCACGTCATAGGATGATACCCTACAAAAAGATAACTCAGCAAAGTTTCCAGCAAGTTCTTTACATATTTGCATAACAGGAGCATATAAATTTGTATTAACATTCTGTTATTGATCCATTCAATAGCTAGCAATGAATCTGATTCTACTATAAGATATTCTAGTCCTATTCTTTTTGCATAAGAAAGGCCTTTCGCAATTGCCCATAATTTCACCTATAAGATTGACGAAGGTGCGATTCTCTTAACGAAACCCGCTATTACTTCACTATTGGATTTTCAAAATACTCCGCCCATGCCCGTTTTCCTCCTATCCTCTAATACAGCACCATCAATATTCAATTTCACCATTCCTTCTGTTGGTATTCTCCACATTTCCTTCCAATTGCTCATTGCCTTTTTTAGTTTGTCTTTTCTCTGTGTTGCCTACCATTCTTTTGCTTCTGCTCTCAGTTTCAGTTTCCAATCTTTCTTCCCTATTGTGTATGATTGTGATATCTGTGATTTTTGTAATTTAGGTAGATAGATATCCTTGTGATCTTTGTAATTTAGGTAGATAAATATTGGAGATATTCTTGTTATTGGATTAGCTAATTTGTAGGAGTCAATTTAGGAAGGATTATATAACATTCTCTTGTATATATTCAGCATGTGGAAGAAATAAAGTAGAGCAAGAAAAACAAAGAAATTAGTTTTCCAAATCTTGTCATGGTATCAGAGCAGCAAATCGCATCTTGATTTGTTTGGAACATAACTGGAAAAATCAGACACGGTAAAGATGAACTCTGGCGATGATGGAAACTTTAAACAAAAAACCATATCGCCATATGACATCACGTCACTTGACAATCCTGGACTTTTAATTACTCAGGTCCAGTTGAAGGGAGAGAATTATGACGAGTGGTCTCGCTCATTGAGAACGGCCTTGAGAGCAAGGAAGAAATTCGGATTTGTTGATGGAACAATCACGAGACCTAATGAAAATTCTGCAGACCTTGAAGATTGGTGGACAATCAACTCGTTGTTGGTGTCTTGGATCCAAAATACCATCGAGCCTAACCTTAGATCAACAATCTCACATGTAAAGATTGCGCAAGACCTCTAGAATGATATACGAGAGCGTTTCTCGTTGGTGAATGGACCTAGAATACGGCAGCTGAAATTAGACCTTGTCGAGTGCAAGTAGAAAGGAATGAGTATTGTCAATTACTATGGCAAACTCAAACAACTGTGGGATGAATTAGCCAACTACGAACAGCTGCCGACGTGCAAGTGTGGAGGATGCACATATGATCTCAGGACTGTGTTGGAAAAAAAATCGAGAAGAGGAAAGGGTGCATATTTTTCTCATGGGATTAGAAGAAACAATGTATGAGACTGTTCATTCTAACATTTTGGCTCAAGATCCGCTGCCTAACCTAAATAAAGTGTACTCAATGCTTATCCAAGAAGAACGAGTGAAAGCTATTTCTCGTGGAAAGGATGAACGTGGGGAAGTGATGGCTTTTGCAGTTCGCACTCGAGGAGATGGGAAGGATAAGAACATGGTGTGTTCACATTGCAAACGTAAAGGCCATGAGGCTGACAACTGCTTTGCTCTGATCGGATATCCGGAATGGTGGGGCGACAAATTCCGTAACGAAGGGAAAAGCGGAGGACGTGGCAAAGGACAACAATTGCCTCAACAAAGAACAGGATAAGGAGCTGGACGGGGGTCTGGTTTGGTGCTTGCCAACGCTGCTCAGACCACAGGAGGAAGTTCTTCGTCAACGAACAACGCCGAAGGTGATAGACCTGGATTGCTTGGTCTGAGCAACGAGCAATGGGAGGCACTTGTAAAGCTGGTAAATAACAAAACATTTGGAGGTGAAAAAATGACTGGTAAGCACATGTCTTGGATAATTGACACAGGAGCAACGAACCATATGACGGGAAATTTAAGTTGCTTGTATAACTTGCAGACAATTCTGCAGTGTTCCGTGGGGTTGCCAAATGGGAGCAGTGCTCTTGCCACCAAAGAAGGGACAATTTATCTTGATGAAAACTTTGTTCTTGAAAATGTTTTATATGTGCCTGGATTAACCTGCAATCTGATTTCTGTGTCGCAACTCATAGATCAATCCCATTGTATAATTAAAATCATTGACAATATTTGTGTGATATAGGACCGATCCTCGAGGATGCTGATTGGTGCGGGTGAACGTCGGGATGGACTCTATTACTTCAAGGGGACACCGAGAATTAAAGCAATGAAAGCAGATAAGATAGGATCACTAGATTTTTGGCATCAACGTCTGAGCCATCCATCTATGAAGGTTACCAAGTTAATTCCAATTGTGGATCCTAATAAGAATAATAGTTTGAATAAATGCTGTGAGGTTTGTCAAAGAGCAAAACAGACTAGAGCAAAATTTCCTCTTAGTGATTTTAGACCGTCTGATATGTTTGAATTGATACATTGTGATTTGTGGGGTCCCTATAGAACAATCTCTTCTTGTGGAGCATCATATTTTTTAACTATTGTTGATGACTACTCTAGAGCTGTGTGGATATATCTGCTTGTTGATAAGAAGGAGGTATCTAAAGCCATGGAAAGGTTCTTTTCCATTATTGAACGACAGTTTAATAAACAAGTAAAAATTGTGAGAAGCGATAATGGAACGGAATTTACTTACATGAAAAATTATTTTCTTGAAAATGGAATTATTTGTCAAATGTCTTGTGTTGGGACACCACAACAAAACGGTCGGGTAGAAAGAAAACATCAACACATATTAAACGTGGCTCGAGCTCTACGCTTTCAAGGCTGTCTCCCTATTTCTTTTTGGGGTGAATGTGTTTTAACTGCTGGTTACTTAATAAATCGCACACCTTCATCAATTCTGAATGGAAAAACTCCTTATAGTATCCTTTATGGACGGGAACTTGCGTATGATCATCTGAGAATTTTTGGGTCATTATGCTACGCTCATAAACAAGGGAGATCGGGAGACAAATTTGAGAGTCGAAGTAGACGGTGTATTTTCGTTGGATATCCTTTTGGGAAAAAGGGATGGCGGCTATATGATTTAGAAACAAGTGAATCTTTATTTCACGCGTTGTGAAATTTTTCGAGACAGAATTTCCATTTGCTTCATCCTCTAGGTGTAAGATTGCTGATATTGACTCACCAGATGAGGCTAGCTTGGTAGCAAGGGAGAGACACATTGATAACGTATTCCAACCGGAAACAGAACACGAAAGGGAATTCGAACAGGAAGAGGAGCAGGGTAGTCAGGCTGGTACACTGGAGTAGGATGCGGAACAGGGTGCTGAGGTTGTCGAAGGAGAACTGTTGGGTCGTAGACATAGGCAAAAACAAACTTCAGTGATGTTGCACGATTATGTTACTCATACAATCCAGAATTTGAGTCCATCCTCACTGCCATCCATACCACAACATCTCTCAGGTACGGCTTATCCTATTGCACATTATGTGAATTGTGATCAATTTTCTTTACGACATCGTACTTTTCTTGCAGCAATAAGTGCCGAACGTACTTTCTCTGAAGCTGTGAAAGATAAACGGTGGCGCGAGGCAATGCAACAAGAAATACAAGCATTGGAAAATAATGAAACTTAGGATATAGCTGTTTTGCCTCCCAATAAGAAAGCTCTAGGCTGTAAGTGGGTATACAAGATCAAATATCATTTAGATGGCACTGTGGAACGTTATAAGGCTCGACTCATGGTGTTAGGCAATCGTTAAGTGGAGGGGATCGATTATACTGAGACTTTTGCTCCCGTTGCCAAGATGACTACTGTTCGAATGTTTTTAGCAGTAGCAGCGGCAAAAACTTAGGAAGTGCATCAGATGGATGTCCATAATGCATTTCTTCATGGAGATCTTCAAGAGGAAGTCTACATGAAGTTGCCTCCTGGTTTTCGCGTTTCAAATTCTGGCAAGGTCTGCAAATTGCGTAAGTCACTCTATGGTCTAAAACAAGCTCCGAGATGTTGGTTTGCCAAGCTATCTACTGCTTTGAAAGCGTACGGGTTTAAACAGTCTCTTTCTGACTATTCCTTGTTCACTATGCAAAGTGATACTATACAGCTCAATGTTCTTGTATATGTGGATGATCTTATTGTGTCTAGAAACAATAGTACTGTCATACAACAGTTTAAAACATATCTCCGTGCTTGTTTTCATATGAAAGACCTGGTAGTTTTGAAGTATTTTCTTGGCATTGAAGTTGTGCGGGGACCTGCCGGATTTTTTCTATGTCAAAGGAAATATGTGTTGGATATTATTTCTGAAGTTGGATTGTTAGGAGCTCGACCTGCACAGGTCCCTTTAGAACAAAATCATCATTTGGCACTTTTGACTAGCCCCTTGCTAAATGATCCGGAATCATATCGTCGTCTGGTTGGAAGATTGATTTACTTGTGTTTCACAAGACCTGAACTTTCTTATAGTGTTCACATCTTATCTCAATTTATGCAACAACCACGTGAAGATCATTGGCAAGCTACGTTGCGAGTGGTTCGTTTCCTAAAGCGTAGTCCGGGCCAAGGTATACTATTGAGTAGTAAATTTGAGCTCCGCTTGCATGGATGGTGTGATGCCGACTGGGCCGGTTGTCCATTGACAAGGAGATCGCTTACAAGATGGTTGGTATTTCTTAGTGAATCTCCTGTTTCTTAGAAAATGAAAAAGCAACAAACGGTGTCTCGTTCGTCTGCTGAAGCGGAATATCGCTCTATGGCTGCCACTACTTGTGAGTTAAAATGGTTGAAAGGAATCTTGTGTAGTCTCGGTGTACTTCATCCCTTACCCATGACATTGCATTGTGACAGCCAAGCCGCTCTTCACATCTCTCACAATCTAGTGTTTCATGAACGAACGAAACACATTGACGTTGATTATCACTTTGTGCGTGATTCACTATTCCATGGTGATATCCAAACGAAGTTTGTGCCGTCTCGTGAGCAACTTGCTGATATTTTTACCAAGGCATTGGGTACAAAGCAATATGAATATGTTCTTCGCAAGTCGGGCATTCGTGATCTTCATGCTCCAACTTGAGGGGGAGTATTGTGTATGATTGTGATATATGTGATCTTTGTAATTTAGGTAGATAGATATTGGAGATATTCTTGTTATTGGATTAGCTAATTTGTAGGAATCAGTTTAGGAAGGATTAGATAACATTCTCTTGTATATATTCAGCATGTGGAAGAAATAAAGTAGAGCAGGAAAAACAAAGAAATTAGTTTTCCAAATCTTGTCAATCCCATCATCCTTTTTGAATAGTCTATTGTTTCTTTCTACCCATATTCCCCTCAACACGAACATAAATTGGATTGCTCATGGTTTACTCTTTCTCTAGTTAGCCTTCTTTCTTTGTGCATTCCTCTGTCTCTTCTTCTTGAAGTCTTCCATATTATTCACCCTCTCTTGATCTATCTGCCCAAAATTCCTCCATAGTTCTCTATCCTTGCTAAATTTATAAAACATATGGATTATATCTTCCTCCTCCCTTCCACACAGTGGGCATTCTTATTCTATACCAATCCCCCTTTTCCACAAATTGCCTTTAGTAGGAAGTCCATTGTGAAGCATTCTCCATATCAGTAAGTGGATTCTTAGTGTTGTAAGCAGTTTCCACACTCAGCTCCATTCATGCTTTTCGTCTGATTCATTATCTTCTTTGCACATCAAGTTATAAATAGTTTTTAAAGATATTTAACTGTTTAGTTCATGGCTTCATATCTTCCTATCCTCATTTAGTTCACTCGCACCTATTAGGATATTCCTTAGATACTAAAAAATCTTCTCATTAATAGAATACCCTAGTACATCTTCCTTTCATTTCCCAACATTCTCCCATGTTTGCACTAGCGTTACCTCCTTTCCTCCACTCCCTTCCCCCCACTATTTAGAGGCTTCTCTATCTAGTCTCGAATAGGGTTGGTAATTGTTGACACAATACAATAGCACGACACAACATGGCATAATTAAAAATATAATTATAAAGAGAAAACATGAGACACGACACAATATATGATATGAAGACATGATTATGATATGAGTAAATACGATTATATTATAACTTGATTATTTATCATTTTTATTCAATTTTATACATTTTTACCACTAACATGCATCAAACACGATTTAAAGATACACATACGACCTGTTAACACAAATTGCTAGCCCTAATATTTGACTCTTCCTTTACTCATCCACTTATCAATCCAGAATTTAGTATTCCTCCCACTTTTTGTCTTCTATCCATTCATTTGACCTTTTTAGATTTCTGAATAAATGAGAACCTACATTTTGGGAGAACATCTCATTTTCCATTATGTACTTTTGTCTTGTCAACAGTGTTTAGAGGAGATTTTTTTTCCTTACTGCCCAAGCAAGCTTTGTCAAGTTTGCTTGATTTCCTTTTCTTAGGTCTAACATACTAAGTCCTCCTTTTTCTTTTGACTTCTTCACCTTGCTCCATGCAATCCAATGTATTTTCTTTTTTTTTTTTTTTCTTCCGTTGAACCCCACAAGAAATTTCTATTAAGCTTCTCTAAACGTTTTATGATATATTATGGTAAAGGAATGACATGTGAATAGTAATTTCTAATCCTTTCCATCACTGATGTGGCTAGTAATTTCCTTTTAGACGTAATCAGCAAATTTGCTTTCCATCCAACTAATTTCCGTCTTACCTTGTTCAAAATAAATGTCAGATCCCTACTCTTTAGTTTTCCCAATTCTTTAATTGGTATCCCTTCATATTTTTGCAACTCCTTATTTTGGTTTATGTTGAACATGTCACACACTTCCTTTCTTGTCTAAATATCTACGTTTTTTGAGAAGATTATACTTGACTTCTCATAATTCACCTTTTTGGCCAAAGAGCTTCCCAAAGGCTTCTATGATCTACTTCAATACCATTGCATTCTCTTCAGTTGCTTCTCCCATCAATAGGATGTCATTTATAAAGAATAGAGGTGAGAACTGGATCGTTGTTCTATTTACCTTAAAGGCTTCCATATTCCCTCATCCACAAAAGCATGTATTGCTCTACTAAGGACCTCCATCACAACGATGAATATATAGGAGGACATGGAATTACCCTATCTCAAACCTTTGCTAGATTGGAATTCTTCTAAAGTGGATCCATTCATGATTACTTGACATCTCACTAATGTTAATCAATCCAATTAACTCTACCTATCAATGTGTAAAATTCAATCTTCTCAATGTATCCCTCATGAAATCCCACTCAATCCTATCATATGCTTTTTTCCAAATTAGTTTAATTATTGTTCCTTTCTTTCTTGCCTTCTTCTTAGCTAGAGTGTAAAAACCTACAAATACTATACATGATATCGTAGCTTTAAGTCATGATTTTACACATAAGAACAATGTTCAATGTGTTATAAATAATTACAAATATATAATATTTCTATGTAAAGTAATAGTAATTAATTTTGAAAAAGCTAATGCTAGCTTGTCATATAACTAAGGTTTGTTTGACCCCATAATATTAGAATGGCTATAGTCTACTATGTTAATATAAGAGAAGTAAAACATAAATTAATATCTATAACGTAAGATTTGAAAGCAACCTCAATTATCATATTTGTATTGTAAGGCAGGTAGAGAGATTACTGAAATGCAAAGGATGAAAATAATATTTCAACATCACAATAATAGCAATACCCTAGTTTTTTCTTTTTCTTTTTTTCTTTTTTTTGCCATGTGGTAACAAGGTCTAATTATATACACGAATAAATTTTCTAAATGCATTTCCGAAGAAGATTTATAATGATAATAGCTTGTAAAGACACCTATTAAGAAGGGGGAAATATAATACTCCTATCATCAACTATTTGCCTTTCCTTAAAATGTATACATAGAAAGGTATCTTCCCAAAAAAAATGGAGATATAATAATATTCTTATTTTAACTCCTATCTTATATTGCATTTAGTGTTAAGTTTATTTCATAAATAAACTGTATGGACTTATATGTGTTAATAATAATAATAATTGGGTAATAAGATCATCATATTATATTAACTCTAAATAAAATGATCTAATAAGGTTATAGACTTTAATACATTAAATTAAGTATGGGATAATATGTGTTGAGACCAAAAATATTATTTCTAGTGTTATGATGGGCAAAATTGAAATAATAAAAGGTTAATAGGCAGTTAACCTATGGATATTTTTATGGTGTCATAGCCCCAAGTCACATATGTTGTTCTGTTTTCTCTACCATCCCATCATTTGAAAGGACAAGAGAAAAGAAATCTTTAAGAACTCATGCATTGAATTAGAAGACTAACCCATCTACTTCAATTATGAGTGTCTTCCGTCATGAATTTATGTATGCTTCCATCTACTTTGAATTCCTATTTTGTGCACCAACATTGCACATGCAATGTTCTTGGTGTGTTTAATTTATGGGAATAATGACAAATTAATCCTAACAAATGGTATCAAAGCATTGATGTGCAAGATTAGTGCCTACATTAATAAGGAATAAACAATCTCTTATAAATTACTTGAGGCTAACATTCTAGGTTACAATTTCAATGAAATTGCATGTTCAATTCATTAATAATCTAGTCTTGTTCAATTATATTATTATATGTAAAGAATTGTTGTTGGTTGATTTAGTCTTGAATAGTGACTAGATTAGATATGAATTGAAAATTAGGGTTTTTGATACTCGAAATTGAGAAAAGGAATTCGTCTATCGAGCACACCCAAAGTACATGGTTATGTTTTAGGCTGTGTAACTCTAGTTTGAGAGTATGCTTCCATGACTTGAAACATGACCATGTATATTAGGAATATGAGCATGTTTGATAACATGGGGAAAGTACATGGGCATATTGTTGTTTGGTTTAAGATGAGAGGTACATGACCAAGAACATAGTTATATTTAAGGTCGTGTATCTCTTTGATAAAGAACATGCCAAGTACATGGGTAAGAACATGACCATGTTCATGCTCATGTACCTCTCTAGTTATAAGGAATGAAGAACATGAGTAAGAAATTGGTTGTGTTCAACTTGTGTAATCCTACAATTCTATAAAAAAAAGGGGGGAGAGGGTGTTAATGCATTAGATTAAGTATAAGGAAATATGTGTAGACACAGAAAATATTATTTCCATTTTATGATGGGTTAAATTGAAAATAATAAAAGGTTAACAAGTAATTTTGTGTGTTGACTTGAAAGACCAACCCATCTACTTTAGTTACAAGTGTGTTCCATTATGAATTTAGTTATACTTTCATTTACTTTAGATTCTTATTTTGTGCACTAACATTGCATAAGCAAAAGAGATTATGTCATATCTCCAAAAGGAGAATGGAAAGACTTGTGCCTAATAGTACTCCCAACCCCCTTGATTTTACAAATTTTGATACATGTATTAACTATATAAAGGAAGCAAACAAATATAAGGATATTAGGTGCCAATGACGCTTCAAAAGTTTTAGAACTAATTCATACAGATATCTATGAACCATTCTGTATGGCTTCTTGGAATGGACAATAGTATTTCATAATGTTCATAAATGACTTCTTAAGACATGGCTACCTATATCTCATTTATGAGAAATTTTAGTCATTAGATGTGTTCGAAATCTATAAAACTGACGTAGAAAATCAACTTGGCAAAAGTACTTAAGTTGTTAAATTAGACTATGGTGGTGAATACTACAACATATACGATGGATCAGGTGAACAATGTCCAAAAATGTTTGTTAAATTCATAAAGGAATGTGATATCATTCCACAATACACCATGCCAAGTTCACCTACAATGAATGACATTGTTGAAAGATGAAACGGAATGCTTAAAGACATGGTAAGGAGTGTGATTAGTCATTCCACCTTACTAGAATCATTTTAGGGAGAAGTTTTGAAAATCATAGCATACTTGCTTAATAGAGTACCAATTAAGGCAACTAACAAAGCCCCTTATAAGCTTTGGATAGGTAAAATACCTTCTTCAAATCATTTGCATATTTGGGGATGTCTAGTTAAGGTTAGGCATTATAGACCAAATGAAAGGAAACCGGATTCCAAGACTATTAGTTGCTACTTTATTGAGCAATTTAAATGGTGAAGGGGTTACAACTTTTATAATCCCACAACTAAGGGAATTATCAAGATGATAAATGCTTGATTCTTTGAGAATGATGACTTTATAAGCGGAGATAGAGTTAAGGACTTTGTCTTTGAAGATGAATAAGTTAATATTCCTCTATTTGCTATTGATAGTGCTCAATATCATATTATAATACCCTAAACTACTCAAGAAGCAAATCTAAAACAAGACAATATAATTGAATCTTCCATTTCGAAGTAACAAACTCAACAACCTCAAGAATCAGTGCCATTAGGAAGATCCATTAGAGCAAGAAAGAATGCAATTCCGAATAATTATATTGTGTTTCTTCAAGAACATGAGGATAACATTAGAATGATGGAAGATGATCTAATCAACTTCCATCAAGTCATGGAAAGTTCTAATTCTCATAAGTAAATAGATTCCATGAATGAGGAGATGAAGTCCAAGAAGGACAATGACGTATGTGACCTTCTTCCGTTACCTATAAATACGAAACCCATTGGTTACATCGATATTTAAAATCAAGAGGGATTTGAAAGGTAATATAAAATGGTATAAGGCACATCTTGTCTCTATAGGCTTCACATAGAAAGAAGGTATTGATTATAAAGAGACCTTCTCTCTAGTTTCATCAAAAGATTCTTTAAAGATAATAATGGCACTAGTAGTTTAATTTGACCTTGAGTGACATTAGATGGATGTAAAGACAACATTCAATGGTGACACTAATGAGACAATCTATATAGTGCAACAAAAAAACTTTGTATTAGGATATTCAAAGCAAATGGTGTATAGATTAAAGAAATCTATCTATGGACTTTAGTAGGTGTTTCAACAATGGTATCACAAATTTCATCAAATCATTATTTCGTTTAGTTTTAAGATGAATGTTGTTGATGATTGTGTATACCATAAGTTCAATGGGAGTAAGTTTGTTTTCCTGATTTTATATGTAGATGACATACCACTTGCCACAAATGATATGGACTTATTATACGATACCAAGAAGTTTCTATTACAAAAATTTAAAACGAAAGATCTTGGAAAAGCCTCTTTTGTATTAGAAATCTAGATACACTAGAATTTTCCTTGAGGTATTATTGGATTATCTCAAAAGGGCTACATTGAGAAAGTGCTTAAAAGGTTTGGTATGTAGAACTATAAACTAGGTGATACCCCTTTTTTTCTAAAAGAGACAAATTTAGTTTGGATCAACGCCCTAAGAACGACCTTAAAGGGAAAGAGATTGAAAAGCTCCCTTATGCTTCAATCATAGAAAGCTTTATGTATGCTTAGGTCTGTATGCATCCGAAAACATTGTTAAGATACTAGGGAGATATTTGAGCAATCCAAGAGTGGATCATTAGAAAGCAACTAAACGAGTCATGTGATATTTACAAAGAACAAAGGACTACATGCTCACATATAGAAAATCAAATCAATTGGAGATCATTAGTTACTTTGATTTTGATTTTATTGGATGCCAAGACAGTCAAAGATCCACATCAAGTTACATTTATCTACTTGCCGGAGGAGTTGTTTCATGGAACAACACTAAGCAGACACTTATAGCTTCCTCTATTATGGCAATAGAGTTCATTACATGTTATGAGGCATCGAATCATGAAATATGACTACGAAACTTTGTCATTGGGCTATATTTTGTGAATAATATGGAAAGACCATTAAAGATATATTGTGACAATAAGTTAATAGTGCTTTATTTCAACAACAATAGGAGCTCGATGAAGTTAAAACACATAGACATCAAGTTCCTTATTGTGAAACAAAATTTTCAAAATGGATAGGTGTTTTTAGAGTACATCGGAACAAGCTCCATGGTTGTGGATCTGTTTACTAAGGATCACCACTCAAGATCTTTCATGAGCATGTTACTCATATGAGTGTTATGTATTTTTAGAATATATAGTTTTAGTGGAAGTTCGTATTTTTTTAGTGCTTGTTTAATTAGTCACATTAGTCGTTATTTTGGATATAGATTGTGGTACAATTATAGTTAAAGTTAATTTCAGTATTAAGGTTGTTATCAATTATCAGGCATTTAGGTCAAATTTATTTCTAAACTTGTATAAAATTGATCTCATTGAGTTATATTTTGGATTAGTTGGAAAAAAGGCATGTTAAATTGTATTACAATATTTTCCATGCTACACATTCATGCTCGATCCATATCATTTGATCATGTTAATGTATGTAATAATTACTAAGGTCAATTACGGCATATGTAGCAAAACTCATTTTGGTCCTACGTTGATATAATCGATGAACTAGATTATTTGAAAATTTATTTATTAATGATAGCAGATTTATTGAATAATCGTAAGGATTACATACAATTATAAAGTTCACATGTATAATCCAAGTGAGAGATTGTTAAGTTCATTTTATAAGTAAACTATATGGGTTTGTATGTGTCACTAATAATAGTAATAATTATATAATAAGACTATCATATTATGTAAAGTCTAAATAAAGTAATCTAATAAGGTTGTGAACTTTAATGCATTAAATTAAGTATTGGATAATATGTGTAGAGACTGAAACTATTATTTTCAATTTTATTATGGGCTAAATTGGAAATAATTAAAGGATAATGGGAAATATATATATATATATATATATATGGTTTCCGACTCATATGATGCTGTTTTGTTCTCTCTAATACCTCTTTATCAAAAAGGACATGAGATAAGAAATCTCTAAAGACTTGCATGTTGACTTGGAAGACCAACTATCCACTTCAGTTATTGGAACAACAATTCTTTTATTTAGTATGCAAAAGGTTATATCATAAGAAATGCTTATTCTATATAATGTGGAATAGATAATGAATTATTCCTTCCTTTTTATCAATTTATCAAAGGAATTACTATTACTCACATAAAATTAATTTTTATTCTAAAAATGCCCGTATCATAAAATAAAATAACATAAAAATTTGATATTCCATTATAACTTTATTACATTCAAGTAAACCAATCATAAACTTAGGAAAAATTAGACCAGTCATATTTGTATTTGGAACTTTATGTTGACAGCCCGATTTTAAATGCAGTAGATGGGGTACGTCAACAAAGTGAATTAAGCCGGATCAAATTTTCCATTTGACCTAGACAGGGAAAAAAATAATCATGGCAGTCTAGTGGAATTCACTAAGACCAAACATATCCTTAATAATTTAATATGAGACTTGATAGTTTACAATATATCAAGCAACGTTAATCTTCATAGCAATTTTACTGGAATGCTAATCTAAACCAACATTTTAGAGCAGCATCAATCGGCATAGAGCAATTTTATACAATTCTTGATGATATGTTGTTTAAACTTTAGTAATAACCGTAAAGGTAAATAATTTTATGTAATCTTCTTATTCAAAGTAATTATATATATAATATTTTTATATAATAATGTTGATGAGCAATAGAAGGCATATTGATAAGGCTTGTGATATTTACCTATAGGAATAAAAGTTGATAATTTTTATCATAGATATTTGAAGATTTTATTTAGAAGGTTTATTAGAATGTGGTTTCCCCAGTCGGTTGGTTTGTTAGGAATTATTGGTGTTTCACTTGTTCATGCCAACAAACTCTCCTAAAAAGAGTGGCTGATTTGCTTGCATCATTATTGTTGATAGGGTCTAATCTTCACTTGGCATTGTCATCGCTTAAGATGATTCTTCACGATAAACACGATCTTCTACTGTGGCTTCTCGCTTGAAATTAATGGACAAATTAAGAACATTAAAAAGCAATTTAAGTTTAGCATAAAATTCGCTAATATTGTCGAAGAAACTAGCCTTGAGTTCATATCAACCCCCCCAAAGCACCAACTTTAGAATGTGGTTTCCCTAGTCAGTTGGCTTCTCAGGATTTTTTATATACATTTGTATTATTTAGCCAATGATTGCCTGCTATATTATTATTACACTTATCCTACCCAATTCTCCATAAATTTTATGTGATTTGTGCAAAAAATGGAAGAAATACACTTAATTTAGTGTGTATGAAACAAACCTACCATCTAGCCAATACACCGCTTAACATCCAGCCACTAGTGCCACGTTCCATCGAGTGAATATCGCATTTTGGAAATAGTGACAATGCAAAAATGTTGTTTTACCATCTCCCTACTATCGCTTGGATCGTCCTATTAGTGACCCAAAACCCTAACTAGGGTTTTAAGTGAAACATATCATTTTACTTAAACCCTAGAGAAGCCACTCACGATAGGTGTCCACTCTCTAGATAGTAAACATGTTTTATAAAAGTTGCACTTTTCCTCTACCCAAAACAATAAACTACATTTACGTTTATTGTTAGGGTTTTGGAATGTCGTTCTTTATGTTTTTTTTAGCTTCACATCTTGAGTTTATAATACATATTTTTCTTTGTAATTTTTAACTTCTAGACTAATTTAGCTTAGGTTCTTTAGTGGATTCTAGCCATTTCAAGGCTTTAGATGAAGGTGAAAAACCCCAAATTTCTAAATAAGGTCAATGGAATTAAAAAAAAAAAAATTAGAGTCAATTAAAAAATTATTTATAAAAGTTAGAGCCAAATTTATCCCAAAATGACCTTTTACCCTCAAAGTTGGTTCATCAAAAATAGCTTTGAAATATCCTAATGACCCTAAATAAAATTCCAATACCCTAATTAAGTGAATAAAATCATTAAAGAATTATTTAGAGTCAATTAAAAAAGAGACAATTAAGTTTAGAAATCAATTTTGTAAAATGATCATTCTTTCCCTAAACTCAATTTAGAGTTTTTGAAGTTGGTTGAAATTACTAATAAAATAAAATTAAAGTCATTTGGAGTCACTTTAAGTTATTAGGAGTGATCTCTTGAAGTTTGGAGATAATTTACTAAAAAATGACTCTTTTTACCCTTGAAGACGGTTTTATCAAATTTGGATCCAAAATTGCTTAGAGAATCTAAAGATAACTCCAAGACCTTACTTAGGTCAATAAAATCAATAACATAATGTTTGGAGACAATTGGAAAATAAAAAATAATAATTTAAAGGTCAATTTGGGGAAAAAGAAGGAATCATTTTTTAGCTAGACTAAGTGGGAGAATTAAAGATAAATAAAATGCTAAGTTAGGCTAAATGAGATGACACATGTCACCAAATGTTATGATTCACTAACCCTTATAGTCTCAATTACATCCACCCTTAAACTCTTACCAAACGCTACTATATAATCCTTTTTAGTGGCAGAAATCAACAACCCCCTTCCTCTCTTTTTTCTAAAAATTGAAGGTAAAATAACCATAAATATAAGCTTAAACCTTAAACCCTTCATCTAGCTTAAATCTATCTAGTTTATCTATTAATTCTAGTTACTTTCTTGTAAGTTTTAGAATCAAGAATCAAGTGAATTTTGTGAGATTTACATTAATTTAAAGGTGCAAATCCTTAACTTGATGCTAATCAAGATGGTTTGGTGTGAAGAAGTGAGATTGAATCAAAGAAAAACACTACTTCTTGGTGGTGGCAAAACTCAGAGCTAGAAATATTTGTAGGTTAGTATTAAGGTAAGCTCAAAACCAAGCTTAAATGAGTAATCTATATTGATTAGAAATAATTACATAATGATTTGATGATTTCTTGAACTTTGATGAGATTTCACACTAAAACCCATGTGACCGCCACTTTGATGTATGCATATTGAGTGTAATTTGAAGAATTGGTTGTAGAATTAAGTATTAACTTGATAAATGTGATGTTGGGTATTGGATTTGATGGTAAGAATGAAGTTTAATGCATGATGATTGGAAATGTATAATGGGATGTTGATGACGCCACAATCAAGAGGAAATTGGAACTTGATTTTTATGTGAAATCTGATTTTAATGTTAAAAGGGGATGATTTAATGATTAAAGTATGAGTATGTGAGTTTTAGAATGATTTAAGTGATTAATTTAGTGTATATAGTATGTTAGAAGTTAGAATTATTAGTATGATTAAACTAGTGGATAAAGAAGTTGATTTGATTGTTAAATTGTGAATTCACAGCATGTTATAATGTTTTTAATGTGATAAATTTGATGAAAATTGAAGTTACAAGATAGATATTGAGTTTGGTAAAATTTAAGGATGAATTAGGTTGAATTGGAGAAATGTATGAACTTGAAATTATGGTTTTCTTGCATGATTTAGTAATATTTAAATTCTGGAAATCTTATTATATATTATGTTTATTTTGAGTTAGTTTAGTGGAATTATGAATTATTTATAAATAGGAGTTGGATTGGATGTAAAATGAGGTCTAGAAATGATAGTATATTGAAATTGGACTTGTAGGATTATAATGAAAAGTATGCTCTATTTTATTTGCTCTATTTTGAAGGTATTTTAGACTTAAAAATGAAAAGTAAATGATGTTTTGGACTCTTGAAAAGAGTAGGAACAAGTAAGCCTTGGTTTGAAGTGATTTAGACTTATAAGATATGTGCATGTAAAGTTAATAATTCGTAATTTTGTTTAATCTAATAATTTAATGGCTCTAAAAGGGATAAAATAAGGCTTTTATGTTAAAATGAGTATTGAAAGTGATAAGGAATCAAATGGCTCTGGTTTCACTTGATTTGAGCTTAAATTGACTAAGTTATGACCTTTTAAAATTAAAATCTTCAAATGTAACAAGTTGAAGTTAATTAGTAGTTGGCCTAATTAACTCGAGTTAAGGTCAACCCAATCTCAAGTTGGCCCAATTATATAAGCCCAAGGTCTACCCTCTTACCCTCCCCTTAGGTAGCTCTTATAATTAAATATAATTATATTAATTGGACTTAATTAATTTAACTATCATAATTAGAGTAAGAAGAGTATTGACTTAATAATATGAACTTAATTAATCAAAGGGCTCAAAATTCAAAGTTCAAAATTCAAAATCTATATGGATCCATTTCTTTTTAAGAATCATATCTTAAATGAGCCTTATCACAATAAATAACTCAAACTAATCACTAAACAAGTTCAAGGCTCAAATCGAATTAAATAACCAAAATGAATTAAACTTAAGCCTAGAAAAATTAAATAAACTTACATGGCTATAATAAAACCTAAATGGGCTCAAGATCCAAAAGTTACTTTGACCCAATAATCTTTAAGACCTATACTTAAATGAGTCTTAACAAATAAATTAAACCTAAATGGGCCTTAAACCCATCAGGACCCTAAATCAACTAAAGGTAAAAAAAAAAAAAAAAAAAAAAAAAAAAAATGAACTAAATAAATCAATTTGACGTAGGACATAACAAATAGGACTTATTAAACATAATGAGCCTAGGTTAATTAAAGTAGATGGAAGAAACCTAATTGGGCTTAAAATAAACTTAATATTAATAATTGGACTTAACTAACTTAATTAGAGCTAATGGGCTTACTATTTTTAAAGGGCTCAAATACCCTAATCAAGCCTTAAATATGATTAGACTTAAATTCAAATAACTTATTAAGCTTAAATGAATAAACTCTAAATGGTTTAGGTCAAAAGTAGCTAAAAGTTAATCGGGCCTATGTAACCCTAAATGGGTTCGTATTTAGTATGAACCTTAAGTAGTCTAAACTAATCTTAGAATAAAATTTAATTACTTAGACTAATCAACTGATTTAAGTTTTGTCTTTTGATGCGTAAAATCGATTTAGTTAACTCAATGGAATTTCAAGCTATGATTTGGGAATCCTTAACTCTTTCAAGCATGCAGTAATATATGTGTTGCTTACTAAGTTAAAACAATTAACTAGACTAATAGTTAACCTAACTAATTATCTGCTTACTACTTGTGCATAATTACTTAAGCCAACAAATGACAAACCTTGAATCAAGATTATAGTTGTGATCAAATATCTCAAAATGGCACATTAATTGGGTGCTTAAGCCATAAAGATATAGCTCAACGGGTAACTAATAAGTGAAATTGCATTTAATAGTGGGCATTATGAACAAAAAGAAGGTATATCAGGAGTCATCCGAGAATTATGAGTCCTTATAGGTGATACAATACAATTGAATTGCAATTAGTGAGATTGCATAACGATGAGTTCACTTAAATAAGGCTACTTTTGGTTTTAGTTTCAATGACGTGGAGTCTAATAACTCCTATCAACTCTTGATGTCCACTATTGTGGAATTAGACCTCAAGTCTCTCGTCATGATGTCTAGAATCATGAGTACTCTCGTGCTAAATGTTTAAATAAGATAATTAAATAAATTGTTTTATTGGTTGTTGCATTAGTGTGTAGGCCTATATGACATCCTTATACGTGTTTGTGTTACTATGTATTAAGCCCTTGTGGCTCACTCCTTTTTCTTTTTCAAGTGAAAATTATGTGATAGATCTAGCTTATGAATTACTGGGTTTTGGCTTTGAGGAGGAGCATGGGGACAAGTTCAAGGACTTAGATTACATCATCTACAACCTTTTCTCATTTTCTAATTTCCAAACTCAATTTCTATGTTTGGTTATGTATTTAGACTTCTATTAGGAGCCGCTTGTGGCTTTATGGTCTATTCCTTTTATGCTTGTATTTTATTGGCCCCTTAGGCCCTAGGACTTAAATTTCTATCTTGTGCTTTCCACTTTAGTGAACCTTCAAAATCTTTTTTCAAAATCAAAGAACCATCAATTAATTTTCTAAATTTAATCAACAATTTCAAGGTCCTAAAACTAATTTAATAATTGTTGCCTTATGTATTCTACTTAAATAAGATACATGACAAACTCTTGACACCACAATGAATTAAGGGCATGACAAAAGGATTCCATTTCATTTCCATTGAGATTTTGCATATTTTTTGTGGGTTTCAACAATGCTAGCTACTGGAGCCTAGGTTTGTATCTCCCACTCATCATCATTCATGTTAAATGCAATATGTATTTCATATTCATGTGTATATGTGCTTATTGTATATCCTTCATGAATGTGATATTATGAACTTGATATATCAAGGGGCTGTGTGAATATTAGATGAAGTGATTGTTGTGATCGATTTATTGATATTATGTAATGTATAAATATGGAATTTTAACTAGTTCTAGGGAGTAGTACAGACAACTTGAGTGTAAAGCTATCAGTTATCACAAAAAGTACCATAACTCTCTACATTTGGGCATTACCCCCTATAGGGTGTTTAGTTACTATAATAGGATACAAAAACCCTAAATAAAATCTATGACTCCTAATTTTTACAATGTAATATTTGAGGATTAGGGCATCATAGTCTTAGTACTCACCCCAAACATTATGTTGTTAAGATTGAAGCCTAGTTCTATCTAAATTGGCTAAGTAGTGACAAAAATTGGTTATTTACTAGTAAAGTGTAGATGAGAAATTGGCAATATAATACCCTTACTATACAATAGGTACCACTACATGAGAGTCGATTGTGAGTCTTATGAGTTTAGCTAAAATTCATGTTTACACTCATACGAATATGCTTAAAGCATGATAATGACAATTTTAGAGAACTGAAACACAATGCCCCATTTTCTTTAATTTAGTTTGAACTGCATGCTTGCCATACTCATTTTCGATTTGCTTACCTTAAATTAGTGCCAACATATAGTATTTAGTTTAATCTTCTACACTTTTCCTTTCTCACAATATGACATTGATTACTCACCCTATACTACTAATTGACTAGTACTCTTGTGATATTTTCACATATTCCACAAAAATTTCATTAAGTGCAAGCCTAGTCATTTAATTGTGCATTGATTCCACTCTTAAAATGATTTTTGTTTTCCTTTTTCAATAGTGTGTGCCTTGTGGAATGGTGTCATGATACTAATTATCTTTTTAAAGATAATAAAGGCAGTAAATTAATAAGCAAAAGTTTAATTGAGATTATATTGAGCAATTTTAAACTTGATAAGATGTCAAATCTGATAAGTAGAAGTTTGATTTGGTATAATATTTAGTAATATCAAACTTTATATGTAAATTTGAAGAAACATAAACTTCTAACAATATCATAAAGTTTAGATAGTACATTGCTATAGCTTCATTGAAAATTCATATTTAATAACATTTTTTTAAAGGAAATTGCAAATAACCTTCTAAATTTTGATCTTGACATGAGTATAACTCTTAAATTGACAACATAAAAGAGGCTTGCCTCAACCCACAAAATAAATAAATAAATAAAAGGCCAAAGTTTTGGTGGCAATAAAATTCTCTTCAAGTTATTTTCACACATAAGTCAAGTTTAGGAAGATTATTTGCTACCGCCAAGGTTTTTTACCAATTTATTATATTTTAGGTGAAGTTAAAACATATTTTGAAAGTTTAAGGGATATATCTAAACTAGGATCAAGGTTTGAGGGGATTACTTGCATTCTTTTTTTTTTTTTGTCAGCCTATTGCATTGTGACAAATCAAGATAGTACAAATAATCTACTTTCTTTCCTTATTTTTATATTTTGGATTCACGCGGACAGCATGTTTACGTTTGGTATAACTGACAGCGTATGTGCCTGAATTCCTGGAGAGGGTAGATTGCACGCGCGCGATGAGGCAGTGGAGTATCGTGCAAGAAGAAGATTCCGAAAGCGAACATCGTGGATTAAAGAAACGAGAAACTGCTGAGAAGCTGACAACGTAAGAAACCAACATATTTGAAGTAACTATTAACTTAATAGGCTGCTTAGGCAATCACATATGATATTGAAATTATAATATTCGTTGTTCTTGATTGGTCATGATAAACAAAATTGTTTCCCAGAATTAAAAAGCCAAAAAGAAAATTGAAGATTAGACAAAAGAAGAAGGAAGAAAACCTTTTGGCGAGCAGTGTCATATGGAGGCCACAACATGGATTCACTCACTTGGAAATTATTCAGTATATAAAATCACATTACCAAAGGTAAGGAAAGATGATAATAATTTGTACTGGATTTGAAGTTCAACTGGGCATAAATTACAGAAACATGAACAGAGAACAGTATACATACAAGGAATCTAATCACTATATGAAATATAAATGTATTTTTTATTTTATCCTGAATTAAATATTCATACTTGATTAAATTTTTACTCCTCAAATTTATTACCTTATATATATTTATACTATTTGATCAATGATTATTAACCATGCTAGTTTTAAGTTAGTATAGGCACACAGCAAGTGAGTTCTTATCAAACAATAAGTATTCATTTGGCTATATATGTGTGCGTATAAACATAATAGATATTACTTTTCCCTAAAATATATCATACAACAAATAATTACTAATTTGGTATGGGATGATTTATTAATTTGGTTAATTAAGAATTTTAGTATGTAATTTTTTACCATACATTTATCATATATAGAAGCGCTAAAAGTATAAAGGGACTTATGGCTCTTTAAAGAATAGATATATGCATCTACATAACTATAAGATTCGCAACCTTAAAAAAAAACCTCGATTATGAAAATTAAGCATTTCAACATTGGCTATGGCCTCTATTGTTGTGCGTTACCTCATTTTTGTTAGGAATGGTAAAATGCAAGGGCAGGCGTTCGTTTTGTGCACTTCACGCAATGAGAGATAATCTTGGTAAATCGTGCACCGATATATAGCTAAAGGAGCTTGAATACATTATGGTAGCTTGAACTCAATCAACTTTGATCTTCTACTTAGGTCTAGTTTTTGGCATCTAAAACTTGACTGCAAGTTTATCCCCTGAGAAAACAAGTAGGTGGTATTTGTAAGGTTTGACAATGGACAACTACCATCACATCATTTCAATGATTGGTTGACTGAGATTAACCACTCTCTGTGGAGTTATTCATGGGTTTCTAGAGGATGTGCTTTTAAAGCTAGTAGCCTTTGAAGGAACCTGATAAGTATAAGAGTCTGATAAGAAAGGTTAAGAGGAGACAACCAAGTCTTAACAAACCCTATTCTAAGTTTGGCAATCCAAAACTCTATAAATTGTTCTAAATATTTATTTAATTATTTGGATCTTATCACGATTCCAAATAATTAGTCAAAGCTATTGTTGAGCTTAGCCTTTTTTTCAATACACTTGTATTTTAATCCCTTTACAAGCAAGACGAGAAAAGTAAGAAAAATAAAGACTGAAAGCTAGAAATAAATTATCTCCGTTTTCATCCTCTCAATTCAAATTAATAATTAAGATTATTTAAATTTTTTTATTATTTTATAATATTATTATGTTTATAATTAATCGGACGTGACAACATTTATGGATGGTAAATTCTTGAAAATTGAAAAAGAAAATGTGTGGAGGGGGACTGAAATCCTTTAAAGCTCTGCGTTTAACGTAGACATACTACACTTTAAATGAAGTGAATGGCGTACAGAAACATGACATTCTAGAACTTTGTTTTGACCGAAGTTCCGCTATATCCGAACAAAGTTCCTAAGCCCCGTTTGAAAGCATTTATTATAAAAGGCCAAATTTCTTGTAGGCCACCAAACTTTAACTCTTCAAAAACACCCTGTAATTAAGCCTTAATTTAGTTTAAGAGGCTTCTAAATTTTAATAAAGCTAAGTATTACTATCTTCTCTCTTTAAATTCTTTCTATTTCGCACTTACTATTTTTTTTTTTAATTTTGTAAGTAATAAGTAGATTTGGGGCCATAATAGCCTAGCTCTTTGACTTAGGATTTTTATTATATGATTCATGCTTTGTATTGATTTTAATTAAATGTATTACTTTTTATGTATGCTATTGATGTTCATTTGCTTATTTCATAATAATTTGATGCGCTAAGTTTCTAAAGAGTAGATAGCTATCAACACACTGATTTTCCACAATTAGCTATCATAAAAAGATTTCGGATAATTGACAACAAGCACTATATAAAGGAAATTGATTATACTTATTAGTCTGAATTGAAATGCATATTTAAGTAGGACACTTAGAAATAAGAATGAGATCAATACAATTTTGGGAAGTAGGAAAGGAACCTGACTTGAATAATTTCTCTACGGTTTAGGTAACGAATTTCCCGTAATCAACTAAATTTTTTAGTAAAAAAGTCATGAGGATCAATCAAGTCCGTGCGTTTTCAAACCCAAAAAAGCAACATCCTCAACTTCCTTGTCCTCCATGTCTCTACACAAAACTCCATTCATATCATTCAATCCAAGATAAACATTTCCTATCATCCTGTGCTGATACAGTGATAAATAGCCACTGAAAATATAGTTATTAAAATCGCAATTTTACTTATATGATTCTATAAGTTTATAATTTTAGAACATTTTTTTTAGTTAACTCAAGTATAAAATCATTTTCATATAAATCGGTGATAAAATCACAAGTTTACATATAAAATTAGTAAAATTTTACGTTTTTAATCGAATCTACCGATTCTACTTATTAAAGTTAATTGGACTAAAGATTGAAAAATACAACTCAACTCTCATAAGATATGAATATTATTGGTTATTTAAAAGACTTAAAATTAGAATATAATAATATAAAAATATAATTAAGATAGTACCAATAATAATATTGGCTTTGACAATAAGATGGTAGCAATAATCATTATGGTGAAGAGGGAGCTAATGATGGTTTTTATTTTTGATGATGAAAAGGAAGTTAACAATTTTTTCATCTTTTTATTTTATTATTATAATTTATATTGTAATACATTTCATATTGGTACTATTTTCATATTATAGTTTTATACATTAGCATAATAAATTATGTCAATTTATTTTTATTATAAATTTATAACTTTTATTATGAGTTGTGACTAAAATTTATGTTGAATTTATTTATTTCTATCTTATATGTCATGTTTTTTATGACTATAATAAACATATTAACAGTTTTTTGAGCTACTTTATATAGGTTATAAGAACTTATATTTTTACTGTAGACACTTTATTTTTGCCCCTATACAGATTTTTTTAAATAAATAAATAAAAACGATAAAAAATAATAGTAATAATTAAAAAAGGCCTATTTTATGAGTTAGTAAAAATTAAATTAAAAAATAATAACAAATAACAAAATAATAATAATTCAACAAAATTAAGGAATTATCGGTTTCTAAATTAAGCTCAGGAACTTCAAATTAATAAAAAATAATTAGGACCGCTAAGTTAAATACAAATTGATTGCAATAATAAACTGAGAAATTGGCTGGCTTAGCTAGTCCGTGTGTGCACTTGGATACATGCGAGGAAGATGTTGGTCATGGGTTTGATCCTTACGAGAGGCACTTTGTGTTGTTTCTTTCTCTCTTTTTCTTTCTTTCTAGTTGCCACGTGGCAGCACGCTATTGGCCGAAGGAGACACACGAGGAGCACATGATCTTCTTCCTTAGATAGATATCAAAGCTCGCAGGGGGTGTGGCTGTGAAGAACGAAGGTAGATTTGAACAAATCTATGCGAAACAAACTCATTGCTCGACATAATCCAATCTAATTCCAACTAAAAACAAAGATTAATATCAATCTTTAGCAAAAAAAAAAAAAAAGGATCAATTCAAAGGATAAGCTTAGGTTTTTGGTAGGATATCAAAAATCCAATTCGCACCTATTTAGGACTTATCCAAAATACATGGGAGCGCTTATAAATACATGGAGATGCTTGAAAATCGGGCAAGGGAAAAAATCATCAAAAATAAACGCTCCTAAGCTCCGACTAGCGAGCTTTCACTCTTTAGGAACCTCAAACCCACGCCAAAACTTCTTTCTAAGATTACCAGCTCTACACAAGAAATTGAAACACGAAACTAACATCAATAGGTTCATAGTGATATCTAGTTTTAGAAAGAGGTAATCTTTTGCTTCAATCGTTACTCATTGAGCTGATCAAAAAATATAAAAATATAAAGATATAAAGATAATACTTAGCTTATAAATATAAAGATATAAAAATTAAATACAAAATAAGAAAATTGAAAAATTAAAATGATTTATTATCTAAGATATGGTTTTATTCTAAAATAATAATAATAATATATATTTTCTCACTTAGAAAAATGATTTTCATGAAATAAAATTTTAACTGGTATTTTCAAAAGTTAGTCTTTAGTCTTTCAAAATTGAGAAACAAAAGTTTAAGTTTATAATTTTTATTTCAAAAAAATAAAATAAAATTATAATAAATGTAAATTCAGCTTGTTTTCATAATTAAAATTAATTAATCCACTAAAGTTTTATAAAAAAAAAAAAAACTATGTCGGTTTGATCCTGATTAGCGGATACGTAAGCACCTACTAGGCAACCACATATAAAATAAAATAAAAAAACATTTTATTCTTTCCCAATTTCAATTTACCATATAAAAAAATTTACAAAAAATATTTTATCCTTTTAAAATTTCAATTTATGATATAAAAACATACAAATATTTTATCCTATTTTTTTAGTTCAATTTTAATTAAAGCAGAAACGTAAAATTTTTATCCTCTTTTATATCATTTTTAAATAATAATAGGAAATTCATAATTAATAAAAAACAATTAAAAGTTGTCCATGTTGTTTTGATTTTTTCTATGTTTTGCACATGTGATAGCAAAATGAATTAATAAGAAGCTTTTAATTCATTTTCTTGAAGAAGATAATAAGTAGTAGCCATTTAGGTTTTAATATAATAGCCTCGAGTCCAAATTCTCTAGTTAATATTTTTCCAAAATTGTTTTTTCTAGATAAATTCATAGACCAGTTGCTAGTTAAGGTTAATCCACCTCATTAACCTTAACCTATCTTATTTTCCAACTTAGGTTGGTGACAACTCTAATTTGAATAACTTGTATTAAGTGGGTTGGACTTAATATGGGTTAATTAAGAAAAAATCTAAAATCAAGCTCAACAGAATTGGTGACTCCACTAGGAACCATAATTCTTTAGTAAGCTAGCCACTTTTTGTCTTCTTCTTCTTCAAAAAAAAAAAAAAAAACTAAGAGCTTCTTATAAATTATTTTAGCATATATTATTTTCTTGTAAATCACTTGTGTATATTTCTTGTATGAATAGTTCTCTTTTATGTAGATTAATTGGGCTTCATGATGCAAATGAAATAGCATTAGGCCCATCGTGCCTGATGATGATATTTAAGGGAATTGTTATCATACGTATATGTTCATTAGAAGTGGTCAAAAACTAAGCCACCTTAGGAACCTAAGCGGGGGGCCATTGTGTAAGCTTCAAGTGATGTGGTGTAACCACCTCCTAGGGTCGATTAGGCTTCCCCACTCTTGCTTCGATGTGGCCCAAAACCCATTACCTTAGAAATGAGGCCAGCTACAGAACTTGAGGACCTTTAGAATGCACCCAATATAACTAAGACCTCATGAGGGCCTTAACCTACTTTTGGGATCTAGAGTTAATGGCATTCATCTTTAGCCTAGACACCCCATCTCCAACCATTGAAGAGTATTCCCAGCTACTACAAGCTCCTCTTTATTCTAATGGAATCACAGTTCGAGATATGCAAGCTAACCTATCAAGCCCCTTTTATAAGCTATTGGGGGTTAGAAAGTTAGAAGTAACTCAGGCCCTTACTCAATGCGATGGAAAGTCCATAAGAATCCCAACCTTTAGGAACTAGTTTGCAATGCCTACAGACTACCAAACTAGTCAAGAGATTTTTGTAAGAGACCAGCGAACTTAGGAACAAAATTGGGTCAATGCCTACATCCTGGCAATTTTTGCCAGTAACCTATTTCTGACATGAGTTTTACATGTCCATTTTAAGGTAGTAGAATTAGTAACTCGGTTCCTATCAGGTTGATCCTACATCCTAGCCTTACTTGCTGAACAGATTTGATCTTTGAGATTTTTGAAAGAAACAAGGAAGGGAAACTTCAAAGGTTGTCCAGCATTGTTAATAATATGGTTCGCCAGTCACACTAAAAGTTATGGATTAGATCTCATCAAGAGATATTTAGCTTCACAACTTGACCTAGTAGACTACTTTGCAACTAAGATACAGTTGCCAAAAGGAGTTTAGATTCACCAATGGATGGAGATTATATAAAAGGTTTACCTTGAGGATATATTGTGGACTGCTAGGTGGAATCATTGTACACAAGCTATTCTAGGATGCACCGATTTTGCTGTTGTCCTACTAATAGGTATTACTAGATGCATTAGCTATTTCCTAGTTTGCATAGTCAGACAGTTGGGACCAATCTAAGATATTGCTCACAAGCCCCCATTGGATTTAGTTACACTTGATTATCAAAACCCAAACATTCCCTTAGCCTTCAAAGTGAACAAACTACGAGCTACCAAAGCCATTTAGGATACAAGAATCTTGAGCCCCATCGCAAATGTAGGAAATTTGGATGGACGAGTGGGGAATTTCAAGGCCACTAAAGAGTTCATCATGGACTTCATGCACAAGATAGGGCAAGTCAAGTATCAAGCTCCAAGTATATTAGAACCTACACCAGAAAACCCAACCTCGGAATTGAAGGCTTATATGGACATGGTTAGAGCTCGAGTAGAGATCTAACATTAGGATATGGAAAGGACGGTAGCAATTTGGAAGGAGAAATTTGAAGCTTCACAAGATTATGTGAAGATTTTAGAGAATCAGCTGAGGATGTCAAAAAAGAGAGTTTGAGACCTATTAATGGAGTATGTTAGTACGTGTTGTAGCAAGATCCAAAGACTATTTTAAATAGATTTTTTTTTTAGAACCAGTTATTAAGAATTTCAATTATTTTAGATAATTAAACCAATGGTCTATAGCCTTGGAATTTCAATAAATTTGCAGTTAGATTGGACAATATTGTTTAATAAAATTGCTGCATTATTATCAATTATCAAATTGCATCCGTGTGAGCATCTTGTCTGCATATTTACTAAAAAACAATAATAATAAAGAAAAGGACAAAGCCAAGAAAATTGAAGAGTTGCTAACAATAAGAGATCCTTTCAAATCCTAAAAGTTACTTTTAAATCATTAGCTCAACTTAAGGCTCATAGTCACTAACTCTGAGCATAAAACCAAAGACCTCTATAGCTTGCTCTCAACTTGAAAAACATTAAAATCCATTCACTTCAAAAGGTCTCCTCATATGTCACTTTAGTCTCAAAACACAAAGCTTTCAAACCCCCTCTAATCTTAAGGGCTACACTTAAAGTTCCTCTCCATCAAGAGTTATCTAAACCAAACACGGAGATAACTAATTTTTTGGCACACTTTTGAAGTGGCCAACGAAGGTATAAAGAAGAATATCCTAACTAGCTAAGTCTTGAGCAACTAAGACTAAATCACTTGTTCAAGTTGACAGGGGCACATAACCCCTAAGACATCACAAGACTTGGTGAATATGGGCAAATTTGGTAAAATGGAAAGATATCTTATTTGTTCAAATGATTTAGGATGACAAGAGGCAAACCACATCCCAAACACTAACCCTTAAACACTTGAGAGTTAAGTGTTATTAATGTGAGGTTTTTTACTCATTCCTTGAAGGAAGTCTATCTTGAATTTGATACGTTAATCAAAATAATGTTAGGCATTCATTTTTATTACCCTAAACACAATAATCCTTTGCCAATCCCATTTGGGCTTATATAGGAAGAGTTTCAAAATTTAACCCTACTAAGAACCACTCCACCATGGAATGATAGGGACATCAATTAAGAAAAAAAAGGGATTAACTAAATGGTGCTTACCCTATTTGCAACAATTCAAGGGTAATTTATTCCGAAAAACCACACATGATCCATAAGAGATAATCACCATTAGGCCTAAAAGAAAAAGAGAGAGAGAGAGAAATAACAAGAAAAAAAAAAAAGAAAAAGCAAAGGAAGGAAAAGAAATGAGAAAAGCCCAAGAATGAAGTTAAACCTATATACAATAAAAAGTAAGCCCAACAATACTTGAAAACACTAGGGGCAAATATACAATAAAAAGTAAGCCCAACAATACTTGAAAACACTAAGGGCAAATACAAGAACCCAAACATATACCCACCTTCTCTAAAAGACTTCTCCAGATCATTTACCTATCCTAAGCAAAAATTGTTAGGCTTGGAGCAAGTACTATTCTAGTTTTTTTTCAAGATTTCTTGACTTATAAACCTAGGTTGAAATGATGATTCTTTCAAAATAGACCTTAAAATTGGTACGCTTTTTTGTAACCAATTGAGAATGAGATATCTATTTCCAAAGGGACTGAGGGAATCTAAAGTCATCCCTCATTGGAGTTGCTACCCCAAATCTTAATGCCCTAAGAAGGAGATATAAGTTTTAATTGCAAAAAAAAACCCTCAAGAGATGATTGACTGAGTCAAGACACCACTTTTTCTAAGATTAAACCAAACCCTCCAAGCAAAATGAGGCAAAAGAGTAAATGATTATTGAGTAATAGGGTAAGCTTACCCTTTATTTTTATTTTTGAGGCCCTGTCAGACACTTTACTTATTAGCTATGTTAAAAAAATAATAAAATAAAAATAAATCATTTCGAGAAGAAAGAGAAAATTTTTCAAAGTTTGCAAGAAGATACTTTAATACCTTATCATCTTATCCTTAAGTTCAGAAGAGCAATTGTCTTGAAATTTTAGAGAGAGAAAATTTGTTCAAAAGTCTTAAGTCATCCTAAATTTAGAAACTCTCCACCATTATTAGAAAAATAAGATTCTCACTTAGGAATTCATTCTCACTATCGATCAGTTAGCCACAATGAGGCACTTTCCTAAACTTTCTCTTTTAGGGAAGCTAGTCCAAAGTGATGCTTCCTACTATCAGTTAATTAGCCTACAATAGTGTACTTTCCTAAACAATCTTTTCTTCAGGGTTACTAGTCCTATAAGACGCTTCTTATTATCAATTAGTTAGAGCATAAGAGCACTTCTCTAGATAATTTCCTTTTCTAAGGTTGCTAGTCTAGTGAGATGCTTTCTATCATTGATTAGTCAGCTCATAAGAACACTTTTCTAGATAATTTCTTTTTTTAAGGTTGCAAGTCTGGTGGGACACTTCCTGTTATCAATTAGTCAGCTCGTAAAAGCACTTTTTTAAATAATCTCTTTTTTAAAGCTGCTAATTTAGTGAGATGCTTTCTATCATCGATTAGTCAGCTTATAAAAGAACTTTTCTATATAATTCCTCTTTTTAAGGTTGCAAGTCTGCTAAGACACTTCCTATTATCAATTAGTCAGCTCGTAAGAGCACTTTTCTAGAAAATCTCTTCTTTAGGGTTGCTAGTCTTGTAAGATGTTTCCTATCATCATAAGAACACTTTTCTAGATTATCTTTTCTTTAAGGTCACTAGTCTAGTGAGACGCTTCCTCTTATTGATTAGTTAGCTTGTAAGAGCACTTTTCTAGATAATCTCTTCTTAAATGTGATCCATGCAAAAAGAGATATAAAATAAGCGTGAATAAATACCAGCAAGTGTATCGGATCGGATCAAGCAATATAGTGAGAGAAGAGTGTCAAACCATGAAGATTGATTAAGTAATAGACCTATATCAATTTCTACTATTATTTAGGCAATGATATTTGATGGGAATAAAATGTGAATGAATTATACTAAATGTGTAAAAAGAGAATCGTGTTGAAAAAGGATGAATGGATGTGGGAAAATAGAATCCACCCTAATTTTTTTACAAATCATATTGCCTCTATGTTATAATAACTTATAGCTATATGGATTTTCAAAAGAAATTTGACAAAACTTTAATCCTTTTTCAAGTTTTAAAGTATCAAAACCCCAATTTAATTTAGTAGCTCCCACTAAATAAAATCAATGGAGGATTCTAATTTACGATCATAAATTTCCCAATTATATGATTTCCTAATATCTTTAAAATAATTTCTCCTAATCCCTTAGTGAAATTCCAATAACGCTACTTCCGCATAAATTACTAAATCTTACTTGGGAATTCCTAATAAATCCTAAATTTCTCTTTCGAGTTATTTAAATTTCTATACATTGATTTTGATTATAAAATACAATTCATAGTAGAAATTCTCATATGAAAATTCCACATATCTATATGTCCTATAACATGAATACAATGATCATTTTAGTTGAATTATGGCTTCATCATGGATTGCATAAAAACAATTAAATGAATAGGTACAATGGAATTCATATTGAATAATAAAAATAAACCGATAAATTGCATAAAAGAAAATAAAATAAATGAAACAATTACTATAATCTTCAAGAGTTTGTAGAACTTCAATCTTCCAAAATTATTCCTATAATTCTTCAATTGAAAGCAAACTTCAGCAAGGTAACATTCTTTCTTCAAACTAAAATTTGGAATAACATGAAATGAAAAAGAATTAAAGAGAAGATAAAATCCTCGAAACAAGAATGACTCCTTAGGTTCACGCAAGGGGTCTATTTATAGATCTAAAGAGGAGGATAAGGTTGATCTGATGAGGAATTGAGTCAGCAAATCAATCAAGATAGGGTTTTGGAAAGATTTTCTCATGGACACCCCATAAATAGTTAAGGCCAGCGGTCTTCAATGCAATTCTTCATTTGCTTCTTCAATTTTGTGAAAAACTCCTCCAATTAACTTGTATTTTACTTTTAAGTCCTCAAAACCTGAATTTTCACAATAAATGCCATTAAGTACCATTTCTTTATATTTTCTTATAATATTGAAATAAATTTAATATAAATCCCAAAAGAAAATATAAGTATAGTGTGATCTTATAAAAATGTTACTAGTCTAACAAAATGTTTCTTATCTAAGACATGCCCCAAGGAATATTAGTCATCATAAAGAAACTATCTTCTTTTGCAACATAGTATTGCTAGCTCGTGGAGTGTTTCCCTTATTCACTCCTTGGTCAAATAACTCCCTAGTCGGTCTAGGTTTGGATAACCGGCTGAATATAGCATTACCTATCTTTCTCCTAGGCAAAAAAAGGTCTCTTTTTGTTTTTGTAGCGAAGTTTTCCCAAACTTTACTACAAAGAGAGGCAGTTGAAGACACTCCAATTTTTGCCCCCATATAGATTTTTTTAAATAAATAAATCAAAATGATAAAAAATAATAGTAATAATTAATAAAAAGGCCTAGTTTATGATTTAATAAAAATTAAATAAAAAATAATAACAAATAATAACAAATAACAAAAAAAAAAAATCAACAAAATTAATGAAATATGGGTCTCTAAATTAAGCTCAGCAACCTCAAATCAATAAAAAATAATTAGGACCAATAGCTTAAATACAAATTGATTGAAATCAAGGTTGTCAAAATCGCGATTTTACGTAGAATCGCTATGGGGTCCGTAAAATTAGAACATAGAAACGTAAGTTTCTACAACCTATGTAAAATAACTTCCAAATATTATAAATTTACTTACAATAGTCATTAAAAAATATAATGAATAATAGAAATAAGGAAATTGAGCATTTATTTTAGCCATAAATTGTAAATTTGCAATAAAAGTCATAATATAGATAATCGAGCATAAGTTGTATAATATAGATATTTTATTTCTAAAATAATAAATCATGTATAAAACAAGCTTCACCTAGTTATATATACAAAGCTAAAGATAATAGATAAAATTTAAAAATCAATTGTGACTTTAAGAAATTACTAATAAATAAAAATTGATAACAAAGATATACCATGAGAAAGGAGTAATATTAAAAAATGACAAATAACTACTAACCAAAAGTACATAATAAAGAGGATACTATAACAAGAAAAACCTTCAAAATTATATATTACTAGGTAAATTTTTGCACTATTCGTGATTATTAATTCAAAATATATTTACTTAACAATATCTCACATTTACTTAACTATAAGAATGATATATTGAAAAGATAGAAATATAAATACATTTATACATTTCCTATAAAATTAGAAATCTAAAAAATTCTTATAAAGTTAAAGTTATCTACCATTTATTTTATTTACTATTACAAAAATATTAATTAAAATAAGGAAAGTTTCAGCAATCAAACATGAGTGCTTTAATACGAACATGATCACAAATAGGAACAAGAAGACTAACAATCGACGAACATAAACACAAAGACTTCAATGCAATGCAACACACTTACAAGAGAGGAGTGATGACTGATGAACATGTTGGGGTATGACTCATACTCCCCCTATGACAGGAAAGCACGGGGGTTTGGGGAAGTTGCCTCGACGGGGGTTTCAAGGGGGCAGCACCCCCTAAATGCCAGAGGGCTTTTAACAATTAAGCCCATATTTGTTTATTAAAAGTTTGGGCTTTAGCTATGAATAGCTATTATTACATATTTATTCATTCAGATCTAGATGGTTGAAATTTTACTTAGTTGTGCAATGTTGTGGAATCGGTGGAAACATAGTAAAATCGCAATTTTAACGATTTTAGTGCTCAAAATCGTGATTTTACTATGATTTTACCTCAAAAACGTTTTTATATGCGAGTTGACTAGGAATGTGCTCACCAACTCGTAAAATTGCAAAAACGTGTGAGTTAACTTATGATTTTGACAACTATGATTTCAATAATAAATTGAGAAATGAGCTGGCTCAATTAGTTTGTGTGTGCACTTGGATGTGTGCAAGGAGGATGTTGGTCATGGGTTCGATCCTTATGAGGGGCACTTTGTGTTGTTTTCTTTTTTCTTTCTAGTTACCATGTAGCAGTATGCTATTGGTTGAAGGAGACATGCATGGAGCACGTGAACTTCTTCTTTGAACAAATCCATGCGAAATAAACTTGTTTCTCGACATAATCTAATCTAATTCTAACTAAAAACAAAGATTAATATCAATATTTAGTAAAATAAAATGGATTAAATCAAATGATAAGCTTAGGTTTTTTTTGTAGGATATCAAAAATCCGATTCGCACCTATTTGGGACTTATCAGAAACAATGGGAGCACCTATAGATACATAGGGATACTAGGAAATCGAGTAGGGGAAAAAATCTAACCGGCGAGCTTTCTCTCTTTAGGACCCTCAAACCCATGCCAAAACTTCTCCCTAAGATTACTAGCTTTACACAAGAAACCGAAACACAAAACTAGCATCAATAGGTTCCTAGTGATCTCTAGTTTTAGAAAGAGGTGATCTTTTGCTTCAATCGTTTACTCATTGAGCAGATTAGAAAAAACAAATTTGACCATTGCCGACTGCCTCTTAACCACTACCTATGCTAGTTTTTAGGTGAAAACGACCTTAGATTTGTCTTCTACACTCTCGAAAACCTAAGGAACCACCCCTCAGCCACCTTAAACCTTCACTAGAGCACTGCCGATGAGGACCCCCAACTGCCGCACTTATGTCCCACTTGACCTGAGTTCAATTGGATTCCAACCTAACTCAACCCAAGTTGGACCCGCACCAACTTATATGCAGGTAAGTATTATTGTTCTTATTATTAATTTAGACAAATTAGTTTATTTATTTTTGTTGACATCTAATTGATAAAAAATCAAAATAGGTCTTAGAAAATGATGATGATGATGATGATGATGATGGATATAATTAGGTTAGTAACTTTATTCTAATTAATTTAATTTAGGAAAATTAATAAATCAAATAATTGGGAGGAACCATTGTGTAAGCCTTAGGTGCTATCGTGTAACCATCACCTAGGGATGATTAGGTTCCCGAATTAGTTTTTTAATAAGTAGTAATACTTGGTTTATAAATATAAAGATATAAAAATTAAATAAAAAAATAAAAATAAGAAAATAGAAAAATTAAAATGATTTATTATCTAAGATATGGTTTTATTCTAAAAATAATAATAATATATATTTTCTCACCTAGAACAATGATTTTCATGAAATAAAATTTTAATTGGTATTTTCAAAAGTTAGGTCATTAGTTTTTCAAAATTGAGAAATAAAGTTTAAGTTTAGAATTTTTCTTTAAAAAAATGATAATAAAGGTAAACCTGACCTATTTTCATAATTAAAATTAATTAATATACTAAAGTTTTATAAAAAAAAAAAAAAAAGAACTATCCCAATTTAATCCTGATTAGCGAGTATGTAAGCACCTATAGGCACCTACTGGGCAACCCCATATAAAAAAAAAAAAATTATTCTTTCCCAATTTCAATTTACCATATAAAAAATTACAAAAAAAATTATCCTTTTAAAATTTCAATTTATGATATAAAAACATAAAAATATTTTATCCTATTTTTTTAGTTCAATTTTAATTAAAGAAAAAATGTAAAATTTTTATCCTCTTTTATATCATTTTTAAATAAGAATAGGAAATTCACAATTAATAAAAAATAATTAAAAGTTTTCCATGTTGTTTTGATTTTTTCTATGTTTTGCACATGTGATAGCAAAAGGAATTGATAAGAAGCTTTTAATTCATTTTCTTGAAAAAGATAATAAGTGGTAACTATTTAGGTTATAATAGAATAGTCTCGAGTCTAGATTCCCTAGTTAATATTTTTCCAAAATTATTTTTTATAAATAAATTCATAGACCAATTGCTAGTTAAGGTTAATCCACCTCATTAATCTTGACTTATCTTATTTTCTAACTTAGGTTGGTGGCGACTCTAATTTTCTTAAAATAATTAAAAATATAGTTTTTTTCTTAATTTTACTATCGAATAACTTGTATTAAGTGGGTTGGACTTAATATGGGTTAATTAAGGAAAAATCCAAAATCAGGCTTGACATTTACATTTCAAGTCTATGTTCTAATTCCACAAACCCTTTGACGATTTTAGGTAGAATCATGAGTTTAACAAACTTGGCTAGAAATATTAGCACAAAACATCTACTACCACCTACTCCTCATCAATCCATTCTCTAACTTTATTTTTTTTATTTTTAGAACTTTATTTTGGCTCCTCCTATTCATTGGTAGTATAATGTGTTAAAAAAAGTTAATAATTTTTTTTTTTTGACGCTAAGAAAAGAGATAAGTAAGAATTTAGAAAATAAATTTGGACATCAAAAGGTTTAAGAAAGATACAAGTTTATTATGAAATATTGACAAATTTTTTTTGTGCAAAAATAAGTTGTTCAAAATAGGTATATTTGGTTGAATAAATATTTGGTTTCAAAAAAGAAAATTACAAATAAAAAGGTCAAAATTACATTGTCAAAATGTTCACTTTAATGAGTAAAGATAGAACAAGAAGATTTTGAAGAAAAGAAAAGAGAATACATGCATCAAAAGAAAAACTTTCTAAAATAATATACACTTAAGGAGATAAAAAAGAACATAACAGAATATTTTATTACAGGTCAAAATCCACCTTTAAAGATTGAATATATTTGGAAAATATATTTGATTGTTCCACTAAAATTGGATCACATATCATGATTTTATCAGTCAAAGGATAGTTATAGATGGAAAGCTAATTATTGACTCAAAGATTAGAAAGGAAGGATTCTAAAGCATTTACCAAAGATTATCAAAATTCGATTCAAATTGTTATTTAAGATTTGACAGCATAAAGATTTTAAATGAAGAAATTAGAGACGGAAAATAACTGATATCAAGGAGAAAATCACGATTTAAATGTAGGAACATCACTTATAATATGGAAGAAGAAGAACAAGATGGGCATAAGAAAGATAACAAAATAATACAACAAAAGCATAATATAGAAAATTATAAGCATTATTTTTATTCGTAAACTGATATTGTAGAGGATCAATACTTGTCAAATCCTCAAAGGTTGAAAACTTCTTGTTCAAAGTTATTGTTGTTGTTGTTGTTTTTGTTTTCATGTAATTTCTATGATTTAGCTTGTGTATAAAGTTAAATGATACAGAGTAAAGAAAGTAACCGAAATCTATATTAGAGTGATTATAAAGTGCTTAACTGTTATAATTCTCATTAAGATTTTTTTTTATTATAGTACAACGAACTAATAAAGATAACTAAGATCCCAGCTGTAAAAGCTAGAATAGTAGATTGACATGCAAAGTGAACTACTATATATAGTTGCCCAATCTTATAAACCTTACTCTTTTTTTCAATTTATTTATTGTTATTGAATTACAAATTTTGCTATCAACATAATTTAATTTGATCCAATATCCCTTGATAAATAATCAAAAGAAATTTTTTTATTCGCAAAAAGTTTGTATAAGTAATCAATTCATTCCCTTCTTAACTACTAACTGGGGCTAACATGATGAAAGAAATATGTATTTTTATCCCTATACATTAGCCAGTTTATTTTAGCCCTTTAATGCTAAAAGTTTTCTTCATTCTCCTACAAACCACTCAATTTCCCAAGCAACCTCTCTTCCCTACTACATCATAACCTATAGGGCTTCTCCATATATCTACCATTGGTTGAAGTATTTCTATTGTTTGGAAAAGAACTCTTTCTCCTCCATATAAGTTGTAATTTTCACTTCTCTAGCTTACTGGTAATAATTTGTAGCATATCCACTTCTCCATCCTCCCTTAAACTCTCCTGCACTACTTCTTTGCATTCATTTGAGGACAATGGTATATTTTCAATTTTTAAACATCTTAACCCTTTTATTATCCCTTGCATATGGTTCACTAAGCAATGTAACATAATCAAATCTACACATAGGCACATGTGAATTCCATCAAAACCTAAGTCTTCCCCCCATTCAATTGTGCTAAATATTTTATCTGTCCTCTCCTTTAATAAGCTTCATTTTCCTTTCTTTTTTCTTTTTTATTACTCCATGTGAGTTCTATCAAAAGCTGAGTCTTGCAAATTTATGTCACGCAATATGTCTCTAAACCCATTAAGCACTTGGCCTTCAAATCCTCCTTCACCCTCTTTTTCATACTGTTGTAGCATTAAAGTCTTTTATGCACATCAAGGTTCTTCACATGTCATAGCAAACTACCTTAGTTTACTCCAAAGTTACTTCTTTTGATGGAAGTCAATTAGCGAATATATCAATGTGACTCTTCCCATGGAATTTTTAGGATAATATCTATTATGCAATCATCAAAAGTAGTGACTTCAATAATCACACTATTATTATACTAAATAGCCAAGCTATCCACAATGCCACTTCTTGGTATATAAAAGCTACCATGCACTATAGTCAATTTTGTGGCCTTTTTAAGTGATTTTCAATTTTTTTTTTTTTTTTGGTCTCCATAAGATAAAGAATACAAGGGTTGTATTTGTTTATTATGTGATTTTCAATCCTTTGTCACTTACAATAATTTTTTCCAATGGAATTGGTGTAAATTGGTATTGGTTGCAAGATTGTTTAGGATTAACATTTACCTCCCAGGAATTAAAATCAAGTAAGTCAACAACTTTGTTTGGTTTACTTGTAGTTCAGTCGTTAGAGGCAAATGAGGATTAGGAGAAATTATAATTGAAGGTGCTTGTAGATTGGGTGAGAATGTCTAAGGAAGACTAACATTATGATTTGTGCATATGGGTGGTTCTAGTGTGTAGGTTAAAGTGTTTGGGTTTTGGTTTTCTTTGTTGGTTAAATCTATATTTGCATGTTTGCTCATTTCATTCCAATTCATCATTACACCCGATCTCAAGCCTAAACCCATTAATACATCATCTAGCTTCTTAAATTCATAGTTTTTACTAAAGTGTCATAACCTCCTATGATTGAAGCCCTAATAATTCAACCTTTGGTATTTAAAAACCACTTGGTTCATTTCTTCTTAAAACCTAGATATTTTATTTCAATGGGTGTGTGCCCAGAACCTCCACTAGCACTCTAAGAAAAATTCTTCTTAAGCTTGAGCTAGATTGAACCAATTCAATTTCCAACACTTTACTTACTTTATTAACAATAGATCTAGCACTTTTGAATGTCAATTTATTTTTTCTTTTAACTTTAGGTCATGCATTTATACCCATATCAACGAGTTGTTTAAGGGTACTTCATATAGATTCATCTCCGCCTTCCACTCCTCCAAAACCACACATTGACTAAAAATTGACCAAGGACTTTCCTTCAATATCTTTTCTACATTAGCCCTCAATTTAAAATGCAGTAAGCAAAGGTTAATAAAAGAAATATACTCAAATCCATACCCCTTTAATGTTTTTGTCAACACATTAATAACAAGTGTCTTATTTGGGGTTTTATCTGCTATAATCTTTACTGTTAGTAAAATTTCCGTAATACATGGTTCTAAATAATTTATATACAAATTTAAATAATCATAATTATTAAATAAATAAATAAATATATGTATAAATATAAAGAGTGGTAATGTTGTAAATAGGATAATGGGATAAGGGCAGTTTCATCTTTTCCTAGCGGGACTATATATAAGCGAACTAACTTAGGGTTCTCCTTTTTCTGCTCACTTTTGCAATAGCAACCTAGTGTGAGACAAGGAGAGAGAACTCATTTAGGTTAAACATAAGGCAATCTAAGGAGACATCGCATAACAATAAACAAGTAATGATTTTCATTTTATAACCAAGATCTATTCTAACAATGGAATTTAAAGATCATGGATTTAACTTGGTTGTTTATAGGAATCGAGTTTAAGGGTGGATTAAACAAGCATAGGAGTAGTTAAATTTAGAGTTTCAAGCAAAATTCAAATCAAGTAACAGATTCTGATTTGTATTTTTGAATTTACTTAAGCTTAGGATTAGAAAATGAGGAGATTTGATGAATTAGTGTAGAAAAATTAGGGTTCAAATGATATACTGAGGGATACACGACCATCCAACATAGTTATGTTGCTCTTGTGTTGATTTACCAAGATGTACTAAAATATATACAACCATCCAACACGGTTGTGTTGCCCCCATGTTAAAATGAGAAGAACACGACCTCCCAACACGGTCGTGTTTTGACCATGTTGAGTCCAAAAGTCATGCCAAGAGATACACGGTCGTGTTTCAACCGTGTTGAATTAAGAGAAACATGGCCTCCTAACACGGTTGTGTTCCAATCGTGTTGAAACCAAATCTCACTAAGAGATACACAACCCCTAACACGACATGTACTACCTCGTGTTAGGCAACACAACCTCCAACATGGCCGTGTTAAGTGATGGAAATGATCATTATATATCAAATTACCTTCTTAATTAACCAAGTTCCACACAACCGAGACAATTAGTATAACCATAAATAACCTAATAGATTAAGAGGAATTAGGAGAAATATATTATATTTGGATTAGTACTAAAAATGATGTCTTGATGATTATACAGATATCAACTTAGCTTAAGTTTAGGACAAGAAGTGTGTAAGGCTAGGATTCTAGGTACATGTTTACTTCGTTTGTTATATGTGAATACTAAGAAGCTATCTAATGAGTTGTATGTGAAATAATGAAATGCTAAGATGTTATGTGAATTAAGTGATATCTTAAAGAAATCTTGTGCTATATGTTGAATGAGATATGTTGTTTGTGCTTGGCTCAGCCTAGAGGCCCGTAGTGGCAGATCTCTAGGGGCACCTCAATGATCGGTGTATCACGTTGTCCCTAGTAAAGCTATGTATCAAAATGATTTGAGGTAAATTAGGGTCAGACAGAGCCTGCAATGGTAGTTCCCATTAAGGTTAGATGGGCCCCGTAGAGGCAATTCCCACTAAGACAAATGTTATGTGTACCAGGGTAATGAGTACTCCTATGTGTGATAATTCTTTTAGTGTTGATGTGTGAACTAAATTGTGAATGAGTTGTGGATAAATGTTGCATATATGCATGTGATATTAATGTAGTGTGTCTTGCACATGTAGGTGTAGTACTCACGTATTGAGCTTAAGCTCACCCCACCCACCCACAACACCCCCCCCCCCCCCCCCCCCCCCCCCTTTCCTATTTTTTTTTTAGCTGCAAGCGAAAATGATGAACAACTAGAGTATGATGAGAACAAGAACTTGGTGGCACATTATATGGATGAGATGGGAAGAGAATGCTATTATTATATGGAAGAAGAGTGACAAGAATTCTGAATATTTGTAAATTGATGTTTTATTATTAAATTGAAGTTATGGAGATAAATTGTAGCTTGAGACTTTGTTGTTATTAAATAATGAAATTTGGAATGACCCATCTATGAGTTATTCATTTGATTATAGTTATAGTAGTATGATAGATAATGTATATGAGCAGGTTTTGAAGGGTGATGGAGTTTTAGAGCCTTAGCGTATTGCTTGGTAGTAGTGACACATGGCAAGTTGTATTGCTCCAAGTTCTAGGGCATTGCAACTTAAGTGGTATAAGAGCTTAGCTTGATGTTCCCTAAAAGATTAGGTTTTGATCAAAAGAAAATAAGTAAGTAGTCTCAGAATACTAGGTTTTGATGATGTTTAGATTTTAAGATGTGATCAAATAGAGATTTAGTTGATGACTTCTATAATTAAGTAATGATCTAAAAGGTGTAAGATTCAATCAAGAGAAGTTAAGTTGAAATCTTTAGAAGACTAAGTAAATGATCTATAGATCCATAAGAATGAAGAGAGAGGGTAAATTAGGGGATAACTATTATGCTATGTTAATCCAAATATTTTATGTGATTGTATTTTGTTGAATATTTCTATTTAATCATGTATAAGTATATACATATATTTGAGCTTGAGTATACATAGATGTATATTGTCACTAACTCCCCTTATAAATTCTAACTCCGGAATCATTATGTTGTCTTAATTTACATAGAATGCTTCCAAGAAGAAATATCATGCATGGTTCATCTAGTGTTAGACAAGGTAGAGATGCCCTAAAGGATAGGAACCCTTAAAGACCACCTCAGTAGGAAACCCTAGAGCAGACTGATGTTACAACTGCTCAACTACTAGAGATTGTAAATGCTCTAGTGGAAATGTTGGCACAACAACAACAACGGGCTATGAGACCTATCAGGCCTATAAGGGAACCTTATAGGCTAGAAAAATTTGTAAGATTAGATAAGGAGTTCCACCAAAAGGTTGATGATCCAATAGAGATTGAATATTGGATCACCGAGACTGAAAGGACCTTTAAAGCCTTCATAGTCCCTAAAGATAGAGGATATATGGTAGGGTGTTTACATTACAACAACAATAGTAGCAATAGGATGCCTATGATCAAGATACCATAGCAAGTACATTACTTATAAACTCGAATACTGCTTATGTATTGTTTGACACGGGTGCAACCCATTCTTGCATATCACCTATGTTTATGAATGTATGTGGATTAAAACCTATTGTATTGGAGAATGCTATGATTGTAAATACTCCTTTTGGAGCAAAGGGGAAATTAGACTGAATATGTAAGGATGTAGAGATTGTAATACATGGCATGAAAATGCCAATTGAATTGTTTATATTAGAGATGATAAAGTTTAATTTAATTTTATGAGTGAAGTGGTTGTATAAGTACAATGCCACTATAGATTGTCACAATCTAGTGGTTAAGTTTGATTTTCCTAATGAGGAGCAAATTATATACAAGTTAGATCCATAGAGGCCTACGACTCTTCTAACATACAAGTTGTGGAATAAAGGAAGATTGTCAACCTTATCAGTAGAGAAAGGATAGGTTAAGGAATTAAGAACTGTGCATATAGTAAATGAGTATGCAGATGTTTTTCTTGAGAATTTGCCAGGTTTACCACTAGCTAAAGAGATAAGAGTTATGTATTGATCTCATTTTGAGAACGACACCCATATCTAAAGCACCATATAGCATGACACCTACTAAACTATCTAAATTGAAGACTCAACTTCAAGAACTTCAAGATAGTAGGTTTATTAGACCAAGTGTCTCACCATGGGGTGCTTCAGTGCTATTTGTCAAGAAGAAGGATGGGAGTATGAGGCTGTGTGTAAATTATAGGGAGCTAAACTGAGTCACAATTAAGAACAAATACCCTCTCCTTAGAATTGATGATCTATTTGATCAATTACAAGGAGTTCAAGTCTTCTCCAAAATTAACTTGAGATCAGGATACCATTAATTAAGAATTAAGGAGAAAAACATACAGAAAACTGCTTTTAGGACTCAGTATAGGCATTACGAGTTTTAGGTGATGCCTTTTAGTTTGATAAATGCTCTAGCAACCTTCATGGACCTCATGAACAAAGTGTTTAGAAACTGGTTAGATCAATTTGTAGTGGTTTTTATAGTTGATATCCTCATCTATTTCAAAAGTAGAGAAGAACATAAATCACATCTCATAACCGTAATAAAATGATTCAAGGAAGAAAAAATTTATGCAAAATTCAGTAAGTGCGAATTTCGATTAAAATAGGTATCCTTCTTAGGACATGTGATGAATAAGAATGGAAAATCAGTAGACCTTAAGAAGGTGAAGGTAGTAAGTGACTGGCTAAGACTAAGAACTATAACAGAAGTAAGGAGTTCTCTAGGATTAACCTGTTACTATAGACACTTCGTAGAAGGATTCTCCCAATTAGTAACTCTGTTGACTCGACTGATAAAGAAAAAGGCCAAGTTTGTATGGAGTGAGGAATGTGAGAGCAGCTTTATAACATTAAAAAATAAATTAATGATAGCTCTAGTGTTGGCTCTACCAAAAACAGGAGAAGAATTTAAAGTATTCAGTGATGCATCAAATCAAGGTTTAGGGTGTATACTTATGCAAAAAGGGAGAGTCATTGCATATGCCTCATGCTAGTTGAAACAATATGAGAAGAACTACCCCACTTATGACCTGGAATTAGTTGTTGTAATCTTGGCACCAAAATTATGGAGACACTATCTTTATGGGGAGAAGTGTAAAATCTTCACAAATCATAAAAGTTTAAAATATATGTTTACCTAGAAGGAGTTGAATATGAGACAAAGAAGGTGGTTAGAACTAATAAATGATTATGATGTGAAAATTCATTATCACCCTAGAAAAGCAAATGTGGTTGCAGATGCGTTAAGTAGGAAGAAACACATAAATACTACAGGATTAATCACATCCTAAAAGAAGATATGGATAAGCTAAAATTAGAAGTGGGATATAGGTTACCTACACTTAGCATGCAACCCAATCTTATAGATCATATTAAAACTACACAAATGGAAGATCCCAAAATTCAGAAGATAAGGAACAAATTAAAACAGGGTGAAGCCACAAAATTTGTGTTAAACACTGAAAGGGTAGTCAAGTATGGTAACAAATGGTATGTTCCAAATAACACAGAATCAAAAAAAGAAGATTATGAAGGAAGCCCATTACTAAAGTTATGCAGTACACCTAGGAAGCACCAAGATGTACAAGGATCTCAAGAACACTTACTAGTGGAAAAATATGAAACGGGAGATAGCCAAATATGTGTCCAGGTGTCTCACTTGTCAACAAATAAGGATTGAATACTAAAGACCAGCTAGTGAGTTATAACCTCTTTCTGTACCTGAATGGAAGTAGAACTATGTAACTATAGATTTTATCACAGCACTCCCAAAAACAAGGGAGAAATGTGATGTAATTTGGGTGATAGTAGACAGATTAACCAAGTCTGCACATTTTTTTTTTTGCCAATTAAGGTAGACTGCAAACTAAAAAGGCTTGCTTAATTATATATTAAAGAGATTTTCATATTACATAAGGTACCAGCTATGATTACATCTAATAGAAATACTCATTTTGTAAGCAAATTCTAGGAAAGTCTGCATCAAGCTCTAGGAACCAAACTCCAGTTTAGTACAACATTTCATCCACGGAAAAATGGGTAATCTGAAAGAACTATTCAAATTCTGGAAGATTTACTATGAGCTTGTACATTACATCAAGGAGGTAACTAGAATGATCATTTGCCTTTAGTAGAATTTGCTTATAACAATAGTTACCAGGCTACTATATAGATGGCTCCTTATGCAGCATTATATGGCGAGAAGTATAGATCTCTCTAACATTAGGGTGAAGCAAGAGACGGGTATTAGCGCTAAAGATAGTATAGAAAATAGTAAACAAGGTTAAAGTCATAAGGTAACGGATCCTATCAGCCCAGAGTTGCCAGAAAAATTATACAAACAAATGGCAACACCCTCTAGAGTTTCAAGTGAAAGATAAAGTCTTACTAAAGATGTCTCCAACTAAAGAGGTAATTGGGTTTAGACTGCGAGGTAAGCTGAATGCAAGATATGTGGGTCCATTTGAAATTCTAAAAAGAGCTGGGACAATCGCATACAGGTTGGCCTTACCGCCAAGTTTGGGTGGAGTACATGATGTTTTTTATGTATCAATGTTAAAAAAATTTATACCAAACCTAAATCAAGTGATGGCCTTAGAACCTTTAAAGGTACAGTAAAACTTGTCTTTTATAGGGAGACCTATGAGGATAGTGAATACCAAGTGACAAGTTTTAAGAAGAAGTATTCCTTATATCAAAGTGCAATTGACAAATCAAATAGAGCGAGAGGCAACATGGGAATTAGAAGAAGAAATGAAGAGAAAGTATCCAAAACTTTTCCTAATTTCAGGTAACTTTTGAGGACAAAAGTTTTAATAAGGGAGGGAGAATGTAATACATGGTTCTAAATAATTTATATACAAATTTAAATAATCATAATTATTAAATAAAAAAATAAATGTACAAATATAAAGAGTGGCAATGTTATAAACAAGACAATGGGACAGGAGCAATTTTGTCTTTTCCTAACAAGACTATATATAAGCAAACTAACCTAAGGTTCTCCTTTTTCTACACACTTTTACAATAGCAGCCTAGAATAGGACAAGGAGAGAGAACTTGTTCAAGTCAAACCTAAAGCGATCTAAGGAGACACCACAGCATAATAAACAAGTAATGATTTTCATTTTATAACCAAGATCTATTCTAACGATGGAATTTAAAGATCATGGATTTAACTTGGTTGTTTATAGGAATCGAGTTTGAAGGCGGATTGAACAAGCATGGGAGTAGTTGAATTTGAAGTTTCAAGAAAAATTTGAATCAAGTAAAAGATTCTAATTCATATTTTTTTATTTACTTAAACTTAGGAATAGAAAATGGGGAGATTGGATGAATTAGTGTAGAAAAATTAGGATTCAAATGACATAACGAGGGATACATAACCATCTAACACAGTCATATTGCTCTCGTGTTGATCTACCAAGACGTACTGAGAGATACACAAGCATCCAACACGGTCGTGTTTCGACCATGTTAAGTCCAAAAGTCATACCGAGAGATACACGGCCTCCTAATATGATCGTGTTTCAATCGTGTTCCAATTATGTTGAAGCCAAATCTCACCGAAAGATACGCGATCCCTAACACGGTCGTGTACTAGCCCATGTTAGGTAACACGGCCTCCAACATGACTGTGTTAAGTAAGGGACATGATCATTATATATCAAATTTCCTTCTTAATTAACTAAGTTCCACACAACCAAGACAACTAGTATAACCATAGATAACATAATAGATTAAGAAGAATTAGGATAAATATATTATATTTGGATTAGTACTAAAAATGATGTCTTGATGATCATACATATATCAACTTAGCTTAAGTTTAGGATAGGAAATGCGTAAGGCTAGGATTTAGGTACATGTTTACTTTATTTGTTGTATGTGATTGTTATGAAGCTATCTAATGAGTTGTATGTGAAATAATGAAATGCATTAATTCTAACCTGACCAATCAACTTCATTGTGTTCCTCTAGGAGTACTTCAAATACAAATGACTATGAAGGATTAACTACCGACACCTTCAGCATAGATTTGCACAAAGAATGAAATAGTCTAGGCAATTAGAGATGGCACTGGTGATTAGGTAAAAACAAAGAACAATAAAGATTCTACACTAAGGACTTCACTCTATCTCTACATGACGCTGGGGAGTAATAAAAAGCAATTAGAGAAGACATAGACCAACATTTGGAGCTAAATGGGTTTATTGCATGATATGTAAATGAAGATGGATATACCGAGGAGATGATTCTAGTGGCTTGAAATTTACTTTGAGATTTTTGTGTAAATAATGAATGCAATGAAAAATTAACCTAGGTCTTCATAGATTTGAGTTGTAGGATTTAATCACTCCACTTAATCTACCTACTTAGAAACACATAATCAGCAATAGTCAGATAGATTTGACATAGCTCGAGAGGATGTGTGCCAAGTTAGTCAACAAACTTGCTGAAAAACAAATGTACACAATCCAAAATTACTAGTAATGAATTTCAACATATTAGTAGTCCATTCACTTCAATAATATGGAATAGCCATAATAATAGAGGAGATGTTTTAAATGGCTATGAGAGATCTATTTATTTTCATATTTCCAAAATATCCCCTCATTTCATCATCCCCTCCGTTTTTTAGGCTTGGAATCTACGAACATGCTTTCACTAGGCATGTCAATTATCAATTAATGTCAATATGTTGGGAATCGGCAAACAAGACCCTACCAATTGAATGAAGAGGAACTTGATTGGTTGAAAGGAAAAATAGAGGCATCACAAAGGACGTGATTTTCTTTTTTTCTTTTTTCTTTTTGTGGCAAGAAAAAAAAAAAAAAAAGTCATGGTTTTTATTGTTAAGACTTGATTTTTAATTTTAGCAAAAAGCAAAAGAGAGGGAAAAGGATTGGAAAAGATACTGGCGATATGATAAGAGAGAAAGAGAGGGCATTACAAACCACGGACCATAAAGAGCAAGGGAACAATAGGATGTTAGGATTTAAAAAAAAAAAAAAAGCACAATATAGTCATTTACTTTTCATTAGGGGTTTATTTTTTTATTGCTTTTTTATCCAACTAAAAATATAATATGATTATTATTTTTCTATTCAATTTCTAATAAATAGTAATGTTATTATGGGTTTATTATATTTGATGATATTTTGATCCTATTGCTATGGCTAATTATCTTAACTTTTTTTTTTTTTGAATGATTTAGATTATAGGATAATAAGAATTTCATTTTACTGGTACTGCGAATATAATCCGCAGGATGGCACCTGGTTTTGAAATAAAATTAGACAAAAAAAAAAAAAGAATAATCTTATTACGTGCGATGGTCCTGATGTAAATCGCAAAGTAAGGCTCCACAGTCAATAGAAAAAACGTAGGGACGTGAACTTTTCACCTTGTAATGTGAAATGAATGAAAAGAAATTTGAATTTAATTCATTTAATTTGATTATTATTATGTTACAATAAGATAAGTAAAGTACAATAAATTCTTATGATCTTCTTTATATTGATAATTTTTTTATTAATTTGGAAGTTTGCTTCGAAGGTCCCTATTCTTTTTACGGCATGAAGAATATGAATTTTAAACGCAATTTGGCTTTGGGTCAAATTTGAGACCAAAGAAGCAAAATTTGAACTAGAAATAGCAAATATTAATACTGCTTGGTGGCTACGGCTTGACGTGCCAGGAATCTGGATAAGGGAAGGTTCTTCCAAAGGATCCAGAAGCAATTTCTTCTATATTGGGGACAAATAGTTTCCACTCGGAAAGGCATGCATTCCAAGACATGAGTACTTAAAGAATTTCAAACCAATCTTCACACAATGCAGCCTTTGACTTTCAAACAAAGGAAAATGAAATATTTAATTTTTTTTTTTAAAAAAAAAGTCACTGATGTCTTAATTTTCTGTATAGCTTCTTTTCTTGACAATATTTCCCAAGGATTTGTTAGGTCTCCATCGTGCCTCCTAGATGGCTTGCGCACAAATAATTTTTTTTTAAATTATAAAATAAGATACTTGTAAAACTTATTTTAAAAATAAGTTTCAAAGTTGTAAATTCAAAATACATTTTTAGTTTTGCTAAATTTTACAAAATTAAAGGCATGTATCCTATCGATACATTCATTTTTGTATTATTATTTTTTTAATGCAAAATCAATGCTGGCAATTTTTTAAATTATGAATTTTTGTTGGATTTTTTTAATATAAAATATTGTAATATTTAAATTTATGAAAATTAATTTTTGTTCATCATTATGCAAAATTTTAATTTTTTTAAAACAATAAAAAAAGTAATTTGAGGAAAGTTATAATTGAAAAAAAAAATCAATGATTACTAAAAATATTTAGAAATAACTGTGAAAAGAAATATAAATGCACAAATAGGATAGTAGAAAAAAAAATAATTTATTACAAGAATCGTTAACATCCATAAAAGTTATCCCTCTTACTGTGTTATAATTGATTGGATAAAATAGCCAAAGCTTCATCTAATCTATACAATAAAAACAAATAATGTTAGTATTATACAAATAATGATTTGATATCATAAACGTGCAATAGTAAGCTAAGATTGAATTAATCATGCGGCTGATTATGCAATGTTTACCATTGCCGTGTCAATTTAGGTACATTATTCTATCATGGCCTTCCCCTCGGCAAATTCCACATGTGATCCTATCTAGATGCTCCCTAATATCCATCTCCATATGGTATCTTTTTCACCTCAACTTCCCCTTTTTCCATGCAAGCTTGATCTTGGACAAAGTAACGAGAACTGTACTAGCTCCCAATCAAGGTCATTGCCTATTTGTAAGAAGTGGGTCTTATATATGAGCCCTTGGTGCATCCACTTATACCAATCCAGTATAGATGCAGAAATATTGAGCCTAATCAAAGCACTAGCTACATAAGTGTGAGAGCATAAGATTTGGTATATTTGGCACTTTCAGCAAGTATATGTATTATGGCCAAAGTTAACAATATGTGTCTGACCCCCTCCCCTTAACCCACTTGTTGCATGACAATTATCGATGAGGACTTCAAAAATTCTTGTCTACCTGCTATAATCAATGACCTTATGATTGCTAGCTTCTAAACTTCATCTTTCTAACTTCTTAGAGGCATATTTGGTGAAGATTCTTCCCTTCACCATATTCTTAAGCGCCTTTGAATGCTTCTTAATGAAATACTCAATACAATTGTAAAAGGTCTTCTTCATTGAAGTAGTTCAAGCTCATTTCAAGATAGAGTTATAGCCTTCAACAATATTGGAGTTCATATAGCCCTTTTCTTACCCTCCTATACCGGTTGCTTGCTGATTCTATAACCAAATTCCTGTTCGATCGACACATAGTCACCAATTATTTCCCTATCCACAATATATATATATATATATATATATATCTATAAATTATCAGCTATTTCACATAAACAAGTAATATTGATTTATATATATATATATTACAATGTATTTGATACTTTTCTAGCTAAGTCACTAAAAAAAAAAGTTTTACTTTTAAATTTTTTTTGAAAATTTTGCAACAAAAAATAACAATACAGCAAAAATTATTTTTACTGTGTATATTAAGAAAACTATTTTTTTTATTATCCAATTAAAATATTTTCTTCTAACATTATAGCTAATAAACCTAAATTTCACATTTAACTATAATATGATATTTTTTCCAATATAATATTGATCTTCTTCCGCTACTAACAGAAAAATTAACTATTATATGTTATATATTACAAGATCTACTTAAATCATCTATACCACGCTACAAACTAACAACAACTAGTAATGTTTATTAAAACACATGACATTGCCACAACAATTTTCTCAAATACTGAAAGCAAACACATTAATAGAAATTTTTTTAACTTTTTTGTCAAAATGCATACCAAAATATAGATTAATCAAGTATTCTCATTAAAGAAATGGTAGATCTCATTAGACTCCTTCAAATCCTACAAGCTTCATATATGCACAACTATTTCTTTCTTCCTACGAGACTACAAATGAGAGAAACAAAAAATGAAGAGATGGAGTTTGTAGGTGAAATGAAAATAATTGTGTTCGATAACCGCATTTCAATTATTAACTTCAAATATCGTAGTATCCATAACTCTATTTTTTTTTTTTTTAGGTTTCCAATGCACACGTGTTTGGTAGATATTTAATGACAAAAAATCAACGGTGGGATTAGATCTATGGGACAAACTTGGCATATACTAAAGGTGCAAATAGGGTTTGCGACTTAAAAACCTATTTTTTGAATAATTTTTACAGATATCTTTACAAACTTCTATATAAAATGATATTAGTTAAGTATATTCCCCCATACATATACACTATATCGCTTTTAATTTTTCAGTTTACAAAAGAGGATATTTTGATAAAGTATTTACCAAATTAAAACCACTCACTCTTATAAGATGTCCATTCTCTAGGGGTTAGCTTTATCATTTAAGAAGCTAAGCATGTATAGTTTGATCCTTTCATGTGAGTTGGGACTCAAAATTAATGCTAAGTAGATACTAGATGTATAGGATATGGAACTTTATCCATACCTAATCTTATAAAGTACGTAGTTTGAAATTTTGAAATCAAAACCTACTCTTTAAAATATTGGAATTACCTTATATCTTATAAAACTTATAGAATAGAAGGTACATTATGTAATGTGTAAATTTTTTCTTTTCTTTTTTTTTTTAAATTTCAAGTTCATATGATATTATAAGTTATTTATATACAAACCTATGAAAAATGTTGCAAAACTTGTAAAATTAAGAAAAACAAAAGAAAGAAATTTTTTCTTTCTTTATTATTTTAAGTTTATGTGATTTTATTACTTAACAAATGAGAAAGAATAAGAAGAAAGAATGGAAAATAAAAAAAAAATGGAAAGGAAAATGAGAGAAGAATAAAAGAAAAAAGAAATGAAAAATGTAAAGTAAAAAAGATGATGTTAGTTTAACCATTTAGGTTATTAACTTATAGACCTAGGTTCTTTTAGTTTTCTTTTTATTAAAACATCTATTGACAAAAAAATATAATATTATATTTATTATTTATTAATGTTATTCAATAATTTTTTATAAATAAGTATAAAATATCTTTAAACCTATACTTTATATATTTTAAAGTATAAGTTCTAAAGTGGGTATGGTGTAGAAATACCTCATATCCATATTTTACCTTGTGAAAGTAAGTCTTAGAAAATCATATTCGAAATCCATCTAATAACTATTAATACTTATCATGAACTTACCTACTTAAATAGAGTACTAATGAATATCTTATAAAATAGGATTATCTGCTCAATTCTACTCGAGACCACAAATATGTATTAGAAGATCTCTAAGAAAATCAAGAGTTAACGTAATCTAATCTTATAAAGGTTCATTATCGAGTTCATTCCTATGATAATCCGTTGATTTTATTCATGGAGCAGAAAAAATAATTGTGATTTCGCATGCTAAAAAGTAAAAATTCATACTCGATCCGAAATATAATATTCTCAATTGTGATTAGCATATAAATTTAACATGCTTATAAAAGAATGTATAGCTACATGTGCAGAAAGTAATTAATAAATATGAAAGACAGTTAAAGAAAATTTTAGAATAAATGTGTGATATACAGTAATATCATTAAGGGACCAAATCAAATGTAAAACTTATATATAGTAAAAATACTTATATTTCGTTTAATTAAATGTTAAGATGATGTTATTAAAGGTCACATCGATGTGTAGTTTGCATTATTTAAAAATGAGTGTTTCATTCAGTAAATATGTTAATATTTTATCTAGAATACATCCCATTTTCTATGAATCATGCTAATGTCCTCTAGATAATATTAGCACAACTTTGGATGCCAATTCCTGTTGATTCATGTTTCATCTTGTATCGATATGTATTAGGTTCATTTTCATGCTAATATATATATATATACATAAACGATTAGACAATATGTCATTTTCCCCGAAAACATAATATGCAATTTTATATACTCTGATCAATCCGTATTTAACCATACATGTTCAAGATGGGCGTGTCGTCTTATGTGCCTATTTTATCTATATAATTGAATTTCGTTGAAACTTAAATTCCTCTTAATTGTTTTTCTATTAGTTACATATTGTATAAAAAAAAAAAGTAAAAAATGATAATTGAATATATTCTAACAAACTTTTGAAAATTGACTCCACTTATTTAGAAAATTACCAAACTTAAGTTAAGCGAAACTTTTATTAGATCTTAAAAATTATAGAATCGAGCTCAGATTTATTAAGAAACCTACAATTTCAACTTAGCTCAAAAATTTATTTATATTATCAAGCCTAAACAAATCTAAATACATAAAGTCTATTTACGAGTCGATATACAAATTTATATATAAATATAAATATTATATTATATTATTTATAATATATATATAACTTACGATTTGGATTTAGTTTATTTACAAATTGATTTTAAATTAGATGGATCTTAAAATAAGTTGAATTTAAATAACTTGCAAAGGCTTAGCTGCTTTTTAAATGTCAATTCTCGAATTTTTAAACGTGGCAAATAACATTTTTCATATTCTAATACAAACAAGTACATGAGCCGTGCTTTAGTCGACAACCACGTCCATTTGATTTTCCTATGGAAAGGCGTTGTCAACACAAGGTAACTCCATCAAAATTTCGATTGTACAGCATTTTCTTTTCATCTATCATTAATGTCTACAATTTCGAGAGGAACACCTGATCATCCCAAAATTTGACGAAGACACCCTTTGATTAGAACTTTCAAAGTTAACAGACAAAGCAAACGACAATGAAAGGAGTAGGCTAAATGGTCATTCCAAAAACGAAACCCATCCAGATCTCAACCCTTCCGTCATGTTCTGATGCCTAGAGGTCTTGGTCAACGTCGAGTTATTTTTAATTTCCATTAAACTACCCTTTTGAAATTCAAATTCTACCCTGCTTCAGTAGAAGTCTCTAGACATTAGACATTTTAGAATTTCAACCCCCCAAATCTCCCTCTTAAATATTCCTTCCCCCTATTCTTATATATACAACTTCACCCTCCTGCAAAAAACACCACCAGCCCATACACACTGAAACCTCCTTCCTCATTTCTCTTCGTCTAAATTGAAAGGGGAAAAGGAAAAAGAGAGAGAGAGAGAAAAGCGTATCCAAGACCACAATTAAGGTTGTCCTTGCAGTGGAAAAGTAATACCAACAAAAGATGGGTACTTTGATTGGTCATGTTGCACCAGGAGCTGGCTTTCTGCTGATTGGGCTATGGCATCTTTTCAACCACATCAAGCTATATGTCCTCCATCCAAACTCATACACCTCGCCTCCATGGTTTGTCACCTCAAGAATCAAATACTTAGAACTTTATCTGATCATGGGTGGCTGTACCATGTCTGTAGCCATGGAACTATTCATTGGTCCAGATAGGCACCAACCACTAGACCCTGATGGCACAATACCTTCAAATCACCTCCACAACTTTGAACACGCCCTGATTTCCATGACCTTCTTTATATATGCTGTTTTTGCTTTACTCCTTGACAAGATCAGACCGTCAGCCCAATACGGTCTGACCCAATTGTTAGGTGCAGTTGCTTTTGCACAACAACTCTTACTATTCCATCTCCACTCTGCTGATCACATGGGTGTTGAGGGACAGTACCACTTGCTGTTACAACTTGTGATTATTGTATCCCTCTCCACAACCTTAATCGGTATTAGGTATCCAAAAAGTTTCTTGATCAGCTTCCTTAGGTCAGCAAGTATTGCCTTCCAAGGTATTTGGTTGATTGTTATGGGATACATGCTTTGGACTCCAGGATTGATTCCAAAAGGTTGTTTTCTGAACTTGGAGGAAGGTCACCAAGTGGTCAGATGCCATTCTGATGAAGCACTGCATAGGGCTAAATCATTAGTAAATATTGGGTTTAGTTGGTTTTTAATTTTGGTCACAATTTTTTCAGTTTCTTTATACCTGGGATTGGTCAAAGTCTATGGTGGCAACATTGAGTATAGGTCACTGACCAAGGAAGCTGTTATGGATGAAGATAGTGATGATGTTGAATCCCCAAAAAGAATGAACTATGGTGAGTCCAGGAGCTTCCTTCCAGTGTCTAAATCTCAAGCATCGAGCGATATGGAAAGGTAGAAGAGAATAATTCAAGGAGTGAGATCAGTAATTAGGTAAATATGTTGTAAGTAATTGGTGGTGGCATAAGACAACATAGTTCTAGGGGAAAGTGAAGATGCATATGTTAAGGGATTCGTGTGAATTATGCAATTGTTCCTTCTTTCTTTTTTTCTTGTCTTTTATTTCATAATTTTTTACGTTTGCTCCGGCTTATGAGTTATGGGGCTGGGTATATTCATTTGTGCCTGTTGGTTTGTAAAGAAAAGTGTAAGTGAAGGCCAGTTGTTTATCGTACTTGTGGACCCATTTGAAATATCTGTATCTCCATCTCATTCAGTTGGGATAGTACAGGTCATAGATCGTTTTAAGATATGTTGAAAGACTAAATATAAACACCCAAATCATATTTATAAATTTAACTGGATTAGGTTATTAGTCCTATCCTGGTATTAAAATAATAAAAGGTCCAAATGTTTAAACTCTTACGTAATTATTTTACTCTTATTTAATTAATTTAGTTTAAAATTTTAAATAAGATAATTACGGTATTTAATCTCATAAAAAAAAGATTCTATATTAGTTAATCCTTCATTATAAAAATTTACCAAAAAACTAAATGGCCAATTTTTGAGAAACCCATTAAAATAATGAATTTAAAAAAATTATGAAATAGTATATCAAAAAAAATTCTGAAACAATATATTCGAAAAAATATTCTAAAAATAGATTGCGAAAACATGTATTTGGATTTCTCCTTTAGTACAAATGTATTGAAGGCATATTTCTAGAATGTGCCTTCTCAAGAACCTCTTTTTTTTTTCATTCTAATAGCTATTAGGTTATGAAAATATAACAATTTAATCATCATAAAAATATCAAATAATAACACAATTTGATTTCAACTATAATGAACTCAAATAAGTTTTTTTTTTTTATATATATTATGGGTTTTATAATTTCATATAAGTAAAAAGTTATGATCTTTTAAAATTAAAAAAGTAAATTGTATTAGTATTTTTTTTTTGCTTCTTGTTTTTTCATATTTTATAAGATAAAGTATAAAGGGGTAGGATTTTTTAAATAAATTTTAAAATAATTTTTATAATTTATGAAAATTATTTTTTATATAAATTTTTAATTTTTTTAAAACAAAAAATTTTAATTTGAAAAAAATTAATGTTTTTATATGATTTTTTATAATTTTTTTAATGATTAAAAAATTAGTAAATTATTAAAGACATAAACATGGTTCGCATTTTTAATACAAATTAGTAAAGGTGTGAATTCATAGTAATATATTTTTGAAATAAATTGTTTTTAGTATTCATATAAAAAAAATTTTAAAAGTAAAATTATTTTTGTAAATTCTCCCTGATTTACTAATAACTTAGGATAAGACGTACTACAAAGTTGGTGTTAGTTTCGGATTAACTCTAGCTGAAGTTTGCTTGCGTGTCGAGGGTCATACTTGAACAGCAACAGATGTTGCGTGTGTTTGTGTAAGGTGCCGAAGTTTCATGCCAAACAGTTGCATTGCTTCAGCCGTGCTGATTTCACGGATGAAGATAAAGTGAGTAACTAGAAGTAGATGAAGTGAAAAAAAAAAAAAACAAAACAAAACAATTAGCCAGAATACCGAAATATGTTGGTGCCTTCTCTCCCACGAAAGGCGGCTATTCTAGATATTTATTTATTTATTTTTTATTGGCATTCGTGTCAAATTTAATCTGTTCAACGTTCATGGGAACCTATAAGTACAACCCCAAAACTTGAAATTAAATATTATGTAGTATCGGCTAAGAGTGTGTGTGTGTGTGAAGGCAATTGGAATAATGATGTCTGTTAATTCCGTGTTAAGCCCCCACCCCACACGCCTTGCGCTGACGGAGCGCAGTAAAACTTTCACAGCCACTCAAATAGGATAAGGCAAATCAGTGACACGGTGTGATGTACAGTGTACTGGTCTGTCCTCGGAAATATAAGTGAGTAGGTAGTGTCTCGAAACCGCACGGTTGAGGTTTATTTTTATGTTTCATTGATATTTCTATAGTAAAAATATTTGTACTTTATATAAATATTTAAAAGTTGATAATGAATTATTAATTATGGATAAATTACTGAACCTTATGCCAATGCTTAATTGAGCCCACAGTCCTCCAGTTTTAGTCAAATGAAAACTGTGGGCGGATGTGATGCTTTTCTTTTCGGTCATAACTTCACATCTAATTTTATTGGTGTTACATGGTTGGCGGCTTAATAGTTCAGTTCTCTCCATTTATCATGTGTCTTTTTATTGTCGTAACTTACATGTCATCTTAATTTTCTTGCTTTATTTAATGACATGTCATCCATGCAATATCCAACGGTTCAAAATTTGGTCCTACATAAATGGGATAAATATATACTAGTTGAAGTTCTCAACTTTTAATAAAATTTTATAAAATTAAACTAAAATAGAATAGGATTTCAAATAAGTCAAACGATTTAATTGAATTTTAACTTAATTTTCTTTTTTTAAAAAAAAATTGTAGCAATCCTAAGTTGTGGGCATGCAACCCCTTTAAGGAATCAGCAACCTATTATAAAAAAGCCAATTCTCAAATTTTGGATCGAGGAAACCACTCTTCTTGCACTCAAGGATCTTGAAAACCAAACTAATCAATTTCATATGCCGGTCCCCTCTTAAACTTTTAACTTGTTATGGTTCATAAGTAAAGCTCCATTGCATTTTGTCTTTGACTTTTTTTTTTTTTTTTTGGCATCTTTGGCACCATTATTTAATTGAAAGTATCAGTATTTCATTATTTTACCATCAAAAAAAAAAAAGATTTAGTAACACAAACAAGTTTTTTTTTTTTTCATATTCATTGAAATGCTTGATATACAAGTACATATAATACTAATAAATAAACCAAAAGAAATGGGATCCAAAGATCCAATAAAAAAAATGGATCCATTTTCAAACTAAAATGTCTAGCATGGATTCAATAATAAATAAATAAATGTGCAATAAGAATGAAATCTATAACTCTAGTTGACGAAGATCCCATAGTGGGATGATAGAAAAAGAAAAAAGAAAACAACAATTGAAAAAGAACCTAAATCTTAAAATAAAATCTAACATGAATTTTATCCATTGATGGAAGAATGGCCGTAAATCTTCTATGAGAACTCAAGCAAATCAAACTCAAATTAATCATTATCATGAGGATTCAAGTGAGTTGGAAGTAGATTCACAAGCTTCTACATCCAATTGGACAAGTAAATGCCATTTTGGGTTTAATGTAAGTTCTAATTTAGGTTAAATTGATTATTAGTCTAATTCTAAGTTCAATAATTGAAGGGAACTAAAGAGGTGACAGAAGATTAAGTGGAAATTGGTACTTCTATATAAGTATACATGGAACTCTAAGTTGAGGTAAACAGAAATTTGGTTTTCTAAACTTGATTTTAATATATGTTAAGTAGAATCTACCGATCTATAAATCCATGGTGGTAATTTGTTGTAATTTGATGTTAATTGCAAGTTTGGATACATTTAGAGTAGATTCTTAGAAGTTTTTGGGATTCTCAAGAGTTTTTAGAAAAGCAATTAGTTAAGGTAAGTCTTTAATTTCTACCAATTTTAAGTTTGAAGATGAGATTTGGTGATGTATGAAGTTTTAAAGTGTTAATTTGATAAAAATTAAAAGAAATGTAATTAACAGGTATTTATGTATGTGTGACGTGAAGCTATGGTAGGAATGAGAATGTGTGTTGGGTTTGACGTTGGTTTAAATAGTTTGGTTTAATTAATGTTTAATTGGATGTATGATGGGTGTTTGATGAATTAGTAATGGATAAAACTAATTTGGAATGATGATAGAAGGTTTTGAATTGAAATGGTGTTAATTTAGTGTAAAAATGAGTAAAATTGATGAGTTGGAATTTAATTCGTTTTTGAGGTGTGTTTGAAATTTCCAAGTGTTAAATGGAAGTTAAAGTGATGCAATAATGTTAATTTATAAATAGGAAGAGGTTCGGAACATAATGGTTTTGGTTTGAAGTCATTTGGAGTTGAAATAAGTCAAATATAATAGTTTGAAATTAGAAATTTGTAACCGAAATATTTCTATGTAAAAAGGGCACTTAACTCATTCAAAATCTGGAAATTTTTTGTAGAAATGGATAAGGAAAATGAGTTAAGATTCAAATGGGTTTTGTTTGGTTTACTTCAAAGTTAAAATGAAAGAGTTGTGATTGATTTTGTTGAGCTAGTTTTGGAAAAAAAATTAGAAAGTTGATGATAATTTAAATGATTTCTCCTGGAGTTCAAATGCAAATGATTGAATGTTATAAATCCGGAAATTCTCTTATGGATTCCTCTTATTTTAGCATGTTTTGATTCTTCATGAGTGTGGTATAATTAATGGTAAGTATTAGTGTAATATGACTCACTGAGTCAAGTTTAAATGTTAAAAACATGTTCATGTGCTCTTTTTGAATATTCAAACTGTTCTTCATAAAAATGCCATTTGACTCAAAATATTCATAAAAAAAATCATCGAAAAAGTATTCATTTGTAAGTTTTTAACTAATGAATGTTTCATGTACAAATTAACTTGTAAATTTGATTTTTACAAGATCAAAACATGTTTTTCTCAAAATTGAATTGAACTTTTGGATCAAAGTTGTATTAGAAATTTATTTCATCTTCATGAAGATAGCTACTCTATATGGAAAAGTGTTTATGGTAAAAATAAGCTTAAGTGGTAATTTGGGCTATTTAATGAGAACGAGCTTAAATATAACAAATGACATAACATTTAGTTTGGGTTTTGGAATGAATAAATAGTTGGACAAATAATTAGAATGAATAGACCATCCCTAAGTGAAATGTTGATCAACTCAAGACTTAGTTCATGTGAACTGAACTAACCTCCTCTAACGAACTCACCTTAACCGATTCACAACATAGAAATTAAGAAAAATTAATTAAATAATAAACAAAACTAAAATTAAATTAAATGAAATAGATTAGGGTCTAGCCCCTAAAGATGAACCAAAACCAAATTAATCATAATTGGTTCTATTTTACCTTAATTTGTTCACTACTTTTGAGCCGATTCAATTAATAAGTCGAATTACTAATTAATTAATGAAATCGATATGATCAATAAATAAAGTTGAGAAAGTGGGCCCATTTAGTAACACTAAATGGATTGACTAGCCTAAAGAACATTCTTAATTGCGTACTAAGTTGAGTCTAATAGGCCTAATTGGAACTAAATATTAATTAAATAAATTATCTAATTGATAATTAAATAATAATCAAATAAGTAAGTATGCTTAATTAAATACACAGTAATATTACAATTATCTAAAATTTACAAAGTATTGAAATTGAATGCAAATTAGTAAGTTTATTTGATATAATTAAAATATAATTTCTATTAAGGACTAGTAATTAATTATTAATCTTTATTTCATGTACGTTTTGGAACTAGTTTCGGTTTATGATACATGGCTCGGATTGCAATCATGAGATCTACAAGTACGCAATTTTCTGAAATGTGTGTTGTGTGTGCTTGTAGATAGATAAAATTGATTAATAATTTAGCTTGACTAATAAACGTGTGTAATTGTTTGTGCATGGTCATTTTAGATTAGTAAGTGAGATCCATGAATTGGGTTTATAGTTATGGTCATAAATTTCAGAATAATAAGATAGATTAGGGGCCTATGCCACCAAAGGTAGTGCGGTGGGTAGTTGATAGAAAGGAGTTGTGAGGGAATATCGGATGTTGTGTTAATGGGTGTTATATGGAGTTGTGGGCCTCATGTATAATCTGTTAACAACAGATTGTAATATTGTAGAGTCATGAGTTATTCTAACTTCCGGAATACTAGAAGTGTGTACTACTTGCTACACATAATATGTGATGTATATAAATTAATAAATCTTTTTTTTTTTTTCAGAAATAATCTCTCACTTGTAACTAGAGTTTACACTTGTATCACAAAAAAGCAAAAGCGCAACACTAGACAACTCATGTATACACTTATCTGCAGCTTCGTTGGAGTGATTGCAAGCTTTAGCTGAAATGAGTAGTGGATACCACACCTTTGTCTTTGCACATATTCAGCAATGAACAAGGCCGGCCCAAGTTTTAGAAGATATCTTTACATATTTTTGGTCAACGAATGAATCAGTTAGCCTCAGATTTCTTTGTTTATTTATTGAAAAGGAGTAATTCATGCTAAGATAGAAGTGCTTATTCTTAAATACCAAAAGTTTAAAATAATCTTGATAGTTTACATGCAAAATGGAAGGATAAACTTACGATTCAACTTAGAAAAATGATTTCTAGAGTAAAGTGAAAGACAAAACTTTTTAAACCCACAAGAAAATATACAACAGCAAGAAGTTGCAACAAAACAAAGTGAGGAAAAAAAATAAAATTCATCTTCAAAAAGCACCAGGAAGATACTTTTTCAAAGCATGATTAAGGAAAGTAAATGGTGAAAATCTCGACTAGAAAAACATTGATAAATTATAGAAGTTTTTACAACGATCCATCAATGCCAAAAAAAAGAAAACTTTTCCAAAGTTGATTTTTTCTCCCCCTCATTTAAGTACTCGCCATCTTTTATTTCAAAGAACTTAATGGAATTAAGTATAAGCTCTTTGCCATCTAGTGTAATAGTTATCATCATTGCTTAATGATGCACGTAGAACTAAGGCATGGATTCGAATCCCAATCCACAAGCCCAAGGAGGAGCTAGAATCGAGCCATGTCCATTGGACTGGAGTGACGGTGCTGCTGTTCGGGGAAAGCCATCCAATTGGCCTAGCATGCTTATTCGAATGGCCCCTGATTCTAAGTTTAAATTGTTGAAAGCCATGTCCATTAAAGATGGCTAATGGTGTTGCTGTTCGGAGAAAGCGATCCGAATGGCCTACCATGCTTATTCGAATGGAGGAATACTGTCAAATAATGTTTTTTTTTTTAAAAAAAAAAAATTATAAAACAACATACCTAAAAAAATTATTCGAAAAAATAGATTATAAAGACACAGACTTAATCCACCCTGTTAGTGCTTTTTTTTTTTTTATCATTGAAAAAAATGTTATGAAAAATTATGATTTTCACATTTTATTTTATTTTATCTTATAATATATAAAAAAATTTATCAATTTTTTTTTATTTTTTATTAATCTAGTAACTAGTAAACTATAAAAACGTAGTAATTTCACCCTCTATAAAAATACCAAATGGTAACATGGTTTAGTCCCAACTATAGTAGACTCAAATCAATCTTTTTTTACATATTATAAATTCCATAACTCCACACGAGTAAAAAGTTATGACCTTTTAAAATTAGAAAAGCAAATTGTATCGGCACTAGTTTTTTTTCTTTTTTTTTTCATATTACAAGATAAAGTATAAAAAGGTGTGTACATAATGTTTTTTCATAAAACAAATTTTAATGATAAGAAGGAAAATTAACACTGAAGGTGCAAACTATGTCACACTTTCAGCTTTACAAAAATTCACAAAATTGAAAGCGTGTTCTAGATCTGCACATTCGCAACTTATTTTTGGAATAATTTTTTGAAGCACGCTATTTCACAATTTAAAAAAAAATACATTATTTATGAGTATTTCTTTATTTGAATGGCTCCTACTTCTAAATTTAAAATGTTGAAATTTATATGCCAGTTATTCAAATGGCACCCTATCCACTTGCATGGTCTATTTCCTCCATACAAACGGTCTCATACATCTAAGTTTGTTCAAGCTACTAGACATCTCCTAGTGTCCTAAGCATTCAAATATCTACTCCCTATTCAAATGGGCCATCTAGGACATTCGAATGACCTCACTAAAATGCACTCTTCTTCCTTTCTTTAGTTGTTTTGCATAGACAATTTTTCCCTTCTTGCTTTCTTGCTTCAAAAGGGGGCTAGCACTATATTAGGAGTGATTATTATCAGTTATATTATCAAACTTATTTTCCACTCAAAATGACTTGTTCTTGTTAACCAATTATTGTTTGTGGTGAACAACCACTTTGGCTTAATCATGCATCTTATCCATTTACTGAAGTATACTATAGATTATGATGCGACTCATGTTGAGAACCATTGATTCGGATTAACTTGATAAATACAGGATTTTTATGGTTTTTGTAATTTATGGATTGTAAGGAAAATAAGAAACAAATATGAATGACTACCCTATAGATATGATGCTTTGCAAAGAATTGAACTATGCTTATTGATAACAATATGACACATGAAATTTGTAAATGGTTTGATTGCCATAATTCTTGATGAAGAATTGATAAGATCTAGGTTTGAAAGAACTTTTAGGGAAAAAAGGTTTATTCTTCAATAATTATCACAAATAATGTTTTACAACCTTATTAATTTGTAACTAAGGCTAAATAAGGGTAAAAACATAATTAAAAATAAAGTTTAAAACATAATAAAGGAAACTAAATAAGACAGGGTAAAATAAAAGATGTCATAATCAAGACGGTTGCCAACATGGCCATGTTGGTGATTGTGCATCTCCTAAGTCTCCAAATTCCTTGTCTTTTGACTCCATTTCATCCTAAACTCCAATGTATACTCAATCATCAAAGCTTCTTATATGAACCACAAAACCTTTAACCATGTGCCTTTCATCCTCCCCTGATATAATATTGATCACTTGATTCAACTAGTTCTATAAAACACGCACTTGGGATCGAGTCATTAGTCTTAGACTAATAAGGTCGTACATATCCCCAAACACTATACAAAAATACAGAAACCCCAATTTCCACTAATCATCGAATCTTGAATTCGTTTTTAGATTAATCATAATTTAGGCACATCTTTTGGTAACAATGCTTAAGTTGCAAAATGGGAGTAGTGCGATGTGTATGTTATGCCTCAAAAGCTAAAAGAGGGGTGACAGTTTGCCTCATGTTTCACTTAAATAAAAAATGTAAGGCTTGCTATAGCGTACATTAGTTTTTAGGCCAATTTTAATATTTGAATTGCTTATTAATTTTGAGAGAGAAGACACTTTTTATTTGACTACTTGATTCGTCCAACTTTTACTGTTAAAAAATACTCATTTGAACCTCAGTTTGTATAAAACATTTTCAAAGTGTAACAATTAATATAAAAGTTCATAGTGATTCAAAACCTTAACATTTAAAAAGTCTGTTTACAAATATTCATAAAATCAAATAATTACATAAGTGATAAAGGGAGCTAAACATGATGTTCTCCATCCATTGTCATCTCAAATCCTAGTACAAGATTTCTTCATATATAGAGTATAGTGACACTTGAAAAGAAAGATAAAGAGTGAGACACAAGGGCTTAGTACACAATAACGTAAACATATGCAAATGTCACATATGACCTACATCTAATGTAGCAAGCAATAGTTTAATTAGTATAAATACTTAAATAAAAAATCAGTACAAGAGTACACATGAATTTTGAATATGATAGGGGACATAGGATCCAATGCCACCACAATGGCCATCGAGGGTTGATGGGAGTAGCTAAACTCCACACCAAAATAAAAATCGAAAAAGTAGCATCATCTAAACTTCACCACTATTAATTAAACGCCATTAATCATAGTCTATCGATACTATATATCTCGTTGAGTCTCATAAACCCTGAATGACTCCTAGTATGACTTCTCTTCACTTTTAGTGATTGTTATGCTAATGCAATTCTGCCCATCAACTACCTATTGAGCTATTATTAATGGCATAAGCACCTTATTACCATGTTATTTCAACATATACAACCACAATCATAATCTTAGTCTAAGAGAATCACTTGTTGACTTAAGTGACCAAGTACAAATAGTAAGCAATTACATTAACTGAGTTGGTTACACATAGTTATCACGTACCGAAAAGTCAAAAGTTCTTGAAGCTGAAAGTTATTCCCAATAATCACAATTTTTAATTATCATGCAATTAGAAAAGAAATTTTTTAAGTTAGTAAGTTGAATTTAAACAATTGGTCATTTAAAGAAGTTTCTATTTTTTATATACAATTTAGCAATGGCCCATACTAGTTATAGGCTCAAAAGGACATAAAAGTCCAATTAGTCTTTGACTAACTTTGGTCCATTCATTCATTAGTTAAGATTTATTAATTTAGCTAAATCATCCCATTATAAATTTTAATTATTAAATTAACTATCCATTTTCCATTAATCTTTAGTCTAATTAGATTTACTTCTACTAATTACTTAAAGTCAAAGCCTATTGGGTTTTAACTCATAATTGTTTATGTCTCTTATTAAACTATAAGTCCATAGCCATATATTTTACATAAGGCTCATTACAGTATTAGGCCTTAAAAGAAAAGTTATTTCAATTAGTTTGAAATTGTGCTCACTAAGCTTAATTAAGTTAACTAACTCAATTAATTAGGGTTATTCACTTAATTAGCCAATTTAATTACTTAATCCAAATAAGTTTATCAAATTAAGTCCATAATATTCTAGCAAATTTACCCGAGTCAATTTAGGTTTATTGGGCCCAATCTAGTTAGCCTATATCCATTTGATTTTCTTTAGCCCATTACGCCTAATTTATTTAACTTATGTCCATTTACCATTTTGGGCTTGTTATAATCCTATGAGTCATTACTTAGGTCCAATTTTAGGCCTCATTATATCTAAGGCTTATTAAGGGTACCTTATTACTAAGACCTATTTAGATTATGAGTTTTAAAGACAAAATGGGTCCAATTAATTTTGGAATTGGGCTTATTTAATTTAATTAAAGTTAATTGTGATTAATTTATCAAATTAACCCTAAAAATTAATTAATTAAGTTAATTTAATCAATTGAGTTGAATTAAGAAGTTTCTTGAAAGTTGGTAGTGAACTAACCATGGGAAGGGGTGGCAATCCACTTAGGTTGATTTAGTGGACCGATTAGGGACCAACTAGCTTTGGCCTAAATCAATTTAAAATATTATTTTATTATTATTTACTATATCTAATTTACTATTATACCTATTTTCCATATAAATTCCAAAAATTGAAATTTCCATATCAGAGACACTTTTTTTCTAAAACCTTAGCCTCTAAAAAAATCCAACACATTCTTCAACTAACTTGGATTTAAATATTGTTTCAAAGATTGTGTTATGTATGTTTCTTGTTTGTAGAAAATGATTGTTGAAAAGGAATCAAGAGCTTAAAGCTTACAAGAAAATGCAAAAATATAAAATCTTGTGAATTAAAATGGATTAAGAGAGGGTTTTTATGAAGAGCACTTAAAATGTTTATATGAACATAGAAGAACATAAGAACACTTATAAAATTCTTCAAAAATCTTTAAGAAACACACATTAGGCCTTAAAACTTAATAAGAATTAAAGTAGTTAATATACTTAAGCTATGCAACTCTTGAAGAACCTTACTCACATTAAATCATACATTATAATGGTATCTCCAATTATCAACACTTTGCAGGAGATTTATGAAAGTTATATTTGTTCAACATGTAACAAACATTCCACTATAAAGATCAAAACTTTAGTAACAACCATGGCATATATGCAACATATATTACATTTATCATTCTCTAAACCTAAAATCATCAAGCACATCATTAAAGGCTCAGTTGATATTAGAAGTTATTCATGTCCATAATGTCTTAAAGCTAGAAATATTTTCTAGAATTTAATATATTTATTGTATAAACATCTTATCGTTAAGGTTAGAGATTTATGTAAGTTACTCAACATATATTCATTATATACTACTTGAAACACTTTCTAAACCTAAAATTAATAAGAACATCAAAGTGGTTCTTTTTATTTTGAATTAAAAGCTAGAAAATCATTGAAATTTATGAAGCTCATACTTTCAAACATCATGGTCAAAGTTTTATGCACTCATTTTATCACAAAAGCACCATAGTGCATCCTAAACACATCTCTAGCTTAGAATCATCTATAAAAGTTGATGTGCCTTGATTCTAGATTCAAGCACACAATATAATTGATGATTCAATTACACAATTAGTATTCCAAAATGGTGTGATGAACTTGATTCCAATTAAGTAAAATACCAAATGGAACTATTAACAAAGAAGTATGTAATTTTCAATGGAAAATCACGCAATTGCACTAGGAAGCAATTTCAAAATTGAAATGACCAAATCTGAAAATTACAACCTAAATCACGTGAATGAACAAGTAACCACAAATTATACCTAGATATGACTCACTAAACACAATTTGTTAACAATAAAAGCAAGATCGATATGATTCACAATCTCCTCTTGTTGGTTCTCACCACAATTTCACAAGAAATTAATAAGAGATCTTTGGTTTGCAAGGATCACCCTGACGCACAAAGTGTTTGTATTTTTCAAAAATATCAAAAAGCTCCCTAAAAACCCTAGTTAGCAAGTATTTATACTTGCTCCTATTAAGGTAAAAACAAACAAAAAATTACAAAGATGCCACTTAAGTGGTCGGTTCCCAAATCATAATTACAAGTGAAAAAATAAAATGGTCGGTTCTCATAAGCAACAATTACAAATACAAATGTTCTTTTAGTAGCCGGTTCTTCACTTCAATTAAACAATTTGTGGATCATTGGATGTGGCTCAAAAAATGTCCCGTAAGTTGATCTTTAGTGCATGTTATTTGGCCATCATATAAAATCGATAAATGTACCTACTAATAGTGCAAAATAAAATATTATTAGATAAAAATGTGGTCATATGTGGATGTTTGGGCTCATGCATCCAAGTCAGGTTTCCCCACTGCTGGAACCGCAGGGTGGATTCCCATCATTTCCCTGGACCTTTAAAAGATTTGCCCTTAAATCTAAGGGGTCTTCTCTTGGACTGAAACCTAGTATCTGTGTTTGATTGTTTTCTGGACTTCTAAAAGAGCTAGAGGTGTTTCTAATTTGTTTTTGGAAAGAGCGCACCTCAGATGGAGACATAGGAGTTAAGACTATCTGTGTACCATCCTTTTGAAACATGTAAGTGTTTTTGAACCCGTCATGTAACACCTTTCTATCAAATAACCAGGGTCTACCCAACAATAAGTGAAAGATGCACATAAGAAGTATATCACAAATAATCTCATCACAGTATTTTTTTCCTATACTGATTGGCACCTTTGCCTTCTGTGTAACATGCAGACTACCTATGTCGTCCAACTAATGCAAGTTATAAGGGCTAATAGCTAGTTAGAAGTTATCTACTAATGCAGTAGATATGATATTAGTGCAACTACCACTATAAATGAAAAGCACACAAAGGTTACCTTGAATCCGATAAGGTGTGTGGAACAGGTTCTCCCTCTATAAGTCCATAGAATCTGGAGATAAAGTCAGAAACTTGCGCAACACATTAATAGGTAAGTAATTTTCACCTTTTTTGTCCTCATGTGTCTCAGCGTTTTGATCATCATAGTACTCCTATAAAGCTATAGATAAATCTGTAGGCTCGATAGCTTCTTTCTCTTCTTCTTCTTTAGTACCCTCAATAACAGTTATTACTCTTTTATTTGGACACTGTGCAGCCATATGTCCAAATCCCATGCATTTGAAATATTTAATTTGGCGTATCTTCCCACTAGTTGACCTTGGTATTGTTTGCTTAACATCAGTTCCAACTACCTCTTTACCTTTCCCAAAAACAATTTTCTCCTTTTCTGTGCTAGGGATAACTTTGTCTACAACCCTGACATGCTCGCCTACTCCCTTTGATCCACCCAACTGACCATCAACCCTCATGGGCTTAGTAGTAATACTAGGCCTGGTACTAGTGACCCATAATAGATTGAAGTGCCTCTGCCTTTCCACTTTCAAGGCTAACCATATAGCCTGATTAAGTGTACTATACCTTTGCAACTCCACAACACAAGCTATCTTGTATTTCAATCCGAACATAAAACATGCTAAGGTTTGCTCAAGAGGCTTTACTGACCTACATCTGATCATTAACATTTCATACTCCTGGATATAGTCATCCACTGTTTTGCCTCCTTGTCTCAATGTTTGTAGATGTATAAACAATTCCTGCCTATAGTGCTTAAGAATGAACCTCTTCCTTAGAACCCATTTCATGTCTCTCCAGGTGTGTATTTTAGCCTTTTCATCCCTTCGCCTACTAATCACTAGATTCTTCCACCATAAGGTGGCATAACCTATGAACTCTACAACTGCAAGATGAACTCTAGTGTTATTATTAATCTCATAACACTCAAAAAGGCCATCAACCTTATCCTCCTAATCTAGGTAATCATCTACTGAGCCCTTGCCATCAAATGAAAGCATCTACAACTTCATATATTTTAGTCCCTTAGTTGGCCTGAAATCCCTGTTTAGGTGTGGATTAACCCCAAAGTTATCATCTCTCTCCTCCTTAAAGGCATTATGATCTCCTTCCACTCTCCTTCCCATATTTCCTCCTACTGCTCCCTCCCTTTGAATGTTATGAGGAGCTACTCTAAGCGGTGGTGCCTGAGGATTTGCTACTGGTGGTTGTGGTATTGTCATCCTATCAATCCTTTTTGCTAATGCAGCAACAATAGTGGTAAGGTCCTGAAGCTGTTCCTCCAAAGTTCTCCCACCTATAGTACGATGACCCTATCTTCCACCAACTTGGCTATTGGCCTCATTGCTAATTCTCCCATTCACACTATCATTCGACATAGTTGTGGATTTGATTTTTCAAAGTACTAATATAGTCCAGAACAATGTAGTACACTCCCTTCACTACAACCACACTTCACCCGCCACACAATAATCAAATCACCTACAAAAGTAAACAAAAAACACTACTTAACTTTACATACCACAACAACGCACACACTTACACACCCATGGTGCAATCAAGCAACCAATGCAACACATAATCTCCTACACTTCAATTATGGCAACAACAAGTTGAAGTAATAATCAAACACTTCCCAAATAGCAAATTAATGAATTCAACTAAGTAAGTGTTCAAGCATCAATACATAATAACTTCCACACTTTAATGCTTATTTTGAAATTCAAATTTTAACCACTATGATTCCCCTTTTAATCACGGCATAAACACACACCTCCACTTCACGTGCAGCACCCTTCACCTCAACACACACACAACACAACACATTGCAACACCCCTTCATAACACAACTCACTCCGCCATACATACACACCTCAATCACATTGCAAATTTCAAACACAACCCCACTTACACTTCACGTGTAGCACTTCCTCAATCTAACAAAACACTCACTTCACTACACTCACGACTCAACAAAATTCAAATACCACTCTTAATGCAACTTCTCCACAAATGGTAAGAAGCAAATTCAAATTCAAATAACATTCAGTCAACTATTACACAATAACTTCTTCAACTTAATGTATGTGTTTGAATTTCAAAAAAAAAAAAAAATTCCTAATCTTCACACAAAGCAAATATGAAAATTACAAATGAAAATCCTCAAATTTTCGAAAACACAACAAGCAATTCACTCTTCTTTGTCTCAATGGATGTAGCTTCAATTCCGAACAAGCATAAAGGAACACTCCTCCTTCCCTCATGGAAAGTTCAAGAAGACAAATGTTACTACAAGTACTCCACGTCCACTTCAACAACAACAATTAGAATACAACATAAACCACAATTAACTACAAATTCACTTTAATAATTCGGATGAAGAAATCAAATTCAAAAATGCTAAATATTAAGTGAAGTTTACACAATTCCCCTTCTCAAAATCGTACTCTGATACCAAAATATGATATGCCTTGATTCCAAATTCAAGCACACAATATAATTGATGATTCAATTACATAATTAGTATTCCAAAATGGAGTGATGGACTTGATTCCAATTAAGCAAAATACCAAATGGAACTATGAACAAATAAGTATGTGATTTTCAATGGAAAATCACGCAATTGCACCAGGAAGCAATTTCAAAATTGAAATGACTAAATATGAAAATTATACCCTAATTCACGTGAATGAACAAGTAACTACAAATTGTATTTAGATATGACTCACTAAACACAATTTGTTAACAACAAAAGTAAGATTGATATGACTCACAATGTCCTCTTGTTGGTTCTCGCCACAATTTCACAAGAAATTGATAAGAGATATTTGATTTGCAAAAATCACCTTCACAGCACAAAGTGTTTGTATTTTTCAAAAATATCAAAAAGCTCCCTAAAAACCTTAGTTAGCCAATATTTATACTTGCTCCTATTAGGGTAAAAAAAAAAACCAAAAATTACAAAGATGCCACTTAAGTGGCTGATTCCCAAATCACACTTATAAGTGCCAAAATAAAGTGGCCGGTTCTCATAAGCAATAATTACAAATACAAATGGTCTTATAGTGGTTGGTTTTTCACTTCAATTGAATAATTTGTGGATTGTTGGATGTGACTCCAAAAATGTCCCACAAGTTGATCTTTAGTGCATGTTATTTGACCATCTTGTAAAATCGATAAATATACCTGCTAATAGTGCAAAATAAAACATTATTAGATAAAAATGTGGTCATATGTAGATGGTTGGGCTCATGCATCCAAGTCAGGTTTCCCCATTGTTGGAACCACATGGTAGATTCCCATTAAAAGAATTAAGAAAACTTATTTAAATATGGGATTAATGCTGGAATTTCTAGATATTAAATAGATTTAACAAATTCTAACCATTCATGCATCAAGATCAAAACTTTGAATTTCCTACACATCATATGTATGTATGTATGTCATTCTAAACATCATCAAAACCTAAAATCAACTAGAGAATCACCAATTTTTATCTTATCCATTTGATGTGTGAACCCCAGGTATGTTAAACCTAGAACCCAACGTACGCTATTTGAATCAATTCCTTGAGGATCGTCTCAAACAAGTAGCACAAAACTAGACTTCAATCACATTTGTTGATTGAAACCTAAGTTATCAATTAAGGGTTTCCTATAGTAATTCGGTTGAGGAATTCCTAAAGGAGATTTCTTTTGCAAAGAACAAAAAGTGGCTTCGTTTTCCACAAAAAAAGTGTTTGTAAAATTCTATTCTATGATATCTTGTGCCGGCCTCCTTACACGGTTTTTATAATGTGTACATGTAACAATATAAAACCTAAGTTTCCTAATCTAATTTACTTCCTTATCCTCATGTGAACCAAGCAAGTAACTAATTATTCTAAATTATAAACCAAAGCAAATACTAAAAACATAACAAACAAAAAAACCGCAAATCTTTTTTCCTTTTCAGTTCAACACACAACATTTCTTTTTCCAAGACTTTAAATCCTTGCATTCTTCCATGGAAACGTGAATCACATTAATAAGTGTCGGTTCTCCTTTCATGTAATTTGATTCCTTGGCTTGTAGGTCCATGACTAGTCTTTGCAGGGCATCATTCATTGTCTTTGCTCTAGCTCGAGTCATTGGTCCTCTAATTCCTTGCAATGGATCGTGTGTTTTTGGTTCTGTCTTCTTAGGTGCTAGATGATCCTCATCACCGTTTCATCAATACATAATTCAACACATCAATCCATTTCAAATGATCCTCTTTTAGTTTGCTTAAGTACTTAATAAGCTAGTTTAAGCTTAATGTCTTTTGTGTGGGCCTTCTTTAACTTTGAGCAACTTCCTTAAGATCAACATATACCATTAATTAACACATATAGAGATTAACTCCTAAAACTAACTAAACCCAAGATTTTGAGTAAAAACCTCACCTTTGGAGCTTGTAGATGGTGTGACTAGCTTCTAAGGATTTCTTCAACTTTCTAGTTCTTCTATTCCTAAGGAAAATATAAGAAAAAGCTTAGTTAATAAGGTTTAAGTGAGAAATCAAGTGTTTTTCTTTTTTAAGGTTAGAGTTTAAGAGAGGTTTTTTGTCTTACTTCAGGAGGAAGAAGAAGAAGAAGAGTAGAGAACGATAAAGTGGGGGATGTCGTAGCAATTTAAAGGTGGCAGGGGGCGGCCTCCTCTCCTCTTATAACCCTAATGTTACTAGATTGCCCACCTTGGTAAAATGTGCCAATTTTCATTAAAACTTACATTTAGGTTTCAATTTGAATTTATTTGACTCTGAAGACCATTTTAGGATATTTAAGGGTTTTGTCATTAATTGCATCTTTCCTATTATTTATAACTTATTTTTGACATTGTCTTATTAAAATGCAACTTATGGGAAAAATGGCCATTTTTGAAAAATTGATTTTTAAACCTTAGAAAGCTTTCTTAATTGACTTTGAAAATTTTCTTATTGATTTGATCATTTTATTTAATGACTCGATTTATTTCATTAGTAGTAACAATCTCTTTTTTATTAGTCATAATTAGACCAGGCTTAATGGTAAAATGGTTATTTTGAAATTTATACTCATAATGTTTTGAAAATTACCCCTTAATTGACTTTTGAATTTAGAAAGTATGCCTTTAATTACCTACTTAGAAATTATCTTCCTATTTCTAGTTAAATTAATAACTTTAAAAGATGGGGTTGTTTCAGCATGAAACGTGTGATATGAGTTGTGATTTTGGTGTGTAGAATTTGAGTTGTAGTTGATTATGTAGGTTATGGGTTATTTTTGCAATCGACTTGAGTCATGAAGATTGTTGTGAAAGGAGTTGGACCCTCAATCTTGTCTCTTCTTAGAGGTTTGTATTGTTTCCCACTAGGTGTTTGCCTTACTAAAAGGTTGAATGCACAATTGAATGCTTTTACTAGAAATATGTAAGAGGGAAATTGTACAATGATAGGAAAACAAAAGAGGAAAGTCAAGGTGGCTAAGGCTGAACCCAAGAGATGTGAGGGAATTATTGAGGATGAGGCTAAAGATGGGGGATGTAAGCAATCAAATGTTGTAAAGGCTCCATAGATAATGGATGATGAAGCTAATGATGATATTGTTAAAGCTCCTAAAGTAGTTGCAAATTTTGATTGTTAGGTTGTTGATAAACTAGGACAGACAACTAAGATTGAGCATATGTTTACGTTAGGTGAAGGTGAAATTATTGATAAAGGCAATGAAGACAAATTAGTTGTTGAGGGTCTTTAAAAAACCAGTGATTTGTTAGGTTTAGGTCCAACCCATATAGGCACATAGCCACTAATAACAAACAAATTAATTGATTAAAAAAAATATTTTGTCATCATTGTATATGGATGACAATTGAAAAGAAGAGTAGATATAATAAGAATAAATACTTGTAGTCATAGAAAAGGGATATAAAGAAAAAGACAAAAATTGAATAAGAGTAAAAAGAAAAAGCACTTTTCATGAAGTGCACAAAGAGGAGGATCAAGTCTGTTTGTCTTTGTTCTTAATTTAATGAAGGAAGAAATTCAATTAGTCTTTGTTCTTAATTTTATGAAGGAGGGAAGGAATTCAATTTTAGTGAAGCAACTTTAGATCCATAATCGGAGTGCTTATTGAATCCTGATTGCAATGAAACTTCAACCTGTAGATTCATGGTGTGGAATAATATAAGGTTATTGCTTTCATTTTTTGTCAATCCTTCTCGTTTATGTCTATTGAATTTATGTTTTCATGATTCCATGAATTGGCTAGTACTATAATTTAACCAATGAAAAGATACATTTTAATCCTATTATTTATTAATAGTGAAAGTTTTTGTACTGCAGTCTCATGGTTTTTTCTCCTATTGGGTTTTCTACATTACATCCATATGTTCATTGATATTTACTTTTTTGGTTCATCCTAAGTGTTTATCACTAGTAGAAAAGAGGAAAAAACTATATTGTCAATAAACGGCATTATTTTTCCTAACAAGTGGTATTATAGATCGAAGAAGTGGAAAAAAAATTATTATTTTTCTATGTGGCAAGCATGGAGATATCATTGGTTACTAAGATAAAATTAATTCATTAAATTATTCAATTTGGAAGTCAATGATGGTGCAAAGATTTTTATGCACTCTTGAGTAGTGATAATGCAAAGCTGAAAGATAAATATGATCAAGATTGAGTGATCATGTAAAGAAAAACTATTGGTTATATTTGGAAATGGGTAGATCACAGTGTACATTATCATGTTGCTCAAGAAATTAGAGCTATTGTTCTATGGAAAAAAAAAATTAGAGTCCATAAATGAGAGAAAAACAGCCTTGAATAAAACCTCCTTGATTAGGATAGTAGTTAATTTGAAGTATAAGGATAGGTTTAGTATGACAAAGCACTTGAATGATTTCTAGGTTTTTGAGAATCAATTAATTACTATGAAGTTGGTGCATGATGATGAGATACAACTATTATTGTTGAGTTTACTATCTAACAGTTGGGAGAAACTTATGGTATCTGTTAATAATTTTGCTTAAGAAGGAAATTTCTTGGTTACAATGGTGAATGATAGTTTGATATAAATGATGAAGCATGAAGAAAAGAGTAAGGTGTCAATTTTGAGACTTAAGCACTAGTTACCAATAATGAGGAAAGACATGGGAGAAGTAAGACTAGAGACTTATCTAATAAATCCAATAAAACCAATAGATCTAGGGGAAGATCCAAATCAAGAAATATTAAACATTGTCACTATGATAAGCTAGGACATTTAAAGTAGGAATGTAGCATGTTACATAGGATAATGATTGTGTTAATCATGCTTATCATGGCAGTGATTGGGTTATTGACTCTAATACCTTCTTTCATGTGACATCATATGGAAAATTCTTCTCAACCTAAATTTCTGGTAATTATGGTAATGTTAAGATGAGGAACAATGAAACATCTAGGATTGTTGGCATTAGAGATATTATTTTGAAGACTAACACTAGTTGCAGGCTTCTCCTAAAAAATGTTAAATATGTTCTAGATATTTGCCTAAACTTTATATTTGCAAGAAAGCTTGATGATGAAGGATGTCACTACTACTTTGGTGAAGGCAAATGGAAGCTCAAAAATGGTTTTCTTATAGTGGCAAAAGAAAGAAGAATAACATCTTTACTTAATGTCAACAAATTTAATTAAAGGAGAGGTGAATATGATTGATAAGCCATCAATAGAACTTTAGCACATGTAGCTTGATCATATGAGCAAGAAAGGGCTCCAGCTACTTATCAAGAAGCAACTTCTAGCTGATGTAAAAGCCACTCCTTTGAAAACCTAGACTGATAATCTTGTTGGTAAACAACATGAGGTTGCATTTCATATAAATCCACCTTCTAGGAAATCTCATGTACCTGAATTAGTTTATACAGATGTATGTTACATGAAAGATATGTTAGTTAGTATGCTTTATTTCGTAATCTTTATTGATGAGCACTCTAAAAAGTTGTGGGGTTTTGTTTTGAAATCGAAAGATCAAGTTTTGTATGTTTTTAAGCAATTTCACACTAAAATGAAGAAGAAATAGGAAGATGGTTAAAATGTGTCTAAGCAAATAATGATTGCAAATATAAAGGTCCTTTGAGCACTATTATAGAACTTATGGAATTAAACTTGATAAAACAGTGCCAAAAACTTCATAACTAAATGGTATTGCAAAAAGGATGAATCACACTATTACAAAGAGAATTAAGTGTATGTTATCTCACACCAATCTCCTCAAATCATTCTAGGATAAAGCAATGAGGACAATAGTCGAATTGATCAACCATCAAGCTCAATTGTTTTCCTTTTTTCTTTAATTTGACTAATATTAAATCTAGAAGTCACTCAACTAAATTTCAGGAAAATTAAATTTTTAAAGAACCTTTTAAAGATAACTTTTCAAAAGACTAGAATTGTCAATCAACTGAAGTTGGGAAAAATGGGGAATTATGACTAAATGAGTAAATTGATCCTAATTTTAGCCATTAGTTTACGTAAATAAATATTTTTATGAAAAGAAATTTTTAAACCTAGAGCATACTGAATTCAAGAGCTATTTTAAAACCTTTTGGTTTTCATGTGAGAATTTTTTTTAATTTTGGAAAAAAAGACTTTTATTTAATTTTTTTTACCCTTTTCTTAGTTTCATTCCAAAAGAAAGATAGTTAATGAAAACCTATGGAATTAAAATGCAAGCATATGAAAAGATTTTAATTTTTATTTTCTTATGAAACTAAAAGAATAGTTAATACTAATAAAGATTTAAATCAATTAAAAATGGAAAGTAAAAAAAAATCAAGAAAAGATTTACAAAATGACATCACATTTTCCTGTAAGAAAGAAAACAAAAATTAATACTAAAAAAAAAAACTAAAAATGAAAGTAAAGGAAACAACTAGAGCAACATTAACTAAAATTAAACACAACACTTTTTTTTTAATTTCCTATAAAAGAAAAAATAGTAATATAATAAGAAAAAATAAAAAATATATTTTTAATATTTTCTTCTTTTTAGTTTTTATGGTTTTATAGGAAAAATAAATTTTTTACTTTTTCTTTTTGGTCACCTGGAAGATGTCTACATATGTGTAACCGAAAATAGACTATCGTAGTTCCTTCTTCTTCTTCTTCTTCTTCTTTTTTTTTTTTTTTTGTAAAATTTTAGTTTGTTGGTTATTATTATTTTTTTTTTTTAAATGCCAACTTTATGTTTTTAGCCATTTTATTTTATTTATAAGGAAAGTTTTCTAAACCCTAAGTTTTTTTTTGTCTTATTTTGAAAAAAAAAAAACCTAAAGAAATCTAATTTTTGGGAAAAGGCCAATTGAAATTTTTTATTAAAAAATAAAAAAAAAACTTCTCTAAGTGAGAATAGAAAAAAAAATTGTAAAAGAAAAATTTGAAAGAAATGCTTTCTTGAAAAAAAATTCCTTTTGAAAGGAAAAAACAGAAGAACCTTTATTAATGAGAAACTAAAAAGAATCAAATATGTTAGTAACACAAATAAGAATATAAAAGTAATATGAACATGCCAAATACTTTATTAATGTTGGATTTTTATTTTTATATTTTTTTTTCATATTGCAAACATCATGAAAAAGACAATATTAACATCTAGAAATTACCTAGACACTAATAATATACTAAAACACATAAAACAAATATAAAACAAGCTAAAAGTGATAAAAAACATAATTTTTATTTTTATGAAAATTTTCTAATTTTTATATGAATTTTGGATGTTTTTTCATACATTAAATAACAACAAAAAGACATTATTTATATGTGAATGTTATCTAAAAGCCAATATTATGATAAAAACACCAAATTGATCCTAAAACAAGCTAACAATCATATTTATGTATATATATACATATATTTCTAGAAAATTTTCCAATTTTTATGAAATGTTCGATTTTTTTTTTGGGTTTTCATAAATTAAAAATCAAAACATGCTATTTTTACATATAAATGCAATCCCATAGATAATATGATACTAAAACACCTTGATACACATAATAAAGTCATTAAAAAAATCAAGCATGAATTTTAGAAAAATATATTTTTTTTATTTTTTTTTTTAATTTATAAAATAAAAATTAAAAGTAAAAAAGAAAAAGAAAAGGACTTACCTTGCATTTGGTGGCACATGGGCCGATTTGAGGGGCTTCTAGTGGCAGTTTATGGTAGTTTAGGGGTTAGTCCAACTCTTGACGTCATGGGCAAGCATACCCTTGAGTTAATTTCTAGAAAACCGAGCTCCATATTACTTAATTTGATCAAATCAAAGGGAGCAAGTGTCAAGAACCTAAACTTCAATCTTTGAGCACATTGAAACAATTTGGGATTTGTGGAACAAAATCAACCTCCGTGCTTTGGTCTACTAAGGATTGGGAACAATCCTATGATTTTGGCTTGCTTCAATTTTCTCTCAAATGAGAAAAATTGAAGAGACAAAGTGGGTGCTGCTAGTTTGTGCTTAGAGAGAGAAAGGGAGTGATTCTCCAACTTTTGGAGCTGTGTAACTCATATTGTCTGTTGGAATGAGTTATAGGGATCCCTATTTATATTAATAAGTGATGAATAGTATCCAAGAAATTCTAAATTTGAAAAAAATGTCGAATCATTGTTATTAATGGGTCTTTCCAATTTATTCTTATTTTCGGCCAAATTTTATTACAAATTGGAGGAGAGTTTTTGAAATTGAAGATGCAAATATGTTCTAAAAGCTTTACTTGACTATTCTATATGTTTAGCTTGTGGTTTGCAAGTCAATTTAGTTTTTAGTTACTAATTTAAAATTAGATATAAAGCATGTATACTTTATTTTTTTTCCAATTTTTGAGTTTATTTTTGTGGCATTTTTTTTTATCATAAATTTTGAGTTTAGAGTGCAATGAATAATACACCAAGTGTTTATTTAATTTCCACTTTTTGTTTGATATGATTTTCCCAAAAAAATAAAAATAAAAGAGAGAAAAATCGGGTAAAAAATAAGAGAGGTTGTGCTGGTTTTTTTGTTTCCTATTGCGTTGCTTCGATTGCTCGGGGAAGAAGACGGAAGAATTGTGATTGGATCCGGCCAATGGTGGGGCGAAACGTGGCATCTACCCTTGTTTTCTTTTGAAAAAGGAATCATACGATACATGCCCACTAAACTGAACCTACAACCCCAATTTCCTTTCACAAGTGCCCAATCAACCATGTTGTGTTCGGTTTGTGTTTTCTCTTGCAATGAATTATATATGACTTTTCTCCTAAGCCGATTTTAATAATAATAAAAAAAAAAACTTATCAACTTTGGGTCTTAAAAATTGGTCCAAAGCCAATGGATCCAAGAAAAATGAGTGCAATCGATAACTCTAGTATGCACATTTAAAATTATTTTTCACAAATGGCTTAAGTTGACAGAATTAAGAGTTCGGTTTTGTCTAGTGCTTGGCTTAACTCAAATTGTCTATTTTTTTATGACTTTACAAATGAGTAAGCCAAGCCAAGCCTAAGTTAGAAAAATTAAGTTTTGATAAGATGGTCTTAAGGACTCACATTCTATCAAATCACATATGCATATTTTGACTCAAAAAATTGTTTTTGACTTGAAAAACCAATTTTATCTCAAATTGAGCCAAATGAACCACTACGTGACAATTTTTATGATTTTACAATTTTTTTGTATTTTTTTTTTTAGGCCTTATTCCTAAAATTAGGTCTTTCTTAAATTAAACTAAAAAAACAAAGGGAGCAAAAATGAGGTATCTATATCAACCTATTTCTTTCATATGCCATGGATGGCAATATCCAAGAGAGAGTGTGGATAGGTAAGAGATTTTCTTATGATCATTTACAAGTATTTGGTTGTAAGGTATTCATGCATACTCTCAAAGATGAAAGAATAAAGCTTGGTGTAAATTCAAAGCATGTATATTTCTAGGCTATGCACATGATGAATATGGATATAGATTGTGCAATCCAATAGAAAAGAAAATTATTAGAAGTAGAGATGTGGTATTTCAAGAAGACTAGGCCATTGAAGACATAGAGAATCTATAGAAGTCCAAATTTTTAGGTGAGATCCCTATTAATTAATTTAGATCCACCATCCTAACCTAAAGATCATAATAATGACAAGGGAAATATGCAGGATCCAATTGAAGCTGATGAAACTCCTAAAGAACTTGGTCAATAGATAGAGTTGAAGAGAACTACAAGAGAGCAAAGGCCTTCTCTAAGATACACTCCATATGAGTATGTGATGCTGAGAAATGGGGAAGAATAAGAATGTTATCAAGAAGTTATGCTACATGAGTAGAAAAAGAAATGGGTAAAAAGCATGCAAGAAGAGTTGAAATCCTTGTCCGAGAATCAAACTTGTGATTTAGTAGAGTTGTTTAAGGAAAAGAGGCCTTTGAAAAATAAATTGTGTATGGATGGAGATTGAAGAGATTAACTCACAACCTAGGTACAACATAAGATTGGTTGTGAAGGGATCTAGTCATAAGAGAGGCATTAACTTTGATGAAATTTTCTCACTATCGGGGAAGATGTCTTCCATTCAAATTGTTTTCAACATAGCTACTAGTTTGAAGTTGGAGATTGAGCAATTAGATGTGAAGACAACATTCCTTCATAGTGACTTGGAGGAAGAAATTTACATGGAGTAGCCTAAGGGGTTTAGTGTCAAGGGAAAGGAGCATCTTGATTGTAGATTGAAGAAAAGCTTATATGAGTGGAAGCATGCTCCAAGGTAGTGGTATAAAAAGTATGACTCATTTAAGATTGACTAAGGATATACTAGGATTTCATCAAACCATTGTGTCTTGATAAAGAAATTCGATAGTGGTGAGTTTTTCATTCTTTTATTATATGTGGATAATATGTTGACCGTTAGTCATGACACTAAGTAGATTTAAGATTTAAAAGATACATTAAGCAAGTCCTTTGTTGTGAAAGGAACAGAAGATCAAGTCCTTTGTCTTCATTCTTAATTTTATGATAGAAGGAGGGAATTTAATTTCAACGAAGCAACTTTGGATCCATAATTGAAGGATCTATTGAATCTTGATTGTGATAAAACTTCAACAATTGAGAGTATTATAAGGTTATTACTTTTTGCAAAGTGTTTTATATCCACAAATTTAACTAGTGTAAAGACACATTGTAATCCCATTATTTGTTAATAGTGAAAGTTTTTGCACTACAGTCTCATGGTTTTTTTTTTTTTTCTCTAGTAGGATTTTTCACGTTAAATCTTACTATCAATTGTTATTTACTTTTCTAGTTTATCATAATTGTTTATCACTAATAGGTAAGAGGAAAAAAATGTATTGCCATTAAGTGGAATTATCTTTCCTATCGTGATCAAATTAAGAGTGAGATTACAAGGACTCTTAAACTTGTAAGAAGAATAGGGATATGAACTCTATGATTGTTAGAGAAGTTGCAAACTTAAGGCACCCATTATGCTCATCCGTGAAATCATCAATGTCTATGTGATGAGTGAATGACCACTCTTTGTTGTCAACGTTAATGAATTTCCTCTTGGGACATTAAAACAAGATTAGACACTATATACTAAGATTAAGGAATGTGGTGAAAATGCATTGCTTGACTATAAAATTGATGTTGCATATGTGCAGTTGATAGATAGAATGCGCAATGAGTGGAAGGAGATGTTACTAGGATTGAAGATTGATAATAAACTATATTAAGATTGTTTGATTGATCATGAGTTTTTCAAGTATATCTTTCATATTGGAGGAGGGCTAAAATCTTCTAGGATTTGGTTCCAATCCTCTCTAAGAGAGGGGGTATGATGTTCTCAAGACGAAGGCCATGGATCCAAAGCCCAATTTATGAGTTTAAGGAGGAGCTAGAATAGGGTTGTGCTCATTTGAGTTGGCTAATGGTGTGAGAAGAATCAAAACCGTTGATCAAGAGAGTTCATCTAAATGGCCTAGCATGCTCATTTAAATTGCTCCCTCATATTAAATTTAAATTGTTGAAATTTACATGGTCATTCAAATGGCCTATTTTAGCTATTCAAGTGGCACTCTACCAATTCATATAGCCTATTCTTGCCATTCAAATGGTCTCATGCACCCAAGTTTCTTCAAACTACTAACCATTGCCTTGCATCCTAAGAATGCAAATATTCACCCCCCATTTGAATGTCTTTAAGGCATTCGAATGGCTCCATTAAAATGCACTTTTCTTCAAATTCTTTTTTTTACTTTATTTTGCATGGACAATTTTGCCCCTTTTTGCTTTATTGTTTTAAAAGGGGACTAACATTGTATTAGGGATGATTATTATCAATCATATTATTAAACTTATTAAGTTTTCTATGAAAGTTACTTGTTCTTATTAATTAATTACCTATTGCAGTGAACAACCACTCTAGTGAAACCGTGCATCATATTAATTTGTTGAATTATAGTATAGTATAAATCAAATAGGTGCATAATATTTGAATACAAGGTTCTTTATATCCCCAAACCGTGAATATTAAAATGTAAAAACCTTAATTTCCATTAATTGATCAAATCTCAAATTCATGTTCAAATTAATAGTAATCTAGACAAATCACTTAATTAGGTTGGCTATAACCCGAGAGGGTGTAGTTCAATTGGTTAATGAGTTGGTTGAAACTATTTGATGAACTTAACTCTATTTGATTTCTGTGTATTTTTATTTAACTAAGTAAAAGCAAAATCATAAAATACTTGTTATTAGCTTTAGTTGTTAAGTTGGTATCAGTTTACACTTAGTTTACCACCACCATGGTGTTTGCTATCCTCCACAACATTGGTCCGATGCCTCTACGAGTCTTGACAACCACCGATTTGGACCGAGGAAGGTAAAACCTGACCAGCAGCTTCTTTGCGACCTGAAGCGACTTTTTTCCAACTCCAATCCGTGATCCACACCCAACCTTAACCCGCATTGACCCCGTCAATTCCTTTTGCTTATTTTCTTTTCTTTTCTTAAAAAATGGAAAAAATAATAAGAAAATAAAAAAATGATTAATTTGGTTAACTTCAAATAAGCTTTAGGGTGAGACTTTGATGCTTCCATAATTGAAAAAGAAAAATAAATTGGCATTTTCTTAAAATTAGGATTTTTAAGGTTTTAATAGGCAAATGGGTTAGGACATATGTCTTGTTAAATCTTTAAAATTTAATATTTTGTTATATTTATAAGTTGAGTAACCGATATTTTGGAACACTTGTTTTATATACTTTATAATATAGGTTTATAAGGTATATATATAGTATGGAGACGATCTCTAATTACCTTATGAGAACAAGTTTTGGAAAATTGTTATTTGGAACTTATTTTATGGCTTTTAAGACCGCCCAAACCTATCCAAACAAGTAGACTAGAGTAAGTTCCAATTTTTTTATAAGGTTATCTATTCACTCCTATATAGAAGTACAACTTAAATGCATCTATATAATTATCATAATATAGTGTGATTACATTTGATTACTTATAATTCTAAAAGTAATATTTATAATATATGAAATATATAATAATTATTGAATTTTAATTAAAATAAATTGTTACATTATATATTAAATATCATATGATTAAGCTGTTATAGGATAGGTCCTGATTTTAAAATTTGAAAACCTATACATGTGGGATAGGTTACAAATATGGTAGTATAATATACTAACTCTATACTAGCTCATTTCTATTTATTTAGTTATTAAGCTCTTATTACGTGAAACCATTCAACCAACTAAGTACATAAAAAGCTATTTAGGCTCTCTTAAAATTTTATTCAATTCATCAATAATCACTATTCATTTGATTAAGTGAATGTAAGATAAGAATAGTTATTTCATTTTGGTATTTGTACAATCACGAGGATACTATTTTAGTTAGATGTACGCTCAATCTAGTGACAAAAGGTTTATTACCGCTTTAATGTTGAGGTAGATTTTAGAATGAATTGTAGGTTGCTTTCTATTCGTTTCTCAAGTGGTCATGTTTTACCTTTAATATTGTAAAATCATCCTAATGAAATTTATGACATTCTTTTGATGATTGCTTTCCTTGAGCAAAATCTATTATTGAGTCATTATGAAGCATAATCATGAAAGATCAAAGTAAGATATGATAAGCAATATGGTTAAGTAAAAAAAAAATTTATTATTATTATTTTCTTTATTTTCTGTACAAAAAATTAAATCAAATTAATTATCAGACCAAGCTAAACAATGAAATTGCATCGATCTCCCAACATGCACATTTTGAATAACCAAGAACAACCCAAACAGCTATATACGATGAATTCTTGGTAGAATGAAGGAAAAATAAGAAAGATTTACATGCCAACGGAATATTGCCTATTAATTACATCAGAAGCTACCTTTCCATTTCAATTCGTGCAAGGGATGCAAGTTTTCCCGCACGAAGAAAATTTTTGGACCCTCCATCAATCCTCTCTGTTTCAACATCATCATCGTTTCGATCTTGTAGCTCCATTTCCTCAAGAAGTGATCGATACTCAAGGTTGTTACTATATCTCTTAACAACAACCAAGTAAAACGCGATTGTGAACAATGTGACCATAATCACAAACCAGCTAAACGTCATATTTACAAGTGCTTTGGCTCTGTGTAGTGCCCTATCACTATGGCATCTCACCATATAATGACCGTCCTCCAAGTTCAGAAAACACCCTTTTGGAATTACCCCAGGAGTCCACAGCATATAGCCAAGAACAATCATCCAAACACCTTGGAACATAATACTAGTTGACCTGAGGAAGCTGATCAAGAAACTTTTGGGATAACCAATCCCAATTAGGGTCGTAGAGAGTGAAACAACTGTGAGGATTTGAAGCATAAGATGGTATTGTCCTTCGACACCAGTATGGTCAGTGGAGTGGAAGTGGAAAAGGAGCAGTTGTTGGGCAAAAGCAATTGCAGCCAATAATTGGGTAAGATCATGTTTGGCTTCGGGTCCAGTTTTGTCTAAAAGTACAGCAAGAGCAGCATAAGTGAAGAAACTGAGGGCAATCAAGGAGTGTTCAAAGGTGTGCAGGTGATATGAAGGTATGGTTCCATCTGTGTCCAGGGGTTGGTGCCTATCTGGGCTAATGAAAAGCATCATGGTTATGTAAATGGTGCAAGCACCCATGATCGAGAAGAGTTCCAAGTACTTGGATTTTGATACAGGGAACCATGTGCGAGAGAAGTATGAGTTTGTGTGGCAAGCATGGAGCTTTGTGTGGTTGAATAGGTGCCACAACCCTATTAGCAAGTAGCCCAAACCTAGCAACCCATGGCCTGCCCTGTTACCCATTATGTTTTATTGTTGTAACTTACATGACAACCGGCCGTCATAGCATTAAGAGGAGATTTATATCAGGAGGTGACGTTGTTGTTTCTCTTAAGACTCTTAAGGCTCTGCTACTGTCGCTTGCGGACGTCGTTGCTTCGCTCCTACGCTCAGGCTCAGCTGTCGTAGCTTCCACTCATATGATACGCTTGACGCTATGATTGTCTGGCTTCGGTCTATCTATGAAATTCCAAGACGTGGCATATTTGCCTGAATCGTCCTTAATTTGTCTCACGCTTTGCAATCGTTCGAATTATTACCAAGATTGATATTTTCATAAAAAAAAAAGGTTGCGTGATGAATGAACCAATTTTGATTTCTGCCGGTGAAAATTGAAAAACTAACGGAGCCCAATGTTTCTTTGAAATCAGCTTCACACGATTTCAATATTGCTTATATCTTACTTAATCCTTTATCTTGTTGCATAAATCAAAGCACGTTCTTAATTGATAATAAACAATCAATTATGTAATGTCAGAATCCGAAGGCATGATCGCTCATCAAGTGCTTTTATCATCTGGTAAGTACATGTAGGATTCGGAATTCTATGCCATCCAAGTCTTTTATATCCAAAGTTATTGATTACCTGAACATTTTAAAAAAAATTCCCGCAACATATCAGCTATAAAACTAAGCAGATAAAAACTTTACATACAATCACATTGGATGTGATAGTGCGTGCGACTTAAATTTATTATTAAATGCAATAATCAAACACTCATGATATAGATGCCAAGTTAATGATTATTTAATGTGGGATGCTGCAGTGAACACATCATCATACAACATTGCTCTAGCATCTAGGATTAACGTGAGATACCATCTAAATTCAATCCAATACATCACACCTATAATCGTCTCATAATGGAATCATTTCCCATATCAATGGACAATAGTCCCATCCTCTTCCCCTAATCAATGTCCATAATCCCATCACCATTGCTTGCAATTCGTTGATAGCTTCGATCTAGTTATCTAGAGTAATATTAATGGTGACTAACTTTGGAGTCTAATGACCAATCGTTTTATCTTGACCATGCATCCCATAGAAATGGTGGATGTCCAATTCAGATATACCTATTTAAAGTAGTTAATGGACTTGGCACAAGTGTCACGGTCCATGACATCAAAAGGGCAATGAAGGATCGACTTGGACTTAAAATATAATGAGTGACATCAATAGGGTAGTTTGTTATCATGGGTTGGGTTCTGTGAAGGTGGATTTGGCCTTCTGTAAATAAACTAGTTAGGAGCTAATACAACTCTTTTAGTGATGGCCATAACAGACCAAATTAGTTAAGAGAGTTGGTTCCCTCAATCATAAAAGTAACTATGATAAAGTCGGATAAAGACTCTCTTAATGAGAATTAGGATCAAAACAAGTCTTAAGAAAATAGGAAAAAAAGGTTAGCTCGTCATCTAGAAGTGAGGTAAAAATATAAAACAAATAATGGTTGAGCACTGTATGAGATCTCTAGAAACAATGAACCTCCCATCTCATGACACAAGCATGTATAGCACATTAAGCAATTATCATATAATAGTGATCAATTGTTTTATCTAACCTTAATGCAAACAAGTTAGCAAATGAGGAAGAGCTATCACTCAATTGTACTTGTTGCCAATCATTAAAATCTAGTAGATTTTCCCCAAAGATTGCTAAAATTGTACATTATATATTATTCAATAAAGTCCAAAAATATGTATTGAGCTATTTTTAATGATACTTTTAATTGATCTTAACATTTTAGGTGGTTTAACTGTAGATTAAAAAAAAAACTAAGTTAAGAAATAGGTTAAAACAAAGTATATGAGAAAGAAAGGGAATGATAGTCAACTAAAAGGAGAAAATGGTCAACCTAAGATGCATTCTAGGTGAACTGAGGCAAAAGTAGTTGATCATAGGGGTTTGTGGCTAACAACCTATTTGATGTGGTCAATCAAAGCTCTAGGTGGTCGATCACCTAGGTCTTGTTTCACTCAGTTTTGACCTTTTTTTTTTACATTTTATTTATATTTCTTTTAAGTTAGAGCTGAGGGTGTTGTACTATGACCATATAGGTGTTTTTTACAAATCGTTAGGTACCATTTGGTTAATGGTACTGGACAGAACAAGGAGTACTGGACAGTACTAAAAAAGAAGGATTGGACAAAAAAAAAATTTTGTACCATGTTTGATTTGTTCAGTACTAGACAAGGATTTTTGTGCTGTCCAGTGTTTGGATTGCAAAGTACTGGACTAAACATAGGTAATTTGACTGTTTTTCCTTGGAGAAAGCTTTTGTACTGTCCAGTGTTTGAAATTGCAAAATACTGGACTGAACATAATAAAATTGACAATTTTACCCTTTTTACTTATATCATAGTTATTTTTATATATTTCATATTGTTATAAAAAAAATGATTTGAAAGTTTAATATATAATAAATTTTCTATGGCCAATTCTATATTTTACAGGGGATAGAGACAGGGTATCAAGCATGTTCAGTTTCACCAAATGGAAAAACATCCTTCCTGCCTGATCAACTATGATTAGACATTAAAAAATATTTTAGAGAACAACATATAGCAAGATATGGTTTAAAGAGTTCTCCAATATATTGATCATGGCATTTCTTTGGGATTATATTTATCTATGATTATCATGCTTATATTTCTTAATTAGAAACTCATCAAGTGTTATTTTGGATGTTGCATCTTTTGAAATGCTTTTTGGCTCTATGCTATCCTTTTTCAGTGTGTTGACTGAGCATTATCATTACAATTTTCTATATTGGAATAGAGAAACAAAATTTCCAAAGAATTGATTGATAGACCCTATTCAAACAAATATTTTGGTTCCCTTTTGCCTTCAACTTTGGCACAGATCGAAGATAGAAATCCTTCTGAGGCAAATAGAGCTTTTATGCATTTTCATTAATCCATGAGCAGAGCATCTATATAGACACATAGATTCGTGGATCCATATATCTCTATTGGAAAAGAATCAATATAAACAGAAAGAATCGAAATTGTTTCGTCTCCTGCAGCAAAGATTTGCCTACACAAAATTTCTTTTGTTAGTTAGATTTCATGGTAGAAAGTTCATTTTGCGAGTAAAATAAGGCAATCATTGCATAACGTAAAGAAACAGTATTCCTTTGATGATGAAAACATAGTAAGAGGCGCTTGATCCTTCCCTATTTTTAGTTTGTGTATTCTCGTAGTAGAGAAAGGAGCCCTTCAATTATGTTGTAACCACAACTATACTAGTTAGTACATCAGAAAGGGAAAACAAGTAGACGTACGTGTACCTCCTATTGATTTTTGACATCTGAAAAACTAAGACTCACATGCAGACCCATTTTTCAATGGGCAGTTAGTTATAAATGCATTAATGGGAGACGCACAGAAAATAAGTACTGATATCATTCTTCTCCATTAGAAAGTTATAATTGTTGTCTGCATAACAAGATTAAAGCTCTTAAGGACTCCCAATCTTTCATGGCACGCTCTTTTGTCTGTCCTCGAGCTCTCTCTGCTCTTGGCTAGTAAAGGCCACGACTGTTTTAATCTACTCAACCCTTTACCATCCTGTGCAATTTTGGAGTACAAGTTATTCATATCTCCTCTGAGTTTAGATTCAAGAACCTTTAAAGCAGCCAGTCGCTCCTCTAATAAATTTATTTCTGCTTGGACTTGAGTTAAGGAATTCTTTTTTTGAGTGAACAAAGGATGAGTAGACTCAAATGATGCATTAAGAGAAAGCATCCTCTTCTCTGTCGAATCAACCTCACTTATTATATCATTCACCTTTGATACAATGCTAATGACTTCAAAGGTCCTTTGTTTAATGGAGGCTATGTCAAAAGCAATTCCAACTCTCAACCCTGCATTCTCTAACTCCACTAGCTTCGAGAAAGTAGAATTTAAGTTTATGAGATTATTTGATTGAGAACAAGGGGGCATAGCCATTGTAGACTCTATCATTTCCATTGCTTCTAGAAGTTCATCTTTGGAAAGGGGCTCTTCGAGAATGATGGGGTCCTCAAGAGCAACAGTTGGTAGGGAGGCACTAACCTTAGTTTTGAGGTTCACAAACAACTGTTCCAATTCCTCAAGAGATACTAAGGAAGGCGTAACGCATGCACATTCTTCAATTTGCAACTGGAAAACATATAATGAACAAGCAAATATTACATAGCATGTTGGAACTTTAAGTTATTCTTGAGGGAGAACAAAATTTATGCACGGGACAAAGTAGCATTCTAGATGCAGTTTTTATTCTTTGTGTTACACACAAAAGAATTGTGAATGAATAAAAGAATGATTACTTGACATTCTTATTCTTCTCCATGTACCTCTATATCCCATATGTAAATGTAATGAGTTTGTGGACTCTCGCATTGAGTTGTTGAGTTGGTAGATGGCTAAGGGTAAGAGCAATAACGAGGAGAGTCCACCAAGCAGCAGTTATATGTAAATTCTGGCACTCCATATAGGATTGATGTAATCCATCTAAGAAAAAAAGATCATCTATTAGCCTAAAAAACCAATATTTTATAAAGAAGCAAGACTTATGGAATTAAAATTTAATAAAAACGGATAATTGCATATAGACTCCTAAAACTATTAATCAAGTGTGAATGAAGACTTTAAACTCCAAAAACATAACTTCGCCTTACCATAACTTTAGAAAAAACACAAATAGAGTTTGTTTTGGAGCTTTGACCATGGTTGAAAATTTAGGTGAATATTTTCAAAAGTTAGGAAGGTAAAGGCACGTTCTCTGAGTTTAGATCCACTAGACACACCTAATTAATAGGTTTTTCGGATGAACATTTGCAATTGGCCAAAAAAACAAAGAAAAGAAAAAGTATAGAAAGCAAGTTGAGTGAAAATATTCATTATTGCCATGAACTAGCTTTGTCCAATAGATACTATCACGTACATTTGGTTAGGAAATGGGAGAAAAAGAAAACATCATCAAGAAACCAGAGAGCTATGTGCATATACAGATATTAGAGGGATTTAAAACCATTACCTAGTAGGATATAGCAATGGCTGTGTGTTGTTGACGTGTTTATTTGAGAAATTTATCATGTATGACAAATATGCCCAAGAAGGATAATTAATTTTGAACTATAAAGAGAGGCCAAAATCATCAATGACATAAATATTTCACAAGGGACTGACATCTACGCTTATGTAGGATAGTAGGAGCCATGTTAATTCATCATTGCCAAAACCTTATGGAGAGGACATGAAAATCAATTAAATCAGCTTATTATAATGGTTGTGTGAAAAGCAAAACATTACAAACTCTCACCTTCACTCAAGAGAAAGACCATTGTCCCTATGAAGCTGTGAGAGCAGGATTTCATTCCATGTATCAGGTACTCCCGGGAGACACCGGTGGCTACAATCATGGGCAGACGGATTATCAGTCCAGATACCTACGTATGCATCACTCCGGAAAGCTGACAGGGATGTTACATCTAAAATGGTAACAGGAAATGTCATGTTCTTTACCACCTGCACTGTAATATCTGAAAGCTCTTTTCCTCTGGTTTCCAGCATGGGGTACTGAGTTGCATTACAAGACCTATGAGTTTGATCACTGTACATACATATCAAGGATTAGCTGTTTTAAAGATAAAATGGAAGTTCTAACATTTTATAGATGATTAATAATAAAGCTAAATTCCTAGTCTAGAAATAAAGTGATGGATAATTTGATCTACAATAACAAAATAATCCTAGCATTTGTGACACAATTCAAATATGTAAGATAGTATTGATCTGCACATTGAATTAAAAGGCATTTATAAACTTGTCAGAACCCTTTCTATTCACATAGGTATTTACTTGAGAAACAACAATAACATTTTCAGCTCAGAGAGATCTGTATATATTATTTTTCTATTCCAAACTCCACATTCTTTGGTGTTATGAGCAAAGAAACAACAAATATATAAATCCTAACTATCCTGCAAAGTTAATATTTTTGAATCTGAAAAATTACCTCTAGTGGGATGGTTCAAAAGTCCGGATAAAGACACGCGTTCTATTTCTGTCAATAGTGTTCTCAACCCACGATGCCCAAGTCTCAAGTGCAATTTTGAAGGCAGCAGGTATGGACATACCAAGCTTCAATGAACCTCCAACCTGGAAATAACAACCCCTGCCCAACATAAGAAGAAAATAAAAATGTCCATTATGGCTTGGACATATCAATGGCCAGTCTATGTTTAGAAGCTCAAAATATGGTCGTCCAACAGAAAGTTTCATGTACATGAACCCACAGAAGAATGCTAGCATCAAACATTAAAATGCAATAGATTAGCACCAGATAAAGATTTGATAGTTGAGGTAGCGATTTTAATCTTCACGACTCACCTATAAGAAAGATTGGCACAAGCCATCCATCCATGACTTGAGCTAAGATGAGCTATATCTAGAATGGGTAAGCAGTTTTGTTTGGTGGGTTCGGCATGAGGTCAAGATCCAGATTTTAGTTGGTAAAGTTTAATCTTTTCCACATAAATTGGAAGCCTTTTAGAAATTTGTTGCCCATTATACCTAAGCTAGAGCTATGCAACTGCACGGGTGCATTTAAAGCCTAACCAGGAAAAACAATTCTGTTTTACTACAATTAGAACAACAAAGATGCTAGCGACTTTTCAAGCATTTATGACACATTTGTAGCACCATCTTGAATGTGGTACTGAACTTTAAATAGAATCCATGAATTTGAGTACAATGAAATTGAGCTATAACTCCTATGTGAGAAAGAGCTTCAATGAATTAGTTACGAAGGTAAATTCACCAGTTCAGATATCATTAAGCAAGTGCAATCATTTACATCAGCATATATGTATTATCCAAACTTGGTAGAGAACACTTACGAGTGGAAATGCTTCCCTAGTACCCACCATTGTCTTGTATTGAATATAAGAACATCAGAATTGACCCACTGATTGCTGATATCATCGAGTTTATCCAAAATCAAAGTCGATCTAACCCTCACAGGCGTATGCCTAGGCGTCCAACGATGTTGCACCAGGAAAACCGAGTGGAAAAATTCAATGGTCAAATTATAAGAACGAAAGTGAACACCCAAGAACCTAATCCGTTTCGTGAACTTACTGCCATTCACTTCATAAACACTCTCCTTATCATCCACCCCCGTCATAAGCAAGCATATCAATGACTCCCATTGAGTTTTACTCATAGAATCTCCAACAAAAACAATCCATTAACCTAAACCCTATCCCTTAAGCAAGACAAGGAAGGAAGGATTTGAGAAGAGATGGAAGTATACAAACTTGATGGTGGAAGGATCGGCGCTGATGAGCTATTGTTGTTCCTCCTCTAAAGCAGTTGCACGATGGGAGAAAAAATTGCACAACCAAGAAGGAAGAAAGTGACAGAAATTGAAGTACGAAATTTTGTAGAAGAAAGACGGAAGGGAAAGTAAAATAAGATCATTGAGGGGCAATTTCGGAATTTCGCAAATATTGGGTTGTAGTCCAATGCCGAATTTTTTGTCCTGAATTATACACAGTATTAATTTATCTGATTTAGTCCAGTACCATATCCGTGTTTAGTCCAGTACTTGCTTCAAGGATGACAACCAAATGGAGGACAAAAAATTTTGTCCAATCCAGTGCCGGATTTCAATGCCAACCAAACGCAACCTTAGGGTAGTTTTAACTAAAACTTGTTTTAGGATACTTTCTATAAATTTGACTTTTAGGGTTCTAATTGCTTATTCTAAATTTTTACTATATTGATTAATCATTTTTACCTACTAAAAGTTAGAATCTTTTGATTTTAATTTTAGATAAATTGCAAGTGTACCACTTATGCTTACTTTATAGGTAACTAGGTCTCTTATCTTTAAAATTAAGTGTCTAGATCTAAAATCTTTTAAAATTTTTAGAATCTATTTTACTACTTTTTCTTGGATGTAAAATAATTTATAATAATATTAAAAACCACTTATGTAACATTTTTTATAATCATATTGTCATGTAGTGAATCAAAAAGTTTTTTTTTTTTTTTTTAAGAACAAGAGGTCTAAATATTAAGCTTTAAAGATAAAAGAGCTCAATATATATCAAGAAAATAAAAAGAGGATATAAATGATTTTTTATAAAACGTTTATTCGTCTCGCAAGCATCACACATTGCATTTAGTTTGATAAAATAATTGTAATAAACCTTGTAATATTGTTTTTCCTTGATTGCTTTCTTTCTAATGCGAAATAATTTCAGTGCCAAGCTTTCTTTATTTCTTTTTCATTATAAAATGAAGCACAATCTAGTAAGATCAAATTCAGATATGGAAAGAAATAGGATTACACATATAAAAGTATAGCTATTATTATTATCATTATCTGCTTTCGGTACAGCCATTGAATCAAATTCGTCAGACCAAGCAAAACAACAAAGGTACATCAACCTCCCAACATTCACCTTTTGAAAAACCAAGAGTAAACCAACAGAATATAGGATGCACTTATGAAAGAAATTAATTAAGAACGATTTTACATGCCAACGGAATAATAATGCCCATAATATATAACCATATCTGGAACTACCTTTCCACAACAAGTCGAGCAATGGATGCAAAGTTGCCCCCACGAAGAAAATGCATGGACTCTCCATCTTTCCTCTTCGTTTCAACATCATCACCTTTTGCATCTTCTAGCTCCACTTCCTCAACAAGTGATCGATACTCAACGTTGTTGCTCTTACCGTATCTCTTAACAATAGCCAAGTAAAACGCGACGGTGAATGCTGTGACCATGATCACGAACCAGCTAAACAAAAGATTTGCGAGTGATTTAGCTCTGTATAGTGCCCTATCACTATGGCATCTCACCACATGACGACCATCCTCCAAGTTTATGAAGCAACCTTTAGGAATAAGCCCCGGAGTCCACAGCATATAACCCATAACAATCATCCAAACACCTTGGAACATAATACTAGCTGACCTGAGGAAGCCAATCAAGAAACTTTTGGGATAACCGATTGCAATTATGCCTATAGAGAGTGTTACAAGAGTGAGAATTTGTAGCATCAAATGGTATTGGCCTTCAAGACCAGTATGGTCAGTGGAGTGGAAGTGGAAAAGGAGCAACTGTTGGGCAAAAGCAATTATACCCAAAACTTGGGACAGGTCGTTTTTGACTTTGGCTCCAGTCTTTTCTAGAAGAATGGAAAGAGCAGCATAGGTGAAGAAAGTCATGGAAATCAAGGAGTGTTCGAAAGTGTGTAGGTGATAAGAAGGTATGGTTCCGTCAGTGTCTAGTGGATGGTGCCTGTCTGGACCAACGAATAGTTCCATGACCACTTGCAATGTGCAAGCAACCATGATCAAATAGAATTCCAAGTATTTGGATTTGGATATGGGAAACCATGTACGAGAGGTGTATGAGTTTGGCTGGCAAGCATGGAGCTTGGTAAGGTTGAACATGTGCCATAAGCCTATCAGCAAGTACCCCACGGCTGGCAGCACATGGCCCACCCTCGAACCCATTATGTTTTTGTTATAACTTATAATACCAATAAAGGCAATCAATAGGAGTATTTATATAAAGAGGTGGACGTCGTTTGCTTTTGCTTCTTTCGGGCTCAGTTGTTGTTGCTTCCACTCATATGCTTGATATGTTATGTAATGGTTTGGCTTTGGTTTATTCATGAAATTTCCTAGATATAGCATTCGCATGAACCCTCCTTATTTTGTCTCATACATTACAATCAATTGAGTTTTTACCAAGATTGAAGCTAGGAAGCCTCCCTCCAATATTGAAATTCCTATTAAAACTAAAAAGGTTGCTTGATGGATGAGCCAATTTTACTATCTGGCATTAAAAACTAAAAAGTTAATGCAGCTCAATAATTCTTTGAATCCCCCCGTAATTTCTTTTCTCCCAATAAACCAAATTCTAGCTATTTACTTATATCACCCAAGAGCAAAAATGTAGCATGACTCACAAAACCAACAAGTCCATCAAGCCTAGCTAAGGCCAGAGATTTTCAGAAAATTTTTCCATATAGTGTTAGCATCTATATACCTACAGTATTCATGTCGCCATATATATGAAGAATACTTGATGTAAGTACTAGTTTATATTTTTCTGTTCATAAGTGTAACATGTTCTTGGTAGGAATATAGGGAGAACCATTTAATAACCGGAAAAGTTTCATTCGTGTTTTTAAGATATATTGTAAATTTAAATATAATATACGTGACAACTTCTCGGTTTATTCATTTACTAAGCATTGCTTGAAAAGAATAAATACTATTATTTCTCATCTCCAAATAACAAGCAAGAGTTCAATACTGGGAACATGTTAAATGTTAACTTCAATTAATTTGAATTGAGTTGTTTGGTTTGAAATGCTATATATCGGGAATCACATCACAAAAATTGGATATGTCACTATAATACATTGCCTTTGCTTCGCACAAAAAAAAAAAAAAAAAAAAATCCGAAACCTTGCTCCCAACTTTGTATATACTGAAGTTACTAATAAAAGCAAAGGAAAGCACAAACAAACAAATAATAATTAAAGATTTGTTAAACATACCCCGCAAGTTTTTTAACAAAGGTTTTGGCGTACTCTTGAATTGTTGGCTTATTTCACAAATACATAGTATATAGGTTAGATATTTCACCCAATCTCGTCAAACTTAATCACTAAAAGGGCAAGAATGCTCAGGCAAAATATGCCTTGTAAGGAGATTAGACCTATCACCTAGTAAAAGTAGGATGTCCAAAGATAGACGATGTCCGAAGATAGACACTACGTTAGACCAGAAGACAGAATTCATAAGCCTTGCTATAAACGTCCTAGGTGGGCTAGGCATGACAGGCCTAGTTAGTCAAGGACACGCTCTACTTAGGTCCAAACCATGACTAGGCCTGCGCAACCTAACTCCATCCATATGATGTTTTCATTTATTTTTCAATTTTCCTCAACGACAATCATCATCATTAGGTACGATAGTGAAATCGCCGAGTATCAAAAACCAACAAGTTGCATTATTTTGCTCGACCGGGCGTTGTCATTTTGGCCATTGTTCGAGCATCAAGATGCAACTTGTGCTTTCTAGTGCTCGACAATGATCTACACTTGTGGAGTGATAGTCCATGATCGAGCAACAAACCCAAAGAAAAAGATTGACATGCATAAAATCTCTAAACCTGCTTTATTTCTTACAAATACATATCCTAACAGTTCTGTTAGTCATTTTAATTCTTTTAGGTTTATGATAGTATATTACCGTCTATTCTATTAATTAACCACTAAAATTTCTATTACATTAACTTTTACATTCATTTTAATGGTTAGACGATATATTTGACGGTACTATCGATAAAATCATAAAAGTCTTTATACAATAAACAACACAAATAAATAGATAAAAAATTAAAAATACATAAACAAATTTGTTACTAATATTTCTTAAGCTCCTTTTGAAATGTTTACTTGGCATATGTATTGAAAATCTTTCCATTTTAATATCTAAATAATAAAAGGAATAGAAAGAGAGAGAAGATTATGCTCTTTATCTTCGATAGAGGTTTTAAGGAACCATATTTAATTTAGTTCATTAGTAGGTTGGGTATAAGTGAATATCCTACCCATTGGTAGATCTTCGAATCTCAACAAATTCAACTACCAAAAGGACGAGAATTATCATGTAAACTAAGTTTTAAATAGAGATTAGATGTACTTCCTAATGGGGATATGACAACTAAAAGTAGGTACTATGTTCAACTCAAGGAAAGTACAAAAACAAAATTTGTTGACCTAGCTTAGTGGCTTAAGTGAGCCATACATGATGGGCCAAGCAAGCTAAGCATGAGCTACACTTATGCTTGAATCATGAAAAGGCCTTCGTGGCCTAACCCAATGAGTAAAAGGATTTTTTTTTCCATTCATTTTCATCCACGACAATCAATTTTTGGTTAAGGCAATAGTGGGCCATCGAGCATAAAAAAGAATAGGTTGCTTATGATGTTCAATAGTCCATTGTCATTGCAAATGCTTGTCTACCATCAAGCATCAAAATGCAACTCATACTTTTTGATGCATGATAGTCCACTGTCCTAAAACAATAGTCTATGTTCGTATGGTGGAATTAAGGGGAAAAAAAATACATAACATCGCTCTAAACACATTTTATTCCTTATGAATTCAAACCATAATGGTCCTCCTTTATTCTTTTTCAATTTCACCTTTTACCGTAACCATGCAATAATCACTCAAAGACCCATCAAAATAGCAATAATCTTACAAATTTTCACTTATGTTGTTTCCACCATCTAGGTCTTAGAATAATGGTTTATGCATTTTCTCATGATGGGTTTGTTCAGTTAATTTCAATGTGTCTGAGTTGCTTGTATAAATATTATTCTTTCATTCTAAACTATGAATTATACAAATATTGGCTTGGGGAAAAGAAATGGAATTGTGCTTGACTTTCCTTTTAAATCGATATAGTGTTTATCTTGTATTAAATCTAAATAGCAAATTTATAAAAATATATTAAAATTTTATAAGAAAACTAGATAAATGAATTTTCTTCCAAAATTTAGGCTAATATGGATTAAAATGGCCTACTTGTACATAGCTTAAAAATGCATAGACTCTAATATCTCCAATCTAAGCATAAGCATTAATAAGGGCATAATAGTAATAGCAAAAGAAGCATGTGGAACAATCTTGTAAGGCCAAATGCTTGCCTCTAGTTTTGAGGTTATATAAAGCAGAAACCACATATAAGGCTATGAAATGAGTTGTGTTGATACAGTATTGAGCTTGAGTTCGAGTTTGACTCAAAATATCAAAGTTCATTGAGTTTAAAATTTTAAGCTTAAGCTCAACTCAAAGTTAGCACTTAAAAAGTTTGAGCATGACTTAATTAGGCTTGTGTATATTTGATTTATCTAAAAAAATTTCTTTAAATTAAAATTTTGTAAACACAACTTGAACTCAATATACTTGTAAGCTCAACTTGAGCTTAATTAAGCTTGCGAGCTAATTAAGTTTTATGAAACTCAAACTCGACTCAATAAACTATTCAAGTAATTTAAGCTTAAACTTGGCTCAATTGTTACCAAGTCAATCTCGAGGAATTATCAAGCCAAACTCGAATAGCTTGTAAGTAGTTTAACTCATTTACATTTCTACCCATGCACATTCATGAGAAAATAAAAACATCACACTTTTTAAGGCCATTAGTCATACATGCAACCCTTTGCTTGTTTTTTCATTTTTTTTTTTTTTGAGTAAGTAATGATATTATAGATAATATTCACAAGTACAAAATACCAAGTTAGATTACAACATCATATCTATACAATAGGAATTTTTCTTGATCATATTTACACAAGAGGACTTGTCATTAACTAAAATTCTACTTTTCCCGTAGAAACCATAACCTTGAACATCCTTTTTCAAAAGCTACAAAAGTTTTGAAGGTAGATCATCAAACAAAAGTCACTCTTCTTCGTACCTTTGAATGTTTGTTGCTAGCCAATCTACTATTGCATTGGCTTCTCTTGGTATGGCTTCAATCTTTAGATGTGAAAAGAGGGAAATCTTTTCCCTACATGCCAATGACATATTAGTATAATGAAACTTGCAATTATTAAAATGTTAAGGAACATATGCTGCATAAAATAAATCCACATTTAGCTCAACTTTCCTAAAGCCCTTTAGCAAACAAAAGTGCAAACCTTAAAAAATGCCCCATAATTCAACAACTACTATATCTATGCGTCTTAACTATTTTACAAATCCAAAAAACCCATTTGCCCTAGTCATCCCTTAACACTCCTCTAATTGATGCATTTCTAGTTGCAGTGATTATGGAGCCATCTATATTTAATTTGACCCATCCCTCTTAAGGTAACTACCAACTCACATTTCTTTATTCAACCACATATAAATGTTTGTGTCATTTAAGGTAAGCCCAAAACTCATGAGCAGCTCTTTGTATTTGCATTTCAAGAGGTTTTAACTGTGAATATGGTCTAAAAAGTTTTGCATTCCTTGCCGTCTAAATCTTCTAAAGCACGAGTCATAAGTGGAAGGCATTGGGAGGTCTAGATTGTTCAGATTCTCTCCTTATAAGGTAACAATTAGTCTTTATCCAAGTAAGAAAATCCATAAATGAATCAATTCTATAATTAGAAGTTAAAGACCATAACTAAACAACATCATGAATTCTTGGACACATTCTAAATGCATGGTGTAGATCTTCATTAGGCTCATGAAAATTCGAGCAACAAGCATTATCTTTGATATTTTGTTTCGTTAAATTTACTGCAATTGCAAGACTATTGTGGCTAGATCTCCAAACCAGTAACTTAATTTTAGGTGGAAATAAGCTATTCCAAATCCAAGACCATTGATTTCCTTCTTTATTTTTTTTAACTTACTTAACATGTAATAAATATCTTATAAAGAAAGGTTTATGTGACTCTCTAAACTTACAGTTTACTCATCTCTCCTAGAGCAACTTAGCATTACTGGTCCAATTATCTAACTTAATTTTAGGTGGAAATAAGCTATTCCAAATCTAAGACCATTGATTTCCTTCTTTATTTTTTTTAACTTACTTAACATGTAATAAATATCTTATAAAGAAAGGTTTATGTGACTCTCTAAACTTACAGCTTACTCATCTCTCCTAGAGCAACTTAGCATTACTGGTCCAATTATCTTTGCCAGTAAGGTGGATATGGGAAGACCCATGCGTGTTTCGTTCTACTTCCTCTCACTTGGCTAGCAATCTCGAAATGAGGCATTCTGAGCTGCAAATGTTATGGGACCATAAGTTAACTCTCTTATGGTAAAATTTCTAGCCCACCTATCTAACTAGAAACTTTCGTTGTGACCATCCCCTAAGATTGTGTACCCATTGTGTTCTTTCCATTCCTAATTCATTACCACTTCCTTAGCACTTGGAGATAAAAGCCTTTGCAAACTGTATCTTATCTCCTTAGCATAAATGTTTATACTTTGCTTTGAGGAGATCTCTCCAAATGAAATTTCTCTTTTTAAGCTCTCAGTTTCTTTTGATAGCACATGCCTTATTTCTTAGATGCAAATTGATTAGTCCTAAACCTCCCTCTTCCTTAACTTTTGTCACTTTGTTCTAGGCAACCCAATTAATTTTCCCCCTTCTGCCTTACCATTCCATATAAAATTCCTAGCAATGGCCTTTAATTTATTAATGATTTTAGCAAGCAATTGCTCAACTTACATATAATAGGTAGATAAAGATTCAAGAGCTAATTTAGTAAGTATTAATTTTCTTGCCACACTTAATGTTTGGCTTTCCATCTATCTAACTTCTTTTGTGCTTTTTTCCACAATAACATTTCATTTAATAGTACTAACTTTCTTTCCTTTATCGAAGGGAAAGCCCAAATATTTCCCAAATGATTCTATAGCCTTAATATCAAGAATTTCAACTAATTCCTCACATTGCTCTTATTGCACATTCTTTGAGAAGAACACTACAAATTTAGTTTCATTTACTTTTAATCTAAAGAGGTCTATGAATTCCTTAAGAACATAGTTTACTAGCTGTGCATTTTCCTTATAAGCTTTAACTAATAAAACCAAATCATTAGCAAACATGAGATGTGATAGTTTAAAATTATTCCCTCTAATTTTGAATGGCTGCTAACTACCTTTTGCCACTAAATTTTTAATGAATCTACTTAAAAACTCCAGGGCCATTCTAAAAATATAAGGGGACATTAGGTTCCCCTATCAAAGCCCACAACTTGGTTTAAAGGAAGGCAAAGAATGACCATTTACTATCACTTCAATTGATGTTGAACATATGTAATTTTCTATTAGTTCTTGCCATAAAGGTGGAATATGCAAACTCATTAAGACCCAATGAATGAAATCCCATTCTAAAGTATCATTAGCCTTTTCCAAATCTAACTTCATAATCATCTACCAATATTTTCCTTTTTTCTAACAAGAAGAGTGTAAAATATTGTTCAACAGAATAATATTATTTGAGGCTTTTCATCCTTTGATAAAACTAGTTTGATTTGGGTGAATGATTTCATCTAACCATAGTCTTAGCCTTCCCATGATTATCTTAGTTAGGGTCTTGTAAATGGTAGTATATAAACCTATAGGTCGAAACTGCTTAACAATAAAGAACCCTAGTTGTTTTGAAATTAAAACTAATTGTTTTTGGTTTGTTTTCTTAGGAGTACTACCCAATTGGATACAATTCTGAATAACTTTTAGCATAGATCCTTTAATAAAACATGAACATTTATGGAAAAAGAAGGCATGTAATCTATCCTTCTCTGGACATTTCTAAGGATGAATAGACATCATTGTTTGCCAATTTTTTTTCTCCTCAATCGGTTTCTCTAGATCATGACAAATTTCCATTGTAAATCCATATTGCAACTCCTTTAGGGTTAGATTTCCTCTTGTAGTATTCATGTTAGTTGATGTAAAAATTAATAATAAGTTGATTAATCTCATTTTCCTCAAACTTCCAATCACCCTTGTTGTCTTGTAAAGCTAAGATTCTATTCTTAGAACTTCTTTTTAAAAGTAAACCATGATAGTACTACGTGTTTCACTCACTATCCTTTATCCATTTTGCCCTGGCTTTCATTATCCATAAACATTCTTCTCTCTCTAAAATTTGACTTAATTGATTGCACAATAATTGTTCATTAGAGATCAGTGCCATTAAAGGATGTAAAGACATCTCCCTTTCTAAATCCTTCAATTCTTGAATAAGATTCCTTTTTTGAGTTTGAATATGCCCAAAAACATTCTTATTCCAATCTTTCATACATAAAGGAAGTTATGTCATAATTCTAAGGAATCATTTCCATTTTGAAAGAAAATCTATTTTAAGAAAGGTAGACATGTTTCATGAGGGAACCACATTGGCTAAAAATGAAAAGAATAATTTCAAAAGGTTTGGCCATGATGAGGATGAGTTTTTAATAATAACGGATAATGATTAGAAGGCCATTTTTTAACATGAAAAATCTTAGCCTTTGAATATATCATTCTCCAACTACTATTATACCATCCTCTATCTAATCTTTTTTTGACCAGATCAATTAATTGTTGCCTATTTGATCATGTAAATTTTGGTCCAGTAAAACCCATATGAGATAGTCCACAACGATTCATACATTGTTGATAGTAATAATATGCTTTTTTTATTTTTGTAAATGCCCCACCTCCCCATTTTTTATAAGGGTGAATAATAATATCATTGCATTCACCAAGGACACACCAACGCTGAGACCCTATCCAGTTTGCTAGTTGACAAAGGTTTTCCCAAAGCAAGGGTCGTCAACTTAAACAAGGAGAAGCATAACTCACTGAAAAGAACCAAGAGAGATTAAGACCTCTAACTCTAACCTTCACCATAACATGCAATTCTTGATTTATCCTCCTTATGAGCTCTAGATCCAACACATTCGTATTCCAAATCAGTAACATGCCACCACTTTGCCCTTTCGCTTCCAGACAGATGAAACCCTCTAGCTGGGCGCGGTGATAAAATGCATGAGTAGTAAACATTGTCCATTTTTGTCTCCAACAACGCCACTAGATCTGGTCCGTATTCTATTAACACCCATAAGATTGCATTCTGTTTCCTCTGAGCATTTAGCCCCCTAACATTCCATGTAATGATTCTGAGAGCACGAGTAGACGATGGTAATCGATGGCCCTCCATTTAAACTGTTAGAATTTTATACCAAAGGACTTCGTTAATTATTTGCTTTGCCGCTTGCACGCAAAATACACTATGGTCGGAGTGAAACATGTTTCCATCATCAACATTGATTTCTCTCTATTTTGTATTAGGTGATGTAGGGGCACTTGTTTCTGCAGCATTAGTGCTGCTGGGATCATAATAGATGGGACTACCAAATTTGTTGTTCGAAAGATTTGACCGCCATGAATTTTAGAGGCCTAGCCCATTTGGTCAGCAACTTTGCATGGTAATGTTGTTCGTTCGTCAGGGTCCCTGATAACAACACCAAAATCTACTTCCTTGTCCGCATGGTTTGTCCTGTCTGGAGAAGAGTTTGAGTTCCATTGGATGCCGCTACTTCGACATGGGACCATGGTACTTGATGAGGGGATATTAATGCATCCCCCATTTTCCGTACTTCCTCAAAGTCGATTAAGACACGTTCCCAGCGGTCCTGAACATTCAGGAAGATTAGCCGATACAGAGGATTAATGCATCCTTCCGATTTTTTTACCCTTCCTTAATACTCAAGGCTTGAAAACTAAAGCTACCTGAGGTAGTGCTCGCAATCTCATTAATCTGACAATTAGTCACACTATGTTCTACAGACGAGCCATTATCACCCCCCATTTTTATTTTCCCATTATTTGTATTTGTACGAGTAGAGTCATTTGGGAAGCCATTTAGTTTTCCCATTAATTAAAGTAAAACCTCTGTGTTTCAATTGTGACACTCGGTCATTATGCCTTTAAAGTCCCTTCCTGGAAACCAGTGGCGGCAAGCCATCATTGTCTCTTCGAAATGATTCCCGAGTTTGATATCCCCTTGCCATTTGGACTTCCCTAAAGTTCTTTCTTTCGGACAATATTCCATTCACCATACTTTGCAGGACATTCTTCCTTAGCCAACTGGCTATTCATACTGTTATAAACATAATCCTGGCTATCTTTCTCCTACATGACAGTATTTTTATTTTTATTTTTATTTTCTGGACTCTCCTGTGCTTCTAGAGAATTCAGCTCCTCAGAGACGTGTGGGTGGTGAAGGAACATCATCAACCTTTTGGTAGTTCCGCGGACAAACTCTCATTGGATGTCCAATACTGTTGAAGACTAATTCTGATCCTATTGTTTTATTATTTTTTAGTTAATAAGTGATTAGGCAAATCCTACAATATAGGATTTAGATAAGTACAAGTTATTTAAAGGATAAACTTGTTTTCCTAAGATCATTAAAGTTTGTTCTAAGTTTTTGCTAACTAAATCAGATTGTATTATTTATGGATTTGTTTTGATCCGAAATTAGAGAGACTTGATTTGGTGTTTTGGCTATCAAAGAACTTGTGGTTGCTGCATATTTGTTGAGTGAGAAACCTTGCGAAATATATGAAATAAGTTTCTTATACAATCTTGAAGTGTGCTGCAACATTGCTGCTGCATTGGTCCACTGTTACTAATTGCTGTTGCAACAGAATTTTATTCCATCGTGTGTTTGAGTTCATAGACATAGCCGCTCTGTATATTTGGTCTAGTTAGAAAGTGTGACAAGGATTAGTTAAGTTTCCAACAACTGGTATCAGAGCCAACATGAACAACATCACCCAACTATCGGTTCCTATCCTAGATGGGAAGAATTACAACCGGTGGTGTGTTTGGATGAAGGTCTTATTCGAGTATCATGATTTACTCGAAGTGGTGGAGAATGGTGTGAGTGCATTGGGGGAAAATGTGAGTGATTCACAACGGGCAGCAAACCATGATCTGAGGAAGAAAGACAAGAAGGCATTATACTTCATTCATTAAGGAATGAATGATCATACGTTTGAGCAGATTGAGGCAGCGACCACTTCCAATGAGGCGTGGAACATCTTGTCTACATCATACAAAGGCGATGAGAGAATTAAGAGGTACGTCTTCAAACATTGAGACGACAATATGAATTGTTACATATGGAATCCAATGAATCAATTGATGCATACATCAATAAGATTCATGTGTTAACAAACAACATGAAAACGAATGGGGAAGTCTTATCCGAACAGAGCAAGGTTGAAAAGATCCTGCGAACTTTACTTCCAAAATTCGAGCATGTGGTGATAGCAATAGAGGAGAGTCATGATCTGTCAACAATGATAGTAAAATTGTTGTCAGGCTCACTATGTGCACACTAACAGAGGATGAATGAATCCAAATTTGATAAACCAATTGAACAGGCCTTCCAATTGCAAGTTTTCATAGGAAATTCCTTCTAGCGACATGGCAACTTCCACGGTAGAGGAAGAGGTCGAAGTGGCAACCAACTTAACAGAATGACGAGTGAGTTGAGTCGTGGTGTTGCAGATCAATACAACATGATCGTTGCGGATCGTAGCTTAATAATTTATAAACCTGTTCCTTGCTTCCAACTACGATGCAATAGGCAAGCGCACCTATCGTAGCGTAATATAGTGTTTGAAATCAGGGTCGTTCCAAGGAAGATTAAAGTTCACCAATTATTAATATTTACTCCGTTCCTATTATCCAACCGAACAAGGCGAGTAAATGATTCAATGAACTTAACTAAAAGAGACTAATTATAAAATGTACTAAACTAAAGAAATGGAACTTAACAAAACACGAGTTCGAATCAACAACTAAGCAACCTAGACCTCTCTCTAATCCCACTCATGCCATGCGAATCATTAGAAACTAAAGATCAAACAATCCAGTTCTTAAGCTGTGGAGTTTCATTAGTCAAACTAATAGTTCTCTCAAATCTATTAGCTTATCTAATCCTAGGTTTATCCGTTAGAATCTCTTCTCAACCAATAGCAACCTAGAATTGCATGAAGCACTTGATTCTCTCACCGTTAGGTTGGTAAACAAAAGATTTTCGCTATCCTATCTCTAGAATCACGATCAAATCTCATTCATTACCCTTAGATCTAATCATGCAAGAAATTTCTCAATCAACTTGAATGAAATCAAACATAGATTCATACTCCGGAAATATAAATCTAAGATACACATCAAGAACAAGTAATGAAACAAAAGAACATCAATATGTCTTCATTAAGATCAATCCTTCATCACATGACAAGAATGGTTTCAAAAGAGATCTAGATCTCTAGATTACTCCTCCATGAGAGAGATAATGTAATTACAATTGATAGGAGAGCAGCTAGAGTTCATGATACTACCCGGAAGTTCGAATCTTGAATGCCTTGGTTGAGACAATGATCTTCTTGAGTTGTTGTTCCAAGAGAGAAAAGTAAGGTGTGTGTTAAATGTCAAACCCTCTCTCTGCCTCCTCTTTCTCTCTCCACTTACATATATATATAGACATGTACAAAAAAGAAAGAGAAAAGGGGCAAATATCAGGAAAATCTAAGTCGTCGCTGATCCATACGCCCCGTATGGAAGGGGCGTAGCGCCTTCTGTGCATTTTGGAGGGGCTGGTCTGGGTTGATACGGCCCCGTATGGATTCCATACACCCCGTATGGATTCCATACGCCCCGTATGGAAGGGGTGTATAGGCAAAAAGCTTGGCTTTTCCATTTCTTTTCTTGATGAATCCAATTGATTTCTTCGTGATAGGTTCCACATCACCTGAAAGCGATACATTATGCTATTAAGTACCAATTCTAAATGATTTCCACTCGATTTGCAACAAAAAAGACTTGAAATCATCTAGGAATTAAAAGTGTTTCTCCCTTCATCACAACACTTTCCATCACACCAAACAAAATAGTAGTCGTGGACACAGTAGAGGACGATTCAACAAATCTAACATTAAATGTTTCAATTGTCACAAACGAGGTCACTTTGCAAGTGAGTGTAGACTTAAGGATAGAACTCCAGCTGCGAACTATGCAAAGGAAATTCGCAATCAGGAAGTGGGTGACAGTGATCATGCACTCCTAATGTTGTCTTCATCAACCGAAACGCCTAATAGTCACATTTGGTACTTGGACACCGGCTGCACGAATCATATGTGTGGCCAGAAGGACCTGTTCACTGAGCTTGATGAAACATTCAAAGCAAAGGTGAAGTTTGGAGATGGCAGATACGTTCCAGTAACAGGGAAGGGAAAAATCCTTATTACGCTGAAGAATGGAGATCATAGGTACATTTCTAATGTGTTTTATGTACCCGATATGAAAACTAACTTGTTGAGTATGGGACAATTAGCCGAGAGAGGCTATGAGATGCATATTTTTGGAGATGAATTCACAATTCGAGATAAACAAGGAGTATTGATCCTAAGAACTTGTCTATCAAAAAATCGCATGTTCTCTGTGGACATAAGCAGGGGAGAATTTAAATGCTTGGATGCAGTTGGAGATGATGTGTCTTGGTTGTGGCATCTTCAATTCGGTCATCTAAATTTCCAGAGTTTAGAGGCATTAGCAAAACAAGGAATGGTGAAAGGACTATCAAGAATCCAACATCCAGACCAATTGTGTGAAGCTTGCATTATTGGAAAGAACCATCGACTGCCTTTTACAAAGTCAGCAGAACGTGCTAAGTCTATCTTAGAGCTGGTTCATATGGATGTATGTGGTCCAATGCACACCACCTCAATTGGAGGAAACAGGTACTTCCTAACCTTTACTGATGATTTCTCGAGGAAAACTTGGATTTACTTGTTGAAAGGAAAGGATGAGGTATTAGATTGTTTTAAGAAGTTTAAGGCATTTGTTGAAAAACAAAGTGGACAAATGCTTAAAGCAATACGGAGTGATGGAGGAGGCAAATACATCTCAAATGAATTCAGAATGTACTGTGAACAACACAATACCACATTCCCTTACACTCCCTAACATAATGGTGTAGCTGAAAGGAATAATCGTACTATCTTGGACATGGCAAGAAGTATGATGAAAGCAAAGGAAATGCCCAATAATTTTTGCGCTGAAGCGGTCTCGTGTGCAGTATATATATTGAATAGGTCTCCCACTAAAAGTGTTCCTAACTCAACCCCTATAGAAGCGTAGAGTAGATTTAAGCCAAATGTTCAACATCTGAAGGTGTTTGGTTCCATTGCTTATGTTCACGTTCCAGCAGCAATAACAATGAAGCTGGATGATAGAGTTGAGAAAACCATCTTTATTGGATATAAGCAAGGGGGCTATAAGCTATATAATCTAATAACTAAGAAAGTTAAGGTAAGTCGTGATGTTACCTTTGCAGAAGATGAAATGTGAAAGTGGAACTCTTCTGATCAAGAGATTACTCAGAAGCAAATTGCAAGTGTTGTTGAAGAGGCTTTACCAGACTTGACATCAGAAGGAGATGCGACTGAAGCGAATGAAACAAGGAGATCAAGAAGAGAACATAGACCACCGGCATACTTGCAAGACTATGAAATGAGCTTTAGTGGTGAAATTGATGATGGAGAGTTAGTACATCTAGCCTTCCTTGCAGATGTAGAACCGGTGGGACTTGAGGATGCAGTCAGAGATCCTAAGTGGATAGCTGCAATGAATGATGAGTTGGTGGCAATTGAGAAGAATAACACCTGGAAGCTTACTAATCTTCCTCAAGGACATAAAGCCATTGATGTGAAATGGGTTTATAAAATCAAAGAAAGGCCGAATGGTGAAGTTGAGAGGTATAAAGCCAGGTTAGTTGCAAAGGGTTTTGAGCAAAGACAAGGCTATGATTATGAGGAGATCTTCACACCTGTTGCAAGGATGGAAACCGTGCGAGTGTTGATAGCATTAGCTGCCCAAAGAAAGTGGACGATTCACCAAATGGATGTGAAGTCAGCATTCCTTAATGGTATACTAGATGAGGAAGTATATGTGAAACAACCACCTGGTTTTGTAATAAGAGGTAAAGAAGACAATGTGTACAAATTCAACAAGGCTTTGTATGGTCTCAAGCAAGCACCTAGAGCATGGAACAAACGAATTGACATGTTCCTTAAGAGAAGGGTTCCAAAAGTGTCCTTCTGATCATGGATTATATGTGAAAGGTAATAGTTTTGGAGATATACTAATCTTGTGCCTTTATGTTGATGATCTAGTGTTCATAGGAAGCAACTGTCAAATGATCAACGAATTCAAGCAGTCCATGAAAAATGAATTTGAGATGACAGATCTTGGTCCTATGTCCTATTTTCTTGGCATTGAAGTTAATCAAGATGATGATGGAATCTTTATCAGCCAAAAGAAGTATGCAAAGGAGCTGTTGACAAGATACAAAATGGAAGATTCAAAACCAGTTCAAACACCAATTGAAACAAGCACAAAGCTGGTCAGAGATGGTGATGAGAGATGTATTGATCCCACATATTTCAAGCAAATGGTTGGAAGCTGATAAAGGCATATTTTATCATGTTGTATCTTGTGATTGGTATATATATTATTGTCAATTATTAGAAATTTCCAATAAAAAGATACTTAAATTGCATTTATGTTAATATCTTAGGGATTAATGGACTTGAAGATGTACATGATGCAAAACATCACAAGCAAGGGATGAGACACGGCCGTGCCTTATGTAGTGTTTTTCCTTTCCACAATTATTAAAGAAAAAGAAATGACAAGAGGCTTAAGGGGATAGCCCACGGTCGTGCTTCATGTGGTAGGTGTGTTTACCCCCTAAGACACGGCCGTGCCTAAAAGAAGAACAAAAGAAGAAAATGCCGAGATGCTTATGGAGTTATCCCACGGCCGTGGTTTATGTGGTGGCAGTAACAACCACATTATACACGGCCGTGCCTCATGTGGTGGACTGCCGACTTAATGAAAGAAGAAAATGCCGAGAAGCTTAGGGGGATAGCCTATGGTCGTGGTTTATGTGGTGGTAGTAACCACCACATTACACACGGTCGTGCCTCATGTGGTGGACGACCGACTTTTCATATTCTTGTGTAATTTATACATTTCTGAGAGTTTTAAAACCAGAGAAAAAGAAAATAAAGGGAGAGAACGACTAGGGGAGAAGGGAGTAGACTTTAGACTTTTAGAACTTTGTTTTGAGAAATTTTAGTTTTTTACAAGGGAATTGAAGATTGAATTCAATTGGACTTCCATCAATTGAGATCAAGTTAGAAATCTCTAAAGAGTTGTTCTAGAATCTTATTTCCAGATTTGCTGCATATTGGTGACTTCTTATCCTAATCATATTTTGCATTTCTGTGAATTGGTTTTTATGTCTTCAATGGATTCTTTAACATTTTTCATTGAATTTTGTCTTGTTGTTATCTATTGTATGGCTGCCTAATTTCATTTGTGGGAATAGTGGATGAAGCCCTAGTTTGCTAAAATGATCAGTGTAGTTTTGTTATGAGATTGATATATATGTGGAATATTCATGTTGTGAATTTCTATAATTTCAATTGAATTGTGATAAGATTAGATTGTTAGAAATCCAGTCAATACGAAAGTAGAGATAAGATTTGTTAGGAATTCTTAATTAGATTAATGAGACAATGCGAAAGCGGCGTTAATTGGTTTAATTAGGGTTCATATAGAGATTAAAGCTATGTTCTAATTAATTATTCACTAAGAGATTATGGATAATTGTATTAAGGACATAAGGCGATCATAGCATTAAAAAATGCATGAGAGTATATTAGAATCCCTTGTTAATTAGAGATACGAAAGTGGACTAATTGATTTGAGGTTTAAAATGTTGAACTCACGTGAATAACCACATATAAGTTGATTTCAATAACTTAACGGTATTTTGATTAGCATGACTAGGGTGAATTCTAAATTCCCACTGTTCAATTAGAAAGTATTTATAAGAATCTTATAATTCTCATTAGCATAGAACTTAATTTAATCTCTTTAGTTAAATATATAAAAAATTCCTATTTGAATTACCTAAATATCAATATAAGTTATTATAGGTTTGGTAATCTTTTTAGTCTTCGAGGGAACGATACTCTACTCATCATATATTACTTGATTGCGACCTAGTATACTTGCTAGTGGTTTTACTTATACATTTCACAAGTGATCAAAAGCCTTAGATATCTAACTTGCACAAGGCCTGATATTTGTTATATAGTAAGTTTGATCAGCAGATTCATGGAGAATCCTCGCCAGCAGCACCTCTAAGCAGCAAAGAGAATCATGAGATATGTCAAGGGAACGCAAGACCTTGGTTTGTATTTCACATCAGCTAAGGAAGATAAATTGGTAGGATACTCAAATAGCAATTGGGCAGGAGACTTGGATGAAAGAAAGAGTACAAGTGGCTATTGCTTTCTATTCGAACAAATTGTATGCTCATGGACGACAAAGAAACAATCCATTGTTGCTTTATCAACATGTGAGGCTGAATACATAGTAGCATCATCTTGTGTTTGTCAAGGGATTTGGCTCAACAACATAGCAAGTCAAATAAGATGTGAACTGCAAATGCCTTTGAAAATCTGTGTGGACAACATATCAGCAATCAACTTAGCTAAGAAACCGGTTTTTCATGGAAGAAGCAAGTATATTAATATAAGATATCATTTCCTTAGAGATCAAGTTGCAAAATGAGTGATCAAGCTGGAATATTGTAGAACTGAATATCAAATTGCTGATATCTTCACCAAACCATTGAAGAAGGACTCATTCATCAAACTGAGAAACTTACTTGGAATGAAGAAATCCACAAATCAGAATTAAAGGAGGATGTTGAAGACTAATTCTAATCCTATTGTTTTATTAGTTTTTAGTTAATAAGTGATTATTCAAATCCTACAATGTAGGATTTAGATAAGTACAAGTTATTTAAAGGATAAACTTGTTTCCCTAAGATCATTAAAGTTTGTTCTAAGTTTTTGCTAACTAAATCAGATTGTATTATTTAGGGATTTGTTTTGATCCGAAATTAGAGAGATTTGATTTGATGTTTTGGCTATCAAAGAACTTGTGGTTGCTGCATATTTGTTGAGTGAGAAACCTTGCGAAATATATGAAATAAGTTTCTTATGCAATCTTGAAGTGTGCTGCAACATTGCTGCTGCATTGGTCCACTGTTACTAATTGCTGTTGCAACAGAATTTTGTTCCATCGTGTGTTTGAGTTCATAGACATAGCTGCTCTGTATATTTGGTCTGGTTAGAAAGTGTGACAAGGATTAGTTAAGTTTCCAACAAATACATCCACAAGCATAACATAACGTTTTGATTTCTTCATACTGGATGGTATGAATCGAGCAAAACGGCCCCTTTTAGCATTTATTGTATAAGTATCAAATCGCAATACTGAGCCAATTGCTTCTCCAATTTTCTTCAATGCTTGCAGTGCATAATATTCCAGTTGTAGCTCTTGAATTCTAACCCAGAATGCCACCAAATTAAACTTCGCACTAGATGCTTTAAAATTTGGTCCCAACCTCTTATTGTTGGGAAAGAAACCAGTAATGAACCAAGGCTCATCTCTAATCACCCCTTGAAGGTCATCCCTGCTTTAAAAGATAATAGTGTAAAAATTTGCCCCTAGAGCTATCACAGTAAAATTTGTAGCAAACAATCATAAGTATTTTAACTTGTGTAGCAGCAGCATCTTACAACCCAACAATGTGCCATATAACTTAATAATTATAGCTAACACTTGGGATGCCACCGAACGGGATTGTTATAAAATATTTTACTCGTTTGATTTGATAAAAACTTTATAAGAATCTGTAATAAGTTTTGGAAAAAGATATAAAATTCAAAGTTTTAGGTTGGATTTTGGAATTAAAAAAAAACAGTAAAAAAATGTGAACCAGTAAATATAATAATATATCTAATAATATTTAAAACTTACAAATTACACTTTACTGAATAATTTTAAAAATTAATAATTAATAAAAATACTTTGAAATTTCAGAAATCCTACGCTACCTGCTTGCACCCTACTTACCGAGGAAGTCTTACTCCTAGTTCCTTGTTCCTACATCCTATTGTCTCCGTCTATCGTCACTTTCATTTCAGACTTCCAGTCCTCTGTCCTCACTCCTCACCGGTCACGCTCATACTTCACACAGCATTGCACAGCACAGCTGCACAAGTACAAAGCCACAAGCTAGATCCGCAAACGCAACCGGCAAATTTGTCTCGTTTCATCTTTTTCATCTAATCTCATCTCGTCGCTGACTCACTCTCTAATCAGCAATTTTCAATCAGCACTCTATCTCTCTCTGTCTATCATCTCTCCTAAACTAAACTGAACAACTTACTGTGTCTGGTGTCCCTCAACCTCGTCAGTTTCGTCTGGAATCCTTGAGTATGTTATCTGTCTCTTGCTCTCGCAGTCATCTCTCTGTCGTCGTCAGACTCTGGTGAACTACACAGGCACACAGCGGACAGCGCAAGCTCTCAGCTCTCTCTCGTCTCAGCACTCTGGTTGGACTTGGAGATTAGTTGTACTTTTTCAAGGTATAAGAAAGTTATTTAATGAGTAAAACTACTTTGAGAGTCTGCTTTTTGCTTTGAACTAGTATCCCATACTACACACATGACTAGGGGAAGTCAGGCATGGCATGTACCATTGTTCATCGAAAATATTATATAAATATATATCTCACTCTTGGTTCTAGCATGTAAAATTTGCAAACCATGATTAGGTAGTTCCTTGAAACGAAACCCATTAGTTAAACTGCATTAGTTACGGACCTTGAAAGGCCTTCAGTCTGATTGGTGCCATTGCTAGGCTCACAAAAACGTATCTCTATGAGGCGGGACACAAATTTTGTTGTGGCCATTTTGTTTCCGAAACTCTTGTAAGTGAAATTACAGTGTTCACAGGATACTAAAAGAATTGCATAATATTTTTGGCAGGATGAACAAATTAAGCTGCAATATAAACAAACTTTATAGATTAACTATAGATCAACTGACTTCGAAATATAAAGAGCATATGAAATCCCAATTGGGTAGTTTACGTAGGTAACGTTGCTAAGCAAGACAGCACAATCCAGAAAATTTAACGTCACTTTAGAATGAGGTTTACATTAGAATTTTAGTATGTAACAAATCATAGAGATCATCATTGTAGTGCTTTCCTCTCTTAATTATTCAAAGTTGTCGAATGTGAGCACCTTGTCGCGTTTTTGTATCAGAATCAGATTATAAACTACTTGTCTATTGTTTATTACTACATGTATAGTTAAGTGTTGACAATCTCATTTATGTAATGCAGAGAAAATAGATTTGGATAACATTGAGATAAACATCAATGCAAATGCAAATGCAAATACCACTGGCGATGATGAAATTTCATTACCAAATTCTAGATCTGAAAGGGAAGTAGCATCAAGAAAATGACTGGCTGCAACAAGTTCTCAATCTCAAGTAGCAAGTAGTGGGACCAAAGCTACAATTCTAATAAACATAAGTTAAAATCTCATGTGTGGAATGAAATGGTTAGAAAAACCATTGATGGGGAGGAATATGCTATTTGTAATCACTTTGATAAAAAATTGAAAGTGAATAGTCAAAATGATCAAAGCACTTGCATAACCATTTGGCAAGGTGCACAAATAAAAAAAAAAACAAAAGACTTAAGGCAATGTCTTTTATCGATTGAGAGAAAACCAAGTGAGAGCAAGATTAGTGTATCGATAAGAAATTGGTCATTTAATTAGAAAATTTCAAGGCAAAAACTTGTGCGTGTAATTATTATTCATGAGTATCTTATCTCAATAGTTGAACATGAATATTTCAGATATTACATTTATAGTATTTAATCTCTTGTTAATCATGTGGATACCTACAATGGGGAGTAGAACAAATTGAGAGTTTTGTTGAAAGATCTTAATTCTTGAGTTGCAATAATAAGGGATATGTGGACATTTAGTTAGAAAAAAAAAGGGATATATGATTGTCATAGTACATTTTATTGATAGTAATTGGAAGCTTCAAAATCAATTGTTAAAGTAGGTTCATTAGTTAGTGTATCTTCTAATTTTTTTTTATTTTTTTTTTGGTAATGGAAAAGTATATTTTTATAACTGTGTTTACATTTTTATGTAGTTTGGTTTATGTTCCAACTCCTTATACAAATGAGGTTTTGGCTGATTATTTATTCAATTCATTGATGATATGGAGCTTGGATAGAAAATTATTTACAATCACTACAGATAATTGTTCTACAAATGATGCCATGATCATAACTTTTCTATTGAAGCTATGAAGGGATGACTTGTTTCTTTGAGGAAATGTATTATATATGCGTTATTATGCGCATGTTTTGAACTTGATTATGAAGGAGGGAGTAGGTGTAATAGAAAAGTCAATAGAGATGATCTATGATAGCATCGTATTTTGGTTAGCGAAACCATCAAAAATAGAGAAATTTAGAAAGGTATGTAAGCAACTAGACGTTTCATTTATTAAAAAGCTTAATCTAGATTGCAAAACCAAGTGGAACTTCACATATGACATGCTTACCATAGCAATTGAATATAAGGAAGTTTTTTTGCAGGGTTCGGTATATAGACAAACACTACAAATGCCTTATGACACAAGACGATTGGGAGTTAGCAGGTGAGATTTGCAAAAAGTTAGCTATTTTTTATGAGATAACAACTCTCTCTCTCTCTCTCTCTCTCTCTTTTTCTAGTATGTGATATCTTACAACCAATTATTATTTTGAGAAGGTGTTTGAAGTTAGGGAGACATTAATTGATTGGAAGAGTTCCTTTGATTTAGCTATTAGTGCAACGGCAAATAAGATGTTTGAGAAATTTGAAAAATATTGAAGTGGTGTTGTATTGTTTTGAACCCTCATTTTAAGATGAAGGTTGTGGATTTTGTATTTTCTATTGTTTATGGAGTAAGTGCTTTTTATGGAGATTGGAAAAGTTAAGGATAATTGTTATGAGTTAGTTTAAGAATATTAATGTAAAGCTAAATTTCACCATAATAAGAGTGTTGGTAGTAGTTCTTCTTTGGCTCCTTCAACAAGTGGTGATGGTGTTCCTTATGATCCTATGAGGAAATTAAGGATGGTGCAATACTTAGGCACCATTAGTACAGATCATGAAGTGAAATCAGAGTTGGATCATTACTTGGAGGAGCTTGTATTACCTTGGAGTCAAAATTTTGATATTCTTAGTTGGTAGAAATTGAATGGAATCAAATATCCGACATTAGAAGAAATTGCTAGACATGTTAGCTATTCCTATATCCACATTTGCTTTCAAATATACATTTAGTACTAGTGGAAGGCTAATAAGCTCGCATAGAAGTCGACTCAATCCCTGATACAAAAGAGGCATTTATGTGTAGTCAAAGTTAGATATCAATTGAAAAAAAGATAAGAGTTTTGACTATAATATTAAGTATTTTTCGTTGGTGAAAAAAGTTTCTTTTGTTAACTTTTTCATATATTTTGTGATTTTTTTCTCTTTGTAGGTATGGAGGTAATTGAGGAAGAGGATGAGTTCAATAGTTGTTTAATTTTAGAATCTTATTAAAGTTTTATCTTTGAAGTATAAGCTTTTTAAATTTATTCAATTTTACGAGACAATCAAATGTAATCAATGTTGAGGATGCTATGGATGTTGATGGATACGATGGAAGATAATATATGGCTACCTAGTTGATTTAATTATATATTTTATTATGATCTCTTGAGGAAGTGAAGAGGGTACGCTTGCTTAGATTCAATTCCATTGTATTTCAATAGCACAAGGTGATATTCAATTCCATTGTATTTCAATAGCACAAGGTGATATTTAAGTTTACCTTGTGATTTTGTACAATTGAGAATGGTTATGTAATTTGCTATTTGTTATTGGTAGACAATAGCTTGGAATTTGATGTAAATATTTAATATTCTACTTTTTACAAAATTAAGGTGGATCAAGTTATAATTGATTTTAAAAAACCTTATTAGGGGGATTCTAGTACTATAAAAAAATTCTATAGAATTTTGGAATGGGTTCTAAAATTAAATATTCCTTACTTTATCAGGTTCGAGTTTCATATAATCTATCCCAAACCTACCCAAGTGGCATTCCTACTTGACATCATAACATTCTTAAATTCTTTTATCATTGGAGAAAAGGACATAGATTTGGGGAGAACACTCTTAAATATTGTTACTTTTTTTTTTAATTTCTAAAATATAGTACCCGTAAATATTATTCTAAAAGGAAATCTCTGTCAAGGGGTTGGGAGAACAATGTTAGAGAGAGAAAATGCTCCCACCTCTCTCTAAACCACCCCTTCCCGACCCCAAAAGACCACTTCTTTTAGGACACAAACACACATACATCCCTTAGAAACCTACACACTTCGGTAACCTTTGGAAATGATGGTAGAAGACCCTCACCAGCCCTATAGCGAGTTCGAAAATACCTAATCCGACCACCGAAGAACCTTGGGTGATCACCTACCCCCATAGTTCCTAGGAAAATTGAGCAACAATCCACTTGACTCCTCCTCAAGGACAGCACTCCCTAGACATCTTAATAAAGAAAAAGTAAGGTCACCTTTTAACTCTTTAAGAAAAGACAGTTTTAACCCATCCAAAAGCAGAAATTTGGAGCCTTACGCCCCTGATGCAGTGGGCATTCCAACTACTACAATGTCTACTCTCTTTGCCAAACCTAGCTATCCCTCTATCCCATCAGCCAATGCCCAGACTATAGGCAATTCCTCTTTTGGTAAAACCGTATTGGAAGTTGCAAATCAACACCCTCACCATACTGTTTAGCAAAACCATCTGGAAAACCAGCCCTTACCCTACCTTACACCGGAAAAATCATATGCCAACGCCTGTCTCCACAAAGCCACTCCAGCAACACCAGACTTCACCCTCCGCTTGATCCCACCAGCAACCACTACTGGCATTCCCAAAGTTAGAATCCCAAAGATAGTTGAGGAGGAGGGAGCTGCCTATTGGAAGTCCATGCTTGTAGGGTATTTCATAGGGTGCAAAATACCTTTCACTCTAGTCTACGCCACAACCTTCAAGTTGTGGAAAGAATATGGCCTTCTAAGCATCCTAGCTAATCCGGAAGGTTTCAATTACTTCCAATTTGACAAGGATAAAGATATTACCCCAGTTCTGGAAAAAGTCCAGTTCTTCTCTAAACGCTATATGATCCTTCAACGGTAGAGGAGAGGAATGTTGCTTGACAAGTCTTAACCCACCCATGTTCCAGTAAGGGCCATGTTTAGCTGCATCCCATGCGAACTCCTTTATGTTGAGGGGATAAGCCACATAGCAAGTGGAGTGGGTTCGCCTATAAAGGCTGATACCCTAACAGCCACTAGACAACGTCTCAACCAAGCTCGAGTCCTCATTGAGATTAATGGAAGAAGAGAGTTGATCAAACAAATTGAAGTGGAGAGGGCTGATGGCTCTTAGGTACTATCCAAGTTGATTACCAATGGATCGCCCCTCGGTGCAATAAATGCAAGGTGTTTGGCCATACTTGCCCTACAACAACAAAACCAGTACAGCACACTTCAGAAGGCCCTTCCAAACCATTAGAGGACTAATGGACACAAGCTAACCACATAGCCAAGGTTAAGTAGAAGAGGGCCACGAATACTCCTCCCACAACCTACATGGAGAACACTGAGGAGGCCTAAATCTAGGTTAACCATGATTATCTTGTGTTTGCAACATCCCAAGATCATGTGAGGGATATACCAACCCGGGTGCTGGACAAAGCAACACAAAGCTATCCATCTCCAGCCCCTAACCTTGAAGCAAACTACATGGACAGAAGAAGCGAACAACATTCCTTTGAATGCCCCCACTTAGGACTAGACCTACCCAATAGCCCAAGAACCATCCAGTTATGGCAAGCTTCCTAGCAAGATTCCAATGCCTAACCCATCCCCAACAGAGATAAGCAACATAGTAGATAGCGATGACAACGAAAATGACAACACTCCACTTTGCAAGCTCCTTGACCAAGTGTCAAAAACCCCAAAGAGCAACCTCAAAAGTAACGAAGGCTCCAGCTCTTCTGGAAGGAGGAAGAAGAAATGAAGGAAGCGGTGCCACACCTTCACCTAGGTGCTAACGAGTCCACCTACTCAGACTCAGGAACATAGCAGCATGGAATGTTAGAAGGCTCAATGACCTTCTTAAAGTAGTGGAAATTAAGAAGGAGTGTGGCAACAATAGGACACCCCTGATAGGGATTTTGGAAACCAAAGTTAAAACCACTAATGCAGCAATAGTACTGCAGCGATTAGGTCCACAATGGCAAGTAGCCATCAACTAAGCAACACCCAAGCGTATATGGATAGCATGGTAACCGAGAGAATGGGATATCTGTATTGTTAAGGAAACTGCCCAACTTTCACATTATACAGCAACCTATTGCAGCACCAATGCAAAACCATCACAATAGAAGTAACCTATATCGTATTAAACGAGAAGATGGTAGTGAAGCGATGGGTGAAGAGGAGGTTAGAGACCTAGCTGTCACGCATTTCCAACAACTCTATGGCAAAGCACACCCTCCAATCAACTCGGAGGAGATTCACAACCTTATAACCTGGAGACTGAATGATTAGTAGAAAGAGGAATTGCAGGTGTTATACTTGGATGAGGAAATTAAATGGGGATTCTATTCACAAGAAAATGAGAAAGCTCCCGACCTAGATAGGTATATAGCTCTCTTCTTTAGGGATACATGGGAGATAATAAGGAAAGACCTTTCTTCCGCCATCAAAGAGCTTCTTAACTCAGGGCATCTACTTAAATAGATAAATTCTACTATTCTCACATTGGTCCCAAAGATTCCTGACCCCCTTCCATTCTAGGAGAGTTTAGACCCATTACATGCTGCAATGTTCTTTACAAAGCGGTTTCCAAAGTTTTTGCTGCTTGACTTAAGAAGGTCTTACCTTCTTTGATTGGGAGAGAACAAGCTGCCTTCATTCCAAGGCGTAAAATCACCGATAACATATTCATCGCCCAAGAATTGATGGCCAGCTATCAAACACAAAAGGAGCTCCCCATTGCACACTTAAGGTAGACCTTCAAAAGGCTTACGATTCTATAAGATGGGATTTCATACTTGAAGTGCTCAAGACCATGTAGGTTCCCCTTCACTTCAGTACCCTCATAGAACAATGTATCTCCACAACAAAGTTCTCTATCAACATCAATGGAGAATTGGCAGGCTACTTTTCAAGTAAGCGGGGCCTAAGGCAGGGGGACTCAATCTCTTCATATTTATTCATTGTAGGCATGGAAGTCCTCTCCACCCTATTTCGAAGGCTCATCTCCAACCTCGCTTTCTCCTCCCATTGGAGATGCAAATCTGAGCGCTTAACCCATCTTTATTTCGCAGACGATTTCCTAATCTTTGCAAAGGGTAATGTTGCGTCCATATCCTTAATCAGGGATACCCTCCAATAGTTCCAAGCACTCTCGAACCTCATAGCTAACAACTCCAAAAGTTCCATCTTCTTCTCAAATGTTCCCACCAGGATTAAACATCATATCTTATAGGTTACATAATATTAGGAAGGTAGCCTCTTTGTGCAGTACTTAAGAGTACCACTCCTCTCCATGAAGCTCAAAACGGAGGATTGCGATGCCTTGGTGGAAAGAATCCTAGCTTGTATCACCTCATGGACATCTAAGTTCCTATCTTATGTAGGCCGACTACAGCTAGTCAAATCCGTCCTCTTTTCTATACAGGTCTACTGGAGTTTTGTCTTTCTACTTCAAAAGAATATAACAGCCAAGGTAGAACAACTTCTCACGAACTTCTTATGGATTGGAAACCCGCACAAAAATTCAAAAGCCAAAGTTAAGTGGGAGGAAGTCTGCAAGCTAATCAAATTTGGTGGCCTAGAGATTCCCAACCTCCACCTATAGAATAAAGCCTTATAGCTCCAACATTTCTAGCATCTTATGCAAAAGTGGAGCCCAAAGCCTATAGCCCGAATAAGTGCAGTCAACATTACTAAAGGACAAAAGATTTTAGTCATCATGAGCTCTAACCACATGTTCTTGAACCTAGAAGAAGCTTCCAAAGCTACGACCCCTAGTACGTAACAACTTTCAATGGCAACTAGGAGACGACCTATCCATCTTTGTTTGGTCAGACTTCTGGTTACCTAAGGGTCCTCTAGATAGTTTGTTCAGTTCATGACAAATCGGAAGCTTAGGTATCCCAATGATGGCCAAGCTCTGCTCAATGGTGGATAACAACACATGGCGATTACCAAATAATCCGCCTTAGTCAGTTATCTACATTCCTAACTAGATCTAACCAAATGTCTCAACCCTTGATCAACTTCAATGGATCTATACCACATTAGGGGGGTACACCATTAAGAGTGGATATTTCTTACTTAAACCAGAAGGACTCACCGTCCCCTAATACAAAGTTATATGGAATAAGTCTATCCTATCAAGGCATTCCTTTATATTATGGTTAGCTTGGTCGAAGAAACTTTCCACCCTTGACAGACTGATTGCATGGGGAATAGCTACATCCTCAACATGTTTCCTATGCCAACAGGGAATAGAAGACCACTCACACCTTTTCTTCAACTGAGATTACTCATCCCAAGTATGGAGGCAAGTATGCAACTTCGCCCAGTGCCCTCCTTCATGTAGAGATTGGCAGGGCGCTAAAACCATATTGATAACAACAGCTTAATCAGCAACCAAACTCCATTAGGCATAGAGAGCAAGTCTTGCAGCTGCAGTCTATTGCATATAAGAATAGGTAACAAAGCCTGACTCAGAAGTAGCCTTCTTGGTACTTCTTATTTAGCCAACCAAATCAGATCTTATGTCTATATGATGTAATTTGGTAGAGCGTTCATTGTATCAATACCTATAAGTTTGGTCTTAGTGTTGTAATTGTATTTCTAACTGTCTTTGATGGATGTAAACTGTTTTCAAATCAATAAATTATGGATTATCCAAAAAAAAATTATTCTAAAAGTAAGTTTTAAGGACACAGATGCAATTTATGACTTTTTTTGTTTTACAAAACTTTTAAAACTAAAGGCACATACACCATTTGTGCCCTCAAGCATATTGCTTAAAGGCATGGATAGCGTCCGAGCATTTAGTGTAATTTTTTTGTTTTTTTAATATTTTAGCACATGAAAACATAGCAATTTGAAGCTTATAAAAATACCAAAGGACAATGCATTTGGTCTTAACTATAATACATTTAAATTAGTCTTTTTACATATATATATTATGGGTTCTATAACTTTAAATGAGTAAAAAATTATGACATTTCAAAGTTAAAAAAAAAACTAAAACTAATGCAATTTACTTTTCTAACTTTAAATATTTATAATTTTTTATTTGATTCAAGTTACGGAGTTTATAATATAATTATATATATAAAAAAAAACAATTTGAGTGTACTATAGTTATAAATAAACTACGTTGCCATTTGATATTTTTATAAAAGTTAAATTATTATGTTTACATATGTCAAAGTGTAAAAAAAAAAAAAAGTTACACTAAAGATATAAACATGGTTCGCGCCTTTTAAGCAATTTGCTTGAAAGCATGAATAACGTCCACACCTTCAATAGATATTGTATTAAAAGCGTAGACTCAATTTGCGTCTTTAGTTTTATAAATTTTGAGGAAAAAAAAGTCATAAATCCAATATATATATTTAAAATCTATTTTTGAAATAATTATTGTAGGTATAATATTTATAATATTTTTTTAAATTTAATATTTAAGAATGTTGTACATAAATTTTGTACCTGGAGATTCCATCGCAGTCTCATTGTGCTCCATGCTTTCTTGCATTTGATCCTCCTTAGAAGTTGTCTGTAGTGTCATTGAGGAAAAAGAATTGTTCTTAAGCATTAGGAATATTTAAAGTGGTTTTGTCTCGAACAGAGATCCTTTTCAGTTATAGTTCTTCAAGAGATAATTCCAATTCACGATCTTCAGTGGGTTTTAAACGTTTTTTATTCCTATTGACAAACGTTTGGAGATGGGGAAGCCACGAAGATGAAGAAGGAGGGTCAAGGGAGAGAGACATGTTGGTCTATGCATTGCAAAGTCATGGCTATTATTACTATTGAGGCCCATCAAAAGATCCCATATTGCACTCACGCCCTGTTCTGCCTTATCCACTTCAAAAATCATGATGGATTCGCCCCCACAATTGGAATAATTCTACGGTGACCAATCGGACCCGGATTTTTTTTTTTTTTTTGAAATTGATTTTCAGGGTTTACGAGTAGTAATTTCTGCTTTCTTCATCAAAATTCTAGTTCAATACATAATAAATATTGTGACGATGCTCATATGAATTATGATTTGACAACCAGCACTAAAACTACATACGTAAGATTCATCTATGAAATTAAAATTTTCTGCCCTTTTTTTCCTATCCAAATGCTTCGACCAATTATGCTGGAAAATTCAAAAACATTGTGATCGTTTAAAGAAAATAATAATGACTAGGTGAACACTAAGAAAAAATAAATAAATAAATGAAAGTACATAAAATAATTAAAGAAAAAATATAAGTACATAAAATAGGTAAGGAAAATTATAACGAGTATACTGAACACTAAGAAAAATTATTTAAAACATTAAATTAAGGATGACAAATTATATTACGGTTTTTTTTTTCTCCTTTTCTTTTAGTGATCCAAGCAACATAAAAATGATAATTCAACACTTTTTTTTTCCTCAGAATTTAAGAAAATAATTATATTCATATAACTTATTATATATTTTATGGAAATATAAAAATGAAAGATTATAGATAAGTTTCATATATCATTTTTCTAATACCTTATAAATTACATTACTATTTTTTCAATCTATAATATTAAATAGAAAAAACCCTCTTTGTTCTTTGGTATTTTAAAATTTATTTTGGCTTTTATTTTAAGTACTAGCTCATCTATCTTACTAAAAATAATTATTACACTTTACATCATCTTATGTTAATATGGTAATTAATGTTAAATAATAATACAAATTTAAATAGGTTTCTTTCCTGCAAATTATTTCACATTTTACTTAGTTAATATGGTAATTAATTAGTATTTTATATATATATATATATATATATGTATGTATAATTTCAGACATACTTTCTGGGATGCACTCCGGATAAAAAATATAGATTTTTTTTTATTTATCATTATCCTTGGCAAAAAGTTATTATCAATTAGGTGTATTTGACTCCATTATAATTTTATTTTGGGATACTTGGAATCTCCATCTCTCTTTTTGTGGTTTCACCATTTTCCAAACTCCACTTTGCAAAACTTGGTACCAAATCGAAGAACAAATCCTAGTTCCAAATGCTTTACTCCACAGCTGTACACTTGCAGAACAGTTCCACTTCCACCCTTACCTCATCACCATTTCAATCTCCAACGAAGAGGTCATTATCTCTGTACTCAACAAACATTTTACTACCAAAGTCCCTTTTACCTGAAAACACCGACTTTCTTAGAAAGTTACTACTTCACTCGAAAACCAGTAAAGGGTCACACCTTTATGATGCGTACGATTCCAGGAAGCAAACTTTAGTTACTACTGCTGTGAATGCTTCATTAATTGAAGCACCCCTTTTGTGGGCTGGTAGGCTTTGTGTTTTTTATGTGCTTTTGAAGGCTGGTTTAGCTGGATCAGACTCTAACCCACTTGTCTCTGGTGCGTCTGTTTCACTTTTAATTTGATTTTATTGGAATTTTTCGAGTTTGGGTGTTTAATTTTTGAAATGGAATTTTTTTTTTTTTTTTTTTTTTGTTTTACTTTCCCAGAGTTGGTTGCTGATGGGGTAGTTATGAGTGATGAGGACTCTGGGGATTTGGGGTTTAGTAAATGGCTTGGCGGATTACAGAAGAGACCAGGTTTGTGCAAATTTTATTACCTCTTGTTATTTGGGATTCTGATTATATGGTTTATAATAACAGGATGCATTGCCCCTATGTGGTGGATATTGGGAATAGGGCTTGAAAATTGTTATTATTTTTGTTTTTTTTTTTTTGGATAGATGTTGTTAATGTTGTTTTTCTTTACAAATGTTATTAATGTTGTTTGTTTATGGGTTTTGATTCATTATTAGCATCTTTTAATCTGTGATGGTATCTCCTGTAGTAGAAACTTACTGTAATGTAAACATGCGAAAATGGGGACAAAAATAGAAAATTCTCTTTGTTAAAAAAATAGATAAAAGACAAGGAAAAAGTCTCTATTCCCTTTATGTTGATAATTGTTCATTGTAGCCCTATGTTGAACAATTTTGAAATTTTAAGGGCCATATGGAGTAGGTCAATAGATTTGTCACAGTTCCATAGCTTTTAGTCCTATATGTGTACTAGTAACGATAGGGAAATTAGTGAACATCATGCGTATAAGCTATATGATTTTTAGATGTTGCTGTATGACTGGTTGTTCAACGGGAATTTTCAGTTTTCAGTTTATTTAAGAGAAAGATTTTGCTTAGTAGATTGATTTTCTTGAGTACTAGAGTGAAGAATCCTTTGTCGATGGTAATGTTAGAAAATTCCTTCAGATTGAATTTATGTGAATGAACTTACTACATTTATGTAACTAGTTACACTTTTTTAAGGCATTGTTCCTGTCAATAATGGTAAGAATACTTTTTTTACTAATGATGAGCATTTTAAGTTGATTCTTCTTCTATCCATCAAACACGTAGCATGTGCTGCATGGAACCTGATGGTTACAGTAATGACTGAGAACTTGGGACTTTCTCAGCGTTTGATATGCTATCAGTTCATTGATTATGTGTTCTATTAGGTACAAAAAATTAAAATTTTGTGCATTCTTACAGCTCTGCAGTTTTCATCTCCATGGTATGTTCACAACTCCACTTTGTAATAGGATTCCATAATACTGTTAGAATATTAAATTGCTATGGTTAATTAGCATTGTAAAATTAAAACACAACAATTTGAAAACCGTGATTATCTTAGAAAATATCTTCCCCTAATTAATAGAAACTATCTAGCTGTAAAATGTGTTCATAAGATCATATATTGTGTGCTTTCACATAACTTATGAAGATTATACATTCATGATAAAAGGACCTTTTTTTTTTTTGGTAATCAATGGCTGCATAGGAGAGTGGTTCCTTGTGCTGTTATAAACTTATAATCTAGAGTAGAGAGAGATCTCAGATCTTCCTGAAGAGTGCCTCCACCTTCACTAATTAGAATGTTGCTATTGAACGAATTTCACTTCAAATGTGGGGGGTTTAATTTGGAAGGCCATATTGCATTGTTGATTAAGTATGAAGATCATTGATGGTAACAGTTGAAATTTCCTTAGCTGAACTCTCCTGTTGCCAGTAGATTTTTTATTTAGGCCAGAATGCAACAAATTCTCAGTTCCAAAATTGTCTAAACATGTTAGTTCATTTTTGGCATGTGAAATTATATGTCTAATTTCTCAAGTTGAGGTGCATTTCAAACAATAATCATCAAAATGGGAAACATCAAAGAATGCTATTAATGTTTCTTCTTGTTGAGAGATCAGTTAGGCATATATAGCATCCATACATGGGAATTTTCATATGCTAAATTTCTGCAGAATCTTGATAATCAGCTTGTTTGTTTGATTGAAAGTGGTAGCTTTGCACCAAATAGGGGTAGACAGACTACGTGTGTAGTTGAAATCCTATGAACATCTTAGCTGCATTTTCATCAGAAATATATTTCTTTTCTAATTATCCAAATAAAAGTTAATAATATTGGTTGCTGATTTTTGTATGCTCCATTTATTTGACTGTTATAAGAAACAGAAAAGGGTTTTCTCCTTCTTCGTGATTCTTATTTTTAAGCAGCAAACTCCTGCATCACTTTACCAGGACTGTGAGGACCTGCTCCCCAATACATATCATGAAGTGTAGTAAGTATAAGAGTTGGTTGGATAAATGGGTCCTACATGTATTGAAATGCATACTCTGATGATCTAATAGTTCCCACGTGCTTGGAGGAGGTGGTTATGATGGGCCCTCACATTCCTTTCTTCATGAGAGTGAAAAAAAAAATTTGGATTTCATGATTTATTATATGCTAACACATTCCTTTCTACTCTTGCCTATGGCTGCAAGATTTTAGTACATGCTTATCCAAATGGACAATTTCTTGAAAAAGGTCAATTATGTTAATCATCAAAATTTTCAACATGTGTCGCTTGATGCAGATCAGATTGCAGAAGTACCATATATATAAGGTTAAAAATCTTGTATTAGCAGTCTTACATCATTGTATCCAAATGGCACTTGGCTGTTTGATGGGGATATATGGCCTTCTGCATGTGCTTAGTTCATAACCTGTTGCTAAGCTGTCTATCCAAATTTTTATCTAACATGTTTGTAGAGTTAACAATATGTTTGGATTTTGTTCTTGATTTGTGTTGATGAATGAAGTGCCTATGCAAGTTAAAAACATTGTTGTGAATCATGTTTCATTCTTATATCTACAAGTTGGGATTTTCTTTCTCTTTTGCTTGAACAGTAAGTAAAAGAACACTTTTATTACAACAGATAAGGATGCATCTGACAGAAGGAAACTAGTGAGCAAATGGCATGTCACAACAAAGGGCACCCTGAAGCGAAACTACAGAGTGCCCTCCAAATCTGAAGGGCGGCGCCTTCTTAAAGCTGTGGCTTCCTTGCTTTCAGAGGATGATCATTTCACAGATGCCACATCTCACAAGGTAACTGCTAGAATAATTAATTTGACAGTAGTTTTTGGTGACATTGCTGTGAAAATTTGCTTCCATTTTATCCACTAGTGGGATCTGTTGTGTTTGAAGGGTAACATGTTAAGCTCATGCGAAACTGATTGTTTATGCAGGGTTGTCAAATCAGGAGGGAAAGTGCTCACGGTGAAAGTGTCTGCTGTAACAATGTGAGGGCTCTGTTTGATGAGCTCCCAACTCCGCATCTCATAGTAGAAATCACAGCTTTTCCTGCAGGGCCACTCACAGAGAACGACTATGCCAAGGCTGAGAAACTGGAACGTGTGCTCAGAGGGGGCCCTTCTGTTTGAAATGTTTGTGATGATACGTTCTTGACCTGTAAATACCAACATCATTAAGAATGAATTTATGTAATGCTCATGCTCAATGTGGTTCTTATTTTGGGAGCTTCCTTTTTTCCTTTCTCCATCCAAAACACGGGTAGTGGTGTTGGAGAGGCTTATGATTGCCACGAGGACCTTCCTTCTTGATCTAAAGTTGGGTGTTGTGGTCCATGGCATTGGAGTATCAGTGACTTTGGGGAGTTAGATTCATGAGCACTTCACGTCAAGAATGCATCCAAATAAATCACCCTATTATCTGTCTCTAGCTTCTTGTACGTGCGCGCTTCATCAGCTGTATGTAACCATATTTTCCTGGAAACACCCGCTATTTGCAGACGTAATTCCCACATTTTTTTGGGTTGGTTTTAGACATCTGATATATCAATGCCTTTGCCGATGCGGGCATGACAAATGGCGCAATAAACTTTCAACAGCTTGAGTGATCTACTATGCTGATAAACTCATCTCAGTGGCTGAGTTTCTGCATAATGCGATGCTTTCAATCTGGTCTAACTCAAGCATGTTACTCGTTGCTGCTCATAATAAATAAATAAGTATATCGGGCAGGTTGGAAATATAACATAAATTATTGGGTAGATATGGATTTTAAAGTATTGACTTTATTTCTCTAGGTTTTGAAATGTGCATATACATCTTGGACTGTCTAATATCTCCAAACAGTTGCTACTTAAGATCTTTCTAGTGATAATTTGGCCTCTAGTAATAGGTTGGTGGTAATTTGTATATTTTTAAAAACTATGAGGAATTGATGCACATTTAGGATCTAATAGCAATTTAGTGGTTATTTGTATATTTTTAAAGTTATGAGTGAAGTCATATTTGAGATTTTAGGATGTATGCTAGCAACCCATGAATAGTTAAGGAGGGGGTGTAGTTGCAATTAGCAAAAAATTTACAAAGAAGATTGGGTCGTTTAGTAGTCAAGGAGAGTTAGATGCACCCTGTGGCATTAACAAGGATGGCATCGTTTTCCTCCTTGCTGGTGCATTTATCATTTGCAGTAAATAACATGATAGAAAATGATATAGGAACCAAGTCCTCAAATTGCTGAAGACAAAATCACAAAACTACTTGTCCGAGGGTTTTGTTAATAATTTTTTTATGCAATCCTTACGGAAGCCTTGAATTAAAAAAAAAAAAAAGCATTGTTAACACGGGGCATTTATAACCCACAATCATGTGTGTGTTGAAAAAATATTATATATATATATATATTTTAAAAAAAATATATTAGTCACATGATTTATGAAAATTGATAAATGAACAATCTCAGACAGAATAAAATAAAATGAATGAGGTTGAAATAAAAACCACTATATAGTTTTTAGGAAGGGGAAACATTTTATGGGGTAACTTACGATAGCATCTTTATTAACCACCCTAACTTTTATCTCTAAAATAAGTCTATGTAGTTAAACCTAAGGGTTAGTGGGTGTGAGATGCATAGGATATGAGAACCTAACTTATTCTATAATAACTTAAAACCACAATAGACTTTGTATCTTATAAAATATAGGATATTTTATTAAATTTGTAAATTTTATCTTTCTTTCTATAAATTTTTAATTTATATAATAGTAAGAAAGTAATCTTTACGTGATATTACAAGTTCTTATATACAAAATTTATAGAACTTTTAATAAATCTATGAAATTAAAAAAAATGCTTTCATTATTTCAAGTTTATATAATCTTACTACTTAACAAATAAAAAAAAAAATAAAGTGAAAGAATGGAAAATATAAAGTTAAAGAGGAAAATACGGAAGAACAAGGAAAATAATGGAAAATATAAAGTAAAAGAGATAATATTAGATTTAGCTATTTAGAGTTATTAACTTATGAGTTTAAAACTCTTTCTTTTCTTTTCACTAAAATATTTATTGACAAAAAAATATAATATTTTATTTATTATTTAGTTATATTATTCAATAATTTTTTTGTAACTTGGGCACATATACCCTAGTTTATATTTTAAAACATAAGCTTTAAATTAAGTATAAGATAAAAGGTTTTATACTCATATCCTATCCGAAAATGGATGGTAAAAAACCTATTCTTAAAACCTAAGCCATAATCCTGATTTTTTATACTTAACTTTGCGCATTACAAACCTAATTTATGACATTTGAGCAAGCAATTGTAGGCACTTCCTAAAACACTTGTTTGTTAGATAACTCAAGAGTAGACATTGGCTCGGAATTGTGGGGTCAAGGGCTAAGCAGAGGGGGAACCGAAATTGGCTAGGGGGGGATGGGCTAGGCCGGTTCCTTTGACCTAATGGTTCATGAGTTGGTTTGGGCCTTGAACTGGCCCTTTGAGTTATTTTATTTTATTTTTTTAGATTAATTTTTTTCATCCTTTTTTTTTCATTACATATTTTTCATATTTTTAAAGATTATTTGATATTTATCTATATATATTTTTTAAGTTGGTTTTGTTTTTTTTTTCTTAAATTTATAAAAGTTGAAATTTAATCTATAATTTCTCGAGGTAATATACGATGTTTTGAAATTAATTAGTGACAATACCCTATACACGCAGAGGGGGGGGGGGGGGGGGGGGGGGGGGGAAATGTCAACCCTGAATTTTATTATTTGAATAAAATTATTATAGAAAAAGAGGGAGATATTTGACCGTACCTCTTGTACATAACAATAATACTCTGTAAGTAAATAATAAAAATAAATAAGGGAATACTACTCCCCTTACAAATTATGTTTAACCTAGTACAAAAAATAAATAAGTAGTACTACTACCTTTACAAAATTATTTGGTTTACTTGATATCAGGGTCCGAACTAGCAGAGCTTCCACCCGATGGGACAAAGTTGCTGAAGTATTCATCTTCTTCACTATATGTCTAGTACGAATCTTGTGTTCAGCTTCTTGCTTTCGACTAATCCTCATGTAAGCCAGCACCTTAGTGTTAATGAGTGATAGTTTTGATCGCCGTTGGGACAAAATAAGGCCCGCTGTGCTGAATGCCTATTTAAAAGCTACAGTTGACGTTGGAGCAGCCAAAACCTAGCAAGCCATTCGAGAGAGTATGGGATATGTCTTCCTATGCCTCCTCCACTAGTCGAGGATGTTGAAATTCTTGATATTATTGTCACCAAATTCGAAGTGTGTATTGAAGTAATCGTCAAGTTAAGTGTACTTGGTTGGCCAAGAATGGTGTTGCTTTAACTTTTGCAACATCATTCGTTGCACAATTAGGGTAGGATCATGTGTGCTACCATGTGAGCCGAGGGACAATAAGGGATTTTGGGACACTTGACCATCGAATGTGGTGCAAAAATTAGAATATAATTCTTCCGTTACCTAGACTGCTCAGCATTGTTCTTGCGTGGCGATAATGGCATAAGTGTCTTCCGTGTCACAGAATGTGCCAACAATGGAATAATACAAATTAAGATACTCTAATAACATATCTTCTTTACACCATAGATCTAAAATAAAAGAAACTAGATAAATTGTTAGAATTTGTCTATAATACTGTAATTATTCTACAGCCGTATCATTTATAGCCACTTGTAGAAAAGGGTTAAATTGGGCATCGAGCAACATTGACAATATATTTACCTCATTTATAAGAAAAAAAATGAATACTAGCTAGGTATACTGATGAAAATGTTAGAATACGGTCATGAAAAAATCTTAAAACATTCAACATTTTACTGCATATATCCCAATTGCTAGGATACAATGGAATGTTTGGGACATTCATGATAGCAAAAGAACATAATACATCTTTATAAGAAATTATATTCTGTAAAAGTTAATAGGTGGAATTCTACCTATGCTTAACATCATTTTTAAATTTTTTAGGTTGTATTCCATTTTCAATACAAAATCTCTGCCATGCTTTATTTACGAAAGGATGGTCAATTAAAAAACATACTAGATGTCTAATTGGGGACATTTTAAAATCTAAATAGTTTATACCATCCTTAAAGTTTGAAATTCATCAATGGATGCCATGTTAGTGGTGACATTAAAACCAATCGAAAAAAATATTTTTTGTCAAACTGTGTTCATTTAAAATAATACTTATCATATTGAAAATATTTTGCTTCGTATGGTGATCATTGAAAACCCTTATAGTTATTGATCTTTTTTGTACCTGGCATGTATTGTCTGTTTAGTGGCATGTAACTTCCATGTATGAATCTTTATGCTATAGATTGGTCCATATATCTGTGCAAATGGAAACATGCATCTCAAGAGAGTTGAAAAGAGTGACTAATTCACGTTTATCGCTATGATATAGCTTAATGATGGTTTTTTGTATGGTTTTTGGATCGCAAGTCTATGAGCTTGGATTCAATGCTTCATACTCGTACTCTAATTGGTGCGAGGAAGCTGCGTGACTTCATGAAAGGTTACACTTTGTTAAGTATTCTGTAAGTAGAATTTGTTGTCTATTAGCAAAATAACGAAATAGGCCTCCTTCTTGCGATCCTATTGACTGTGAAATTTGTTACTGTGATTTATCTATGCCGAACTCTATGAGGTGCTTTGCTCGCATGTGCTTATTAAGGGTGTCATACCCCTCTCCCTTTTTCCAAACATAACTTGATTAGCAGTTGTTGTAATAAACACACTTGCTGCCATCTTTCCTGAAATTTTATGAAAATGTTTAGTAAAAAATTCTGATTTAAGAAGTACTGGTAGTTTACCTATGGAGCCGGATGGGCCATGTAAATGGCTTAGAATTTCTTCCTCTAGAACTTTTTGTACATCGTCTTGCCTTTATCCTTCCGCCTATTGTGGCGATGATTCAATTTGTCCACCAGAAGGCCTTTCATGAAAGCTTGGGAGTGACATCATCAAACCCTCTAGGCGTTCGTTGGTAAAGTTGTGGATATCGTAATTATCCACTTCAAAATGTTGTTGGGGTGCCTCTTGCACATATTTCCCCTAATCACCTTTGCAAGAGCGATCCCTTTTAAAAGAACCTGAACCACAAAAATAACTTACCATTTTTTAATGTTAGGAGTTAGGATAATTATGAAATATTGATATGGGTAGATAAGGGATATGATATATTTAACAATTAGCAAGAAATATAACAAAAATTATTCGCAAGGTATTGATTATGTAGAAGATGCGAGCACAACAAATAGAAGATGAAAATACATATAATAGAAGATAAGAGTACAGAAAATTGAAGATGAGGGCAAAAGACAAGAGTGAGTGCAATTTTTTTGTATAGATAATTTTACTCTTCAAACTATGTTATCAATTTATACAACATTCAATAACACGTTTAATTTCTTTTACTCTTATGCAACGTTCAAATTTGAAATTTTGAACATCTGCACACTGCACATTTACTAACAGCTTAAACCTATTTCTTATTGCTTATAATCCTATAAACTTACGCGAATATTTTTTTTCAAAATGCACTTTATCTTTCAAAATGTCTGAGTGCAAATTTAACTATTTTTATTTTGCTAATTGTGTTCTTCTATCGTCCTTTCGCGTTTCTCACCGGTTGTCTTCTCTTTTTCTTTGTTTTTCTTCCCTAATGTTACAAAGTTATAGCATTTGAAATTACATTCAATTATTACTGTTGTTCGGAACTGGATTCCTACTTCCTTTGACTTTTTTTTTTCTTCTTTTTCTTCATTTGCCGACAATGTATGTTAGCCTTTGAAATTCATTTTTTTTCTTGCTTTTCTTCCTTTTCTATGTTTCTTCTTTATTGTCAACTTCATTTAATTTTTTTTTTTTATGTATATGGCAGGCTCAACTCGCCAGTTTAGCTAAACCTGAACTGGCGGGCTAAAGCAATAGGTTGACGGCTAGTTAGGGATTGTCGATTTGCCAGGTTACGTAATGTAACCTAGCTTTTGAACCGTTGGCTTAGTGGTTCCTACCTATAGACTTCTCTTAGGTTACTCTCTCCTTTCCATAAGAGTCCTATCCTTCTAAGCCAAGATACCCTCACTTCCTCTTGGGCTCGAATCTAACTCTTCCCAAGCTCTATCACTTGTTCTAGGCTTCTCTCAATCACAATCTTCTTGGGTCTCTCACTAGATCTGAACTCTATTAGGCTTTCAACTATAGCTATTGCTTAGGTTAAAATCTAAATTTCATGCCTTTCTAATTCAACCACCATTGTAGCTTATCATAAAAGGTGAAGATAACACCTTTATCACTCTATGTTGGGGATCCCTAAAAGTAGCTCTAAGAATTTACACACATACTCCCAGGTGGATACCTTATGTTCCAATCACCTTAATCTTGCTCAAGCCTTTTGCTCAGCATTACTTAGGTAGAATTGGGCCCTCAGCTCAACCTTGAATTCCTTCCAAGTCTAGATTGCCTTGGCTCTTGCTTGGCTCCATTAGATCGTCTCCTCCATTATAAGGTGGCCACATCATTCAAGAACATGGAAGTCACTCCTAACCTTAATGCATTGTTTAGCACACTAATCGCATCAAAGTACTACTTTAGGATTTAGAGAAAATTATCTATTTCCTTTGCATTCCTAAACTCACAGAAACTCTTAGGCTTAAGCATCTCCACCTGTGCCATCATCGCTACATGAGCCAGCCTATACTTGGCCTTAAAGCATCACTAGACCTAGGACTTAAACTTCCCTAGTTCCCTCTTTATAGTACCTACTATCTCTTTAAGGGTAGCATCTTGTCTCTACAAATCACTTGTGGCTTGATTCAAGGTAGTTAAAATCTCTTTTAGTAGCTTGTTCTAGCTTTTCCAACCTTTTTCTAGCCCTTTAACTTGATCCAGCATGTCAACAGTGGCTAGCTCCATCATAGCTACCCTAGCTTCCACCAAGGTTTTGCTTCCTTAAGCTATACCTTAAAGGGTTTTCTCTTTAGCTACCATGGGAGTCATAGGGCTTCTAGCGTACTTTGTGGGGATCTTGGATACGACCTTTCTTTTCATCTCTTTTAGGAAACTTTCTTTGATACCATTTGTCACGCATGGGCTAATCTCAAGACCATCATGTGTGGCATTTAGACTCTCTGGATTCTCTATAGAGAGGTTAAGTTAGCCTTTTTGTCTATAACATATAAGAACACACTTCCTAGGGAGAAAATCTAGAGAGAAGAAGACAAGTAAGAGTAAGAAATGTGTTTGTATTTCTTGATCTTTTACAAATGAGAGGAGCACCCCATCATGTACAAGAGGTCTCCATCAATGAATGACCAAGATTATTTCAATCTAATGATTGTAATACAATCCTACTTAACTTAGCCACCTACCCTCATCAATCAAGGTTCAATGTATCTAGATAATCCAAACATATTTAGAACATTCTTGAAAATGGACCAACTCTTGATTGTATGCTCTACATAGAATGGACCTCTATGTGCAAGTATAAAGGAAAAAGATAGGCTTTGGGAAAAGCTTGTGACACTAGCTTAATAAGACTTGTAAGTTAGTTGATGTAAATGTTATGCAGTTCATGCTTGATTGTTAAAGTACTTGAGGAACTTGAGTTCAACTTGGTTGTAGTTGAATTAAACTCATGTGTAGAGTTAGCCGAACTAGAGTAGTTTGTAAGTAATTTGGCTCATTATAACCTACTTTCTATGCCTATATCAAAAACCCAATTGCTAGATGCTTCATCTCTTGCTTACAGGAACCAATTCCACTAAACTTATCCTTGCATTTTAATTGCTTGAAATCCTTGATCCCTTATTATCTAAATGAGATAGTAAATTTCTTCTTTTTGCCTTTTAGTTCGGTAATATAATAAAAAAGCCAGGTGTACACCTTAATGTTGCAAGGGGGTGGGGGAAATATGTTTGCACTGCCTTTCTATTTTGAAAAGCAAACTTAAACTCCATAACCATTGCAAGAATTGAATAATTGAACTTGAGCCGAGCTGAGCTTTCACAAAGCTTGAAAGTTATAGGTCTGAGTTTAAGCTTGTTAAGAAATTTGAAGCTTAAGCTTAGCTCATTTATTTAAACATATAGAGCTTGAGCTTATTTAGATAAATGAACCTAGATGAGTTTGAGCTTGACCTTGTTTAGATAAATGAGTTAAAAAGGAGTTTGAGTTCAGATTAAAATTTTAAAAAGTTACCTTTTCATCTTTTTATATTGAAATTAATATAAAATTTTATTATGTAAAATATAAATTCATAAGATAGTGATAAATGGTTGCATCTATATGAAATCATGAATATGTTTATGAGCTTGTTAGTGAGAACCTATTTATACATTAGCTTGATAATTATATAAATGAGTTTACTCGTCAGCATATTCGTGAGCTTATTTACAAACTGACTTGTTAATAATATAAATGAGTGTACTCATGAGTTTGTTTGCGAGTCCCCTCATTAATAATATAAATGAGTTTACTTTTGAGTTAGCTCGCAAATTTAAATAAGAGTTTGAACTCGATTTATTTAAATTAACGAGTATTATTTTAAATTCAAATTTAGCTTATTTACAAATAAAACTTAAATTAAATTAAGTTGAATTTGAGTAGTTCACAAATAATTTAACCCGTTTTAAGCTATAAGTTCTTTACGGTATGCCTGAGGTTAGTGTGTAAAATTTGCGGATCATAGCTAGAGCGGTTTAATCAATCATCTAGAACTTTATGTCCTTTAAGTTTTCATAAATCATTGACAAGTGGAAAAAAGTCGTCCTCTCATATCACATTCATGATATAATTAAATCTACACGTCTAACTATTTTCAACTGTTCTTGTCCTGCATTAAAGCTACAATTAAAGCCCATAGCAGTTTAAATACCATCCCATCCCCCCCTCTCTCTCTCTGTCAGACACACACACACACTCTATCTCCTGTTAGCGATGGACACTAAAACAATAGACATGGTCCTTAGAAGGACACTAGTTCTGGTACTGGTTATTGGTTCAGCAAGGTCAGATTTGGCTCAAGACAGAGCTGAGTGCGCAGATAAATTAGTAGGACTTTCTAGTTGTCTTCCTTATGTTGGAGTTGGGGAAGGAGATGCAAAAGCTCCAACTTCTGATTGTTGCAGTGGCCTAAAGCAGGTTCTCAAAAATAGTCTCAAATGCCTTTGCGTGCTTGTTAAAGACAGAGATGACCCCAATCTTGGCTTCAAGATCAACTCAACCCGCGCGTTAGGCATGCCAACTACTTGCCATACCCCAGTTAACGTATCTAAGTGCGTAGGTAGATTCTCAACATTCCTTTACCATGTCCTATACTTGCCATGCCCCAGCTTTATTATCCTTATTATATTCACTACTAGTCTTGTGACTTTGGCATATAAACTTTGAAGATCACCTATCAGTCATAGCGTAAATTTTTATCACAGAACCCTAAAAGCTGTAAAAAGGGTACATTAACACCCCTATTTTACAATTTTGACCTTAAATAAAATAATACAAAACATACAAATAAAAAAAAATTTGCATAAAACCTATGGCGAAATAGTCATAATATAGGGTCTAAATGTAACTTTTTTTTTTTTGGTGAGGATTAGTGGATTTAAACGCATAATTTCAAAAGTAAGGATCCTAAGTGTATGTAAAACAGATATAAAGGTGTCATTACAATTTACCCTTAATTTTTAGCGTACGAAACCTTACTGTTGTATAATTTATATATGAATTCGTCCTGACCACTTACACATCCCTTTTTCTTCCCTAACTTCTTGTTTTGTGGTTTTTGTATACAAATGTAGAACTTCTACAACTATCCCCGAGTTCCCCTGACGCAAAGATGTTCGAAGGATTTGAGAAGACTATAGAGAGCAGCAACACAACCCAAGTTCCTAATGGTAAGTATTTTTTAAAAGTAATGTGAGCATCAAATTGTATCTAAACTTCGTTTTGTACAACCAAATCCTGAAGGTAAACCTTACAAGTATTCAATTAACTTACCAAACTACATGCTTTTGCATGGTGCATCAAGTGCTGCTATTAGAAAAAACCCGTGAACATTGTACTGCGCTACCATAGATGTTTAAGATTTTCAAAAGGTTTAGAACATAACTGGACGTATCATACATAAAGGTTTGTAATCGATTTGGCACTTCTTATTTGTAACTTTTTGACTTCGCCTTTATTTGGGCTGTCTGTGGTACCTCTCTGCTATTGATCTCTTAAGTAAATTGGTTTTCGGATGAAGGCAATTCCACCGAGTCGTCTGGATCAATCAGCGCTCAATCAAAGAACCACGTCGAGAGAAGTAGCAAGCCATGGCTAGCCACGGCCATGATGTTCGCAACTCTGCTTTGGATGCTTACGACCCCATTTAACTTACTTTGATATGGGACCAGATAACACTGTCGACAAGCAAATTATGGTTGGTCATGTGGTTTCTCTGTGCTGCCATCTTTGTCGAAATCATTTATGCACGAATACATCAATTCAAAAGAAAATGAAAAAGAAACAGAAGCAACTAGTAGATCTAATGGAGCAACCTTTATTATGTATGGTATTCACCAACTAGTTGAGATAAATATATGAAAGTTACACTTTATTGCTTATGCGGCTTTCAGAAGCATTATTTTATTCTCTGTTTGCCCAATCAATGGAATCCATTCATGTGCAAAAATGTTATTAAGCACTTTGTCAAGGTATTGTATGTGAATACAACTTGATTGAACTGTAAACGATAATCGATAATGGAGCTAAAACTGACTAATAATAACCCTTCTCTTAAAGTTTTTATAGTTGATCTAGACAATATGATATTTTCTATCTTAAATCAACTTACATTCTTTACTCCCCGAAAGTCCCAAATAAAGTCATCAGGAAGAGATGTGAATTCACATTGAAAACCTTATAGAAAATCTTAACCATTTTGAATAATTAATTTGCTCGAGATGATTTGTGTATAAACGAGTAAATTGAATAATAAGAATAAGAACGACAATTTTCCTTACTAGTTCCATCAACCGAGCTATTGATGAAAAATCTACTAAGTTAAATGAAGTATACACGAATATAAACTCTTTTGCCTCGCACAAGTCCCACAATCGTCATATTTACAAGAAGAGACTCTTAGTTGTGTAATGCATTTTGTACTTCTCTCACATTTCGCTCTGACTCTCCCTAGCCTAACCTAAAGCTACTCCTCCCTTACAACTTTACACATCTCTCTCACTTGTAACTAGGATTTAAACTTGTATTACATCCATACTTTGAGTAAACTGAGCGACAAATGACAACATCTCGTGTATACAAAAGCCTGAGCCGAAAATTCTCAAAATCATCGTGAGCTTTTATTGGCCTACTTCTCATCAATTAAGTTCCAAATTATTGTGGTTGCTTAGAGCCTTTTATCTTGGAGAGAATCCAAACCCACAGTGGGCAGCACCAATTGTTAAAAATAGAACAATAGGAACATGGTTTGAGGAAATCTTTTCCCTTTCTTTTTTTTCTTGATTCTTTCTTCCATATTTTGAATGAATATATATACACGAGAATGTTATCTATTCCTTCCTAAATTTACTCCTACACATTAGCTAAGTCAATAACAAGAATATCTCCAAATATCTATCTACCTAAATTACAAAGATTACAGATATCACAATCGTGGAGAGCCGTCAGGAGATACACGACCATGTACACGATCGTGTACTTTGGCCGTATACTTTATGTACGTTTCTGTGCATATTCTGGCAGGGGATACACGACTGTGTACTTTGGCCGTGTACTTTCTGTTCGTTTCTGTGCACATATATATGACCGTGTACTTTCTGTACATTTCTGTGCACATATACACAACCGTGTACTTTAGTCGTGTACTGTTCTGTGCACTTTCCGACCACATACACGATTGATATCAACAACATCATTTTCAATACCCTCCCTCAAGGTGGAGCGTGAGGATTACGAATGCCTATCTTGCGAAGAAGAAACTGAAATTGCTCTCGTCCTAAAGCCTTTGTCAGAATGTCTGCCAACTGCTCATTGCTGCGAACATAAATGGTTTTGATTAGTCCAGCTTGTAGTTCATCATGTACGAAATGACAATCAACCTCAATATGTTTTGTGCGTTCGTGAAAAACAGGATTTGCAGCAATATGCATTGCAACTTTACTATCACAAAACACGGTAGCAGATTGACCATGATGCACGCCTAAGCACAACAAAAATCCTTTAAGCCATTTTAATTCACAAACCGTGGCTGCCAAAGATCGATATTCAGCTTCCGCTGAAGACCGAGAAACAGTATGTTGTTTCTTGGTCTTCCATGAAATTGGAGAGTTTCCAAGGAAAACAAAATACCCTGTAAGTGATCTTCGAGTCAATGGACAACCTCCCCAATCCGAATCACAATAGGCTGTCAACTCAAGATTGCTCTCAGCTTTCAGAAGAATACCTTGTCCAAGACTGCCTTTCAAATATCGAACTATACGCAACGCTGCATCCCAGTGTTCTTTTCTTGGTTGTTGCATAAACTGAGCTAAAATATGAACACCATACGACAACTCAGGTCTAGTGATAGTTAAGTAAATCAAGCGTCCTACCAGCCTTCGATATTGTTCAGGATCACACACCAATTCACCTTTGGCAAGTGCTAGGTGGTGATTTTGCTCCATCGGAGATTGTGAGGGCTTAGCACCTAGCAACCCAGCTTCATTAATGATGTCTAAGGCATATTTTCGCTGACACAAAAACATGCCTTTGTCATTTCTAGCCACTTCAATACCCAAAAAATACTTCAAAGCACCTAAATCCTTCATATGAAAACAGCGATTCAAATATGCTTTTAACTCATCTATCAAGTGTGATTCACTTCCAGCAATAATGATATCATCCACGTACACCAAGACAGCTAAGTGCACTTTATCTTGCATCAAAGTAAACAAAGAATAATCTGAACGAGATTGACAAAAACCATACCGTTTTAGTGCTTTAGCCAATTTTGCAAACCAACATCGCGGTGCTTGTCGTAAGCCATAAAGAGACTTCTTCAAACGACATACTTTTCCGGGTTGACGAGTATGAAATCCAGGAGGCATTTTCATATAAACTTCTTCTTCCAAATCTCCATGAAGAAAGGCATTGTGGACATCCATTTGATGCAGTCCCCAACCTTTAGCCACTTCGACAGAAAGAAATGTACGCACCATAACCATTTTTGCTACTGGGGCAAAGGTTTCATTGTAATTTATCCCTTCAACTTGATTATTTTCGAGAATAACCAAACGCGCTTTGTACCGCTTAATTGTGCCATCAGAATTATACTTAATCTTGTATACCCACTTGCTACTGATTGCTTTCTTCCCTGGTGGTAAGTCAACTAATGTCCATGTTCTATTCTGCTCAAGGGCATCAATTTCTTTTTGCATAGCTTCTCTCCAATGTGCATCCTTCATTGCCTGATGGAAGAATTTTGGCTCCATACTGCCTGTTATGGCTGCTAAGAAACCTTGATGACGTGGTGAGAAATTTGTGTAATTTATATATTAAGCTAAGTCATAGGGCATACCTGAGGATGATGTTAGTTTGGCTGAACCTGCAGAGGGGCTATTACTGTGAGCAGCATAAGTCACACAATCTTTCAACCGTGTAGAAACTTTCTTAGACCGAAGGCCACGACCAAGGACCGACGAACCTTGTTCTACACTCTCCAATCTGACCTCTGGTGATATATCACCCTCCCTGACTTCAGCACTAACATTTTGAGCATCATTCAACTGCTCAGGTGTTTCATCAGCAAGTTCTATGAGTTCCTTTTCTTCTGTCCCAATCAAATTAGTTTCTCCCTCGTCAACGCACTCATTGATTTAAGAGTGCACTGCAGTATCCTTGTTCATTTGTACACACGCATCTACATATGGATACTCATTTTCATGAAAAACTACATCCCGAGACACAAAATAGCGTTGTGTTTCCAAATCATACAATCTCCAACCTTTCTGTCCAAGTGGATATCCCACAAAAATACATTTATGACTTCGACTAGCGAACTTATCCTTTTCACGATTCAAACTCCTTGCATAGCACAAACACCCAAATGTACGAATGTAACGATAATCAGGTCGTTTACTATACAAAATTTCATAAGGTGATTTTCCTCCTAACACTTGAGAAGGAGTGCGATTAATCAAATATCCAGCTGTCAACACACATTCCCCCCCAAAACTCAATTGGCAAATTAGCTTGAAATCGCAATGCTCGAGCTACGTTAAGTATATGTCGATGCTTTCTTTCTACTCGCCCATTCTGTTGTGGTGTTCCAACACACGAAGTTTGATGTATTATCCCATTGTTCAAAAAATAATCTTTCAAGCTAATGAACTCACTTCCATTATCGCTTCTCACTATCTTAACGTTCTTATCAAACTGCCTACGAACCATAGCAACAAAATTTTGCAGGATGCATCCTACTTCAGTTTTAGCAATCAGCAAATATATCCACACACATCTAGAAAAATCATCAACAATTGTGAGGAAGTAACATGCATTAGAGGAACTAGAGATTCTATAAGGTCCCCATAAATCATAATGAACAAGTTCAAACAATTCACTAGCTCTACTATCACTGGAATAAAACATACTTCTGGTTTGCTTTGCTTTGAAACAAGCATCACAAGTCTTATTTGAATCTAACTGAGTCTTATTTTCAGTAATTAAGCCTACAATCTTTGGTGATGGATGCCCCATTCTTCTATGCCAAAGTTCATCAGAAGTCAGCGTCCGAGACTGAAGTGCACGAACCGGTGGCTCTTTCTTGAAAAAATATAGCCCCTTGCAACGTTCACCCGCTCCAATCACCATCCTCGAAGTGCGGTCCTGTATTAAACAAAGCTTATCAGTGAACAATACATTACATTCCGATTCGTCAACTAATTGTGACACAGAAATCAAATTGCAATGCAATCCCGGAGCATGAAGAACATTATCTAGTTGAATGTTCTTCCCTAAGCAAACAGACCCTTCCTGCAGCGCCAGCAATTGTTCTCCATTAGGTAAGCCAATTGGACAGCCTAATATGTTTCTTAAGCTAGATAAATATTATGAATTCCCTGTCATAAGTTGCATAGCTCCAAAATCAATTATCCAAACAGTATTTTCCTTACTAGTCATCTTCTCACTATTACTCCCTGATTTGTAAGTGTTTAGCATGCTCATAACTGCTGCCCATTGTTCATTCGTCAATGTGCCAGGAGTCGCAACTTCCTTTGTTTCTGTGTTTGGCTCCTTAATCACTTGAGCAACATTAACTCGAACACCGCTCCATCCTCTTCCTGTCATCTTGCCTCGACCTCTGCCTCCCAACTGTCTTCCTCGACCTCTACCAACTACTTTAGGCCGATCACCCCACCAAGCGAGATAACCTATAAGCTGAAAGCATCCCGCGGAGTCATGTCCTTCTCTATTGCGATGTGTGCAGACAACGCTTTTGTCCTTGGTTCCTTCATTGGTTTGGACCATAAAACTGGCAGCCTCATTCTTAATCTCCTTTTCCTTGGAGATATTTTGAACCCTTTCCTCTTGGCACATTAACGAATATGCCTTACTTACACCGGGCAACAGTGTCACGCTCAGGATATTTGTCCTCACTGTGCTGTAGGCATTGTCTAACCCCATCAGAAATTGATGAAGTTTTTCTTCTTCTCGTTTCTTAGTTATTTCAGTTCCAATATTGCACTTGCAACCCCCACATTTGCACGTAGATATCACATCGTAATTTGCCAGTTCTTCCCACAATTGTTTCAATTTGGCATAATAACTCATGAGTGACATTCCTTGTTGTCTGCAATTTACAAGTTCCATCTTCAACTGCTGCACTCGTGAACCATCTGTCATAGAGAAACAATCTTTGATGTCTTCCCACAAGTCCTTTGCAATTTCCATGTGTGTCAATGTGGATCGCACCGTTGGCTCAATTGTATTCATTATCCATGATACAAGCATGGAATTCACAGTCCACCAATCTTCCAACTCATCCGAGTTTTTGTCAAGCTGAGTCACAGTTCCATCGAGAAAACCAAATTTCTTCTTGGCTCTCAAAGCAGTCCGAATAGCTCTAGACCACTCATCATAATTGTTTTCTTTCAATTGCACCTAGGTTATTATATTTCCAAGATTGTCATTCGCATACAATGTGTATGGTGACAACAATTTCTTTTCTTCTCTTGCCATTATTGTGTTAAAGGCTCTGATACCATGTTAAAAACAGAACAATAGGAACATGGTTTGAGGAAATCTTTTCCCTTTCTTTTTGTTCTTGATTCTTTCTTCCATATGTTGAATGAATATATATACACGAGAATGTTATCTATTCCTTCCTAAATTTACTCCTACACATTAGCTAAGTCAATAACAAGAATATCTCCAAATATCTATCTACCTAAATTACAAAGATTACAGATATCACAATCCTGGAGAGCCGTCAGGAGATACATGACCGTGTACTTTGGCCATGTACTTTATGTACGTTTCTGTGCATATTCTGATAGGGGATACACGACCGTGTACTTTCTGTTCGTTTCTGTGCACATATACACGACCGTGTACTTTCTGTACGTTTCTGTGCACATATATACGACCGTGTACATGACCGTGTACTGTTCTATGCACTTTCCGACCACATACACGATTGATATCAATAACATCATTCTCAATACCAATTAATGAACATGGGAAAAATCATTTCCAGTAAGATACACCATGTTCACGTGAAAGAGTCATTTAAACATCAACAGCTACAGAAATTCCTTTCGGAAAGAGAGTTATTACTTTGTAACAAGTATTGTTCACATTATTGTAGAAGCACGTCCACAAGTCTTCTTACCAAACTGAAGAAAGATTTATTATCAAAAGCATAACTTAATTAGCGATTTGCCAAAAATCTTGGTCCGGAAAACTTCACTTAAAAGCTTAACATGATACATATCATATTCAAAGGAGATTTAGTGACACATTGATGAAATTCTATAGAAGGAAGTAAAAAGAATATATTCCAAGAAAATGTATCATGGTATAAATAATCTTAGAATCAAATGTCAACTTTTCCAAGTGGAGCGAATACTATATTTAAAATTTTAGATCATTAAAGTTGACATAGTGAAAAAAAAAAAAAATCATGTCGAACTTATTTGTCAAGTAACTAAAAGGAATAAAGACAAGATGAAAATAATAAACGTGGACGAAAAGAAATGTAAGTTTTAAATTATGCTTAAAGATCAATGAGATAGCCCGTAAAGTTAAACTGATCCGAGTAATTTCTGAAAACACGTTAGCTTTTATCTTGGATACCACGGAAAATTCTGAACAAACAATTCCGGGTAAATGGTGTTGGTGTCGTGTGTAATTATCCAATCTAATTTCACCGTTGGTGGTTGATCTCGGTAGATTTTCTTGAATCACCAATCGAATGCAATTTATTTAGTAATATTAATGTTAATTATGAATTGATGTTTGGGATAATTAAACTATACTCCTAAACTATTAATCAAGTGTGGTTGGACTCCTTTCAACTCTCAAAGTATAATCTTACCTCCTTAATACATTTTAGAAATATGCAAATAATGTTCATATTGTTGTTAAAACCATTACACTACCATTGAAATGATGATGAACAATGATAATTTTAGAGCTTTAGCGATAGTTTGAGGCATTTATATATATTTTTAAAAGTTCTAGAGAGTTGAAGTAACACTTTGAAAGTCTAAGAAGATATATACTCAAGGTCATAGAGTGGGAATGGAATAATTACTCATCAGATATTTTTATTATCTTATTTACTTACAAATGAGTTTAGGAACTTCAGTTTTAGGCAACTTTTCTACTCTTTCTCTATAAGGAATAGTTATTACTTTTATAGGGTGATATTTTCTACTCCCTCTTCATAAGAAATATACACTTTAAGCAATAAATAATTATGCCCTCAATAAATAATTATTGGTTATATTCCATAATGACTAAATAAAGAAATATTAGTATTTATAGTCATGTTTATAATTTAATACTACAATCAATAAGGGGAGATAAACATTGGAATGGATATTCCCTATAATAAAAATTTATATAAAGTAAATTTCTAACCTACTACTAGCAATAGTCATTCTTAAGGAATAACTTTTCTTACAGTAAAAATTCATAAGGAATAACTTTTCTATTCTTTATCTATTCCATTCTAAAAAGTAAATAGGGCATAATAATTTATTTATACCTGATTAATAGTTTTAAAAGATATATCTTTAATGCAATAACATTCTTCCCCACTTCCATTGAAAGTGTTGATGCTAAATTTGGTCCATTGAGAACTAGTTTAATCAGCTAAACTTTTCATGCAATTAGGTCCATAGGAGTTCAATTAGCTAAAGATGTCATCAAAAACTCCTTTCTTTGTAGGAGGTAGCTAGACATTTAGGTAGTCAAATGACTATTAATGGTTGGACATAAGTTGCGAAATTGGGATGAAGTAGCTCATGTATGGAATTGCTTAAACCAATGAAAAAGAAAATGATAAATGAATGAAAAAGTTGTAATTGAATTGTTCATCAAATTGGCAACTAGGTCGTGTGCTATTTATGCATATTATATCTACTAGAGATAAAGGTACATGAAGTAATTTTACTTTTGGATTTGGGTAATTTAGTATTTAAATTTTTATTCCTTAGAAATTCAATACCTACTATTAGGCGTTAATTTTCTAAAAGGAAGAAACTTTAGGTACTAAATTACCTAAATCCAAAAGTTGAGACACTTCATATACTTTTTTCTCTATCTATTACTTATTAGTGCTATTGCAAAGATTATTATAGGTTAAGGACATGTGGTGGTTAATCATTCTTAGATTCAGATGTGACATAAAAGGTTGTAGGAGGTCTTTAACTTGTGGTATGAAGTTCACTAGCTAAACTTATAGAGACTAGCTAGAGGAATAATTTAATGTGGGAGACATAATTAGGATCTAGGTATAAGTTTTCAACTTTTGAAATTGAAAATAATCGGGGTTTTGGAATTATTTTAAATTTTATATATTATAAAACTATAAGATAAGAGAGTTTTAGGTTTACATTCAAAATACATATATAAAGCTCAAAATTTTGACTTGTAATGGATACATATTTAAATAATAAAGTCTCGATTTTTATGAGAAGTTAGTATGCATACCTTTTTTTTTTTACAATAGCAAAAAAAGTTAGCAATGGAAACAAATAAGTAAGAGATGCAAAGAATAGTGGTAAGAGTAGAGTTAGTAATGAGAAAGAAATGGAATAAGGGAGGTACAAAATAGAAATTTACAGTTGAGACAAAAGGGATTAGAGAATAAAGTGCTTTAGGTTCAGGGCTTCTAAGAAATATACAATTGAGACAAAAGGGATTAGAAAATGAAATGCTTTAGGTTTAAGGCTTCTTATGGATGATGGACTTGTGCGTGTGTAGAACTTAAAACATCTAAGGTAGAAATATAATATTATTTTACATTTATTATTATTATTTAATGGTTTTTAACAAGATGGCTAGAGTTGTGTAAATGGGCTATAGCCTATAGACTAGCCCATTTAACTTGTAGGCCAAGCCACCAATCCATAGAAATAAAAAGAAAAAGTAAAAAGAAAAACAAAAATTTAGCATAATATATCCTAGTCACATATCACATTCACAATATAATACTAACTATTAATTCACTTCATTTTAAACTTAATCTAATAAACTACAAAACTCAAGTCGCATATTATGATTCATCATCATCCTTTTCACTCTTCTTTCTTACTTTCTTATCTCTGTACTTTCATCTTTAGTTTTTGAGATTTCTATAGCAAGAAAAATATTGCTATCTGTAATGCTTTGAATGGAATGAAATATAGGAACACTTAACTTGTAACTTGTAACTTGTAAGAAAATTTTTTTTTTGTTTTCTTTAGTTCTATTTTGAGAATTTATATTTTATAATATTCATATTATATTGATGTTGTAATTATAATATACATATTATGGTATAAAATATTAAGTCAATTTATCATATTGCTATATAAACGATATAGGGTTATTATGAACTTTATATTTTGTACAATTTTAAATAAAAAAAATATTATTAGTAGGCTTTAGGTTAGTTTATATAATCCACTAAAATGTGTAAATGGGTTAACTAGGTTGTGTTGACTGGTTTAATCAACTAAAATGTATATATGGGTTAAATGGGCCAACTTAGTGGGTTGACCTATTTAACTCACAAAGCCATGCAAGTTAGGCTAAGGTTAATAAATTTTGTCTTGTTTAGTAAATGGTTATGAGTTAGCTTGTTTAACTTACATGTACAACTCTAAAGATGGGTTCAATGTATCTTGGAACCTTTATATGTATATCTTAGAATGCAAGGAGCACAAGTTCTAGAGTGGATACATGGTATGAAGATGTCATATTGATGCCCTATTTTAGTGGATTGGGTTCCCAAAATTGTGTTTGGAACTTATCTTATAACATTTAATATTTACCCAAAACCCACCTAGTTGCATAGGTTATTATGAAGTATAGAGTATAACAAGTTTTTCCATTTACCTCTACTATTAATCAATTTTCATAGCATATTAGTACCAATACAAGGCTAAGAGGGTTTATGTACATTACTATAATGTTGATAGTTTTTTATAAATAAACCTGTTGTGCTAGTTTTCTGAAAGATGGTCGAATCACTTGCAAAATAGAAACAAAGTAGGCCTATAGGGGTATTGGAGTTTTTTCCGGCACGACCACTCTAAAGCCTAAGTTAGCACAAGAAGAAAGAGAGGGTCTTTGGAGTATAAAAAATAGGAGAGTTCAAAAGTCTTTTACCTGATTGCCCTTCTCTGTTATTTATAAGTTTTATAGATGATCTTAATTAGGGAAGTGTATTCTCGAGATCCTTTTCTAATATGGTGGGGGGTATATCTTTGGCTAACCCTTTTCCTTATTTGTATCGCTCCCTTATACTTATCCATTGTGGGGTAAGGAGCATAAATTCGATCTCAAGACTTTAGGTTGGATTGTGCAATTTTGTATGGAAAGAGGTTAGCATAGGTAAGAGGAGCTTAGGGCATATGAGTGGGTTGAGATAGGCCTTAAGGGGTCAAGTCCAAAATTCCCTATTAGATGTATGCTCATTGTAGGACATTGATGATTGTAGAAGTTTGTTGCATTGACTTGAGATTGTATATGTCACTTTAAGGAATGACAGTGTTAAGGGTCTGACCTATTGGCATAGAATTTAAGGGGACATGTTGTTTCTTAAGTTAGCATTGATTTGATTTGTCTATAGGCACGTAAGTGCATGTGCACATTAAGTGTCCCACACAACTGTTAGTGCCATGTTAATCAAGGTATAAGAGGGAAATATGTAGAAATGTAACCATGGTCATTGGTTTGAATTGTTGGCCACATGTCAAAAACTAGTTGGTGGATGTCACATAACGTCCTTTTACTATCTGTTGCTTCATTCTTCGCACCTTTTGTATATATATCTATAATCTTAGCCATTTTTACACTTTCGCCACTTCAAGCTTACCTAATCTCTCATTTGCAAATTCTATTTTATTTCTTTCAACTCTATCACAATCTCATCACTTTAATTTACTAAGTAAGTATGGCCTCTTCATCCTCCTTTCATACCTGCACTAATCAAGTGGGGAGTGGTATTCTACCCCAAATGATGGTAGAAGAGGTTCTCTAGCATAATTTTGGCATGGCTGAAGACTCGACAAGGAGTCTTGATAGGGGTATGATGTTGTGGCAGTGATCGTCCAGATCTCAAGAGATGTGTATATCGATAATGGTGGAGACAGATGGCTGATGTGATCGCTTTATTCATTGGTCAAGGAGAGAAACACATTAAATGACATCCATAGCCTCATGTCATGCAAAGAACTAATGGAGGTAAGGAAGTATTTCCAACCATGAGCTCATGGTTGGAAGATTGAAAAGCCCTAGGCCTATGATTGTGCTACCCTTATGATTGGTTGTCGGTTTTTCCTTTATTTAAAGCGCATGGAATTTAGGTTGCAGGCTCCGTTCAGTGAATTCTAGAAGGAGTTCTTTACCTACCACCGGATGCTATTGACCTAACTAGTACTGGATACATGCCTTTCTTTCTATGATAAACTTCAAGAAGGTGTCACGGAAGAGGTAGTTAAAGAGATTGGTCATGGTGATGGGGGGAGTGCTTGAGGATCCTCCTCAAGGGAAACTCCCTTAAGGTAAGCTAGAGTAGGATCAAGGCTAGGCACCAAGTTAGGAGCAGCTTAACCCCCTCTAAGTTTCGGCCTTCCAGAGGATCCACCTTTACTTTTTTATCTGCACCCTTCTAAGAAGATTCTTGCAACTAAGGTGGATGAGATAATTGAGGCTCTCATAATCTCTTCCCTCGAGCAATGAGAGGAATTTTTTTACTTTTTGTTTTAATATTTACTAAGTTGGTATGCCAACTTTTAAGATGCATAATTTGATAGACCTTCATGATTTTAAATTTAAATACAATGTGCTTATGTTCTATGATCTTTACGTTTTGCTTGCCTTGAATGGTTTTCATACTTGTTCCATGATTTGTGATCTTTATCTTATTCTAGTTTACATATTCTAAAATCTTGCTTGTGGGTATCCTCGGACATTTGAGCCTTAAGTCTTATCGATGAGTTTTCCAAGGGTATCTACAAGAAGACCTATGAGATCTATTCCCTTGAGCAACAAGAGGAAATTTTTACTTTTTGTTTTGTTATTTACTAAGCCAGTATGCTAACTTTTAATGTATAATTTGATAGACCTTCACAATTTTGAATTTGAATACAATGAGCTCATGTTCTATTGTCTTTATGTTTTGCTTGCTTTGAATGCTTTTCATACTTGTTCCATGATTTATGATCTTTATCCTATTCTAGTTTATGTATTGTGAAAATCCTGCTTGTGGGTGTCTTTAGACGTTTAGGCCTTAAGTTCTATCAATGAGTTTCTTAGGAGTATCTTTAGGAAGACCTAAGAGATTGGATGCTTCGACTGTTCAATGATAGTTAAGGGCTAGAAAGTCCATTAGGAGTCCACTTGCTTGTTAACTTTAAAACATAGACTTGATGTTGTTAGTAGTCCATTAACCATGGTAAGGTTGGGATCAATTGCAATTAAGAGTCTTTTCACCCGATATAGGCTAGGACTTGATGAGTTTACTAAGTCTATTCACCTTGGGAAGGGATAATGCATAAAAACATAATTGGATGTACAATGTGCAAAAATTTCATTCATTATCATAATGCTTTAATATACAAAGAAATAAAATTTTAATCAAAGTATGGCCTAAGCTTGTTAGAATTCCAAGTGTGGGCGAATCATTTTAGGTTATACACTCCATTGCCTAAGTCCTCAACAATTTTAACTAGAACCTCTCAATTTGGTACCACCTACCTTTGGCTTGATCTATCCTTTTTGATGCTATTGAGAATGATCTTGTTCACTACCTTAATTTGTCCATTAAACTGAGGATGCGCTATTAAGGTGTAGTTAATCTTGATATGATTGTTATTGCGAATTCCTAAACCTTTGGTTATCAAATTGACTCTCATTGTTTGTTATCAACATGTATGGAACACCAAATCTACTAAGAATGTTAATTGAGGATAAAGGCTTCAACATTTTTCTCAGTAATCTTGGCTACAACTACGACCTCTACCCATTTGGTGAAGTAATCCATGGTAACAATAATAAATTGTCGATGTCCTGATGCTTTGGGGAAAGGTCCTAGAATGTCTAGTTTCCATTGAGCAAAAGGCTAAAGGTTAATGAGGGACTGTAGATAATTACTCGATGTATGCTCAACAGGTTTATGCTTTTGACATTGCATACACTTCCTTATGAAGTGCTCCAAAGTTTACCTCATGGTAGGCCAATAATGGTCAAGCTTAAGTGCTTTGACATAAAAGGCTTACTTTTGATATGGTTGCTACATGTCCCCATGTGTAATTTTTCCAACAATTATTGGCCATGTTTTAGCTAGACATGTCTACGGAGTAGTGTGCTTAGACCTCTTTTATAAAAAGGTCATTAAGAATAGTGTAGCTTGTGGCCTTACACATGAGTTTCCTTAACCCCTTTCTATCTTGTCGAAGGGTGCCATTCTTTAGGTAATCCATAATAGGGTACATCATACATGGTTCGACTAACATAGGATGAATTTTCATGACTTGAGTCAATTTCTTTTTAATGCTCTTGTCTAAAAGGTACTTGATGAAGACCTTCTTCTCCCACTTGTCCAGTTAGGACTACTTGATGATGCTAGCTTAGATAGCTTATTAGCTTTGGAATTCTCAACTTAAGGTACTTTAGTTGGTATTGTACGCCAAAAGCACTTAGTTTGAAGGTGTACTTTATCATCTAACTTGATGTGTTTGGCTTGTGTAGAATATTCCATAGTGGTTGATCGGTTAAGACTCTTACTTGATGCACTTCAAAATAGGGTCATAGTCTCTTAGCCGAGATCACCACTATAAGTGCAAATTTCTCTACCATTAAGTACCTCACTTCGAGCCCCTAGAGGACATGACTAACACTGTAGGTTGGCTTGTGCTCCCTTTTTTAGTGCATACTAGTACAGAGGAGAGAGCTTGGTCACTTATGGATAAATATAAGAATAATTGCTCACTCGGAATTAGTTTGGAGAGTATAGGTGGAATTGTTAAGAACTACTTTAACTTGTTGAATGCAGTTTGACCTTTTTTGGTCCATTGAAAGTTTGTCAGGCTCTTCAGGACCTAGAAGAACTCAGAACATCTATCTCCACTCTTGGGGATGAATCTATTTAGTGTGGCAATTCGTCCTATGAGTTGTTGCACCTCTTTTATTAACTTGAGGGGCTGCATTTTGAGTATGGCTTGTATTTTCTCTAGGTTAGCTTTCATGCTGCATTGCACGACCATGTATCCAAGGAACTTTCCTAAGGCGGCCCTAAAGACATACTTTTAGGCGTTCAACTTCATGTTATATTACCTTAAGGTGTCGAATGTCTCTTGCAAGTCCTAAAGATGGTCTTTAAGCTTTATGCTTTTGACAATCATATGGGTAATGTACATCTTAATATTTTGCCCGAGTTGTTATTCAAACATCTTCATGACCAACCTCTAGTATGTGGCCTTGGCATTTTTAAGGCCAAAAGGCATGACTTTGTAGCAATAAGTCCCAAAGTTGGCAATGAATGAAGTGTGTACTTCTTTCTCTAGCTCCATCTTGATTTGGTTGTATCTAGAGAAAGCATCAATAAAACTAAGGAATGCGTGATTGAAGGTAGATTTGAAGAGTTGGTTGATTTGAGGGAGGGAAAAAACAGTCCTTTAAATAAATGTGATTAAGGTTTGCGTAGTCTATACACACCTACCACTTTCTATTGGACTTCTTAACTAGTACGCAATTAGTTAGCCAGGTCAGATAACCTGTAAATTGTAATAAATTACATATACACCAATGATTGTGGATCATGGAATCTAATACGCATCTAAAAAATAATTAGAATATAAAATAATCTATTGGAATGTAAAACACACTCTTATTATTCTTTGTGTAGGAGAATATCTGTAATGTTCTGAAAATTTTGAAAAACTACATAAAAATTTAAGAAAATAAGTAGAATAATAGATACTTCTAGGTTGGGGTAGCGAGAATGATAATTTTGCAATATTAAAATTTTGAGAAATTTATGACGTAAAATTTTGAACATTGCAATACATTAATATTATTTTAATAATTTATGAATAACAAAAAACTTATGAGAAATAATAATAGGCTTAAAAAATAGAAAAATGAGGAAGACATGAGATTTGTTTGATAAGTATAATAAACAATGAGAAATAGATATTTAAAACAATTGGGAAGAATAATTGTATGCAAAGGAAAAAGATAACTAGAGTAGAATTTCAAATTATATGAAATATATTACTAAATAAATTTGGAAACGAAGTAATTGAAAAATACATGAGTATAGGCATTTAGACAAATGAAGAAAATATAAATAAAAATAATTATAAGTCCTAATTGTAGCTTGTGCAATTTAAATTAAAAGAATAAATTCATCGAAACATAAATCATGAACAATATTGGGTTAAATAATAAAGTTAATTGAAATTATAGATTTAGGAATTTCAAATGAAAATTTTGAGTAAGTATTTATGTTTGGAATAATCAAATTAGCTTAGACATAAAATTTCATACAGAGTATCATAATTTATTGAGATACTAATATGTATACTAAACGAACCCATAAATAGATAATTCTTTATATTTATCTAAATCTTTATTTTATTTTTCTCTTTTTCTCTTTTCTTTTTTTTTCCCCTTTCTTTTCCTCCTCTCTTTTGTTTTCACCCTTCGGCTGGCCACATATTTCCTTCCCTGGTCCCACGTCCCAGCTCCACTGCATCATTTCCTTTTCTTCCCTTTCTATTTCATTCTTTCTTCTCTTTCTTCTTCCTCTCCTTCTTATCTTCTTCCTGCTCGGAGAGCTCCCCTATCTAGAACTCTGTCCACTCTCTTGTTTCCCTTTAATTTTTCCCTTTTATCTCCTTAGGTCCTCACTTCCTCCCCTAAACCTTTCACCCTTAAACTAAAACTAAGACATGAACCCCGTAGCATTACCCTATGAAAACCCTAATTCCTAATCGCCACCACCACCACATCAGCACCTAAACCTTCAACTTCTCTTCCACCACCACAATGACGACTCTCTTCACCACTTCGCCACTACTCCCCACCCACATTCCGTTGACTCCCCCCTCTATCTCTAAACCCTTGCACTCCTCCTTCTCCGCTACTGTTGGCTTCATTGACGACCATAATCGCTACATCGACTAGCAACCATTCAGGGGCAAACTTCATAGAGATGATGGACCCCACAATGGCGATGATGGTGAAGATGACCACGGTGGGGGTGATCATGTGTAAACAACCAGGGACAACGTCCTCATTGATGATCTTGAACAAATGATTAGCAAATAGGTGGAACTACTTCAGTGATGAAAATGGTCACATGATAAGCACTTGTTGAGTTTGGTCAAGAAGATGGATGACCAAAGATCCGGTGTGAAGACAATGAGAAGACAATAGAAGGGAATGGAAAGGAAGAAGAGGAAGAAGGAGCCAGATGAGGAGAATCAGGCGCCGACGTGAGCAATAACGTGCTTCCAGCGGCATAAAGAAGCAATGATAATGTCAGAAGAGAGGTTGGACCATCCATAGCCACGATTGAATAAACCTACGCTACACTTTATAGTTCGATGCCATTATGTTACACAAAAACAGCAATAGTGCACATGTACTCGTCCAAAGCAGCTAACCATGAGGGTAAACGTATGATGATTTCCTGGTTTTGTGATACCATCTGATTATTGAATATGAGCCATTTTTCGAGAGTTTAGGTTTGGAACAATGGGAATATGTTGGGTTGCTACCAAAAGATAAGATGGTTCTTAGTGATGATGTTGCTTGTGGGAGAATTGTGGGGTGCCATTGCGTTACGGGATTGCCCACGATAAGATAAGTAGGTTTCATAAGGGTGCAAGGGAGGTTTTGGGGTATGAGAGTCGCATGTTGTTATTAAAGATTCAAGATTATGAGAATCTTGATCTTGGTTGTTATTTAGTTGCCAAAGTTATTGTTGCAAGTCCATATGTTCTGATTGGAAATGAAGTAAATAAGGACCTTGTAGAGGTATTAGGAAGACTGAGAAATGTTGCATTTGAGTTGAAATGGTTTGAGGAGCAGTTGTTGGATTTCCTTTATTATAGATGGAGCTAGACGTAGGTTAGGGATGATTGAAGAGAAATGAGAAAAAGAAACGGGAAAGATGAAGAATTGGAAGATGGAAACGTTCTAGTGAGAGTTAGAGACACATTTAGTGCTTGCGATGTATGTGTGTATGTGTGTGAGGTAAAGGAGCCGCCTTGTTGCAACCGTATGTGTGTGCGTGTGTATAGGGGAGGAGAAAGCTATATGGTATAGTTATGTGTGCGTGTAGGCAAAAGGAGAAGAGAGGGTTGCGAAGTGTAGCTATGTGTGCATGTAATTGTGTGCATGGTATGATTATGTGTGTGCATGTGTATGTGGAGGTGTGTACTGGTGTGTGTAGTGTGTGTGGAGTGTGTGTGTATGCGGTGTTCGGTGAGTAGGAGATATGAAGCAGAAGAGGGAAAAGAATTGGAGAATAAGGAAAAAGGGAGATGAAAAAGGGAGCTAAGAGGAAGACGAGAATAAGGAAAAAGGGAGCTAAGAGGAAGACGAAAAAGGGTGAGGAAAAGAGAAGAAGAGCTAGAAGATGAAGTCAAGAGGGTATGAATCCTGTATATGTGTATAGGTGAAACTTGTGTGTACGTGTGTGTATGATGTTATTATGATGGAGGTGGGCATGTGTGTGTGTAAAGGATGGCTGGTGTATGTGTAGTGATGGAAATGTGAGTGGGGATGGTGACTAGTGGAGAGGATGGGAAGCCCTGTTGGTGGAGAAGTCAATAAAGGAGAAAAGAAAGAAGGTGATATAAAACCTTTAGCAATTGCTAACCCTACGGTCTGTCCTACAAGTAGTTCATTGGAAGATATTAGAGACAAATTGATAAATGAAAGGTTTAAAGATGCTTCATGTAAAGGAGAGGTGAATTTGGGAAATTCTAAAAAGGAGAATAATAAAGAAAAAAAGAGAAGAAGGAATGGAATGGTAAAGCCGAGGAGGAAAACGGAATTTCATGAAGAAAGCAAGTGTGTCTATGTGAAATTGAGTAGGAAAAAGAGGTGTCATCGATGTAGCAGCGGTGGCTCGAGCAGCATGATCAAGTAATGAAGTCATAAAAGGAAGTCCTAAAAGTGCATGCATGTCGTTAGTGAAATGATTGTGTATGTGAATGTGGGGAAAAGCATTGGGGAGTTTGAGAAGAAATAGGAGTTAACGAGAGATCAAGAAATCCAACGAAAATTGTGTGGAGTCGCTGTAGCTAATCCTTCGATACTATGTTCAGTGAAGAGACCACACGTCGGAATCACTTAATGAAGATTAGGATTATGACGACTATAAACAGGTGAGTGCTATGGGGCTCTCCATATAATCATGTAATCTCTTATATAAAGAGGTTAACAATAAATAAAGCACCAACTATTTTGTGTCAAGGAAAGAGATGGGTCATTTTGCTAAACTAATCTATCACCACCATGATTAAGTCTATTCCTCTAATCGTTCCAAGCAATCTTAAGACAAAGTCCATTCTTAGTTCAGTCCATGGTTGACTAAGTATAGGTGGGGACATATATTCTCCAAAAGCTTCCTTCTTCCCCTTAAACTTATTACATACCACGCACCTCTCTAGCATTCGATGCACAAACTTCATTATGCCTGGTTGATGAGAGTCAAGCTGGAAGAAGGAATGTGGATCCTCTTGAAGTGCCGCCTGGACCGATCACAAGAAGTCGAGTGAAACGACTCAAGGAGGCACTTAACGGGTTGATAAAGGATGTCCATGAAGCCGAGAAGGATTGGGTCAATCATGAAGTTGAAACGGATTGGAACAACCATGGGAAGACCCTTGCTCTTATACAAGTCACACCAGACACGGGTTGAAGAGGGCGTGTACTTTCAAGGCACGGCCGTGTAGGACTCTCAAGATTGCACAGAATCATACACGGCTAGATACACGGTTAAAAGGCACGGTCGTGTATGGAGTCAAGTAAATCCACAGAAAGATACACGGCTAAAGTACACGGGCGTGTATGTTGCCAGAAGTTGCACAGAAAGATACACGGTCAAAGTACACGGGCGTGTATGTTGCCAGAAGTTGCACAGAAAAGTACACGGCCAAAGTACACGGGCGTGTACACAGGCCGTGTATCCCCTGTCGGCCAGCTTGTTCTGTTTCGCGTTTTTATGTCACTTAACTAAACTACATCGTTTTGGACTTGTTTTTACACGAATTGTAACCCTAGTATAAAAGCTCCTAGGGTTTAGAACAACTAAGAATATACATCTTTGAACATTAAACACTTTTGAGAGGCACCTCTCTTGGTTCTTCAAGAACTAAGTCGAACTTATCGGATTGATTTCCGTGGCGTTCATCCCGACTTATCAATCGGTCTTCCATCCCGATTGTGGCGTCTTCACTTTTATACCAAGGTTTCTATCTCGCTTATAGACAACGGGTCACAGTTTTCTACTTTAGGTGTTTGGGCGTCTTAGGCAACGAATTTCCGAACGTATTGGTATTGGGTTTCATCACGGGTTGGCGTGGTTCGTATTACTGGTCAAAAAAAAAAAAAAAAAAAGAATTCCCTATCAATAGCTTATAGGTCCTTTTCTCCTTAGAATTTCCCAATAAATCTCTGGCATGTGCTCTTCGAACTAATAGTTCTTATACCCAAAAAGCTGGGATGTACATCCTTCCTGTCTTAAATAGATACCCCTCAACAATATGGAACCCTATTGTAGTAACACTAAGCCATATACCTCACTACAATGGGTCAAAAGTAGGAATCTTGCCCATATTACTCAGTAAGTAGTCCAAAGCTGAGTAGCTTAAACTGTAATGTAGTCACCAATACATGTCTTTGTGATTGTGTGTTAGCTACAACATTTATATCGCCCTTCTTATACTAATTACTTAGGAAAAACTCAAAAAATTTGAACTTAATTGGCTTATCTCTTCAACAACTATTGACCTCTCAGGTAATTTAGCAACTCATGGTTGGTATAAATGATGAACTCTTGAAGGAGTAGATAATATTTCCATACAGTGAGTGCTTGAACTAAGGAATAAAATTCCTTGTCATACGTTAAATAGTTTAGAGCGGCTCTATGGAGCTTCTCACAGAAGTAGGATATAGGCTTTCTTTCTTGTATTAACATAATGCCTATGCTAACACCTAATGCATCACACTCTAGCTCCAAGACCTTCTTAAAGTTGAGTAAGGTAAAGGCTAGAATGGTGGTGAGCTGCTCCTTAATCTATTTAAAGCTTCGCTAAGCTTGGTCATTCCACCTAAAGTCCACTTCCTTCATTATTAACTTGGTCAATGGGCCTACAGTAGTATTGAAATTGCGAATAAATCACCTATAGAAAGAAGCAAACTTGTGAAAACTTCTAATCTCGGCCACACTCTATGGAGTTAGCCAACTGAGTATAGCTTTAACCTTCTCCTGGTCAATTTACACTCCATCTCTAGTCAATATAAATCCTAAGAAAATCACCCTAGATTGATGGAATTGGCACTTCTTTATATTACCAAAGCTTCTTAGTACTCAATAGTTAAAATATCAATCTCAAATAGAGGATGTGGTTATATATGTCCCTACTAATGACCAACATGTCCTCAAAATAGACTACTATGCATTGGCCAAATAGAGCATATGGTAAATTATGCATGAGCCTCATAAACATGTTTGGTGCATTGGTTAGCCCAAAGGCCATACTAGTCCATTCATATAGTCTATGGCACATCTTAAGGGCTATCTTGCATTCATCTCTTGGTTGCATATGAATTTGGTGGTAACCACTCTTTAGGTCACTCTTAGAGAAGATTTGAGCTCTATGCAACTTGTTTAACATATCATCAAGCCTTGGAGTTAGAAAATCAATATTTGATGGTGATCATGTTGATGGCTTGGATATTAATGTATATTCTTTGAAACCATCCTTTTTTGGCACTAGTAGTGCAAGCATAGCATAAAGGCTCGTGCTTCCCTTACTTACCCTCTTTCAATCAACTTGTCCACTTGGCACTTTAACGCCTTAACTTCCTAAAGGTTTATATGACAGGTAGGCCAATTAGGTAAAGAGGCTTTAGGTTGTATGTCGGTATTTGCTTAGTCCCTCATAGGGGTAGTAACTCCTTAAGAAACAAATTTTAAAATTATTACAATAGCTCCTTCACCTCCCTGGCAATTTGTTTGGGTTAGTAATTTTAATAACTACTTGATCAAGAGTAAGCACATTGGCTTACCTTAAGCTCATGGTTTATTTTAGCACATTTCCATAAATAAAGTCTTCTTTTGTGCCTAAGCAATTTGACTCTAAGCCTCTTGTACGTCTTTGGGTGTCCTATGATACTTGCACTTGCTACATAACATGCAGAGCTCCTATCTCATTTAAATAATGCAATTTGTAGGGTTAAGGATGTTTGATGGCCTTAGTTGACCAAGGATGATGTGGCCACGTTAGTTTAGCTCCCTCTATCAATTATTAGTGCACATAAATGCCCCTTCACTTTACACCCAATATGTAATAGGTTTTCTATTTACTTGTTCTCTTTTAATGGTGCTATGCTTAGGGCAATCCTTAACACCATGCTTAAATACTAGCCTTGCTTGGTGTAAACTATAGCATCCTTGTCATCATCATATTCCTTAAGGGCTTATTCTATGGTTTCTGATCTTTCCTCACCTTCTTTTTTATCAACACTTCCAACCTCATACTGTGGTTCTTCACCCTTTAAGATTATCACTTGTTGGTTTAAACATTGAGAAGCAATATGCCCAAAGCCCAAACAGTTAAAGGAATTGATCTAGCTCATCTTCTAACCTATGCTCTATGTAGCTTCCTTCTTTTGTGTGGGATTTATAGCAACCATTTTCTGTGCTAAACATTCCTTCATGTTGGTTTCCATGTCCAATTGCTATTCCTTCAGGTCTTTTATGGATAAGTTGGATCGGTAAGGTCTTGATGTTGACACTCTACTCAAATTATTGCACTACTACAGTTCGATCCTTTAAGCCATTAGAATAACACCATTTAGAGTGCTCAAACATTGTAACTTGACCACACATACAGTCTCATACTTTAGTATAACTATGAATTGAGTAATTGTTCAGTTTTTCGATTCTTCCACTTCACAACAAATCTTCAGTATTTGAAATCCTTTCACATAATCATGTATGCACATCCCTCCTTATCTCAAGGTTCATGATTTCTTGAAGGCTTCTTGTATATTGTACTCTAGACTGAGCTTGCTTTTGAGAATCCTCCTCATCTCATCCTACAATCGAATCTCATGTTCTCTAACCTTTCTCTAAGTATTTAACAAGTTCTTTCTCTAAAGGGTGGCATACTTAGAAAATTCCAGGGTGACCAATTACACCTTTACAACATCATCATATTTATCTCATTTAAATAGTTTGTCCACTTTGTCCTTCTAATCCAAGTAATCATCTGCATCTACACTACCTACAAAAGAGGGTATTTACATTTTAACATTATCCAATCCTCTAAGAGCTTACACTTCCCATACATTATACTCCTCATCAAGTTATCCCTATCTTCTTTATCAACCTCCTCTATCTCCACTTGTCTTGTTGCTCCCCTGTCTCATCTCAACTCTCTACCATTTTAAACATTTTAAGGTAGGTTTACCTTACTTAGATAGCCGGCTAGCAAGAGTAGGTAAGTTAGATCACAAGGTGCAGGTTAGAGTACTCAATCTATTAAATTGGACTTAGGACCTAGTTAGTTTCGTTACTTATGAGTCCTTGAAGGTTTCCGGTAGGTTGCTCTAGGTTGGCTCATCTAGGTCATCCTTGACCTAAGTGACTGTCTAGGGGGTATCTCGGCCTAATAGGTGATGTAACTCATATGATTGCATGAGGGTGGCTTTATCTTCATTTAACCAATTAAATAGAATCCTCTACATGAGGTTTTGGAGTTTGTGTGCTCTAGCCTTAGTGACAGGACCAAAGGTTAGATTCCCATCAAAATGAAAGTGGAGCAACATGATATTATTGGAAAGTAGTAAATATTGCCTACTATATCATAAGTTTGGTTTTTATTAGATCTCTTATGGACAAAACTCAATATGAGCTATACAAGAGTAGGAAATCTAATGTTTCTTATTTTCATACTTTTAGATGTAAATTCTTTGTCCTGAGATAAGGAAATTAGAACTTAGGAAAATTTGATGCTAGAGCAAATATCTAAAGTAGTAAAATCTATAGAAATAAGGCTAAAAATGTGGCATAGTGTATCACATAAGAAGAAGGAATTAACTATAAGGAAATCTAAGGTCTAGTAGCTAGACTTGAAGCTATAATAAGTCTTTTACTAGCTTTTACATGCTATAAAAACTTTAACTATATCAAATGAATGTAAATATAAATGCCTTTTTAAATGGTTATATAAAAAAAAGAAGTTTATGTTAAAGAACCCCTTAGTTTTGAAGATGAAGCAAATCCAAGTCATGTTTTTAAGTTAAATAAAGCTCTATATAGTTTGAAACAAGCTCCTAAAGCTTGGTATGAAAGGTTAAACAAGTTTCTTTTGGATAATGACTTTGTTAAAGGAACAATAGGCATGACCTTGTTCACTAAAAATAATAACAATGATCTCTTGATTGTATAAGTATATGTCATTGATATAGTGTTTGGATTGACTAACAATGTGTTGTGCAAGGAATTTGTAAAGCATATGTAGACAAAAGTTAAGATGAGTCTTATAAGAGAACCGAACATCTTTGAGGACTACAAGTAAAGCAAACAATATAAAGGACATTTATTCATCAAACAAAATATATCTCTTAAATACTAAAGAAGTATAACATGGAAAGCTCTAAATCTGTTGCAACATTGATAGGGGTAGGAGCAAAGCTAGATAAAGTTGAAATAGGTAAATCAATAGTCAAAAGACATATAGAGATATGATTAGACCCCTTCTTTACCTTATTGCATCAAGGCTAGATATACTTTTTAGTATGTGTTTATGTGGAACATATCGGTTGGATCCTAAGGAAAACCATTTGAGTACCGTTAAACCAATTTTTAAATATCTAGCTCACACTAAAAATTTAAGTACTTTGGTACCTTAATAATTCCAGTTTTGAACTAAAAGGCTACTCAGATACTAATTATGTAAGGTGTCACATCAATACAAAAGAGTACATCATGTACTTGCCAGTTTTTAGGAGACATGATAATCTCATGGTCATCTAAAAAACAAAACATAGTGGCTCTATCTATTGCAAAAGCTATGTATGTATATTTAGGGAACTATATTACTTAAAGTCTATGGATACGTTAACAATAAGTGATCAAAATCTTACAATTGATCATATTCTAATTCTTTGAGACAAACAAAGTGTAATAAACATATCTAAGAATTATGTTCGTGCATCACGTATTAATCACATAGAGACATATCATCACTTTATTAGGTTCATGTGAATAATGGTAAAATTAACATAAATGTCATTCCTACAAACTTGCAAATTGTAGATATATTTATCAAAGCACTCAAGAAGGAAAGATTTTATACCTGAAGGAATAAATTAGGCATTTGTTATCCATTTTGAAAAGTTTATATTTTCCCTCTAAGTTTGACAATTATTTTTGGTTAAAATCTTAATCTTTTTGAAAATTTTGTCTTATGTAAAGTGATACATCCTTTTACTTGCCTAAAGAGTGTATAATATTTTATCTTAAAATAAAAATCTCCTACCTTTTTAGAAAATCACACACATTTTAGTTTCATTATTACATATCTTATAAAAGGAGATGGTTTATTTATTATTTTTACTTTACTCTTTTTTAACTCTCTCTCATTCATCTTCTCCAACTAACCTTCTTTTGTGAGAGACTTGAAAATCACAAGTGTAGGTCATGGAAAGAAAATCCACAAGGTTCTTAGGGAAAATGTCGACCGCCACAATGAGCAAAGGAAAGAGAAAGGGCACTAGGATTATTGTGGATGAATCCTCACATTCCTCAAGTGGACTTAAAGTAAGAGAAGGTTCACAAAGGACATCTCAATGTACAACGATAATGTCTAGCCATATTCTATCTCTCACTCTTTTAGGTCTCAATGCCTTAATACCTTGTCAATATTGTGAAAGACCAATACTTGAAAGTCATTTCATTAATTTTGAGTTTTTCAAAATGATGGAAATGGACTTGGTTATTTAATTTCAAAATCTAGACTAGGAAGTAGTTTGCTTTGTTAAGAATACGTACTTCGTATAGCTTACACATGTGTTTTACGGAAATCTTGTGATTGAACATTTTGATTCAAGATTTTGTAGTATGATAGGAGTATAGAAAGTGTTAATTGCTAGGAGGATATTTCATGATACTTAGGATTAGAGAATATAAAGTCTATTTGTTATTATTTTAAAATAGTAAGGAAGCACATATGAATTTGTTGGACATAGTTAATACCTTAAACATAGCTAAACACAATTTGGGTACCAATTTCCCCTTTAAAGTGAAGATGTACTATATTTTGATAAAATGCATTAACTCTTGAACAAGCTCTAAGACTTCAACCATGATGCTTGATGCATGTCTTTTAGTAGCAATTATGAAGAAGAAACGTATTCATATTCTTTATGTGTTGATGAATTTTCTTGCTAAAATGAAGAAAAGGAGTAGTATAGGATTTAGCTCCTTAAGAAACTATCTACCTAAAACTATCCTTTAACTGTAGGTCTTAACATAAGGTTAGAGTTTTAGCTCTTCTAGTGTGGTATCTCACCAATGGCTCAAGCCCCCAAATAGGAGGCTATGTTCACCTTCCACCTAAGTTGTGTAGGAAAGGCCTAAAGCCAATCCCAGGGATCAATAAAGCATCATAGGGTCATTTTGTTTAAGTGCTAGTAGTTGCATCTCAACAAACATGTCTATTTCACCAAGTCTCTCTTCGAGAAAGTGCTTAGATCTTTATACCTTTCATGTTGGTCGAAGCTTACTCAACAAGGAATTTTGCTACCTTAGAATTGTTATAGGAAGAAGGATAGTAGAAATAAATTAATCACTCTTAATCTTTTTAATCTTTGCTTATTAATTTAATCAATATTTACTTGATAGAATTTAATTAATAAGTCTAAAATTTGAATTTTAAGAATATTAATTTCTAGTAAGTGAACAACAAATTTGTGGGTATTTGAACTTGAGTATTCTCGAAAAAGCTAAATATTTGATGGAAGAATGGGAGATCCTTTTGAACAACCTATTATAATAGGAAAGCCTTATATCTTAAAATTAATTCATCAAGTTGATGATAAAATAGATGGGCATTCTAGTGGACATTATCCATTAGTTACACAAAAACCTCTTAGAAGAAGGTCTTAGAAAAGGGGGCAACAAGTAGGAGCAATGGAGTTTTAAGCTCTAGAGGAGTTTGGTGTTGCTCATATTTTACAAGAAATGCTTATAAATTGGATTGTATTATAGCTCATCAAGAAGGATGTGGTACTACAATTGTTGGAGGTGTTTATTTGATAGCTTTTTCTAGAGATATGAGAGAATGTAAGGAAATTGGGCAAGAAACTCTAGGGAAAATCCAATTTTAGGAAATTAGGCAAGGAAATTGAATCATATTCTTTCTAGGAATTTTGATCATCCAATTGCAAAGTTAGGAAAAATCATAGTAAGATAAACCACCTTAAGAGTTGCTTGGTTAAGATCAACCTTAATTCTAGCTTCTTTATCTACCCTCTTTTACTCATGCTGATGAAGCCAGAAAGGGGGAGAATGAATGCTTAGCAAGGACCAAAGATAGTTATGCTCCAACTAATGATCTGATTGAAGATATGGAAATTGGTATAAATAAGGATGAAGATATAATGGCTACCATCATTTCCATAGTTTTCTATGAAGTTAGGACATAAGCTTAGAAAGAAGTTGAAGCTAGGATTGTAGAGGTTGGCACAAAATTAAGGTCTCCAAGTTAGATAACCTCAAGAGGAGAAAAGCAAGTTCCAAGGGAAGGTAGGTTTGTCGTTCGAATGTGTGTGCTAGTTTGTTTGGTGATTTATGTTTACCGAACTTTAGTTGTTAGGATAAGTTTTAAGTACTTGTTGGATCCATGTTTGTGAATATACATTCTCATATGCAAGACTTTAAGGGGAGCAACTAGTTGGAAATTAACTATCTTTTCCTATTGAATGAGTTTTGGCATTATAAAAAAGGAGGAGAATATAGATAAACTAGTTTTTGATGAAGCACATGCTATACTATATAAGTGTTTTCAAGTTGTTTGTAGTAAAAGGCAGAAGCATGGAAGGGAGAATTTGGTAGAGGTTACAAAACCCACCATTTACCAACTAAGTGTATTTGGGTAATATAGTTAGGGTGATGATCAAATTGTATATTCTTTGCTATGATAATGGTAGAAATTTAGATATATATATATATATATATATATTTATAAGAAAGAAATTTTCCTTTTAAAGTTAGCTTGTTTAAAAGAGGTTAAGTAATAAAAAATATTTCTTATGAGTAAAAGTTTTAAAAAAGACTTCTTTAGCTATAAAGTTAGCATTTTCTATAAATATGTGAGGAACCTATTTGAAATATCTTTGTGATAAAAGAATGATTTCTTTGAGAATATTGTTTGTAAGGAAGTAAAATAACTTAAAAGTGGAAAGTGTATCTACCAGCATCTATGGTTTCCTATGACCAATGTTGCTTTTCAAAACTAGAACCAAGAAAAGTTTTTACCTACCTTATATTACCTTATTTTATTTAGCTATTAATAATAAATTTAAAAGGAATTGCTTTACATTTTTTTAACCATTGGATACTTCATTCTATAGCAAAGACTTAGAGCTCAACCCTATAAATTGAAGGTCACGAAGTTTTGAAGACATATATGCTACGTATGTGGCTAAGTGTTGGCAGTAAGAAGTATTATTGTGAGAATTAAGCTTTCAAGATATTGTTTTTCTACTAGCTAACTCTAGAGAATTTTGACTTATACTATGCTTTTTAAAAGAGTGTTAAGGGTGCTATCTATTATACTTGTAGGCTTATAAGCTTGATGTAGAGAATTGAAGGTGCTACGGGTAAATGTGAAGGCTATTAGGAGTTAAGCTAATGAGAGTTAAGAAATCTGGGAAAAGTTGTGTAATCATAGGAAAAATAACTTCTACTAAATTTTGGTGGAGTTGTCATAGTTACAAAATCCTTTTGCATAGTTGTTTGGAATATTACAGTAGATTTCTAATGGTTGCACAAAAGTGCTGGTAGATAGGATATAAGCAGTAGGCTAAACCTTTATACATTTGGATGCAATACTCTTCCTTAACTCTTTTATTTGTGTGCAATTTATTTTATTGCTTGTTTATTACTATGCTTTAGCTTGCGAAATTCAAGCATCTACATTAAGCTAAAAGTAGGCAAATGTGCATGCCTCTAATATTATTTTAAGTGCTTCCACAAAATAATTTAAATCAAGTGGTTAATTTATTTGAGCTAAAATAAGCAAACAAGAGTATATATTGATATGAGCGATAATTCTTGATATGACCCTTTATCACAAAATATATACTACCTATATAATATATTTAAGCATGACTAGATAATTTATGGATTATTAGAGGATCTATTTGTTTTGACTCGTTAGCTAACAAGTTATATTAGGGTAAAATCTAAGAAACCTAAACATGACTTGACAAAGTTAAATCAATATAAAACCTTTATGAGATCATTTATAACATTGCGATAAGTCTCCCACAACATTCATAGAACTACAAAATGAAAGAAATATCACAAAATAAAATCCTCATAAGTACCACCCCACAAAAGAACTATTTGTGCCTATTTTGTTATTTGAATTACCTCTTTATAACAAAGTAACTCATATGGACAAGGTTGATAAGCAATATTCAAACTTAGTTTTCTCACAACATATTCTAGAAACAAATTATAAGGTCAGTCATTAATAAATATATACCAACCATATCCTCCTTAAGCCTTAACACATGTATGAAAATTGTTTTTCATTTTTACACCACAAATTATAATTTCAATCCGACAATCTAAATTAAAAATCAACAATCCAATATCATAAAGTACACCACCAACCACAAATACTCTTCAATAATCGCTAACCACCAATCAATTTTTCTTTTTAAATAATAACTCAACCATATCTCTAAATCTCTAATATGAAAAAGCTTTGCAACCACACCACAAAATGTTTGCATTAATTTGAACATGAATCATAAAAAGTGGGCAACTAAGGCTCTAATACCAAATTTTGGAGTTCTAATTTTGCTTTAATACCAAATTGATATAAGAATTTGGATCTAGGGTTTTGATTTTGATAAATGGTAAAAAGAAGATATTTTATGGTTTTTGATTGAAAAAAAATGGATATGAACAAAATCAATATTCAATTTTACACATGAATGTTGAAACTAAATTGGTTTGAAATCAAATCATAGATTGATATTATGCATGATCTACAAAAATCTCATGGGCATTAAATGGAATCTATTGTAACGCACATATCTAATAAATAATGTTTGCCATGGTCTAAACTAGATCGATAAGAGCTCATTTGAATAAAGAAAGAACACTCAATATTCATGAAATAGGAGAACACTCACCTTGCTAACCTGTAAGTTGTAACAACTACAAAGGTCAATAGTAAACTTATTCATTCCATCATAATGTAATTGAATATAAAAGATGGTTATATATAGGCTCATAGGAATACTGACAACTTGTAGTATAAAAGGAAATACCTAAAAGAAAATATATCCTATTAACTAAAAAAATACATAAAAATTTAAAGTAAATATGAAAATATCCCTAACAGCTATGGAAGGAAAATAACATATATTAAAAAAAATTAATAAGAAACTTAACTAGACTAAATAATGAAAAAAATAATAACATTGCAGAATAAGGGTAGATCTTCATGAAAAACCAGCTTGGAAGCTGATCATGCCAGACTAGTGGCATGGAATGGTTGACCTCCTTTATGGTCTTAGGTGACGTGACTTCTTGATCCCTCATACATGCATCAATTCAATTCTATGGCATACCTTATTCATAAACAATTTTAAAGCATAAAATTGTTTATCTCCTTATTTTTCAAAAAATAAAACATTGCATGTGCAATCATCCTGAAATAAATGCACTTTAATTTTCTAAAATTAACTCTCCTGAGAAGATTCAATCTATTAATAATGATTTTTGGAATCACTTTGTACAAGAAGTTTGATACTTGGGTCTAAATTGAGTCACACTTTGGGGATTGTGGCATTTATATAGGAATAAATATAAGATCAATATATTATAAGGAGAAACTTGCTTTCGCATTAATATGTGCTTAGATATACTTCATTCGGGAGGAATTGCAGTGAATGTTCAACCTCCTTCATGAACATGCCTGGATGATGGGTGCTGGAGCAAATAACTAGAGAAATGCCGCTACAGGTGTTCCAAGATGTGTACGATGAGCACCCATGCATCCTCATACGCATGCAGCAAAGCGCGATGGATAGTTAAATCTGTCAACGGAGACTTTCTTTATTAATATTTAATTTTGTTTTATATAATAATCTCTTTTTTCCTTTTCATGCGTCCTTGAAGACTGAATTTAGTTTTACTTGTAGATGAAGTCATATGAATATTGAAAATTTTGGTGATTGCAATTTGATGACTTTTTTTTCTTTTTTTATATAACTGTTCATCAATAATAATTATCGTTTCATATGCAATTCTGCCTTTGGTAAACTTATAATCGAATCATTATTATGTCAACTATTTTACATGATAACTTAAATTTCATTATGAAATGTACGTCGTCTATCAATTTGACAATGAAGTAACAGGGGAAAAAATAAATAAACAAAGAAGAAGAAGAAGAAGAACCTTTTCGCCACAAACTTTAATACGTTAAATTTAAGTAGTTATAGCTAAATAAAATAAATAACACAATCGATTGTAGCATTTGGAATTTGAGTAGAATTAGTCTGTTGCTGGAAAAGGATTTGACAATCATCTCAATAGGCGTTTGACAAACCATATGATCTAGTGTAAAACAAGGCAAATTTGGACCGACGTCTAGAGAAAGCCACATGCCACAACACCACCACCCCCCCTAAAAAGGATATTTGCTTAAAATATATGATCAATTTTCATGAATTTATAGGTCTGATTATATTTTAGGGTTCCTTTAAGTGAGTTAGACATTTGCTTAAGGATCGCTCATGCTCTTTATGAGAGATTATTCCTTGTAACTCATCTTTATACTTCAAATTTGATATAGCAATTCTACCTCACCTGATGCAATTTTCTTTTCAATTATTTAATTACTTGTGTTGATGTTTGTTGCCAATAAATTATTTGTCCTGTTATTTTACTCGTTCATCGTGCTGTTTTTACTTTAGCAAATTTCGCATATCGATTCATTGCTTTTGATTCTTTATTTGGAACTTTCAACCGGATCGGATAAGAATGAATCGCCATTTAGTTATTTCAAACCGAGTCTGGATCCTCCATCCATGCTTTCAATTATCGAAGCGTTTTTAAGTGTAGGAATGTCATTGTTGGATAAATCCGGACACTTCACATCCATTTCTATGTCTATATCCAGATGGCACGCGTTAAATAGAACTTCCATCTCGCAAAGCATCATTTAGGACCATCGGCATTACCGTATAACAAAGGGAAAGAGGCAAATTAGTTTAATTCTTTAACATGTGAATTTAAGCCCTGAACATCAATCTGTTAGTTGGCAGCTGATATCTTCATTTTGATCGGACGTGTCGTTGTAAGGAGGTTGTGGGTTTTTTCAAGTACAGGTTTTATGCTACATAAGGTTGAGTATACAAGCAATATAGCATCAATGCATCCATGTGGGCAGTATCCGCTGCCGATTTGGCCACGTTTGTAGACGCAGAACCATAATAATATGATGGTCCCATGCAGCATTAAACTCCATCTTCCATCCTCTTACCTTATGAACTTGAATGTCCATACAAATTGCATGCCTAGAGTAGTAAGAGCTATTAAATTGTTCATGGAGTTGGCCTGTCCTACACAACACAGCTTAATACATGCATGATCCAGCTGGCAATTTGGCTCCTCGGAATTTAATGATAGCTACATTATTAAATGCTTCAATTATTTTTGAAGTCCATAATCATCAATTTGAAGCAAATACAATATGATTCACAATGATCAATTGAGCCTAAAAAAAGAGAGCATAATGCGAGAAGACAATCTTGTGGTCAATTGAGAGCAATCCACAGATTATTAGGCCATGGAGCTCGGTGAACCAACGTTACCTTTACAGCCAACTTTTGTTCTATATTTTCTTTTATTTGGTTTCTTGTTTTGTTGTGTTTAGTTTTCTATTTTTCTAGTTCTTTAGGCATTTATTTCTCTTAGTTTGTTAGGTACTTTTGGCTATTTATATCCATATCCCTTTTAATGGTTTCCTATATGTACTCATTTCTTAGGATACAAGGGTTTGCTATACTTATAAATTGATAGTAAACAACTAAGAAGAATCGAGTTATGAATAAAATTATGTTCGTGAGTATTATCAACTCAATCTTTTAAGCTTATGAAGAAATTTGTTCTTGTGGTGTTCAAAGTTCATACCAGGGTTTTGGACTTATTATAGTTGTCAGGTTGAGATTTTCCTTATACCTCTGCGAAGGACGCTGATTCCTTATGGTCAGCAGGTCGAGGTTTCTCCGTATACATATACCGTATGCTTTATAGGTTGTTTAGCCAACAAGTGCTTAATTAATTATATCTTTGGTTCGTGATTTACAAACTCACAGGCTGGATAGTCACCTCAACCTAATTGTAGCGTTTGGTGTTTTCTTCTTTAAAACTGAAGATCCTAGGCTTCTAAACATGCTAATAATGGTATGAATCAAGGCGTGTCTTGATTCTTGTCCTATACTTTTAATCTTGATTCCAACATTTAACACATTTGCCTCTAGAATTTCATGAATTTGGGTATGGATATGATACATTTGCCACCTCATGATATGTTTCCCAAGTGGTGCTTGAATCCAAGGGTCTGTTTGTTTTATTTATTTATTTTCCTTTATTTGTTAGTTGAAAAAAGCTAAGCGGAAAGGTTTTCCCTCGCTAAAGGGAAAAATCAAATCTTTTTAACTGAAAATCATTTTCACAATTAGTCTCAACTAGTCTTTTTAACTCTACAAAAAAAAAAAAAAAAGTTCTGTTTGATCATCATTGTAATTAACTTGTAAATCACATTTTAACATAAGTTTTTAAGTTGATTAAAAATAAAAATAAAAACGAAAAATATTGCAATCATGAACATTAACAGATTGTACGCTTTATATGTTTATTTCAGATATAAGTTTTGACATAACGTATCTATGTTAGTGGTAGCATGCCCTTAGTACACATAAGTTTCAAAAAATGCGTGAAAAAAAAAATCGAAAAAGTCTTTTTGGCATATTTTTTAAAACAAGGGAAATATCTTTTAGGAAAAACGTTTTCAACTAACAAATGATTTTCCCAGAAATAGACGATCCCAAACGTTTCCAGCTTTATCTCTCTTTTTGCTTCCACCGGGGAGAAAGTCGTAGCGGGGTTAAAACAAAAAGCACACTTAGGACCCACGCTACCCTTTAAGTATTGAGAGTGATCTGTGATCACGGATGGATCCACTGTCACGGATTCACATCAGTCAAGTAAGAAAACAATCCAAACATCACGGGTGGTTAAGACAAAGTTGAATGGGCATCTTTAATTTGAAATTTGAAATGGATGGTTATCTGGAGAAACTGGGAATATAAGACAAACGATTCTTTTAATCTACCCATGTGATTAGTTGGTGTAGATTCAGGAATTTACAGCATAAGTAGCATGAGATCTATTAGAAAAAAAAAAAAAAAAAAAGAGGGTACACGATATGTTTCTAATTTCGTATTTTAATAATTTAATATTTAAAATTTTATTTAAAAAAAAAATTAATATAATCTAAAAATAGGAATACTTTGTTTACTTCTATCTCGCACGAGTGGTTGCTATAATCTACATGTGCTCTCTTTACTGTCGATAAACGAACTGGCAAAATCGTAAGCACAGTAAGGGAGGGAGGGGGAGAGAGCGTGTGGGGCAGGGACGGCTAAATGCATTAGCAAAAGGCTTGCTTTTTCTCCCTTGTTTCTCGGGCAAACAGCAAAGAAGGTTGACATGATGAAGGATTTTAAATTTGTGAAGGCGAAGCTACCCATACCCGTCCAAATTATCAGAACAATGACAAATGAAATAACATGAAATATGATAGGATGAGTAGACAGAGAATAGATAGGAATTAGGATATTATTCCATAAGTTATTGTAGAATTTGTAATAAATTGGAATGAAAAGTATTATTTAGAGAAATCAAAATATCACATATAAATTGGATATAATTTATCTATAATTGTAGTATTACTTTTGAATTGCTTTTATATTCATTTGCAATAGAAAATACAAATAACTATTACAAAACACCAGAGAATAGTCATCTAGGAAAATGCAAAAGTACAAGTTCTTGCAAAATACAGATTTCCACATAGCTAACTTTAGTAATTTATAAATGATAATTTGGGACAAAAGTTATCTTTAAGAAAATAATAAATAACACATCCATGCCTTCAATCTTCATAATGCAACTTATCTTTTACTTCAATTAATATCCAAAATTTCTCTAATAATGAAACTTGTCACTACATAATAAAAAAAATATTTAAATGAAAAGTTAATAGTATGGAATATAGAACAATGTAATGAAGTTGAAATAAGACTATTACTAAAAACTAAATTGAAGTATACCAAATCGTCAAATATGGTTCTTTTATATTTTAGTTTGAAGATAGTCTAAATGATTTGTGGTTTGGTTCAAGGAGTAAAATCGAACCAAACCACTTCTTATAAAAAAAATTAAGTAACTTGTTTTAGTTTAAAACCTCATTAACATTTTTGTCTAACCTTATTTATTAATTATTTTTTGTTGATTGTCATTCCACTCTCAATCTCCATAGTCAATTCCTTTTCTTATCTTCGTTCCTTATCTATCAAGCAAATTAGTATGCTTTTATTATGTAAACCCTAGAAATTTTCAAATTTAAGAATTAGTATAAGGGAAAATATTATAAAACATGTCAAAAAATGGATATGAAAGCCCAACTACGAATTAGGATTTGCCTTATAACACTCGAACCAATTAGCGTATCTAAAGCCTAATGAATTCAAAACCTAAGTAAACCCCAATTATAGAACATAACATTAGGAAACTCAAACTCTAACTAGGATGTATGCAAAGCCCAAATGCAACTCCTAAAATCATAAAACCACTCATCGACATTAAGATTATCTTCAAAATTGGGAAGACCAACTTCACACTAAAAAAAACCCCAGATTCGACCCAAACGAAATCAAAACTTAGAGGAAAATAAATTACCCCACAATTAGTATAAAAATACCGAATAATTTAATTAAATCTAACTCCACTAAATAATCAAATTAGGTAAGACATAACATGGAAAAATAATCCCCTAAACAACCTTCACTTGTGGCATTGAATGGAGGGCAAAAAGGACCAAAATTTACCCACCAAATGACATGCACAATAGCCCAAAAATTAATTTTGGAAAATCCCCTAATAAAACCCTATTTAATTCTCATTCATTTGTAAGGAGACAAATTGGATAAACTAAACAATTCCCTTCCTTGACGCTAGCTAGCTTGGACGTGGAGAATGACTAAGTAAGTAAGTTAAATAATATCCAATGATTGCAAGTACATTTGGGGAATAAGCATATGACAAGAGAGGACTTAGAATTTTAATATTCAACTACTCTAATTTCAGAATTAAGCTAGAGTGATTTAACAAATCTACTCTATTATCCAACATGCAATAGCATTATCCAACAACTATGTACTTTAACCTATGTGCAAACATCCTAAACAAGCTACTTAGATTTCCTATAATTGCACCCCATCTACACATAGACAGAAGCTCCTTCCGTTTGAAGTTTCCATCAAAAAACACTCTCCCAAAAACACCTAATCACTCTCTCAAATTGGGATCAAGAAACAACACCCAAACCGCAACCTCCATCCACTACTAGACACTCCATTTCCAACGAATAGGCCAATCCTTAAACAACATCCATCCAAGCTAATTTCCATATATAATCCACACCATTTAAGAGGCCATTCAAGGAGCTAAGGACCTAAGAAAAGTCATAAGAAAAGGCTACATAAAAAGGGAGTAGGAAGGTGAAGGTTGAAGTACTCCTAAGTGACTCCAATGTGTAGGACTTCACCCCTTCTCTTGCTTTTTTTTTTTTGTATAATATTTTGGTTGCTCATATTAGAATAGGTTATTTTACTTTGATTTTTGTAAGCTTTACATGTATATTTAGAATATATTTAGCCTAGGATATAGGTTGGAAATGTAAACCTAAAGTTTAGATGCAAATCGTAAAGGATCAACCATGAAATGTATTGTATATGTTGAGTTTTGGAGAAATATAATGGAAATAAGAATTTGGAGAATTATTCTACTTCCAATTTTCCATGTTTAAATCTAGACCACTCTAGTAGTAGGAAAGTTAAAAGAATGCCTAAGTTGGCTCATAAAACTCCAACCGATGGCCAAACCCATTTACATCTAAATTTTTTTTAATTTCCAGAACCTAAGAATGATGAAAAAACATTAGGAAAATTCTAGAAATAAAAATATTGAAGGAAAAAAATAGAAATAATGCGAAATAGGAGGAAAAATACAAAACTGACGACTTGAGCAAACCATCTCAAATTCTTGAATACAAATTCTAGAATTTCAGGGAAAAAAAGAAACCTTCACATGCCAAATAAAATTCCCAAATAAATTTGTGATTGGAATTAAATATTTTAGGGTATTAGATCCAATTAGACAAAAAGAACTCCAAAAGGAACCTCAACAATACGCACTCAAACTATTCTGACCATAAATTAACTTTCTGAAGCTCAAATGACCAAAATGATTTCAGAAATAGAAGAAACACTAAAAAACCTTTAAAATGACTATAAGTATGTGAAAAACGGACTTGAAATGAAAAGGTTATGATTAAAATACTAAAACCTTCAAAACCGGGAAAATCGATAAATTTACTAAGATGAATGTAGGTTGATATTCAACTCCAACTTATAGACTTATTTTTATCTTATTAGGTGACACATCTTTTGAGGATGACCTAACACCACACTATTACGACTAAGGATGACATGGCTGGGCGAGTAAAATTCGATGACTACTATTCCTATTTATGCTTGTAATTTAGTGCACCTATATGTAATTATGACATATGAACTGGATTTGTAGGGGGGGTGGGGGGGTGGGTAATCTGGATATTGATCATATTTGGTTACTATGATTGATTGCTAAATCACCTTAATTATACCTAGCTAATTACTTATTGATTTCCTTTACATTTAGTACTTAGAAATTACGAGTGTCTGTATTGAATTGATGTAGGCATCAAATAACTGGATCTAATTTTATTTGGCCCTAAATAAAATAAGTCATGCATCATGAAATCTTGCATATAAGAAGGCTGTTAGCATTATGTGGTGGTATGAAAAGGGCCCATGGAGATGTACTCTGTGGGCATAACTTGTCTTGACCTTTGGGAATTAAGTAAAACTGATAAATGCCACCTTTTAATTGAGACCTAAGAATACCTCATTCAGGGATTCATCACTTAGGGGTAATTGAGTTTACAGACCTTTTATAATCCATACCCTATATGGGCTTAGTATGTATATACATATGTTTAAGTCTATTGAAATATAGTATGAATATATATAGACTTTATAATTTATCTCAAAAGATAGCCCAAGGTCACTAAAGCCTGGAATCAATGTGCAGTTCATGGTTTCCTAACTTAAGTAACAAAGGGCAATAAATCCATGCTATATGTAGCATTCGGTAGACTGCATATATTATTACATTCATGTGATTGCTCATGCATGGTGATAGGAATCATATACCCACAAGATCTATCATTAGGGCAAGAGCTAAAGGATTACAAAATTTAGCAATGAGAATCCTCTTTGAACAATTAGACCCCAAAGATATTTGTTTAGTATCTTCTTTTCCATTGTATAATTATTGTATATTTTAGCAGGTACATTTATCGGTTTTTACAAGATAGCGAGTAAATTCACTAAAGCTCAGTTTGTAGGTTATTTATGGACCTACGTAAATCAAAGAAGAACTGGTCCTACATTACTCCATAGAGGTGCACGAAACCAGCCACATATGAGGGTTCTATTTGCATTTTTTCTCTTGATTAGAAACCGGCAATATTTTGTTATGTTTACTTATATTTTCTTTTGTTAAATTTGCCTTATTTAGAGCAAGTATAAATACTTGCAAAGTAGGGTTGGTAAGGGACTTTTTGAACATTATACATCTGAAAATTGTTGCCGTTAGGAGTGCTTTTCTTCACGCCACCTTACTCTTATCAATTTCATTTGTGAAATTGTGGCGAGTTGGCTTAAGGAATCCTTGTGAGTCATATCAAGATTTCTTAAGTTGCATTTGATTATTGCTAATGAGTAATATCTAGTTTATAATTGGTTGATTTTGTTTGTTCCATTCACGCCAAATTAGGGTTCTTATATTGCTAGGTTTTCGTGCCAATTGTGGCAATTGGAATTGAATTGTTCCAATTGTATTTGGTTGGTATTGGAATCCAATTGTAGTACTTCTTAATTTGGTTCACGCCATTTAGGGTTGTAGGTTCTTGTTTTCACGCAATTTAGGGATTCTATCATCAATCTTGTTCACACCATTCTAATTGGAAATTGGAATCAATTGTGTGTTGTTTTATTAAGTGGTATTGAGATTCGAATTGAGCACATCATAATTTGGTATTAGAGCAAGGTTTAGATAAGGGAAATTTTTGTGATTCACCAATTGGGATTTAGGGTTCTTGATCCTTTATTTCGAAATTTAAATTGTGTGAAGTGAAACTTGGAGTTCTTGTGTTGAATTGTTTCTTGAATTGCTTGCATGATTTCTAATTGAAGTCTTGTGAAGTGTAGAATTCAGATTACATCCTTTGCTATAAGTTGATTATGTGTGGAAGAAGGAGAAATTCTTAAATTGAATTCCATAATTTGGAATTCTATAAGTTGAAGTAGTGTTGATTGGTGTTTGTTATTTCCTTGAAATTTTTGGAATTGGAAGGTTCAATTTTCATATTTGCTCTTCTTGCGTAGAGAATTAAGAAACATTTTTTGACTTCAAATCAATCATTACTTGTGGGAGTTATTGTGTTAAATGCACTTTGACTGGTTGGAATCATTAGCTCGCCATTTAGAGAAGTGTCCATAATTACTTCCATTTAAATTTTGTTGCCGTGATTGTGAAGTGCATCGTAGGTGTGTAAGTTTTTGGTGGAGTGCACTTTGTGTCTTGAATCTCATGCATCTATAAACACTAAAACAGGAAGGCAAACTATAGATGAGTATGTCCAGGAGTTTGAGACACTGATGACCCGCTGTGAAGCAATCAAATCTCCTGAATAGACTATGGCATGATTTGTGTCTAGTCTAAAATATGAAATTGCCCGCATAGTAAAGTTGCAACAATATGACTCCCTTAATGAAGCGATCCAATTAACATTGAAAGTGGAAAAGTAGAGGCATTTCAACCCTTTTAGAGTAGTGAATAACAAGTATAGATCCTCTACAAAACTATCTGGAATAAAGGGTAAACAGTCTGATAAAGGGGTATATAATAGAAATGTGGAGAAGAATGTAGTTGTGCTAGATGTTAGAGGGGAGAAAGAATTTGCTAGGAAAGGAAAAACAGTTGTTGGGTATGAGAACAAGCAGACGATAGCCTAATCATCGGGTGGAAAGACTCGCTAGGTCAAATGTTTTAAATGTCTAGGTTTTGGACATATGGCTACTCAATATCCGAACCAAAGAGTTATGACTGCCATGGACATTGAGAGTGAGGAAGAAGAAGAAGGCATACACAATTTCACAGATTTGTCAATTATATTGGATAAGTATTATGGTGATGTAGATGCTGAGGTACATAAGGATAAGGGGAATGACCAATATTTGTCCATTAATGTATTACGCAAAGCGATGACTACCTTCCCCGTTGTCGAGTCTAATTTTTGAATTCCCATTCCTAATCCGATCTAAACTAGACCCTATGCTCATCTAATCTAGATCCTCGACTTGAGTTAGGAATTTCGTTTAATTTTTGGAGTCGCCACCCAACTGTTTGTTGGGAAAATTGAATTAAGACTAAAGGAGCGGATTAGTCTTAATTTGGACCATTAGTCGTCGTTCCTTCCTCTTCTCGTTTTTGTGAAAAGAGGAAAAGGGAAAACCAGAGCTTCTAAGTCCGGGGGCTAACCTATTAAAACCTTTACGGTTACCACCTAATCTCCCAAAATTGTTTATCTTTAGAAATGTGTTTCATTTGTGTTTCTGTTACTTTTTATTATGTTTGAGAATTATTTTGAGAAAATGATTTTTCTTTATTTTAGGGGTTGACCCGAATGGGTGCCTACGTACCTGCTATTCAGGATCAAACAAGCCGTAGTTCGCTTTCCTGAAAACCTTTAGATTTGTTGGTGAATTTTAATTTTGAAATTTCTTATGATTTATGTCTTTAACATTTTTTTGGAATTTTTCTAAAAATTTCTAAGCCTAAGCTTTGATTTTATTTTGAAAATGATTTTTTTTTTTTGGGAAAACATCAATTTTGGATTTATTTGAAGAAAAAGATTTTTCTAGGTGCTAAAACTTAATTTTTCTTCTATTTTCATAATTTTTAAATTTTTATTAATTTTCATGATTTTTATGATTTTTGTTATTTTTTATAAGTTTTTGTGATTTTTATAAATTTTTGTAATTTTTATGCTAGAACATTTTATCCTAAGTTATTATCTATCCTATTTTGAAATCCAAAGTTTTATTATTATTTTTCCTAATCTTTTTATTATTTTATTCTTTTTTTTATTTTTTTATTCTTTTATTATTTTTTTTTACATTTTATTTATTTTATTTTTTTTTTTACATTTTTCTTAATTCTAGAAAAATCTAATTTCTACATTTTTCCTATTTATTGAAAATAAAACAAAAACAAATAAATAAATGACTAAACAAATAATAAATAATAAATAACAAATTCGGAATAAATAAATAAACCAAATAAATTAATTAAATAAAAAAAAATCCGAAAAGATCCAACTTACCTGGATCCGGGTCGGTGCGCGGGTCGAATCGGGTCGGGTCGGGTCGAGCGGACACGGCGGCGGGTTTGGCTCGTTCACGGCGTTCCGGCGGTCGTTTGCGGCGGGTGAAGTGTCGAATCCTAGCTTCTCGAGGGTGCTGAATCCGACGGTGGTGGCGGTTTACTCCCAGAACGTCTCCTTGCGGTGGTTTGAACTCCGGTCGGCGGTCTCGGCCTTAAGTTACTCCGATCTACGCTCTTTTCTCTCTCTCTCGCAATTCTGATCTGTGTTTTTTTCGTCCTCTGGCTTCCTCCTGTTCTCCTCTATTTATAGGCACCTCGAACTCCTCTTGGATAGGCTCGAATCGGCCGATTTAGATAAACCCATATTTTTCCGTTTCTTAGATTCGATTTTATCCCGGCGATTTGATGTTAATCTCTTGTGTTCCTTTGGTTTATCTGATGGATTTGGCCTTATCTTGACTTTAATCTAGAAGATTAAAAAGAAAACGGCCGATTTCGCCTTCGTCGGACTTCTGTCGTACTTTTTTTTTCTCCGGCTGGGCTCGCGAAGAAGACGATCACGCGCGACGCGCGTGACTTCCCTCGGCCAATCACATGCTGCCACGTGGCAGCTCCAGGGAAAAGAACGAAAAATTTTTGCCGAGCGCCTGCGGGGGGATTCGAACTCGCGACCTTCAGCCTTCACACGGTTCCCATGCGCACACACGAGCCAGCTGAGCTGGCCCAATTTCCCGATTTTATTTACATCGCAAATTGTACATATGCGATGCAATTTTTTTATTTTTTTGTATTTTTTGAAATTTCAAAAATTTGTAAAAATTATTTATTATTCATCATTGCTATTTCTAAAATCATTTTTCAAAATTGAAGTGTTTTCCTATTTATTTTCATTTTTTGAATATTTTTATTATTTATGCTAAATTAAGGAAAAATTGGGAAAAATTAGGAAAAATTGAAAATTGATTATTATTGAAAATTATTGATTCCTAGGGCAAAAATGGGGTGTTTACACCCGTTAATGAGGATGAGTAGAAGGAGAACCTGTTTCACATTTCCTGCAGGATCTAAGGTAATCTTTGTGTTATTATCATTGATGGAGGTAGTTGTACTAATGTAGTGGCTGCTTCGTTAGAGACTAAATTAAAACTAGTCACTACCCCACATCCTAAGCCTTACAAACTACATTTGTTGAGTGAATAAGGTAGTTTGCATGTCACTCAAAGGGCTAAGGTCCCATTCAGCATAGGGGAGTACCATGATGAAATCATTTGTGACATTCTTCCAATATGTGCATCACATATACTGCTTAGCAGACCCTAGTTATACAATAGGAGGGTGTTACATAATGGTTTTAGGAACACTTATGTGTTTTAGAAAGAGGGCAAACGCATAGTATTGAATCCCATGTCACCTACTGAAGTACAAGAGGCATAGAGATAAATTAATAAGGCTGGTAAAAAGAAGACATTGCTAGTGGGATAGCATAAACTGGAGGAAGCAATAGAGGAAAAGAGGCTAGTTTACATATTACAGTTGAGATATGTACTAGAGATAGATGCTTATAAGCAGTTGCCACTAATGGTGAACCAAATACTAGATGAGTACATGGACTTATTTCCAAACGAATTACCTGAGCGATTACCACCCATAAGAGGCATTGAACATGCCATTGATTTTCAGCCTGAATCAGTCTTACCAAATAAGCTTGCGTATTGCATGAATCTAGAAGAAGCTAAAGAGTTGAAGCATCAGGTAGATGAACTGGTGGAAAGGGGTTTTGTCAGAGAGAGTACTAGTCCTTGTGCTGTTCCTGCACTTCTTGTTTCTAAGAAGGATGGCACATGGAGGATGTATATTGATAGCAGAGCTATTAACAAAATTACCATCAAATATAAGTATCCCATTCCTTGACTTAATGATATGTTAGATGAATTGCATGATGCACGGGCATTCTCTAAGGTGGATCTTAAAAGTGGATATCACCAAATTTTGTATGAGGGGAGGAGATGAGTGGAAAACCACTTTTAAAACATGCCATGGCTTATATGAGTGGATGGTCATGTCATTCGGGATGACCAATGCTCCAAGTACTTTTATGAGGCTAATGAATCATGTCATGAGAGACTTTCTAGGCAAATTTGTTGTTGTTTATTTTGATGACATTTTGATTTATAGCTAAAATTTGGAAAGTCATATGGAACATTTACAAGTAGTTTTCTCAATATTAAGGAAACAGCAGTTGTATAAAAATCTTAAGAAGTGTTCTCCCTGTCGACCTGAGGTAACATTTCTTAGGTTTGTTATGACGGGTTATGGTGTTAAAGTGGATGAAGAAAAGGTGAGAGCTATCATGGAATGGCCAACCCCACAATCAACTACTAAGGTGAGAAATTTCCATAGGTTGGGTTCTTTCTATAGGCATTTTTTCTGGAACTTTAGTAGCATCATCAGTCCATTAACTAAGTTAACAAAAATGAATGTTCCTTTTGTTTGGGAAGAATGGGCCCAGAAGAGCTTTGAGTAAGTAGAGGCAAGGTTAACTAGTGCTTTGATGTTAGCATTATCTAATTTTGACAAACTTTTAAATTGGAGTGTGATGCCTCTAAGGTAGGAATTGGTGCTGTATTAATGCAGGAAAGAAGACCCATTACCTATTTCAGTGAGAAACCAAGTGGTGCATCTCTGAATTAATTGACATATGATAAGGAATTCTATTCCTTAGTGAGAGCATTGATGACTTGGTAACATTGTCTTCTTCCTAAAGAGTTTATTATTTATACAGACCATGAATCTCTAAAACACTTCAAGGGTCAGCAACGTTTGTCAAAACAACAAGCTAAATAGGTAGAATTTTTGGAAAGCTTTGCATATGTGATTAGTATAAGAAAGAGAGTACTAATATTGTAGCTGATGGATTATCACGCAAGTATGTACTTATCACTTCACTACAATCAAAGTTGCTTGGGTTTAAATTGATAAAAGAACAGTATGTTCATGATGATTACTTTAAGTTGATAGTCGAGAGATGCTTGGGAGGACACGTTGTGGATGGATATTATGTGGTAGATGGGTTTCTACATAGAGCAGGAAAATTATGTATACCCTGTGGCTCTGTTAGGGAATTATTGGTTAGGGAAACTTATGCTAGAGGGTTATCTGGACATTTTGGTGGAAAGAAAACTTTAAAGTTGTTAAAAGAACATTTTTACTGGAAAGGTATGTTAAAGGATGTCTACAAGATGTTAGAGAGATGTAGTGTTTGTAAGAGGGCGAAAGGAAAGAAAGAAACTTGGGATGAGTATATGCCTTTACCTCTACCTACATAATCTTAGAACGATGTCAATATAGATTTTGTCTTAAGTCTTCCCAGGACATAGAGAGGCAAAGACTCTATCATGGTAGCCATCGACCGTTTCAATAAAATATCACATTTTATACCTTATCACAAAACAGATGACGCCCTTTTTATTATTACCCTTTTTATGTAGGAAATTATACAATTGCATGGTGTTCCCCATAGCATAATATCTGACAGAGATACTAAATTCCTTAGTTTCTTCTGGAAGACACTTTGGAAATGGCTTGGTACTAAACTCATATATAGTACATCCTGTCATACCCAAACATACAGCCAAACTAAGGTTGTCAATCATACTCTTAGTTCATTACTAAGAGCAACGATTGGTAAGAATCTTACTGATTAGGACTAGTGTCTTCCTATTGTTGAGTTCGCTTATAATAGGTCTACTCATAGTTTAATTAGTAAGTCTCCCTTTGAAGTCGTATATGGCTACAATCTTACCCTTCCATTAGATTTAATAGCTAATCCAGCAACAAAGGAAGAAAGTTTGACTGGAGTAGAGTGTGCAAAGGAAATTCAGAAGCTTCATCAAAAGGCTTATGAGAATCTTCAAAAAACTCAAGAGCAACAAAAACTTCAGGGCAACAAAAGCAAGAAAACAAAGATTTATAATCCAGGCGGTCTAATTTGGATTCATCTCAGCAAGGAAAGGTTTCCTCATAAGAAGTCATAGAAACTTTCACCTAGAGCAGATAGACCATTCAAGATATTGTAGCGTATCAACAACAATGCTTATAGGGTGGAGCTACTAGGAGAATAAAATGTTTCTACTACTTTCAATATTACAGAACTATCACCATATTCATCATAAGACTTTCATGAAGAACCATCAGATTTGAGGGTAAATCTTCCATAAGCCCAAGGAGATGATGAGAATCAAATCCTTCTAGTTACAGGACCCATCACTCAAGCTAGAGCCAAAGGATTGCAAAACCTTACTATGAGGGTTTTACTTGATCAGATGGAACCCGAAGAACACCATATAATTTCTTCACACATGTTACATGATTATTTTTATTTTCAGTTGAATGTACTTGTTATTACTTTAGGACAACACTCGAGGATTTAAGACCGGTAATACTTCATTTAGACCAGCTGTCAAAGCTGGTGGTAAGGAACTTAAGTTGGCCCTAAAGTCCTACCGTTTTTCTTCTTCAGAAGGCCAGCGACCTAAAATTCCTAAGTCAACGGCCTAAATATCTAAGCCAGTAACCTACTTAAGTCGATTTGTTTCAACTTTTCATTATATTTTATATTTTTTTAGGACACTTGAACACTCAGATAATTGAACATTGAAATTGAACTCTTTGAGTTTTCCTCTCAACTTTTATCAATCTTTGATTATGGCAAGTGATTGCATCGGAATCGTTGTGTGTTGTATCAACCATTCCATGCTAGGGCTAACCCTTTGCTAGGGTGTAACATCTGGAAAGGGCTTAAACACTATTTGTTCTTATATTTGATTATAGGTTTGAATATTGTGTTTGTTGGAATCAGGATTGTGGTTATTGTATTCTGAATTGGGAAATAAGTGCATCACTTTGCCTCTACCTACACAACCCTGGACTGATATTAGTATAGATTTCATTTTGGGTCTACCTAGGACGTAGAGAGGAAAGGATTCCATTATGGTTGTCGTTGATTGCTTCACAAAATGTCACATTTTGTGCCTTTCCACAAAAACAAATGACGCACTTTTTATAGCTAACCTTTTTGTGCAAGAAATTGTAAAACTACATGGTGTTTCACACGACATAGTGTCTGATAGAGACACTAAGTTTCTTAGCTTTTTCTAAAAGACACTATGGAAAAGACTTGGTACTAAACTCATGTATAGTACCTCATGTCATCCCCAAACGAACGGTCAAATGGAGGTTGTTAATCATACTCTTGGTGCCTTACTAAGAGCAACGGTTGGCAAGAATCTTACTAATTGGGACTTATGTCTCCCTATTGTTGAGTTCGCTTATAATAGGTCAACTCATAGTTTAACTAGTAAGTCTCCCTTTGAAGTTGTGTATGGCTATAATCTTACTCTTCCATTGGATTTAATAGTTAATCCAACAATAAAGGAAGAAAGCTTGAGTGGAGTAAAATGAGCCAAAGAGATTCAAAAACTTCATCATAAGGCGTCTGAACACCTTTAGAAAACTCAGAAACAATAGAAACTTCAAGGCAACAAAAACAGAAAAACCAAAATTTATAATCTAGGTGATCTAGTCTGAATTAATCTCGGCAAAGAAAAGTTTCCTCACAAGAAGTCACAAAAGCTTTCACCTAGAGAAAAGTTTTAAAGCGCATCAATAACAATGCATACAAGATAGAATTGCTAGGAGGATACGACGTCTCTGCTACATTTAATGTTGCAGATCTATCACCTTACATACCAAATGATATTGATGAAGACCTATCATATTTGAGGGAAAATCTTCCACAGGCCCGAGGAGATGATGGGAATTAAACCAATGCATCTACAAGACCCATAATAAGAGCGAGAGCCGGAGGACTACAAACTTTAGCGTTGAGAATACTTTTTGAACAATTAGAACCTGAAGACATTCACATAGTGTCTTCATTTACTTTATATAATTGTTTTATATTTAATCAGGTATATTTGTCAGTATTACAAGACAACGAGCAAACACACTAGTGCTTGGTGTGTGGGTGATTCATGGACCTAAATGAATCAATAAAAACCGGCCTTACATTGTGTTCAATTGACCAAGGAGAGCTTCAAGAACTAGCCCCTATGTAGCTATTTTCCTTTTGTTATTTTCCATATTTATAACAAGTATAAATACTTGTAAAAAGACAACACAAAGGACTTTTGATACATCATTTTACAGCTGCTATTCTGCGTGGAAAAGATTCCATTTTTTAGTCTTATCAATTTCTACCAAGGGATTATAGCAAGTGGACTTGAAATTGTTGTAAGTTACATCAATAATTGAAAGTCATTCCTAATTCAACTAGTGCATTATATCTAGTAAGGAAGTGGGAGCTTCATTTTATTCTTGTTACACATTCAATTAGGGTTCATGCCAATTTTGTTGCACAATTACTGATACGAAATCGGTTTGCTTGGATTCCTAACTGATACGAACCACGCCAACGTGTGACGAAACCCAATACCTATACGTTCGGAATTCGCTACCTAAGATGCCAAACACACTCAAGTGGAAACCATGACCCATTGTCTATAAGCGAGACAAGAACCTTGGTATAATATGAAGACGCCACAATCAGGATAAAAGACCAATTGATAAGTCAGGATGAATGCCACGGAAATAAAATCCGATAAGTTTTAGATTAGTTCTTTAAAGAACCAAGAGAGGAATTCTCTCAAAAGTATTTTTTCAAACTTTAATGTTGTATATTCTATCTTCTATGTTGTATCTAAACCTTAGGAGCTTTATATTAGGGTTTACAATTCGTAACAATGATGCCCCAAAACGACATAGCTTCAATAAGTTGCGTAAAATAACAAAACAATAACTTAAAGGCCAGCAGCGTGGGAATGAAGGCCGGCGGCCTTGAGCCAGCGTTGGAGATGTACACGACCATGTACTTCTAGTTGTGTATCTTTCTATGGAAATCTTGACAATGTACACGACTGTATACTTCTAGTCGTGTATCTTTCTATGGAAATCTTGACAACATACACGACCGTGTACTTCTAGTCGTGTATCTTTCTATGGAAATTCTTGACACCATACACGGCCGTGCCATTGAACCGTGTATACGACCATGTATGATTCTGTGTAACCTCTAGACTCCTACACGGTCGTGCCTTGTAAAGACACGCCCTCTTCAACCCGTATCCGTTATGACTTGTACAAGAGCAAGGGCATTCCCATGATTGTTCCAATCCTTTCTAACTTCATGATTGCTCCAATCCTTTCCGACTTCATGGACATCCTTTATCAACCCGTTAAGTGCTTCCTTTAATCGTTTCGCTCGAGTTCTTATGATTGATCCAGGTGGAACTTCAAGAGGATCCACGTTCCATCTTCTGGCTTGGCTCCCATCATGGTTCTCATCATTCCCTTCCTCTTGAAAAGGATTTGTCCTCAAATCATCGCCTGCATCAAAAGGACTCAAATCAGTAACATTAAATGTAGCACTTACTTGATACTCACCAGGTAAATCTATCTTGTATGCATTATCATTGATGCGCTCAAGAATTTGAAATGGTCCATCGCCTCGGGGAAGTAGTTTAGATCGACGCTGCACAGGAAACTGCTCTTTGCGCATGTGAATCCAAACCCAGTCTCCAGGTTCAAAGACAGCTTGTCGACGACTCTTGTTGGCTTGTTTCACATACTGCTCTGTTCTTCGCTCAATGTTTAGCTTTGCCTTCTCATGGATCTATTTAACAAATTCTGCTTTCTTCTTGCCATCTAGATTAATATACTCAGAAATAAGCAGAGGTGATAAATCCAAAGGAGTTAGTGGATTAAAACCATACACAATTTCAAAAGGAGTAAACTTAGTAGTAGAATGCATTGTGCGATTATAGGCAAATTCAACATGCGGCAAACAATCCTCCCAACTTTTAATGTTCTTTTTAATGACAGCCCTCAACAAAGTAGATAAAGTTCGATTTACTACCTCAGTTTAACCATCAGTCTGTGGATGACAAGTAGTAGAAAACAATAACTTAGTTCCTAACTTAGCCCACAATGTCTTCCAGAAGTAGCTCAAGAACTTAGCATCTCTATCCGATACGATTGTTCTAGGCATACCATGTAATCTCACAACTTCCCTAAAGAACAAATTAGCAATATTGCAAGCATCATCTGTTTTGTGACAAGGAATGAAATGTGCCATTTTAGAGAATCTATCCACGACTACAAAAATAGAATCTTGACCATGTCTAAACTTGGGTAAGCCTAACACAAAATCTATGGAAATATCTATCCAAGGCTCATGAGGAATGACACTAGACCCATATAACTCATCTAATATGTCATCTAAGCGAGGAATGGGATGATGATACTTTACCGTGATATTGTTGATGGCACGGCAGTCAACACACATTCTCCATGACCGATCCTTCATAGGCACCAAAATCACAGGCACTGCATGTGGACTCATGCTTTCTCTCACGTACCCCTTCTCCATTAATTCATTGACCTGCCTTTGGAGTTCTTTTGTCTCCTCTGGATTGCTCCTATAAGCCGGTTTGTTTGGAATCAATGCTCTGGGTATAAGGTCAATCTGGTGCTCAATACCACGAATAGGTGGTAATCCCTTTGGAATCTCCTTAGGGAAGACATCTTCAAAGTCCTGCACAATAGACACAACCACACTAGGCAAAGAGTTAAATAGTTCGTTAGTATTCAAACAAGTTTCCTTAAAAACCAGCAACAACATAGGTTGCTTCATCACTAATGCTCTCCTCACTGCACTCGCTCTTGCCACACAACTCTCCTTTTGCAAGGCTGCACTCTACTTTTCACTCACCACCAAAGTTGATCCCCTTTCAACTTGGTCTCTCACACTCTTTCCGGCCTTCCTCTCTTTTTCCTTTTGATATCGACTTTTGTGTTCCTTTTCTTTCTCACTATCTTTTGCTCTCTCACTCTCCCTCTGTTTTTCACTCACCTTATATTTTTCAAAAGACTATTGTAGCTGCAACTGATCCTCATACACCTGTTTAGGTGTTAAAGGTTTAAGATTAAAGCTTTTCCCTTGGTGAACAAGCGTATACTTGTTAGAAAAGCCCTCATGAACAACCCTCCTATCAAATTGCCATGGCCTCCCAACAACACATGACACGCTTACATCGGCACTACATCGCATAACACCTCATCCTCATACCTACTGATGCGAAAAGTAATCAAGGTTTGCTTACTCACCTTAGTCTCGCCACTATCATTCAACCACTGCAATTTATATGGACTAGGGTGTTTAGTAGTCTTGAGTCTCAGCCTCTCAACAATAAAATTACTCACCACATTAGTGCAACTTCCTCCATCAATGATCAAACTGCAAATATGATCACCTAGATAACATCTAGTATGAAAGATATTCTCTCTTTGCACCTCCTCATCTTCCTTCACCTGCACATTCAAAGCTCTCTTCACTATTGCCACTAACTTCCCTATTCCAAGCTCCTCATCATCACTAGCGTCCTCTAATAGAGGCATATCATCCTCTTCACTATCCCCCTCAGTCTCATACTCACCATCATCACGCAGAATCATAGCATGCCTATTCGGACATTGACTAGCAATATGGCCTCTACCTTGGCATTTAAAACAGCTAATGTCACGATTTCTAGGAGTAGAAGAATCAGGTTTACCTTGATCACCAGGAGTAGAACCCGCTTGCCTCTGCTCTCCTTTTAGTTTGGTGGGTAAAGGCTTTTCTTCTTTCTTCCATTGGTTAGTCTTCCAGGCGGATGAACCAGCACTCTATTGAAACCGTACAATACTATTACCTTTCCTCCTGTGTTGGTTCTCAACCTTTATAGCCATATGAACCATATCTTCCAATTCTACATAATGCTGCAATTCCACGACATTTTGAATTTCTCTATTGAATCCAGCAAGAAACCTAGCCCTGGTAGCCTCTCTATCCTCCTCTACATTCGCCCTAATAATAGTAACTTCCATCTTCTTGAAATACTCATCCACACTTCGGCTTCCCTGCCTAAGAGTTTGCAATTTGTTGTGTAATTCACGATAGTAATACGCAGGCACAAACCGCTTCTTCATCACCCTCTTCATCTCTTCCCACGACTCAATAGGTGGTTCACCATTCCTTCTTCGATTCAACATTAGTTGATCCCACCACACTATGACATAATCCAAAAATTCAATGACAGCAAGTTTCACTTTCTTTCTCCCACTATAGTTGTGACAATCAAACACCATCTCTACCTTTTTCTCCCACTCTAAGTATGCCTTAAGATCATTCTTCCCTTGGAAAGGAGGAATCTTCATCTTTATACTACTCAGTTGATTATCCTCTCTATTCCTATCTCCTCTATCTTCCCAATCCTTAGTTCCTCTATTCCTACCACTATAACCTCTATAACTCCCGACAGAAAGTTCATCAAATTCATCATCAGACATTCCATCTCCACCCCTTTGTACTCTCCTAGAACAACTCTCCCTCTTACTCCCTTGGAAGACGTTTTTAGATTGCTCTAGTCTTTGTTCCACCGTCTCATGAATTTGTTCCATCCCCTCCTGAAACATTCTCTTCATCTCACCCCGCAACGCCTCAATCACTAACCTAGCATCAAACATTCCCCTCTCACCTTCAGGAGAATGTTTCCTCGACATAGTTCCTGCAGAAAAAGGTTAGCACGAACACAAATATATATAATTAAGCCTCACGATACACTCCCTTACGTGTTTCGCTCAAAGGATGATATCACACAGTCACTCGTGTATTCTCACAAGCAATGATGATATCAACTCACCAATTCCTCTTCTCAATTCTCTTGGAACTAACCCAAACTATACCAATTCCCTTTCATAGAATTCAACTAGAGAATACAACTCTAGGGCTCGAAATTTTCCTCTTTTTCTTTCAGATTTTTTTTTTTTGTCACCTTTGTTTGTTGTTCTTGATCACGTTCCTTTTTTTTTTTTTTTTGTCGTAACAAAATTGAATAGTAGGTACTACACTTTCAATAGACAATTAACACTATGAAATTGATCAGTTTGGCTCTGATACCAAACTGATACGAAATCGGTTTGCTCGGATTCCTAACTGATACGAACCACGCCAACGTGTGACGAAACCTAATACCAATACGTTTGAAATTCGCTACCTAAGATGCCAAACACACTCAAGTGGAAACCGCAACCCGTTGTCTATAAGCGAGACAAGAACCTTGGTATAATATGAAGACGCTACAATCGGGATGAAAGATCGATTGATAAGTCAAGATGAACGCTACGGAAATAAAATCCGATAAGTTCTAGATTAGTTCTTTAAAGAACCAAGAGAGGAATTCTCTCAAAAGTGTTTTTTCAAACTTTAATGTTGTATATTCTATCTTCTATGTTGTATCTAAACCCTAGGAGCTTTATATTAGGGTTTACAATTCGTAACAATAATGCCCCAAAACGACATAGCTTCAATAAGTTGCGTAAAATAACAAAACAATAACTTAAAGGCCGGCAGCGTAGGAATGAAGGCCGACGGCCTTGAGCCGGCGTTGGAGATGCACACGACCGTGTACTTCTAGTCGTGTATCTTTCTGTGGAAATCTTGACAACATACACGACCGTGTACTTCTAGTCGTGTATCTTTCTATGGAAATTCTTGACACCATACACGGTTGTGCCTTTGAACCGTGTATGATTCTATGTAACCTCCATACTCCTACACGGCCGTGCCTTGTAAAGACACGCCCTCTTCAACCCGTATCCGTTATGACTTGTATAAGAGCAAGGGCATTCCCATGGTTGTTCCAATCCTTTCCAACTTCATGATTGCTCCAATCCTTTCCGACTTCATGGACATCCTTTATCAACCCGTTAAGTGCTTCCTTTAATCGTTTCGCTCGAGTTCTTGTGATCGGTCCAGGTGGCACTTCAAGAGGATCTACGTTCCATCTTCTAGCTTGGCTCCCATCATGGTTCTCATCAATTACTTGATTGAATCTTCAATTAGGATTGATAATTAGAATTGGATTTTGGCATATCATTAAGATAGGTTGGCCACTATTTCTAACAACAAGCTAAAGATCTTTCAAAAGAGTGTTTATGAAAGGCATTAGAAGAGGATTCTGAAGGCAACTTTCTAAAGACAACATTTATGTAGGCAAATCTTAGTTGGAGTTGGACATTATTTTTAATAAATTAGATTAAGAAAGAGATACAATAATTTAGATAGTCATTTTATTTCCTTTCTAGATAGTTATTTTCCTTTTCTAGTGTTTTCCTTTTTCATGATAAATATTTTGTATTGGTTCATAAATACTCATGTAACCCTACGTATGGGGTAGAAGCTATTATTCTTTCAATGAACTTTGTTCTTGTTACTTTCTAGAGTATTTGTGTAGTACATTTTAGCAACGTTTTTAAAGTGTGTCCTTGTTGATCTTATTAGTCATGAATCTCTTTTGATTGTGGTAGTCCTCTTTTAATTGATCTAGTCATGAGTCATATTGACTACTTTAATTAAATCCTATTTGATTTCCACAAACTGTGGGTCATATTAGTTGTGGAAGTTTGAACACACCTTCATCCAATTCAACTTTTTGTTTGGTGTGTTGTATCAAAATAGCAATTTGTTAATATCCTTTATTTTATTGTTTCTCATGAACACAAAACTCATATAAAAATATTTTTTTTCCACCTCATAAACCTAAAAATATATATAAAAAAAAAATCAAGCATTATTCAATGGTTGTACATTTTGATCATGACATGAACTAACCTATGGAATTTATAGGCACATCAACAAATCTTCATCAACCTAAGGAAATGGTAGGAATCAAATTCCAAACCATAGTGGACCCATGAGTTAAGCTAGAACAAGGGGTTAAATAATCTGGTTTAGAGATTTTTAGTAGGATCTACAATGTAGGATGAACAAATGTTCTTAGAACGATTCTTGGTTCATAATATTATTTTAGGAAGGATTTTATTGCTATCAAAAGGATTCATGACATTGGATTTTGATCACAAGGCTGCTTATGCTTTTGATTTTTCTCATAGTAGTGTTGTTTTTTACATTGAGAAGATCAAACATGTTTTTAAAAGAGATTGTGGTTCTAATCCAATGGATGCATCTAATTATGATAAGTAGGTAGTCAAGAATTAGTTTAGATAATACTCCTTTTAGTTCGAATATCATAGTTACTAATATTAGATCCCTATAAATCTAAATATTGTTATTTTGGCAATTATTGTGTTTCTTTTTTATTTTATTTTATGTACTTTCCTTTTGACAGTTATTTCATAGTTCTAATTGTCTTAGTACAAACAACGGATATAACTTTACTGGGAGACTATTTGATGAGTGATATTGCTATTTTCTTATTGATCGAGTTCTTCTCTTTCAATATCCTGTTGTTATTAGTCCCTTGTGACTATGGCGAACACGCCATTTGTTTTATCTATGCATCATATCAGATAGATTAAGCATAGTTAGATCTCCCTTTGATGCGTTATATCAAATGAACAAGTCACCCATACCTTGTACTTTTATTTCATCCTATTTAGAAAACCCACGAAATCATTATTATTTATGAGATCTAGACATTGTTTTCTCTAGACTTGACGTCATATTATTTTGTAGATCAGTCCAACCTAGTAATCTTCCTTCTATGCATATTAGTCACCAGTGATGTAAGTTATGTAGTGTGATCCTTGATGCATGTGCCATGTGGGTTGGCAATGTAATCAATTGTTGGTGGTTAGTAGTCATGGGGATTAGATTATAATAGAGGTGATGGTGGTGGTAAGTTGAGTCACCATGATAAGTGACAATTGTCTATGGGTTGTAGTGGTGGAGGATATAACTAATGTGGTTATATTAGGTGATAAGTAATAATTAGTATACTTAGAGAATGAACAAGGGGCTCATTCCTAAAATGATAGAATATTTTCATCCTATGAAATAGAATTTGAATGACTCATTCTAGTTAGCCTTAGTCAAACACAAAGATAATGATATATAACTAGCTATCATGCAAAGATATAATGGAAAAGACAGACCATAAACCTTATCCGTCATTCCCTCTTTACTTGATGTTGCAAGAATTTTTTCATTCTAATCATCATTCATAATGGAATATGTTTGATAAAATCTCCATATATCCATCAAAAATGCCAACGTTGCATCCGTAACAAATGGATTATGGTTAAATTTTAGCAGCACATTTTTTCGTTTAAACAAAATTCATGCCATCACCGATTTTTCTTGACCCCCTTGTTTAGTTAGTTAGTGGACCCTCATTGAATTGTGTATTGATAACACACACAACGGTGCCTAATTTGATAACATCTAGTCGCTTTATACATTATAGTGGAAGCTTCTAGTCTTGTTTCTTCTGATCTTTTATAGACCAACCCCGATATAAAACTCTTGAGCATATCAATGGTGAAAAGCAAAGCATGCGAGTTTTCAAAAAAATCATATTAATCTTTCTGTTTATCTGAATTCATGATTTATACAACATTACGAATTAGACGCGGAAAACATTCTCTTTTTTGTTAAATCTTAATAGAACTGAGTATGAAATGGGACTAGGTGGAGTCCTACTTTATTTCCTATCATATAAAGTGTATCCTAAATATTGGATTGAAATTATTCTAGACTTGATATGCCATGGAACATAGGAGTATTCTATTTATTTTATTATTTAAATGTGTTATTGCATTACTTTTCTAATATACAGGATTTTGAGAAACAAATGCGACTTTTTATGGAATATTGTTATTATTAGTTTTTATTCTGGTAAGGATGATGATGTAATGAGTACTCTACGAGAAAGCTTAAATTAATTCCCTTTCCCTTGAAATTAATATTGATAGCTTGCAGCATGATAATATCGGAGGTAATTCCTTATCGAAATTCACATGCCACTGCACCAAAGTGTCTATTTGTGGTAAAATTAAATTCTATTGGCCCCACCACCATGCTTATCGCCTTCATTTCTATATACCTTTGAAAGTAAAAAAAAAGCAGGTCACAGGACGTTGGACAGCATAAAAGGAAGGCTCGGAACATCTCCAGGTACACAACTACTAAAATTCTCTCTCTCTCTCTCTCTCTCTCTCTCTTTTTCTTTTTTTCTTTTTTTTTTCTTCACTACGTCAAGAACCATGTCTAAGAATCCTGCTTACTTCCTAGTATTAGTAATGACGCTTGTTGGATTTTCAAGTTCCACACTAGACCAAGATAGAGCAGAATGTGCAGACCAATTAGGTGGATTAGCTACATGTCTTCCTTACGTAGGTGGCGACTCTAAAGCACCCACTATTGATTGCTGTAGTGGGCTCAAACAAGTCCTTGGCAAGAGCAAGAGATGCCTTTGTGTTCTTATCAAGGATAGAGATGACCCTAATCTTGGTCTCAAAATTAATGCTACACTTGCTCTAGGCCTTCCTACGGCTTGCCATGCCCCGACTAACATAACACAATGCGTCGGTAAGCCGAGTGGTTTTCCCATAAACTCGATGTGTTGATATACTTGATTTATGTGCCATTACAAGTAGTTAAGCTAACTTAATCTCTGTCAATTCAGATCTTTTGCACTTGGAACCTAACTCAACAGACGCTAAAATTTTTGTGGAAGCCATAAATACAACCAGTGGAAGCAACACAAGTCCCGGCTCGAGCGGTAATAAATTTAGCTATTAACATACTAAGCACCTTTTTGGGTACTCTCTTTTGTCATTAATTTCATATGGTAGTAGTGGTTGCGGCGGCAGCAATGGTTAACCACCATGGAAAATACTAATTGCTATTGCCTTGCACTATTACTTACTTCAATGAGATGATAGTATCTCCATCTTTAGTCAAATTCAGGATTAAAGACTAGTTTTTTGAGATCTTAAGAAATTGGGAAAGATTCTTATACTTTTTTTGTTCGTTCATCAAGGATCTCAAAAAGCAATTGAAATTTATTATTATCTTATATTTTTCTAACAAAAGTCAGAATTTGAGACTTGATTAAAATTAATTGGTTCAGGACCTAAAAAAAAATGCTAATGTAGTATCTAAGAACTTTTCTTAAGCACCTAAGATAAAGTGATGAGATTTTTAAAAAATATATATATTCTTAAAGTATTGATATAACACCTAGAAATTACTTTAATAATATTTGATAATTATTAGGCTTTGGTTGTATAACAAATACTGAAGAAAAAGTACAAACAATCACATGCTAAATAGTTGTACATAAGCCAAATACATCGCGAACGAAGGGAAGTCATACCAGAAACAAACAAATTGAAAGCTATTCAAACGAAACTTTGTGCTTGCTGCTTATTTATGGCTGTGTTATTGGCAGCCACACTTAATGGAAACACCACTGGCAGTGGATCGGATGCGGAGATAAAGAGCAGTTCATGGAAAATGAGCACATGGGTCGGATTGGAGTTAGTATGTGGGGCACTTGTTTGGATTTTCACATCCAATTTGATAATTGATTTTTGGGTGGACTCTTAGATAGTGTTGGAATACATATTGGTTTTACATATTTTATCAATTTGCTACTATTTACTTATTTTGTTTTTTCTTACTGTGATCTATCCACGGAGTTTATATAGTGGAATAAGAGGACATATATATACAGGGTTGAATTGAACGTAAGTGTTTGGAAATATATGTTTGTATTTTGACATTCCGGTTCAAATTCAAACTCTATTTCTGGCTTTGCAACAGTTGAAAACCCATACATATTGCTTTTGTAGTACAAAAGCTTGCAGCAGTCCCTGTGTGGCTTTATCACCTTGTGATGACTATATATACATATATATACATGATGGAACTACCTCATTTTGCGACCACTGATCTGGATAAAAATTAATAACGGGAAATAAAAAAATTATTCAATGCCAACAATTCTCGTTATGAAATTCGACAAATGACTGGCTCCTTTTTTTTTTTTTTTTTGTGTTGTAGGCTTGGATATAAGTATGTCCAACTGATTTGCTGATCTAACTTTATATTTATAAAAGGGCGTGTTTATTTTTTTAATTTTTCTTTCTGATATTTGTTATAACTATAGTTTTAAAATTATCAAATGTTATCGTAAAGTTATAATCACCAGTGGTTTTCAACTGCAACTAATAGCAGGAAGTAAAAAAATCATAGCTGATAACCAATGGTGGGGGTTATGTATTATAGAAAATGAGGAAAATTATTTCCTTTAGGAAATTATTTCTTATTTTTATTTGTATATTTTATAGTTGTTAGCTATCACTATTAGTGATCAGTTCCTATTATTATATTCCGTCATCACTCATCACTATAAGATACTAGTATCTGCAACCAGTTGAGGATATTACATAATATTTGACACCTAAAGAGATTTGATTGTAAAAAAAGTTGAAACAAGTCAACAGAAAATTTCCTAGCGAACAAACACACCTAAGCCATTTATATTTTGAGTGAGTTAATTTTTTATATATGTATCGATGAACTAAATAAGTCAATTCATCACTATTTTCATTCATGGTACTTAAAATCTCAATGTGGCTTTGTTTTGACAACCTCAAACTGGCACATAAAGGTCATGACACTAATTGAACTTTTCGAAATGATATTCCTTAAGGTTTATGACTCGATTGTCTACCATGAGAACATGGTCGGTTAGAGATATCGATGATACAAATTTTTATAAGACCGTGCACATGATCTTAGAACTAATCAACTCGTTAAAATTCTACCAAAACCCTAAATAATAATAATAATAATAATCAAGCCATCATATTCCTTTCTCTATCTTCTTCACCGACTTCTAACGGCTGCGTGTGACCTCTTCAGAGATGTCACACCAAAGTATCATTGGCAATAGTGATGGGAAAATTTCTAGCACCACCGACATTTTCAGAACCCGATTTGGATGATGATCCAAATTGCTCATATTTTTACTTTATGTCTTTTATCCTAATAAATATTTGAGAATAATCTTACAGGTATAATGATAATTCTCCATAGGATGCCAATATGTCCTACAACAGTTGATGGACACAGAATATATTCAGGGTGACAATCAAAGATCCGCTGCGATTGTTTTCTATTCCGAGGCATTGGTTCATGAGGACTTTTGTTATTTTGTACTTTGTAATTGTTTTATGAACTATTTTTTGTTGTATTTGGTTTTGGGACACTTTTATTTTCTTGTAATTTTCATTTAGAACTAATCACCTTAAAAGTGGCAAACTTGTAATTTTGACTACTTTCTAACCCTAGGAGTAGCAAGTATAAATACTTGCTTAAAAGAGGGTTTGAGGAGACCATATTTTGCTGAACAAACTTAGCACTTTCACGTGTGGAATTAGGGTTCGTCTTTAGTTCAAACCTCTTATCAATTTCAACCTAAGAATTGGAATTGTGGTGAGTGCGACAAAGGGGAATTGTGAGTCATATCGATTTCATCTTTGTTGTATGTTCATTTCTTCTCTAGTGAGTCATATCTAGGATAGATTTGAATCTTTCTTGGACATATTTGTGATTGTATTTCATGGACAACAATCTTGTAAGATTGATTGTTCTTTTAGTACTTGAATTATATATATCATTTAGTGCTTGGCGTGAATTTGGAATTGAAGGGGGGAGTGGAATTCACGGTTTTGTTGCTTCCTTTTGATCTGATTTTCACGTGGATTTCAATCCTTTTTGTGGTTACTTGGTGAATATTACAAATAGGGATTGTAATTACATCATTTGATCTACATTTTCCATCTAAATCTCCAAAGGTGTTCACGTGAATTGTCACCTAAGTGGACCGGTTTGTGATTGAATTGAGACTTGTTTTATTTGATTCATTTGATTGTGCTTGAACTTAATTCTGAGCACATCATCTTTTGGTATCAGAGCATCATCATATTTGGATCTAAGATTGATTACATCCTAATTGAAGTTGGTTACATTCATTGGAAATTGATGCCATTGTTCATGAGATTAAGACTAGTTTGATTGACATTGTTTATTTGTCTTTCAAATTGGTTTTTTTGTATGTGCTTAATCTTGGTTTTAGGCACATCATCTTTTGGTATCAGAGCACAAGTTGAGAGAAGGGATTGATTTTTTTTTGATTTCGTGAATTATCATCTTCAATTAGGGTATTCAATTCGAACCGCAAATTGTGTTGTTATGTAGCTTTGAGTTTATGAAAATTATCTTGGTTGGAATTTTAATTTGCTGTTTGTTGGAGTTGGATTGGGAAGGTTGTTGTATCATCTTGTGATTAATTATTTTCATGGGAGGAAAGAAGCATAGAAGTGTTGTTTAATTCAACAATTTTTGAACTTGAAAACTCACCATTCTCTTACCGTGACTAGCTTGTGGCGTGAGGGAGGTTGTGAGGTTTGTTGTTGTGATTCCATTGTGTAATTCTGAATTGGAGAAGTGCAATTTACAGATTTTCATTGAGTTGAGTAGTAAGGAATCTATTTGAATTCAAACACATTCCATTAAGTTGTGGGAGTTAATGAGTGTTATTTGAATTTGAAATTCATTACTTACCAATTGAGGAAAGCTTGCAATTAGTGAAGTGGTTTGAAATTCAAATTGGAGTTGCTGCCCATTGTTGATTTTCGGATTACATTTGTGGAAAGTGGTATAATTGTTGTGTTGTCATCTTTGCCGTGGGAAGTGGAAGCATACAGGAGTCTACAACTATGTCGAATGATAACATGAATGGGGGAATTGGTGATGAAGCCAATAGTCAGGTTAGTAGAGGTTAGGGTCATAATGTGGCAAGTAGGAGAACTTTGGAAGAACAACTCTAGGATCTTACTACCATAGTTGCTACACTGGCAACTAGAATTGATAGAATGACATTACACAACCACCAATGGTAAACCAGCCGACACTACCTCGAGTAGCTCCACAGAATCCTCATCGAGACAGAGTAATGGGAGATGGGAATTTAAATAGAAGGATGGGTGAGGAGCATCTTCCATACAGGGAAGAAAGGGATGACAATTTTAGGGCAAACCCAAATCAGAATAGGAATTTCAGGCCACCTCGGGGTTTGGAATATGTGAAACTGCAGATGCCATCTTATGATGGCAAGGGATCAGCTGATGAATATTTAGATTGGGAGGACAAGGTCGAAGGTCTCTTTGAATGTTATGAGATCGATGATAGTACCAGGGTCCGATTGGCTGCTGTCGCGTTTGTAGGGTACGCTGCACTCTGGTGAAAGAATCTGATTATCAGCAGGCGCCGGGATGGAGAGGCTGAGGTTCAGACCTGGAGGGATATGAAAAGATTATTGAGGAAAAGGTTCGTTCCTGAGCACTACAAACAGGAACTGTTTATGCGACTGCAAACATTGAGGTAGGGAGGCAAAACAGTGGATGATTATGTGCAGGAGTTTAAGACCCTTATGATTAGGTGTGAGTCCGTTGAGCCTCCAGAACAAACTGTAGCACGTTTTGTCTTAGGTCTAAAATATGAAATAGCGTGTGTTGTTGAACTGCAGCGCTATAGTACACTTGATGAGGCTATTCAGTTGGCCTTAAAAGTAGAGAGACAAATGAGGTCTAACTTATTTAAGGCCCCGAGCAGTAGGCCCAGTACTATTACTAGACTCATATCAACTGACGGTCGACCAGGGGGAACAAAGGCGGTAGGTGAGGTAGTGAAGGCAGTGGACAAGACTACCCCAACTATTATGAGAGAAAATTTACCCATTGGGAAGGGTAAAGAGGTAATGGCTCCAAATATGAGGTAGACTATTCCCGGATCTACTAGTGGGAAGGCGCGCCAGATAAAATGCTTTAAATGCATAGGATTTGGGCATATGGCAGTACAGTGTCCAAATAAGAGGGTGATGACTGTTATGGAAGACACTAAGGAGGATATTGAGGATGATCATGATCAGATTGAACCTCCAGATCTACCAACAGCACTGCAGGAATATTATGATGATCAGACTATAGATGCGCCTGAGGAGCATATAGGAGGAAAATATCTATCCCTTAATGTATTACGTAGGGCTTTATCTATATCTCCTGATACTAGTGATATTCAGAGGGAGAACATATTTCACGCCTCTTGCAAAATCAAAGGTAACCTTTGTGTACACATCATCGTTAGTGGTAGTTGCAAGAATGTTATATCTGCTGTGCTGGTAGACAAATTACAACTGTCTACCATCCCACATCCTAGTCCTTATCACTTGCATTAGCTGGATAATAGAGGTAGTATGCATGTTACCCTTAAGGCAAAGGTTCCTGTGAATGTCAAGCAGAATTATCATGATGAGATCCTGTGTGATGTAGTCCCTATGCATGCATTCCACTTACTATTGGGTCGACCTTGGTTGTATGATCGACGGGTGTTACATGATGGGTTTGAAAATACCTACATGTTCAGCATGGGCAAGTCACGCATAGTTTTATTGCCAATGACTCCATCTGAGGTCTAGGGGTTTCAGGAACAGGTCAGAAATGCATCCACTACCATTGAAAGCCGAAAGAGCAAGACAACAGAGATATCAGGGTTCAGTTCCACAACTAATCCTCTAGATTTGAAGGCAAATCTTTCAGAAGCCCGAGGAGATGATGGGAAAATTTTTGGCACCGTCAACATTTTCAGAACCCGATTTGGATGATGATCCAAATCACTCATATTTTTACTTTATGTCTTTTATCCTAATAAATATTTGAGAATAATCTTACAGGTATAATGATAATTCTCCATGAGATGCCAATATGTCCTACAACAGTTGATGGACACAAAATATATTCAGGGTAACAATCAAAGATCCACTACGATTGTTTTCTATTCCGAGGCATTGGTTCATGAAGACTTTTGTTATTTTGTACCTTGTAATTTTTTTATGAACTATTTTTGGTTGTATTTGGTTTTGGGACACTTTTATTTCCTTGTAATTTTCATTTAGGATTAGTTAAGGTGGCAAACTTGTAATTTTGACCACTTTCTAACCCTAGGAGTAACAAATATAAATACTTGCTTAAGAGAGGGTTTGAGGAGGCCATATTTTGCAGAACAAACTTAGCACTTTCACGTGTGGAATTAGGGTTTATCCTTAGTTCAAACCTCTTATCAATTTCAACCCAAGAATTGGAATTGTGGCGAGTGCGACAAAGGGGAATTGTGAGTCATATTGGTTTCATCTTTGTTGTATGTTCATTTCTTCTATAGTGAGTCATATCTAGGGTAGATTTGAATCTTTCTTGGACATATTTGTGATTGTATTTCATGGACAACAATCTTGTAAGATTGATTGTTCTTTTAGTACTTGAATTATATATATCATTTAGTGATTGGCGTGAATTTGGAATTGAAGGGGGGAGTGGAATTCACGGTTTTGTTGCTTCCTTTTGATCTGATTTTCATGTGGATTTCAATCCTTTTTGTGGTTACTTAGTGAATATTACAAATAGGGATTGTAATTACATCATTTGATCTACATTTTCCATCTAAATCTCCAAAGGTGTTCACGTGAATTGTCACCTAAGTGAACCGGTTTGTGATTGAATTGAGACTTGTTTTATTTGAGTCATTTGATTGTGCTTGAACTTAATTTTGAGCACATCAAATAGCAAAATAACGCTTCTCCAGTTTGTCTTCCAACAAGGCCAACGCATCGGACCACCGCTAGATCTTTTACCATAACTTTTGATGACTAGATCCCCAACCAAACTTCCTTCTATCATTTTCAAAACCCAACCTAACTTGACCAATACCACCTCCTAACCAAATGGCCTTATCTTCTACAATAGCTAACCCATCTCGAAGGCACCCACCTCATATAGAGGCCACGTTGGCCACTTTCGTACATCATAGCACCCTCCTCTTAAGCCATCATCTCTACCTAGCTTGTGTTAGCCTCCATGTCATCCACCTTTCCCACCTATCCGAGCTGCTTATCATCAACCCGACCATAGCACCAGCAACAATGGCATCATTATAACCATCAGCATTCCTGTACTTATACCTTTCATGATGGGAATCAGGTCCCATTACTAAGGTTAGAGTAAGAGAACTTTAAAACATGGTATTAAAATTCATTTATGATCAACTTAATGCTGAAGAGATTTTATTTGTTAATGCATTTAAATTACATAGTTTTAGTCTCAATAAGACTTCAATAGTTTTCCAAGTTGTACTATAGGATCAAGGCTAGAAAGCGAGAAAATTTAACAAATAAAGAGATATACAATCTAGAATATAGCTATGTTCTTAGCCATGTACAACTCGAAAGGTACATAGGTAGGAACACAACCATGTTCCAGATCGTGTATCTCAACACGCCTTTGCATAATTGTGTTCTCTTAAAGCTTTTGCCCCTATAGAGTACATGGTTACCAACATGGCCGTGTTGGCAACCATGTACGCATGTACATCAATATTTTTTTCCTTTTCATTATTTACTATTTTGCCATTTTCATGTAATAAGTCTTTTCTATTGAACTCTTAAGTCATTATTGAATATCATATTATTGAGTATTTTCACTCTCTATCCATACTCTTATCAATCTTTGATTGTGGCGAGTATTTTCTTATGCAAATTTGTGGCATCATATCACTAATTTGTTTAAGTAAGTGTAGTATTTCCAATGAGTCATATCTGATAGTATTTCACTCAACCTAAACCTATACATATCGAAACCCTAAACCTAGAAAAAAAAAAGAAAAAAAAAAGAATTCCCCCATTTAACTTGATTATACTATTGACTGTGGGTATCCTTATGGCTACCTCCCTATGCACATCATATTTATTGGTTTGAGAGCACAAGTTTGGCAATGGGAAGTGTAGGTTGTAGTGCTTGTGCATATAGTGCATGAGGTTGAGATTGGTTATGATTGTGTGTAGTAAGATTTGAAAAAGTGTTGCACATTTTATTGTTGTTGTTATGCAATGTAGTAGTGTGTGTGTTATTGAGAAGTGAAGTTCAATTAGTAGTGGGAACAACTATGCTTCTACCCACCAAGTGCTCAATAAAATTCCTCAATGAACACTTATAAACTAATACCACCCAAACCCTTTCCAAGTATATCTCCTATACTTAAACCCCTACCTAACCCTAAATACTTCCCATTAACTTGTAAAAAAATCCTAAACACTTTAACCCCATTATCTTATCCTAATCTTGAATTTAAAAAATAAAAAATCATGTTGAACAAATGGCATCCATGGAAACATTATGACAATGAAGACCCTGATCGGGGTAATCACGTATAGCGAAACCCACCTACTAGAACCACTACACAACAAATCCAAAACTTGTTAGAGGTCACTAACAAACTCTCCATTATTATCCAATGATTACTTGAGGCCTAACCCATCAATGTTGTGCAACTAAAAGAACATGTTAATTTGCCCAAGTAATACGGGCGAGAAGGAGGAGTTAAGCTTAAAGGGGGTTACTATTTGTAAGAAGTGGAGGATCCATTGACTAGAGGAGGAGACAATTATAATGAAAATTATGGAGTTTGAGGTAAATAGCAACCTTGAGGCATTGATACTTAAGATGTCGTTGTTCTTAGGAAGTAAGTTAGTTGATGACTATTGATTGGGAAGATAAAGTAGAAAAAAATTTTGAGTGTCATGACTATGATAACATGAGTTATGTATATCAAAGGAGAGTCACCAGAGTTGGAAGTCTATAGCAAATATGAGACTAAGATAAAGAAGCTCACTGATGACATTGAAGTGGCTCTTGATCACTTCTATGGGGATGAGGGTATTGACAAGCAGCGGGGATCAAGGCAATCAGATGATAGCTTTAATGTTGAGGGGAGTTGTGCACCACCTTAGTAGTCAAGAACGAATAGTAGGAAAATCTATTTCACATAGCTTGTAAGGTGAAGGAAAATCTATGTACACTTATTGTGGATAATGGGGGCTATGCCAATGTGATAGTTGCTTCCATGATGGGTAAGTTAAAGCTTCCTAACATAACTTACTCCCACCCATATAAGCTTCATTAACATTGGCTTAATGAATAGGGATTAGTCCATATCACTCAATAAGTTAAGATTCCTCTATCCATTGGGAATTAATACCATGATGAGATATGGTGTAACATTTTACCCATGGGTGTTTTGTACATCTAATTAATATAGCCATGGTGATTTGATCGCTAAGTATTACACAATGGTAACAAGAACACTTACATGTTCCAAAAGGATGGGAAGAAAGTTGTTCTATACTCTAAATCCCCTCAATAAGTGCAAGAAGCCTACAATCAGATGCACAAAAACCAGAAGAAGCAGGCCATGTTCATAAACAAAGATAAGCTAAGTAAAACCATTGATTTAGGTGAACCCATATTCTTATTACAATCTAGTCGCTTACTTGAGATGAGCTAGACTATATTACTACTAGATGAGGTACAAGAATTATCATTGGAGTTTACTGATATGTTTCTTGAGGAACTACTTAGTAGCTTACCTCCCATTAGGGGTATTGAGCATAGTATAGATCTTCAATTGGAAGCAGGCTCTTCCTAACCACCTAGCATATAAAATGAACCTAGAGTAGGCAAAGGAGCTGAAGAGGTAGGTGGATGATTTGGTAGAATGAGGATATGCTAGGGAAAGCATGACTCCTTCTACAGTAATAGCACTACATGTGCCTAAAAAGGATAGCTCCTAGTCAATATGTATAAATAGCTAGACCATCAACAAAATAACCATCAAATACCAATACCCCATCCCAAGACTTGATGACATGTTTAATGAACTCTACGATGCCTAAGTTTTCTCTAAAGTTGATCTCAATACCGAGTATTACCACCAAATCAAAATGCGGCCTAAAGATAAGTGGAAAATCGTATTCAAGACTTGCCATAGCTTATACGAGTGGCTAGTCATGTCATTTAGCCTCACTAATATTGCCAGCACATTCATGTGCCTCATGCACAAAATCCTAAAGGGATTCTTAAGTAAGTTTATGGCTATCTAATTTGACAATATATTAGTGTATAGTAAGAGCTTGCTTAAACATGTTACTCACTTAAGAGCCATGTTTGCTATACTAAGGAATGAGAAATTATATGGAAATTTAAAGAAGTGTTCTTTTTGTTAAGAAGAGTTGGTGTTCTTAGGGTTTATGGTGTCAAGCAGTGGAGTGAGAGTAGATGCTAAGAAAGTAAGGGCCATTGTCGGCTAGTGTCTAAAAATGCCTCTGAAGTTAGAAGTTTCCATGAGCTTGCCCTTTTTTACCAGTTGTTTGTGAGAAACTATAGTAGTATTATTGCCCCCTCTCACTTAGCTCATTAAGAAACATGCTGAATTTAAGTGAAATGAAAGGGCTTAATGCAGTTTTGAAGAGATTAAGGCCAAGTTGACATCCACTCCAATTCTAGCATTACCTAATTTTGAAAAAGTTTTTTAGTTAGAATGTGATGCCTAAGGGGTGAGAATTAGAGTTTTTTTAATGTAGCAAAGGTATCCTATCTCCTATTTTAGTGAAAAGTTGAGTAATGCAGTGCTTAACTACTCAGTTTATGATAAAGAGTTTTAATCATTGATGGTTGGAGCTTTAATTGTGTGGCAGCAATATTTATTGCCACGGGAGTTCATCATATATACTGACTATGAGTCTCTCAAATACCTGAAGGGCTAACTAAAATTGTCTAAGCACCAAGCTAAGTGGGTGGAGTTTCTTAAGAGTTTTGCCTATGTTATCAAATGCAATCAAGGTAATAACAATGTAGTAGCTAATGCCTTATCCCATAGGTATACCCTTATCTCCTCTCTCTACAAACTAAATTACTAAGCCTTAACTTGATTACTGAGAAATATGTAAAGGATCCACATTTTGGGCCCATTATGGCTAAGTGTAAGGTTTAGCTTGCTATTGATAGGTTTTACTTAGTAAATGGCTTCTTGTTTAAAAGGGGTAGGGCATGTATACCCCAATGTTCTGTAATGAATCTCCTAGTGAAGGTAGCCCACTCGAGTGATCTATCTAGTCATTTTAGGGAGAAGTAAACAATTAAACTACTAAAGGAACTCTATTTTTTACCTAGAATGATGAGGGATATCCACCAGGTGTTAAAGTGGTGCGCTATGTGTAAATGAGCTAAGGGAAGGGGGTAAAATTATGGGGAGCATATGCCATTGCCCCTACTGAAACAACTATGGAATGATTTGAATATGGACTTCATTTTAGGCTTGCTTAGGACCGAAGGAGGGAAGGACTCGACTATGGTTGTAGTCAACCATTTAGTAAAATGTCCCACTTTATTCCATGCCAAAAATTCAATAACTTACTTTATATTTTTTACCTTTTTTCTAGAAGAATTTGTTAGGTTACATGGAATTCTTCACAACATAGTATCTAATAGAGCTACTACATTTCTTAGCTTCTTCTAGAAGTCCTTATCAAGAAGGCTAGGGTACTAAACTATTATTTAGCAAGGCAAGCCATCCTCAAACAAACAGTCAAATTAAAGTAGTTAACCATACCTTAGGCACATTGCTTAGGGCTATAGTTGGCAAGATCTTACTAACTAGGACTAGTGTTTACTTATCATAGAGTTTGCCTATAATAGGTTAACACATAATTCCACTAGCGAGTATCCATTTGAAGTTGTATATGGGTACAATCCAACCACTTCCCTAGATTTGTGACCTATATTAACAGAAAAAGGAGAGAGTCTCAATGGTGTTGATAGGGCCAAGAAAATTGAAAAGATCCTTCAAAAACCTACTTAGAAGCTAGAAATAACAATGGAAAAGCACAAGTAGCGAGGCAACTAAGGAAAGAAGCCGAAAACATTTTGATGGGAATCAAACCTCTAGATCTAGCATTGGGAAGCCTACTTAAACAAATAGAACCAAGACGGTCACATTTTTTCTTTATTTATTTTATAATATTGTTTTACATTTTAGCAGGTACACTTTGTCGGTTTTACAATAAGACGACCAAGCACAATAGCAATTGGTTTATGAATGGATCATAGTCCATAATGAACCGAATTGAACCTACAAAGACAAGAGGAACTAGCCTTTATTTCACTTGAGAAAACCGGCCATCTTCACCTTCATTCCATGTGGAGTAATTGGTTCTTCAAGTGCTCCTTAAGACCATTTTTTGATCTATTTTGCATGGTTGTAATTTCCTTATTTAGAGTAGGCTATAAATACTTATTATGTAGGTTTTGGAAGGGACTTTTGCATGATATTTGGTAGTTGCCTTTTTGTTCACATGAAAGGGTCTTTCTCATCACAAATTGCTCTTATCAATTCTAATCTAAGATTGTAGTGAGTGGGCTTGATTTGTTATGCGTAACATCAACAATTCCAAGTCATTTCTAATTCCAACTAGTGCATAACATCCGGTAAGGAATTGGATCTTCTTCTCTCTTATTTGACATCAAAATTAAGGTTCATAATAATTTAAGGTTCACGCCATTTTGATTGCTTATTGTTCAATTGAATCTTCAATTGCATTGTGAACTTGTAATCAATCTTGAGCACATCACATTTCAACCTAGGGACTTGGTTTAGATTCATGTAAGGATCAATTTCCAAAGTAAAGATCTCAAAAACTTTCGCATAGAGTAGATGGTTCGTTCAAGGTGTGGCATTATGTCAATGAGAATGCCTACTAGATTGATCTTCCTAGAGATTATGAAGTTTCAATCACCTTCAACATACAAGACCTCACACCACACACTCTAGAAGATACTAACTTAATTGAAGACCACTTGATTTGAGGGCAAATAAAAAATAGCTTAGGGTGGATGATGGGAATTAAACCTTAAGTCCCATTACTAGGGCTAAAGAGAGAAGACTTAAAAACAAGGTATTGAGATTCATTTAGTGCTGAAGAGATTTTATTTGTTAATATATTTGAATTACATAGTTTTAGTTTCAATAAGACTTCAATAGTATTGTATTCGAAGTCTGACATTGGATTTCCTAATTGTACTATAGGGTTAAGGCGAAAAGTGAGGAAATTTGAAAAATAGAGTGATAGATGATCCGGAACATAACCATGTTTTTGCCCCTAGAAAGATACAAAGTCACCAACACACCTATATTGGCAATTGTGTACCCATGCATGTCAATATTTTTTTCTTTTCTTTATTTACTATTTTGCCATTTTTACATAATAAGTCTTTTGTATCAAACCATGGGGTCATTATCGAATATCATATCATATTATTGAGTATTTTCACTCTCTATCCATACTCTTATCAATCTTCGATTGAGATGGGTATTTTCTTGTGTGAATTCATGTACGTCGTATCACTAATTCGTTCAAGTGAGTGTAGTACTTTCAGTGAGTTGTATCTAGTAGTATTTCACTCAACTTCGACCCATAAGTATCTAAACCCTAACTTTCTTTAAATTGGGAATTTCCCATTTAATTCAATTATATAGTTGGTTTTAGGTGTCCTAATGGTTGTTTCTTATGGCACATCACTTTAACCATATCATGCCTCCACCTCTTCTAACCTATCTCACCACCACATCATCTCTAACCCATGTCCCGTCAACCTCTTTCTTAGGTTTGTTCATCCATGCCTTAATCATTTGTCTCAGCTACAAAAGTCCCTCTATGGTATTAAACAAGCTTTTCATATCGAGCTCTCTTGATTTAGAAATTTCCTTCTTCACATCGGGTTCAAGTAAAGAAAAAATGACACTTTCATGTTTGTCTTCTTCAGGCCCATGACACCTTCTTTGTCACGCCACGAAAGGGGGCTTAGAAGTCTCCACTAAAATCATCATAGCACTTGTGCACCCATTACATGATAACTATCTTACAAGTCAGAGATCTTAAAACTCCAACTAATTAATTACATTTATAACTAGTCATATTACATATAATTTTATAATAAAATACAACTATGGATCTCGTACCCCATGGTCAACCATGATAGTAGAGAATCGGTATCCCTTACCAATCAATAAAATGAGATAAACCCTAGGTTCCTCAATTACCAATTCTATTTACATGGGGGTCCTAACATTAAGTAAATCTATCATTCACAATTCTTACTTTATTGTTCTGATCTTTCAAAATTCTCAATTCTTCACATCTTATCCCTTCCCGAGCTTTCATAATCACCACCTGCAAAAAGGGCTTGTAGTGGGGTGAGCACACTATAGCTCAGTGAATGAGATGGTAACACTTTCAATGCTACGTACACACAAGCAATTTCAATTTAAGTTATCAAAACATATGCTATACATGAGCAACCATATGAATGCAGCATCTCATGTGGTCTTCCGGTAACCGATGTGAAGTCTAAAGTTTACGCCCCTCTTGACCTTGGGTTGGGGATTCCAAAGCCATAGTTAGTGCACAAGTCATTACTCGGTTTATTTATCTTATCACTTTGTTAATTATGATATCTTTTTTAACTCAATAGTGAATGCTTTCGTACCTCTCTACACTAGACGGAGCAAAACCCTCAAGGACCGACCGGCTCAAAACTATCAAGCACGACAATCCCCTAATCACGTAGTTCACACTTGGCAGAACAGTAATCCTCTTTATTACCCCGACGAGCCCTACAGCAGTGATTGCCTTCAATTTCATGCAATGTCTCGTGGAAATGCATGTTCAGTTTTAATCAAGTTCGCTTCCTTAATTAATTGATTTAAGGTGATCAAATAACATATACAATCACAAGCAATTCTCATTCAAACAATGAAGTAACTATCAAGCATTTCATTTCACACCCCTCACAACAAGCACAGATCATGCCTTTCGTATCACTCAAGACAGACATTAAACCCAGACCCCGTGGACATAGACTTATCCAGTTTTACAACAGGTTAAATTAACTCAGCACCTCTCTATGTCATTTCTTTTAAATGACAAACCAACCACTCGGGGTTAATATACAATCATCATATCTAGCACCTCTATGTCGTTTGTCTTAAATGTTAAACCAAACACTTGGGGTTGATTTACAATCATCATTTCTGACACCTCTATGTCATCACACTTTTCAAATGCTTTGCCATTCTCACTTTTGAGAGCCAACAAGGTTGTTTCGTATTTCCTTTTTGATGTCCTCCATATATATATATATATATATATTATATACACAAATGTCTCTACATATATATATATGTTTGAAACACATCTTTAATTAAGGACAATTCACTAGACACCTTCCCTTACATACTTAAGAGGGTAAAAAAAACAGGATTGTTAAGTTGTAAAAACCAAGGTCGCCCTCATGATTTGTATAGTTGTTTTCATGAGTGTATTATATAGATATAATAGGAAAAAAAGCTTGCCTAAGTATATATATACACATTCAAGAACCAACTCTAATATGTATATAAAATGATATCTATACATCATATTCCAACTAAGCACACATACTCGGTAGCTATAGAAAGAAAAGCTAGGTTTTTATATTTTTGTTTGATTTGAAGAAAACAATTTTTGAATCAAGGGTTAGGCTTATGGTAATAGCACTAGCAATATGGTGCTAAGTGCTATTGCTAAGGTAATGACATCTATACCCTCGGACCATTCATTCCTCTACACTCTGTACGACTTCTTTCCTAACTCGTTAATCCCCACTACATAACTCAACTTAACAATAATCACAATCAATTGCAAATACAACAAACAGCAATTTCACATACATAACATTCAACATACAACACAACATGGTAGCATATCATTAAGTTTCCCACTCACCTATTTAGGGTGGTCGTAGTCCTAGCCAGAGTTAAACGATTCTAGTGGGTAACCCCTTTTCGTTCCTCTTGAAATTAATGTCCTTCTGTGATGCTTCCTCAACCCAATCACAAAAAGTCGCATCTCCACTTGACTTTGATAGCCTTCCAACTCCTGATATGTATACTCTGATCATCTTGCGTTTGATGGCAAAGTGTGAAGTGTTCTCCTTAAGGAACTTTAGGCAAACAAGATTCGAATGCTGAACACTTTTTTAACGTGATTCTGATAAAGGGTTCCAAAAGGAACAATCTTCCTACAAATCATTACTTCCAATACCCCAAGTTGCTGTGATCGACTATCTGCTTTCCTTGTGTAGAAGTCGAGCAATGGAATATCTTTGATCTACCAAATTTGGAATTCCTTCTTCCATGTATGCAAGACACCTTTAGAAATGACAACTAAAGGTCCTGCATGAAGGTATTTGGCTAAGAATGATCTTCCTCAATATCCTTTGCACATTCCATTGTGAAATCCATTTCATTCCAAATATCCCCTAAGCCATCATCTTAGATGTTGTCTGAATCATTCTCTTCACCATCTACACCGCCACAAAGGCTTCTCCTTTCCATGAAGCATCTTTGAACCTTTCACTTATCAATTTGTCTCTAATATCTTCCAACGATCTACCTGTAGGACAACCCGCATAATTTAGTAATCCTTAAAAGTTTTATATCACCTCCTTTCTTCTCTCCTTTGTTGATATTTCCACCTACGGGGTTTTCCTTCCTTTCTATTGGTTTTCATCCTCACTCACGCTTTCATTACCATACGTACACTAACCATTCCCACATACCAACATACTCCTATCCATATACATATACACTTCGCACACCACACACACACCTATATGTACATACACACAATCATACCACACACCTAATTACACGCACACGCAACTGCACTTTATTATCCCCTTTCTCCTCAAGTCCACACACACATGCACCACTAGTGCCTACATACACACACACAATCATACCACACACCTAATTACATGCACACGCAACTGCACTTTATTATCCCCTTTCGCCTCAAGTCCACACACACAAGCACCACTAGTGCCTACATAAACACACACTTCATTCACTTCTCACACCACCAACACATATATACACACATACCCCTACATGTACCTTACACTCCAAATACGTACACATACACACATGCTTTTCATACACCTCACACCACCAATAAACACGCACCCACATACTTCGCACACACTACATACACCTTCCATACCCACACACACATGTTCACACCCCACACATCATCTCATACTCATACATACGAATCCTGCATACACTATCCTCAACTTCCATACTTACACACACATGTCCATACACCATACACCATTTTACACACATATATACATACCCACACACACCTCTCCTTCCATATACATATAGACACATGCTACATACTCCACACACCATCCATATACATACTAGTACCGCACACCCCACACCTTCCATATACCTATACACATACTCCACACATCCCACACCTTCCATACACATACATACCCTCACACGCCACATGGCCTCCACACACACACACATACAAACCGCACCTACCATTCATCCTTATACACATACATGCCATTCACCTACATCACCTCATGCACATACGCACATACATATTCCCCTACATACACGCACCACCACACTCTTACATGCACTATACCTTCACCCACACACACACATCTCCATATACATTACACCCACCTTCCGTGTCCACATACACATATCCACACCACACACCATTTCAACACGCATACTTACATACTCACACACCTACACACTCGCCTCTTCCTTTCCCACACATCCTTACACACATCACCGCACATACGTACACATATATCCTCCTACATTTCGCACACCACCACACACACTTACATACACACACCCTTACACACCACACACATTCACTCACACATACATGCATCCCCACATACACACCACCCACCATCACATACATACATTCTTACACACACTATACGCTCAGCTCCTTTTTCCTCTTCCTTTTCCTCCTCTTCTCTTTTCGTTCCACTTATCCCTTCCCATTCTTCTACCTTAATATTTCACTAGAGACTTTAGCAGTGATAGTTTTACCACCATCAGGATCTCTTATGTCCCTAACCCAACTGCCTTGGGGGCTGCCACATAAGCCCACTAGAAGTGTTCAGCACCAACTTAGGGGTACATCAACTGTTATCTTTCATTAAATAGTTATGTGAGTTTCTTGTTCAGGTGGGTTCATCACTTCCACGTCCAGCACGCTCGGGTTGGACGAATAATCATTCCTCCTCTTTGTTTCAGAGCTCCCTTACACACGAACCTATCAAATGGTAAATCATGATAAGGTTCAAAAGCAGCTTTAAGGTCCACACTGTTTCAACCAACACTAGACAATAGGACGGTATCGAAGAGCAGCATCCTTCATCACTTGCTATCAAGTGTCTAATTTTGCTCTTCGCACGTTCCAAGAAAGATTGCTAAGGGTCCAAATGAAATTGGCACTCTTTCGTCTTCTAGGAGGTTTGCCATGACTTTGCACCAAATAGCATCCCGTTTAGTGTTGCGAAAGGGTGCTCGCATGGGAAGCCACTACGTAGGTTGCGGCGTTACCTAGGAACAACCCATGGTTTCCTCTCGTTCTGTGATAACAACACCTACTCTCTCCATCTCTCCGTTACAAACGCCACTGGAATGGGTTTGGAGAATGCCCTTTTGATCGCTTCTCTATCGCATCGCACAAGCTACTTACTCGAGTGCCTCCTCCCATTGGTTGATAATGGAGCTTGAGTGGTATTCTACATCTGTCATGCCGGCCAGAAAGGATACTTAAGAATTCCTAGGCTGTTGTTGCATCGGCTTTTTTTTGTTACCAGAATCACTTGAATGGGTGGCACCTCGTTGTGATGCATGGATGGGTCCTCCATCGATCGAATGGCTTCTATCCGGAACAGAGTTGATCTACGGTGCCTCCGAGCTTGGCTATAGGAACATCATCAAGAGGTTGAGATAGACCTTAGCCACTTCCATATGATTCAATAAGTCTCCATGTGGTGCTTTCAATTCTGTGGTATGTATTCGATACTCGGAGGAAGCAATAGTGGTGAATGGTAACTCATGTCCTTTACCAGACAACAATTTGAGAAGGTCGTCAGCGAGCACACCTAAGCCCGCATCCACATAAAGACCAGAATGGGAGTGCTTAGGATGGTGTGATCATGTGGTGCGAGTAGAAATCCGACTGGTGAGAAGGAAAAAAAAAAAAAACGAGATGAAGAAAGTTGAAAGGAGGAGGTTTGTATCAGTAGATGGGGAAGAAGCTGTGGCTAGAGGGAGACAAAGAAAGAAGAAGAAAATGAAAGGAAAAGCAAGGAGGAAGAAGTGATGCGATCAAGTATGGGCAACGTGATGGAGACAGTTGATTGACCTGACTGCTGCTGCTACTGCTGGCCGTCGTCTGGAAGGAACGGCTAGACATGACAGGGCAGACGTTGAAGATCCAATTTTTTAAAAAAAAAAATTAGGACTTCACATTCTTTCTTCTACATTATGTTGATAAAATTATCTTGATTGGAAACAACCTTAACCTCCTCTCTCACTACCTCTCCATCCCTTCCTATCAACTTTTCGTGAAGGATTTTAGGAACCTCTACTTCTCTCTTAATGTCTGTGTTAAACATACCCCTCAAGGCATCCACTTAAGTCAATCTCAGTTTACTCTTAATCTTTTAAAGTGTCATCATATGCACCTCTCCAAACCCATAAAAACCTCTTATTACCTCATAGCCAACTTAGTGCATATGGTTTTTCCTCCTTTGCTCAACTTTATTGACTATCGTGAGATTATAGGTGTATTACAACACTCTACCATTAATCTATTGACTATTAACTTTATTGTTAATTTGGAGTCAGTACATATATCTCCCTAATTAAATCACATTCAAGTTTCTAAATGAATTCTTTGATACCTTTTTGGTACTCCATCTTTAGCCTCCTCATTACAAGCACATCCAGCATTTCATTGACCACATTTACTAATGTAGTTTAGGCTGGCTATCTAGACATTTGTCACTCCACTATTACATATGTAATATTTCTTTGGTGCAATCTCAACTAATGGTGACTCGAGCAATAGCCCACTATGGCGCAAAGTTCTACAGAGACAAAATATGGAGCATTAGCTTATGTTGTTGGAGATACTACCTTGATTTGTACCCCCATTTTATTATTCTATGACAATCTTGAACTAGTTTACTAGACTGGCAACTCAATTGAACATGCTCACACTAAACATGTAGACATTGATTACCATTTTGTTAATGAAATGGTAGCTTATGGTCGGGTTTTTGTTAGCTAAATTCTAACATGCCACTAGTGTGCTAATATCCTTACTAAGAACTTATCTACACTAACATCTCATGATCCTTGTTTCAATCACATGCTAACTTTAGCACCTTAAGATCAAGACAATGTATTAATATAAATTATTGTGTTATTAATGTACAAGGCTAGTATAGTCTTTTCATTTCTATATTTAATCCTCTTATATAAATACTTTATGTATTCTACTTTCAATTGAGTGAATGATACAAATTTTTATACACATGTATGAAAGGGAGTTATTTGGTAAATTACTATAATGTACTTATCCCTTTATATTCATCAATTTCATTATATGATTAATTTTTCAAGCTCAATACTAATTAAGTCTTCAAAAGGCTACACTCTTAGTCAAAAGTTATAGATTACTAAATATTAGTTAGCATGGTTATGGCTTGTTTTGACTACTTGAATAGTACTAATATTTATCAATAAGCTTCGAGACCATCATTTTCTCTTTTGAAAGCCCATCATGGTTACTAGAATTAAGAGATCTATTGTTGTACCGAAAGCTATAGTAACAGTGATGTCGAAATAAAATCTTTTTTAATTATACTGGAATCTAAGCCACATGTTTGATTGTGACTAAGGCCACCTCAACCTTTGTTGTAGGCAAGATGCCAATACATTGTTACCAATAATCTCCCCACCAACATTATGCTCATTACAACTTGATGTAGGCTAATAGAAGCTAGGAAAGGGGTATAGAAATTTATGAAAAGCAAAAAGAAAAAAATTAATTTAAACAATAATTATACTAATAATGCTACAAAAATCACCAAGAAATAAATATGTTTTTATTTTTCATGAAGCAAAATGATAATCTAGAAAGGATATATCCAATAGCCTCACATTGCTAGATTAATTAAATTAAATGATGACCTCACAGTACATAATGATATTTTAGGATGGCCTCACACTATTAGTGAAAGAAAGAAAGGTATCACACCTTTGAGAGAAAGTAAATTTTCATTTAATATTTTTCATCTCTCATAATATTGAGGTTTTTCCCATTTATAGGTATAATAGTACCAAATATTCTAGGAAGCTAAAATATTTGTTATCTAAATATAAGATATTAATCTAACTAAATTTTAGAAATAATAAATATATCTAATCAAATCCTAGAAATAAGAAAAAAATATAGATAATAAATAAATCATATCTAGTCTAAATAATACAAAATAAAATAAAATCTACTTGCTCTTTTTTTTTTTTGTGCCTCTTCCCCTCTCCTAAAAAGATTTAACCTCAAATCTTGAAGGGACTCCACTTGGATCAAAAAATTAACATGCAGAAAAAAAATTCTTTTCACTTATTTTCAACCAAATTGATCATCAAATAACTTTAAATCTTCACATGATATGTCAAGAATGCCAAAAAAAAAAATTGACAGCCCTACAAAGAACAAGAAATAAGTGCTAGAATGTGCTTTAATCTTTGGCTTGAAAGATTGATTTTATTTTGTTAGCTCAATGAACAAATTAATTTCTTTGGCAACTTTAGTCTTGCTATCGACTTCTAGATCAACATTAACAGTATCAATAGTGGAATTTTTTGGAACATTCTCATCTTCATCAATCTCAACAATTGCTTCTTTTAGAACTTCTATAATTATTGATTTGTTATGATCTACCAAAATTTCTTCTTATTCGAGCTTCTCTTATTCTAACTCAATTGTGTCAATTTTTATCGGAATCTCTTCAAACTTTTTCTCTACAATCTCTATAATCTCCAAATTTTCATTCTCATCAACAATCTCCCTTATATCCTCAAGTGTCTTGAGGATCTAGTTCAATTTTAGGCAAACTATGCACTTTGTTTTCTCTTAGGTAATATGTGAGATTGAGATTTCAGTTTTCGCATGTTCTTGACAAATTGCAAAAAGTATAAGCTTCTAAGGTGCTAACATGATCATCAAGGTTGTCAAGTTTTCACTTAATTGCAATTAATCTAGCCATAACTTCTCCCCAATTGCAATTAATTTATTTGTTAAAGAAATTTAAATAACTTATAGCTAAAAATTTTGGTCCAAGAATCAAGAAGATCAGGTTTTAATAAGAACAAAACTTAGGCTTTGACACCAAATTTGATGTAGGATAATCAATTACTTTTGAAAGGGGTAGAAAGTTATGGAAAGAATGAAAACTAATAAGAAAACTTAATTTAAACAATAATCATATTGATAATGCTACAAAAATCACTAAGAAATAAATAAATTTTTTACTTTTTATAGAAAAAAAAAAAACAATTACTTAAAAAGAATATATTTGGTAACTTCACACTACTAAATTGATGAAATGATGGTCTTATATCACCCTTAATTTGTATGGCTTCACATCACATAATGATGTTTTAGGATAGCCCCATACCATTAATTGAAAAAAAAAAAATGAGAGGCATCACACCCTTGAGAGAAAGTAATTTTCATTCAATGTTTTTCATTTCTTATAATATCAAGACTTTCCCTATTTGCTATCTAAATATAAGATAATAATCTATCTAAATTTTAGAATTAAGAAATAAAGCTCATCAAATCTTAGAAATAAGAAAACAAATATAGATAACAAATAAATGATATATAGTTTAAATAATATAAAATAAAATAAAATTTACTTGTGTTTTTTTTTTTTCACCTGATCTACATCATTCCCCCTCTCTTAAAGAGAGACTTCCTCTGGATCAAAAATTAATGTGTAGAAAACAATTGTTTTGGCTTGCTTCTAGTTAAATCCAAGAAATAAGATACAAATTGTTTGAATAAGCTATGCATCACAACCGAATCCCGTGAACTTGGCTATGATACAAATTGTTTGATCAAGTGCCGCACCAAAAGCTTAATCCTACAAAATGTCATGCACTAGGAATTACCTGGTCCCCAAATGTCTTTAACCAATCAAGTTATGCTCGAAATGTCCTACAAAAGTGGGCAAATTTGGTAGGGAAATTTCCTTATAGGACAAAGATGGTTATACAATCTTGTTCCATGATGCAATGCTGGTTATTCCCTCTTTCTCAATTTCACAGTCCAATACAATGTACAAAGACTTCACTTTCGCACCCTTCACTTAAATTCTTTCCATACATTTTCTTACTCACCACGCAACTTTAAAATGTCAATATTTAAATTGTGGATGGTGTTTGAGATCAAAGTTTTAACTTTATCATCTCTTTAGTTGTACTTCTGTCAAAAAAAAAAATCTTTTATATTTTAAATTCAATGTTACTACTTAAATAATCATTTAGATTTGAAATTCACGCTTTGTATTTTTATAGCGATTTAAGGTTTGCATAAGCTTTTTCTTCAATAGTGTTGTTATATATTATCGAATGTTTATTACTATGAACGAACTGAAGTTTTTAAGGTTCTGTTTTGGTTCATCAATTCTGGCACAGTTTATAAATGAAATTGAACGAAAAAATGCCCATAGGACAAAACCTTGCATTTGCATTATTGGGTTAACCATAAATGTTACTGTCAATTGATTTGCCCCGTCTCTGTATAGTGACGCATTTTGCTTCTAGTACCACCAGGCAATAAATGAAAAATAATATTAGTGTCATTCCATGACCATTCCTGTATCAACATAATTTAGCAATGGGTATCAACTGTTATTTCAGCTCATATTTGTACTATTTACTATCACGTTTTGTGATACGATGGGATCTACTTTATGGAAGCCCAATCATTCTACGATCTGTATTAATCCTCAGGAAAACATTGAAGAAATTATTACGATAAGTCGCTTTAAGCAACTTAAAATAAAATTACTATAGAAATTATAATACAAGTCTTCAGCTATATATATCAGAATCTCTTACACAATACTACAATTAGAGATAATTATATCCAAATTTATATAACAACTTTATTTCAAGTCGCGTATTAGCAACTTCCGCAAATAAAATCCCATAACATTGGCCTGTGAATGACAACACATGCTAAGCTTTCCCAGCGAGCAATATGCAACCTAGGAATAACGAGAACAATCAAAGATCCACAGATGCTCTTTTACTCACCCGTGATTTAATGATTATGTATGATCCCATCAGCCTATAAGTAGCTCATAAGTGTCGTACTTTGTTATACAACAAAGATGACCAAAATGAGCTTTGTCCGAGGACAAAATAAAATAATCCCATTATCATCGAAGTTAAATGAGTCCATTCAAGCATAAACGACAAAAGAATGAAGCATAACAACTAAAAGGGATCATTAGTAGTCAAATAAATGATTGAAGGAGAGTAATTAGAGAAACCATAGGCCAAAGCCAGTTCAACTAAGGTTACTTTTACTAGCCTAGAATAATTGCATATGCAAATGCACATGTTCAATGCACCAGTATCAGTCTTAGAATACGCCAAGTAGACTTGGGACGGGCAAACTGAGCATTTTGGAGCAGAGTTCCAATATCCAAGCTAAGTTAAAATTTCCATACCAAGAATGATGCATTTCTATATGCAAGGAAACCGAGACAGAGACCAAGATTTTAGAAATTTAACCCGAAGGCCTAGCCACTTTGTGCGATGAACTATAAGGGAAACATTCATTACCAATCCTGTAAAACTAGACACTACCGAATCAGATTGAAAACCTAAAACTGCCAATCAAACCAATTTGAAACAACCAACAATTTGATGGGATTTGAGCCATTGCTCTCAAGAATATAAATGCAAACTTTAGCCACTTAGCTATATCTCACAATAATGTCATTGATTGCTTTTAAAAATATGAATATGATACATCCGTTTTTTTTTCTTTGAACTTTCAGATAATTGTAGTGGTTAATTTTTTCGAAGCTTGGGGTGTTAGGGTTCCTCCCACTAAAAAAGGTCCAGAGTGGAATAATTAGCACTTTGAACACTCCATGCTCTTAAATGTAGTTCTTGGTCGACATTGCTTCTGTGGCAGCTGCTGTTTGGAGATATCTGGATGAAGAAGTAAAATCACACAAGTGTGGTTTCCGTGAATTTATTATGTTTGATCACATGATTATTTTCGAAGTGTTGAATGACTTGTCAAAGATGGATAAGTGTTCGCTTAGTTGCAATACTATTGCAGTGGCGAAAAGCCAATGGGCGCATTTAATAGCACGAGAGACGAGAGAAATCTCATAATGGCTATAGGTCAAGAAATCTTGGGTTAGGCCGAGTGGGATGAATTATGTTAGGTATATAAATGTAGAGATAAGTGGTGTGGGGGCATATGTGTAATATTTGTAAAGTAATAAATAATAATAATGGTAGAGAGGCCACTACTGATTTAACTTTTTCCCTCAAATCAATATGGTATGAAAGCAAAAATTAACTATTATGAAAACCTCAGTCAAGAGCCATTTAAAAAAAAAAAAAAGCTGCCATCTTATTCTCGCCGAAATCTGATGTCACCGGTCATCTTCTTCATTTCCGACGACTTTTCAATTTGTCAAGTAACTCCAGCAGCATTCTCACAGGGCTTTGGCTTGACAAGCATCTTCTTCTTCTCCAACGGTTCTGTTCATCAATAACTTTAGTGGCATTCAACTCCTGCAGTATTGAAGCTCATCATCTCCAGTTTACTTTCACTACTCGTCTCTGTTCATCGTTGTCTTCAAACTCACGGGTCAGCGTTCTAGTTCTGCTTAGGATCGTCCATCTTAATCCCTCGAGTCTCGACATCATCTTCTCCAATTTTGGTTGCATCTTGTAAAAGAGACACCACTCTCGTTCTTCTTCAGCATTGGTTGGTTCCTGTAGCTTTACTTTCATCAACTTTGGTGTCAGTTCTTGTAAATACACGTTTTCATATATATATTTATAATTATTAAGTAATTAATAAAATTTAACCTAAGGTTAAATAAATAAATAATAAAAAAATGGCACAATTTAATCTTTTAAGAGTAACAGTATTTAAACTCTCTTAGCGTAATGTCTCCTTTTTTTCCTTCATTCGCATAATTAAAACCTAAGAGATACTTCTAGAGACCTATAGGCGACTTAAAGGATAACAACAAGACTAATCCAATTTCATTAGATAAGACTTATGATCAACAAGATATTTATTTCTAATGATGTATTCGTAGATCTAAGTTTAATTGGTGACATATGATAGCTCTCTGAACAAGGACGAGACGAAATGAGCGTAGAATCAAGCACTTGGAGGATTCTAATCACAATTTCAAATCGAGTAAGTACACAAGATCCTTATAATGCATTAGAATTAGTAGGTTAATTAATCAATTACACTTAGAATTTTAGGAATTAGACTTACGAACAAATTAGAGAAGAAGAAAAAGGGCTTCATAATGAGCAGTGTTGTATACGGTCAGATATACGCCCATTTACCTACCCGTATAAAAACAGGACTGTTTACAAAAGGTAAAAGCTCATTGGACACACCCGTGTAATTGGGCATATCAAATTATAAAAATTCACATAAAAGTACACGGCCAAATACACGACTGTGTGCTTGTGCGTGCTAAAATGACAAATTACACAGAAAGATACATGGCCATTAGGATGGCCATGTTCTTAATTGTATTCCTCTGCATGGCCTCTTACATGATTGTGTTATCTAGAAACACTTTCCATTTGATTCTATTTCATTATATTACCATTCTAAATTATGAATTACATACAACAAGACATCAGGGAAGGGAATTCTATAATTAAAATATAATTAACCAATTAGTAAACCCAGATTAATTGTAGAATATAACTAAATTTAGTCATTTATACTTGACATGTTTATATCCCTATCCTAGCAACACAAGAGATAATAGTGAGAACATTTCTTCAGGTTGGTGTTTACCTTGTCTGTTGATTATATTTGATAGTGTAGTTCATTTAACGAATTTAAATGTTATCTTACTAAAATGTGTATGCTACTTGTGCTTGGCTTAACCTAGGAGCCTGTAGTAGTAAATCCCTAAAGAGCACCCCCGATGATCGATATGCCACGTTAATTATGTTAATTATTATATGTTGATAGACGTTTACTCCGGTTTTGAATTTAGGTTTTAATGTATTACTTTAAGTAATAATGATTAAAATGACTCACTTAAAAGTTATATTAGTATTAATGTATAGTGGAGATGAACAAGTTTGAATTTGTAATGAAAATTTAGTACCTTAGCGTGTTGCCACTTAGTAAGGACACGTAGTGGGCTGTAACATTCCAAGTTCTTGGGCATTACAACTTAGATAGTATCAGAACCTAGGTTTTGATCAATAGAACATAGGTTTATGATCTATAGAGCTTAAGTTTGAAGATCCTTAAATACTTGGTTAATGATCATTAAGTGTAAGTTTAATCAATAGAAAACAAGGTATAACCTTTAGATGGATTAAGCATTGAAATCTCTAGAACAATAAAAGATAAAGAGAGTGAGTAAATTATAGGACGATTGTTTTTGCATAATAATTTATTTTGTTTCAATTATTATCTTTAGTTGTATTATCTTTTAAATTATGTTTTACTTATACATATATATGTATATATGTGTAAACATAGGTATACATAGAGGTATACCACCACTAATTCTAACTTTGGAATTGTTCGGTTGTCTCCTATCAAATAGAACACCTCCTAGAAGAAATTCCAAACAAGAACCATCTGGCATTGGACGGGGTAAAGATGCTTCAAAGGAAAGATATCCTCTAGTACCACTTCCATAGGGAGCGCCAGTTCAAGCTAATATCACTATTACTCAATTGCTGGAGACTGTGAATACCTTAGTAAAGATGATAGCACAGCAATAACAATAGGCCATGAGACCTGCTAGGCCTGCAGAAGAACCATATAGATTAGACAAGTTTATTTGGTGGGCAAAGGAGTTTCATCCACAATTTGATGATCCAATAAAAGTTAAACATTAGATCACTGAAATTGAGAAGACATGTGATACCTTCATAGTGCCAAAAGATAGGAAAGTGAAATTCGCAGCATTCATGTTGAAGGGGTCAGCTACAAACCGGTAGACTAGTATGTCCAGATTAATAGGAGCCTCTATCTAATGGCAAAAGTTTAAAGAGCTATTCTATGAAAAGTACTTTCCCAATAGCATCAGAGATCGGATAAAGGCAGAGTACTATAACTACCAGCAGGGCAACTAAACTATAGAGGCATATAAAGCGAAGCTAAACCACTTGATTAAGTTCTTACCTAAAGTAGTTTGTATTGATGATGCCTCTAAAACAAGAAGGTTTGTGAGAGGCTCAGAGCCAAACCTCGAGCATGAGGTGAGATCCTTTCAATTGCCTACTTATGCAAAGGTTATCAATAAAGCAAAGTTTTTGAAACAAAGCAGGAAGGTAATAGAGGAACAATTGTCCTGTAGGTCAAGAATCACCTTAGGAAAGAGACTTACCTCTAATGTATCATATGCTGATAAAGGAAAGAGGCCTACACTATATCAAGCCAGACCTGTGGCTTTTATGCCTAAACCTCTTCAGAATAGGCCAACACCTTTAGCACTACCACCACCACCATAAGCAGGACTAAGAAGAAGATGTCCAAGGTGTTTGGAACCGCATAAATCGCATCAATGCAGTTAACTTGAAGGGGCATGTTTTTCTTATGGTAAGATAGGACTTACTAATAGGAATTGCACAGAGAGTTCAATCCCTTAGACTTTCTACTACACTTATAAGCAAAAGGGGCACAAATCCTTTGAATGTAGTGCCACCCATAACCAGACGACTACAGTACCTCAATAGTTTTGAGCACAGCAACTATTAAGACCTACACCTAGAGGACCAATAGGTAAACCTCAACAATGTGGATCGAGATAGAGGGCACCCGATCATGTATTTTCTTTACAACAACAACAGCAGCAAGATGCTCCAAACTAAGATACCATTGCAAGTATACTACTTATCAATTTAAATACAGCTTATGTGTTATTTAATACGAGTGCGACATATTCATGCATATCACCTATCTCCATGCATTTGTGTGGTTTAAAACCTGTACTACCTAAATGATGCTATGTTTGTTAATACTTCTTTTTGAGCAGGAGGAAGATTAGATTAAATATGTAGGGATGTGGGAATCATAATACAGGGAAAGAAAATGCCAACAAATTTGTTTATATTAAAGATGATAGAATTTGATATGATTTTAGGGGTAAATTGGTTGTCTAAATATTATGCCACTATAGATTGTCACAATTATTGGTTTGTTTTAAATTCTCCAATGAAGGTCCAATTGTGTTTAAGCTAAATACATAAAGGCCTGCAACTCTTCCTACATATGAGTTATAGGATAAAAGTAGAATACCAGGATTGTCAATGGAGACCAAACAAGTTATGAAGTTAGAAGATGTCTATGTTGTGAAAGAATATGCAGATGCCTTTATAAAAAATCTACTAAGCTTACCACTAATCAGAAAGAGAGAAATCTATATTAATTTGGTACCAAGAACAGTACTAATATCTAAAGCGCCTTATAGAATGGCACCTACAAAATTGTCTGAGTTAAAGACCCAACTTCAAGAGTTGCAAGATAATGGGTTTATCAGGCCAAGTGTCTTACCATGGAGTACCCTAGTATTCTTTGTTAAGAAGAAAGATGGGAGCATGAGATTATCTATCAATTATAGAGAGCTAAACCGAGTCACGATCAAGAATAAGTACTCCCTCCCTAGAATGGATGACCTATTTGACCAATTGTAAGGAGCTCAAGTCTTCTCCAAAATTGACTTGAGATCAAGGTATCATCAATTAAGGATTAAGGAAGAAGACATACAAAAGACCGCCTTCAAGACTCAGTACGAGCATTATAAATCCCCAATAATGCCTTTCAAATTGACAAATGCTCCAGCTGCTTTCATAGATTTGATGAATAGAGTGCTCAGAGAATTATTGGATCAGTTTATAGTGATGTTCATAGATAATATCCGCATCTATTCCAAGAGCAAGGAAGGACATGAGACACATCTAAGAATAGTTCTAGAAAGACTTCAAGAAGAGAAGTTACATGCAAAGTTCAACAAGTGTAAGTTTTGGCTAGAACAAGTATCCTTCTTAGGACATGTAGTAAATAAGAATGGTATATTAGTAAATCCTAAGAAAGTACAAGCAGTTATTGACTAGCCAAGACTGAGAACTATGATAGAGGATAGAAGCTTTCTAGGACTTGTTGGCTATTATAGACATTTTATGGAAGGGTTATCTTATCTAGCAACTCCCTTAACCCAATTAACAAAGAAGAAAGTCAAATTTATGTGGAATGAATATTGTGAAAATAGCTTTATAACATTGAAGGAGAAATTGATAACAACTCCAATGTTAGCTCTACCTAAGATAAGGGAGAAATTTGAAGTATTTAGTGATACATCGACTCAAGGTTTGGGATGTGCACTAATACATAATGGAGGAGTCATTGCCTATGCCTCCCATCAGCTAAAATCATATGAGAAAAACTATCCCACACATGACTTAGAATTAATGGTTGTGATCTTAACACTGAATTGTGGAGACATTACTTTTATGGTGAAAAGTGTAAAATTATCACAGACCACAAGAGCCTAAAATATTTATCCACATAGAAGAACTTGAATATGAGGCAGAGAAAGTGGTTAGAATTAATCAATGATTATGATCTAGAGATCCATTACCACCCCGGAAAGGTCAATGTTGTAGTAGATGCCCTGAGTCAGAAAAAGCAAATTAACATAGTAGCTCTAATCACCTCTTAGAAACAGGTATTGTTGGACATGCGCAAATTAGAATTAAAGATAGTGACACAAGAAGTGGGAACCAGGTTGGCTACTCTTTATATTCAACCAAGTCTCCTTAATCAAATTAAGATAGCACAAATTGGAGATCTTAGAATTCAAAAGATCATAAGCAAAAGAGAATAGGGTGAAACCATAGAATTTAATGTGGATGCTAGAGGAGTAGTTAAATATGGCATGAGTTAGTGTGTTCCAGATTACATGCAATTGAAAAAGGAGATTATGAAAAAAGCCCATTACTTAGGATGCATGATATATCCTGAAAGCACCAAGATGAACAAAGATTGAAGAGTCATTATTAGTGGAGAAATATGAAATGGGGAAATAGCAAAATATGTATCCAGATGCCTAATATGCTAGCAAATCAGGATTGATCACCAAAGATGAGCCGGTAAGTTACAACCACTTCTTATACCTAAATGGAAGTAAGAACATGTAACCATGGACTCCGTAATAGCCATCCTAAGAACTAAGGAGAAATATGATTCAATTTGAGTGATTGTAGACAGATTAACTAAGTTCGCCCATTTCCTACCAATTAAGGTAGACTATAGATTAGTGAAGCTTGCTCAACTATACATTAAGGAGATTATCATATTACATAGTGTGCCAACCACTATAAGTTTTGATAGGAATACTAGATTCATGAGTAGGCTCTAGAAAAGTCTATATCAAGCTTTAGGTACTAAATTATAGTTTAGTACTGCTTTCTACCCTCAAACAGATGGGCAATCTAAAAGGACAATCCAAATTCTGGAAGATCTATTACGAGCATATGCTTTGGATTATAGGGGTAATTGGAGTCATCATCTACCCTTTATAAAATTTACATACAATAACAACTATCAAAATACTATTTAGATGGCTTCATATGAAGCACTATATAGCAGTAAGTGCAGATCTGCCTTACATTGGGATGAAGTTGGAGAAGATAAATAATGTAGCCAGAGATAAAGTAGGAAGCAGTAGAAGGCAGCATATTCTTTCAACCTAAAGTCGCTAGAAAAGTTATGTAGATAAATGGCGATGCCCCTTGAAAGTTCAAGTGAAAGATATGATTCTGTTGAAGGTATCTCTAACTAAAATAGTAATCAGATTTGGCCTAAGAGGGAAGCTAAATCTAAGACACATGAATCCATTTCAGATTCTAAAAAAAATTGGTATTGTTGCTTACAGGTTAGCTTTATCACCAAGTCTGGCTAGGGTGCATGATATATTTCATGTATCAATGCTGAGAAAATTTGTACCAAACCTAGACCAAATAGTGGCTTTAGAGCCTTTAAATGTACATCTAAATTTATCATCCACTAAAAGACCTATAAGGATTGTAGACACTAAAAAGCAAGTGTTGAGGAGAAGAGTAATTCCTTACATCAATGTGCAATAGACAAATTAGAGACAAAATGTAAAGTGACGTGGGAATTAAAAGAAGACATACAAAGGAAGCATTCAAAACTCTTTCCAAAACCAAGTAACTTTTGAGAACAAAAGTTTTTATAAGAGGGGAGAATGTAAATGCACATTTATATATATATATATATATATATAATTATTAAATAATTAATCAAATTTAACCTAAGGTTAAATAAATAAATAATCAAAAGAGATAAGGGAAATTTAGTCTTTTAAGAGTCAAGAGTATTTAAAGTCTTTTGACCTAGAGTCTCCCTTTTTCCCTCATTTGCATAGTGAAAACTTAAGAAATATTTCTAGGAACCCACAGGCGACCTAAAGGATAAAAACAAGATCAATCCAATTTCATTAGGTAAGAGTTGTAATCAACAAGATGTTTATTTTTTACAGTAGATTCGTAGATCTAAGTTTAATTGGTGATACGTGATAGCACTCAGAATAAGGAATGAGACAGAGTGAGCATAGGATCAAGCACTTGGAGGATTCATATCACAATTTTGAACTAAGTCAGTGCATAAGATCCATATGATGCATTAGAATTAGTAGGTTAATTGATTAATTAGACTTAAAATTCTAGGAATTAAGCTTAGGAACAAATTGGAGAAGAGGAAAAAGGGGTTTGTGATGAACAATGTTGTACATGGTCAAATATACATCCGTACTCCTACCCGTTTAGAAATATGAATATGTACAGAAAAGTACAAAGTCATCGAACATGCTCGTGTACTTAGGTATGTCAAATTTTAAAAATTCACATAAATGTACACGGCCAAATACATGACCTTGTACCTAAGCGTGCTGAAATAAAAAAATTATACAAAAAGATACATGGCTACTAACACAACAGTGTTCTCAATCGTGTTCCTCTACACGGCCTCCTGCATGACCATGTTGTCTAAGAACACTTTCCATTTGTTTCTATTTCATGATATTACAATTCTAAATTACGAATTATGTACAATAAGACATCAAAGAAGGGAATTATACAATTAGAATATAATTAACCAATTAGTAAACCTAAATTAATTGTATAATCGAATTGAATTTAGTCCTTTATACTTGACAAGTTTGTATCACTTTCCTAACAACACAAGAGATAATAATGAGAATATTTCTTCCAATACATGTTTACCTTATCCATTGATTGTGTTTAATTGTATAGTTCGTTTAATGAATTTAAATGTTATCTAACCAAAATGTGTATGTCACTTATGTTTAGCTCGACTTAGGAGCCCGTAGTGGCAAATCCTTAAAGAGCACCCCCGATGATTGGTATGTCATGTTGTTCGCAGTGGAGCCGTGTATCAAAATAATGTGGGGTAGATTATGGTTAGAAGGGACTCATAGTGGCAGTTCCCAATTCAAGATTATATTATGCAAATATTATATGTGTAACAGGGTCATAAGTACCCCTATGTTGAATGTGAGTTAAGTAAATATAAATAATCTAATGACTTAATGTGTATTACTATTGCATTTATGTTTGTTAATATTGTTGTTTATATGGCATGCACATGTCTATGTGATACTCACATACTGGGCTTAAGCTCACTCAACTTATTTTTCAGCTACAGGTGAAAATGATGATCATATCAATTATGATGAGAACAAGAAATCGGTAGGTTATTATCAAGATGAATATGGAAGAGAGCACCACTATTATATTGATGAAGAATAATGTGAAAGTCATTGAAGAATCCCTTGATAGAATTTTAGTTTATTGATTTGAGGATATGGAGATAATCATTAGACTTTAATTATGTTAATAATAATATGTTGATAGACATTTACTCTGATTTTTAATTTAGGTTTTAATGTATTACCTTAAGTAATGATGATTTGAATGATTAACCTAAAAGTCATTCATTTCTAGTATTGAAGTTATATTAGTATTAATGTATAGTGGAAAGGAGCAAGTTTGAATTTGTAATGAAAATTTAGAGCCTTAGTGTGTCGCTACTTAATAGTGATACGTAGTGAGCTCTGGCATTCCAAATTTTGGGGCGTTACAGTTCTATCAAGCTCTCTATTAGTCTTAAACTCTAGTAACATTGTTAACTGTTTTTTATGTGATTTGTGAGGCATCTCTATGACAGTTTTGGTGATATTTCTTTAATATCTTTTTCAAATTCTACCAATATGTTAGTCACTTGTGTAGCCTTTACTAATGCAATGGTACCATCTCTCTCAGGATCTATGCTAATCACCATCAAGAAATTAAATGGGAAAAATTATGCTTCATGGTCTAAAAACTATCAAAGTTTAGTTTATGGGTTAGGGTTAATTAAATCGTTCTAGTAAGCAACTAGGAAAGATTCTTGAAACCAATAGGATCACCTAGTAGAAGATTGATGCACAACTTCTAATGCTTCTCTAGTAAGCAACCGACCCCTCACTTATGAGTATTTTCAAGTATTACTTCTCTTACTATGAGACCTAGACCTAAACTCATGATCTCTATATTGGTGACATATCTTGAGCTTATGAGGTTATTGGAAATCTTTTCCAACTTCAAGCATTTGCAACTGACTTCAAAGAAATTCTTCAAATTACTCTAGATGTTTGTTTCATACATGTTTACATTAACAAACTTTTAACCATTAAGTTTCTTCATACTATGTAGCTTGAGCTTAAGTTTGTTAAGACTCAAATATTGAGAGGAACAACCATTCCCTCACTATCTAATACTTATCAAAAGATATTGTGTATCTCAACTAGCATTATATCTTCTAGACCAATGGTCGATTAATATGCTCTTATTTTTCAATCTGCTACCCCAGTACAAGGAGAGGGAGAGGTGGCAATAGTTGAGGAGGACATGGAAGTGGACATAGTGGAGGTTGTGGATCAAGTTGTACTAAATGCAGTCATTATGGTAAGATGAGATATCTAAGAGAAACTTGTTATGCATTACATGAATTCCCCCATAGACATTCTTTATAAGGTGTAAATGTCATACAAACTCAAGAAGGAATTCTTGAGAGTCAACCCTCCAATGAAAAATCCACCATTAATGTTCCTATAAAGAAATACTCACAGTTACTAGAGATTCATGCTTCTCACTCTCACAACATAACGACTCCATATGTAACTTCGATAACTAATGTAGGAACATCTTCAACATACTTAGCACATACATCTACACCTACCCATTGGATTTTGCATTCAAGTGCCTCTTAACATATGTCTAGTAATAGTCCCTTTTTCTACAACCATTTTAGACCTTCCTTTCCTACCAATGTCACACTTATTGATGGATCTATAAAAGGCATTAGTGATGTTGTTCCTACAAAATTCATTGCCTTTATCCAATGTTTTTTATGTGCCTAAGTTTCCACTAAGTTTAGTATCTATTAGCAAGCTTACTAGAGATTTAAAATGCTCTGTAACTTTTATCTCTAATTCTATTTCTATCTAAGATATGCAAATTAGAAGGTTGATTGGCATAGAACATGAATCTATAGGATTATACTTGCTAGCTGTGACTCCATCTAAATCAATGGTTTTGGTAAAATCCTCTCCATTACAAATTCATAGTTTGGGACATTTAAGATTCCAAAGTTTTCAAAAAATGGTCCCCAGTCTTTTTAGTCTTTTTGGCCTTAATAATTTAGAGTGTCAGTTATGTCAATTGGGAAAATACAATAGGTCATATTTCCCAAGTCGAGTTAATAAACATGCTTCTACACCTTTTGCTATAATTCATTATGATATTTGGGATCCTAGTCATGTCACCTCTAAAATGGGGTTCAAGTACTTTGTAATCATTATCGATGATTATTCTATAATGATATGGCTTTTCTTAATGAAAAATCATACTGAGTTGTTAATATTTACTTCATTTTGTGCTAAAATCAAAACACAATTTGGTGTTCATGTTCAAATATTAAGAAGTGATAATGCTAAAGAATACCTTTCTTCTACTTTTTAGTCTTTTATGACTAGTCATTGCATGCACCATCAGACTTCTTGTTCACATACACCTCAATAAAATGGTGTTGTTAAATGAAAGAATAGATACTTAGTTGAAACAGCACATACTATGTTACATCATATGATGATTATTCTAGAATGATGTGGCTTTTCTTAATGAAAAATCATACTGAGTTATTGTCAATATTTACTTTATTTTGTGCTAAAATCAAAAAGCAATTTGGTGTTCATCTTCAAGTATTAAGAAGTGATAATGCTAAAGAATACCTTTCTTCTACTTTTTAGTCTTTTATAACTAGTCATGGCATACTCCATCAAACTTCTTATTTGCATAAACCTCAAGAAAAAGGTGTTGCTAAATGAAAGAATAGATACTTAGTTGAAATAGCATGTAGTATGTTACATCATAGGATGGCTCCCCCACATTTTGAGATCATGATGTTCTTACCTCTTATTATCTCATCAATAATATGTCATTTACAATTCTTAAAGGCCAAATTCCATTCTCAATTCTTTGTATGTGTTATATGGTGTTAGCTACATAGACACTTTCTCTGTTGTAGCTAAGATGGTTTTAATTCATCTATTGCTCTCTCTAGCAGCAATTTTTAAGTGGCCTTTACATTAGCTGGATATTAAGAGCATTTTTCTCCATGGAGATTTAAATGAAGAGGTATATGGAGCAATGACTAGGGTTTGCTACTTAGGGGGAGTCAAATGTAGTTTGTAGATTAAAGAAGTCTTTGTATGGGTTAAAGCAATCTCCTCAAGCTTGGTTTAGTAAATTTAGTCCAGCTCTTCTTTAGTTTGACATGGTTAGATGTGAGTCATTTCATTTAATCTTCCATATGTTGTCAAATTTAGGGGAGTAGATTTTGTTTATCATTTATGTAGATGATATTATCATTACAAGAGATGATAGCCATGGGATTTCTAAATTGAAGGCCTTCTTGAGTCAAAATTTTCAAACTAAAGATGTTAGGAAGTTAAAATACTTTTTAGGTGTTAAGGTTTCTTGCTCAAGAGGAGATGTTTATATTTCTCAAAGGAAATATGTAATAGACTTTCTTGAGGAAACCAGTATGTTAGGTACCAAGCTAGTGGATACCTTTTTGAATTGTAACATAAAGTTGTGCCAACATAAGGGAAAACATCATCTAATCTAAGAAAGTATCTTAGGCTTGTTGGTAAACTAAATTATCTTACAATAATGAGACTTGACATTTCTTTTGTTGCAAGTATGGTAAGTCAAGTTAATTGTTATTGATTGTTTGTTTGAATGACTAATTGTTTGTATTCCATCATCTATGTAGCCACCTAAATAATACAAAATTTTAAATCCTTGACTTATAGAACTAGATATATATGTTACATGTCTATGATCCAATAGGTACACAAATGGGTGGATATTAGTGGAAGTCTTGAGTCAAGGTCCACCTGGGTTTAGCCCTTGTGGTATTAATGAGTGGTTGATTGTTAGAGGTGTTCTCTAAGGATAGGTAAGTGTGGAATCGATGTTATTGATAGTTGAAAGTTGACTAGCCCTTAAGTGGCATTATTGTAAGCTCTTCCTCAGGTGCAAGGTAAGCATCGAGTTCATCAATCGAAATCACACTCGAAGAGAGCTGCCACCAAGTTAAAGTAAGGTACCAGCCTTTAAGTAAGGTAGTGTGATAATCAAAGTGTAGATGACACAAATCTATCCCTTCATGGTTGTGGACCCCTATAGATGTGTTGTTGCATTCATCACTTATGCAATTAAAATTGCCTATGTGTTAATTAATGCTTGATAAATTTCTTGAATGATAATAGTAAAGGATGAACTCACTGAGAAGTAGTTTGCTCACTCCCTTATAGTTTTCCCTTGTAGGTAATAGAAAAAGCTAGATGGTTTAGGTCTCCAAATGCAAAATCCTCCTCTTTCTTCCCTTTCAAATATCCTTTAGAACTAGTGCAATTTAAATAATGTGTTGATTATTGAGTTTATTGAACTCAATACAAACCGGTCTCGATTGCATTCTTAAAAGTCATCAATAAGAAATATACAACCGATCTCAAAACTTCATATAAAACAAGGCTTCCAATAGCCATAAACTAGTCATATCAATATTAATCATTCTTCATCAATAATCACATTTAAATCTTTCCTTGATAATTTTGTCTTAAACCTTTATCTACCATCTACATATCATTAATCAACACACAAAATCAAATGGAAATATTAAAAAATTTAATCATAAATTAAGAGAAAATGTTATCAAAAATGAAAAAAAAAATACCTTCCTAATTAAATACATGTAACTAATTCCATATATAAACTAGAGCTTCCACAATTTTAGGAAGCATAGTATTGTGATACTTAGTAAAAACACAAGGACCAATATTGAAAGAAAACTCGGATGCTATTATAGTAATTGGAATACTAAGCACATCAAAAGCCATGATGCACAAATCTAGATACCTTTGACATTGAGTTTTCTAACATTCTTATACATCTAACTCTGAAAAAATGTTCACATCCATTAATGGTTCATCTAAATAAAAATCTAAGGAAGACATTCTGGTAGTCTTCACCTCAGCCTGACAGTAGCCTTAAATCATTAAGGAAAAAAATAGCAATGAATATTGATAATTATTTTTAAAAAAATAGAACCATGATTAAATATGTATATGTGTATTACTTGTCTTGCTCTTGTCATATTCTCCAAAGAATTTATATAACTTGCTCTTAATTTTATCCAACTTTTCACAAGTGAGTAGATCAATCTTATTAAAAAAACTTTTAAAAGTTAAACTTTATTTGAGGGTGAAGGATAACTCTAAGTGTAAGGACAATACTATACTCTCTCTAATATTTATCAAACTTCAGTTTCACCTTAATAGACATGTCTCTTATGACAAAATCTTCACTCATTGAATTTTCATTCAACAAACACTTAATTCTCCACATGTGTAAAATGTATAGGTCTCAAGTAGGATAAGAGGAACCATACATCATGTTCGTGATGGTGTAAAAATGACCCAAAAACTTGCACAATTTTTTCCGCTCTTTCCCATCCTCCGACAATGGACAATACTTACAATTCAAGTAATTTAATTGAGAGTAATAAAAAGCATGTTGATACATTAGTGAACTATCTAGCATAACATGAGTAGAATCTATCTAGTTCTACATCTAAATGCAAACCAACACTAGTATTAATGTTTTCAACTTGTTTAACACTAACCTAAAAATTTTTTATTATACCATCTGACCCTGTTTACATACTTTACACTTTCCCTTATTTTATGCAAAGTCTTATCAATTACTGTCAAACTCTTTTTAACGATTAAATAAAAAATATGCGCCTAATATCTAACATGAAAAAATTCACCGCTGGACAACAAATTTCCTTGTAATTTAAGTTGACCTTTCAAGAAATCTTGCATAGAGTTATTAGTGGATGCATTTTTCAAGGTAAGAGAGAAGACTTTATCATTAATTTCTAAATCTTTCAAAAAATTGAACACTTCCATTGATAATTAAAAGCTTGAGTGAGGGGGGGTGCAAATAACATGGGAAAAAAAAAAGAATTTTATTATTACACTTCTAATTTTCATCCACAAAATGAACACTCAAACATATATAACCCTCTCTTGTGCAAGTTATCTATGGGTCAAAGGTCAAATAAACTCTACAAGGAATTTTTTTCTAGAACCATTTTCAATTTTTTTTTTCAACTAATTAGAATTTCCACTCATCAAATGTAGCGGTTTTTCTAAAAATGAGAATATAATCAAGGTAGATTTACTTTAGAAACTGTATAATCAACCTATATTCAATAAATGAAAATGGAATATTGTGTTCAATAATTGTCACTGACAAAATATCATGGGTAACTTTATAATATATTTTTCTTGACTTTAATTTTCTAGATGATCAATAATCATATCAACCACATCATGATACATGGGAAGCAAATGACACTCATCCATATGTCAAGTTAGAGTTGATGTCCCACTTAGACCCACAACAACATATTCAGCCCTATACGCATTACATGTTGCCCTTTCTTTTCCATCTTTTCCCACTCCTATCTTTATAAATGCTTGTCAAGCACAAGAAGTGTTTTGTCTAACTCTCTTACCTTTAGGTTCTTAAGAGTCAAAGAGATGTTCCTATACTAGCATTATATGGCATGATAGCATAGGCCCCATGAGCTTCAAACTCCTCATCCACATTAATGTGATGGATAGTAGAGTCCTTGTTGGTACTAGTAATATAAACCATTCTAAAAATACACGACAAAGGAGACAGTAATAAACACATTAAATAATAAGCATAAACAATTATTATTCTTCAATAAATCATAAACAAGATTTATATCTTCAATTTAAAAAAATCAAATTTTCTAGTCACTCTTATTCATTACTTGTATATCAAAATTTTAGAGGGCTGGACATTGATGTCAAATCTTCTAATCATTTATAATTTTTATAATACAAACCAAACATTTCAAAATATAGTAGATGGATTAAAAAAGTATATATTTATTTATGAAATATGATTAACAAACATATGGAAGCACTAATAATGACTCTAAACATGAAGTTGGAAGGAAGTGAAACACGATAAAAGAAAGACATATAAAGGGCAATTATGATTATCCATTTGTTTTCTAATTCAACATTAGCCATCCATAGAAGAAGTACAAACCTACAACCTCATGTTAAGTATTCCAATGGTTCCTTACTTCCTTGTAACATTTATCCATCTTCCCTATGCCTTAACAATTTAGACAATACAAATAACTAGTTATATCCATGGTTAATTAATTTCATGAAACAGGATCATAAGGAATCTAAATAAAACTTAAAAAAAAATTGCTTTTCTTCTAGAATTGGATTCATCTCTTACACTAATTATTAAAATTTCAAGCAATTGGAAATTATAGTCATAATTATTCATTCTCATTTAAGCTCTCATTATTTGAAAAATGTTTTACTTAAATTAACCACACAAGGCCTAGAAGAATTTTTAAGAACATCTACTCTAGATGACGATAACAGCATGACACAAGCACATTGATTCACTGCAAATTGGTAGAAAAACTTTGATAGTAGGTGGTTTATTTTTTTCCTCATAACTATCTCATGAGCCATATTAAATTAATCAGGATTTAGATGGAACTACTTCAACGTCGCCCACACCTTGGTGTGTTAATTAAGGTCTTTATGAAACAATGAAGAGTGACAAAAAAACCACCATCAGAATTCAGAAGCTTATGTATGCATTTTTCATTAACAAAATGAGCACATAATATAACTGCACTAGAACTGTAAAGATGAGCTTTGATGAAGCTAAAAGCATGGAAGTTTCTTGTTACGCTAGTGTAGAAGATCATGTTCTTCACCAATATGAGAGAAGCATGTGTTCATAAAAGCATATCCTTTTCTTCTCACTATTTTCATATATAGAGAAGAGACATATCTTCTATATTATACAAACATACATGAAAAAAGAAAATATATCTCTTATGTACAATGTTACTATATTCGCTCATCTAAATCTTTAATTTCCCCTATTCTAGAGATTGCTAAATATTACATTCCAACACTCCCCTTCAAGTTGGTGCAAAGATATCTTCTATGCCCAACTTGCTAAGTGAACTATGAAATATTCTACTCGAGACACCTTTAGTAAGAATATCAGCTAATTGCTCTTCTGACTTCACAAAAGGAAATTGAACTATCTTCTCTTCCAGTTTTCCTTTGATGAAGTGTTTATCAATCTCGACATGCTTTGTTCTATCATGTTGAACTGGATTTTGTGCAATTTCAATAGCGGCCTTATTATCACAAAAAAAGTCTCATTGGATACTCAAATGTGTATCCAATTTCTTTCAGCAGCTCTCTTAACCAAAGTAATTCACATAACCCTTTAACCATGCCACAGAATTCAGCTTCTGCACTTGACAATGCCACAACCTTCTATTTTTTGCTTCTCCATGCCACTAAGTTTCCACCAACAAAGGTTAGGTATCCAGATGTAGACTTCCTATCTGTAATACTTCCAGCCCAATCTGCATCTGTATAGCCATCTACACGAAGATGATTATGCTTTCTAAATAGAAGTCCTCTTCCTAGCGAACTCTTCAAGTATCGAAGTATTCACTTCACAACTTCCATATGCTCTTCACTTGGATTATGCATGAACTAACTCAACAAGCTTATTGCATATGCAATATCGGGCCTTGTGTGGGATAAGTAGATCAATTTACCCACTAATCTCTGAAATCTTTCTTTGTTTATGGGAACTTGATGTTGATATTCCCCAAGTTTATGATTCTGAACAATTGGAGTGTCTATAGGTTTACAATCAAGCATTCCTATTTCTGCTAGAAGATCAAGAATATACTTTCTTTGTGAAAGAAAAATTCCTTGTTTTGATCTTGTTACTTCAATTCCAAGAAAGTATTTGAGACCACAAAGATTTTTCATCTCAAATTCAGATGCTAGATCATTTTGAAGCCTTGCAATCTCCTCATCATCATCCCCTGTAATGATCATGTCATCCACATAGATAATCAATGCTGTTACCATCCCTTTCCGATGCTTTAGAAACAAAGTGTAGTCGGAATTGCATTGCTTATAACCATAGTTCTTCATAGCCATACTGAATCGTCCAAACCATGCTCTTGGAGATTGCTTTAATCCATATAACGCCTTCTCCAACTTACATACCATTTCGGTTTGTGACGCAGCGAAACCTGGTGGGATATCTATGTACACCTCTTCTTCTAAATTCCCATGGAGGAATGCATTCTTTACATTGAATTGATGTAGTGGCCAGTCTAAATTTGCAGCAAGTGACAATAGTACTCTGACCATATTTAATTTTGCTACTAGTGAGAATGTTTCTTGGCAGTCGATGCCATACAGTTAAGTATATCCTTTTGCAACTAGTCTCGCCTTGTACCTATCTATTGTCCCATCAGCTTTATGTTTAATGGAGAATACCCATTTACACCCTACCACTTTCTTCTCCTTTGGTATCGGCACAAGCTTCCAAGTATCATTCTTTTGGAGTGCTTCCATTTCCTCGGTGATAGCCTTAACCCATCTGGGGTCATTCAAGGCTTCTTCTATCGAACTTGGAATGTTCTCAGATGATAGTTGATGTACTAGATTTTTTAGTGGTTGTGACATCCTCTTAGTACTGATGTGATTAGCAATTGGGTATCTTACCTTGCTTTCTCCATGATCTGGTGTGTAGCGATTTGGTGGCTTGCCACGATTGTTCCTGAAAGGCAGTTTATAATAAGGAGATAGATCAAGAGATTGTACCTCTACTATATTCTCAAGAGTCTGATTAGTTGGTACTAAACTTGGAGGTGGATATTGCTCCAGTGAGAGCTACTGTTCTTGAGGAGATTTCTCCAAAGAGGACTGTTTTCATCTTTCACTTCCTTCCTTCTCAGATTCAATAAATCCTTCTTCTCTAATATTTTCATAGTGAGGACTATAGCCTTCATTATGGAAAACTGAAAGATCTGGCTACATTTCCCAACAAGTATTAGGACTGTCTTGCTCTTCACCAACTAGCTCCCTTTGAAGAGATAAATGGGAGTTAGAGTTCTAGAAGAACATTTCTGTTTCCAGGAAGGTAACATCCATTGTTACATAGAAGCGCTTAGCAAGTGGATGAAAACACTGGCATCCTTTCTTGTGAGTGGAATAACCCAAGAATATACACCGGATAGCACATGGATCAATTTTAGTTCGTTCAGTTTTATGAAGGTGGACATATACGACACATCCAAATAATTTTGCAAGAAGCATTAAAATTGAGGGCAATGGTTCATGTTAAGCTAAAACTTGTAATGGAGTTTCATAGTTTAATACCTTGGAAGGCATGCGATTTAGCAAATACACAGCAGTGGTTACCGCATCTGTCCAATGCCTCCGAGGTGCATTTGCTGATATCAGGAGAGCTCTAGCTGTTTCCAGGATATGTCTATTCCTCCTTTCTGCGATGCCATTTTGCTATGGGGTCCGAGCGCATGTTGTCTCATGGTGTAGACCATGAGCCTTGAAATATTCTCTCAATTCTTTGTTAACAAATTCCCCTCCATTATCAGTACAGAGTACTTATAACTTAGCAGAGAATTGAGTCCTAATCATAGTGTGAAATGTTCTGAATATTTCAACAACTTCGCTCTTATTTTTCATCAAATACAGCCAGGTCATACGAGTACAATCATCAATAAAATCACAAACCATTTTATTCCTGAAGAAATTGAAATAGGTGCAGGATCCCAAACATCCAAATGAACCAACATAAAAGGTTTGTTGCATCTTTTATTGCTTATTGAATAGGAGACTCTATGGCTCTTAGCCAAAATGCAAGACTTACACTTAAGCATATTATCAGAAACATCTAAAAACAAACTCGGAAACAAGTACTTCATATAAGAAAACGATGGATGTCCTAATCTACGATGCCACAGCCAGATTTCCCTTTCTTTATTATCCTCTTTGCTGACCTTGTTTGCTCTGCCACCATTGAACTCTTACAAGTAATATATCCCCTCTTATTTAGTACCATGACCAATGATCTCCTTAGTAAGAATATCCTAAAACAAACAAAATTTTGGGTACATTAAGACACAACAATTCAAATCCTCAATAACTTGCCCCACTGAAATTAACTTGTTTGAGAGAAATGGAACAAGAAGGGTGTTAGGAAGTTGTAGTGTGGGCGAAAAAGAAACTTTTCCAGCACCAGTCACAGGATATTTTCCACCATTTGCATTTGTGATGTAAGCTCTGTTCGATGTAGTATTTTCAACAACATCTCGAGGATCAAAGGTCATATGATCCGATTCTCCGGAATCAATGATCCACCCTTAGTTACCTGGTTCATTCTTTGCCAAGGAACAATTGGCTATTGCTGTAAAGGACTCTCCTTGTGGAATAAGAGAAAGATGGGGTTCTGTATTTGTCATATCCATGGTAGCAATTGCAGCATGACCTACTTCCCGTTTCCTTTTTTCTTTCGATTCATGCTACCAATCTGGATATCCATGTATCTTGAAATAGGTTTCCTTTGTATGTTTGATATTTCCACAATGGGTACAACCATTCTCTTCAGTTTGATTTTTTGTTCTTATGGTAGAACCTCTTTTTCCATGCTAGAAGATCTGAAGTGTAGGTCGCTGCTGTGATTTTTGTCCTCCTTTGGATATCATCGCTGCACTAGATATCATTTCTTCTTTCATCAACATCACACTTTGTCTTTGATCTTCCCTTTGAACAAATGCATATGCCTGTTCTACGGTAGGAAGGGGCTGCAGACAAAGTGTATCAGCTCGAATGTTGTCCAAATGATCATCAAGTCCATCTAAGAAGGTGTAAACTCTGTCTTCCTGCAACATAGAGTTATATTTCTCTATGTCAACATCACATTCCATTGGATTTAGATGCCTGAAATCAATTTCTCTCCACAGTCCTTGAAGTGTATTGTAGTATGCCTCAAGTGAACCTCCATTCTGTCTCATCCTCGACACTTTTCGCTTAAGATCATACACCTGTGAGGTATCGATGCCATCGAAGTATGTTGTGGCAACCACATCCCACACAGCTTTAGCTGTTGGAAATCTGATATAGTTTCCAATTAAGTTCGGATCCATAGAGCTGATTAGCCACCCTTTAACAACTGCATTCTCTGTTCTCCATCTTCTAAACATTGGATCCGTCTCCATAGGCTTTGGTGAATCTCCATTGATATAGCCCAATTTATCTTTGGCCGCAATATACGTCTCCATAACTTGCGACCAGATTCCATAATTTTTTCCATCCAGCTTGACACCCATCGAAGTGAGAACCGGATTAGTATTTGTTGGTATGGGTGTTTGATGTAGCATCTGTGATATTCTTGATGTTAAATCATCAAAGACCGAGGGATCTGTTTGAGAAGATCCAGTCGAGGGTGTTTGCTCTCCCATTGATATTTCTTTGTCTATTCCTTCACTCTACAAGTCCTAGAGTGTTTCCATGCTCTGATACCATGTTCACAAAAGCATATCTTTTTCTTCCCACTATTTTCATATATAGAGAAGATACATATCTTCTATATTATACAAACATACATGAAAAAGGAAAATATATCTCTTATGTACAATGTTACTATATTTGCTAATCTAAATCTTTAATTTCCCCTATTCTAGAGATTACTAAATATTACATGCCAACAGCATGTAATTGCGATAAGACGGTATTCGTAAAGAAAATGTTTAAATAATTTCTTAATTGCAATTCACAAGAAATTAAATATAACAATTTCATACCTTTGGATACTATTATCTTTGATAAAGCACTATTTTATTTAACAAACATATCGAGACTCTTGACACAGAATCCTAGAATCCTGCACCTTTTTTTCTTGGTGGGGGGGTTGATCCAACGGGTATACATCAAATTGACAATAGAAATAAACCTTGTTTCAATGGCTTTTCTTTCCTTTGAGCCTAAACAATCTTGCAATTCTTAACCGACTCGTCAACCTATGTGTACACACTTTGTCTAGCTTCTTTGAGCTTTCCCTTTCCTTTACACATGCCGAATTCCTTCCAGCTTTTGTGTCTATAAATATGAATTTGCAAGGAAACACGAAAATCATATTCCATCACTAGCAACACCTTTTCAGTTCTCTTGCGATATCCATCTTAAATATAAATAATCCACTTCAGATTCGATGGAAAAGTACATGGGGTCATCGCATAATGCGGAAAACCATAAGGTGACGATGAATCAGAAGGAAATGGACAACAAGAAGAAAGTAATCCCGGAGAAAAGGTTGATTGTGGAGGAAGGAAAGGAAGATATAAATGTACTAGCCGATGCATTCATCAAGAATTTCCGCAATCAATTGAAAATTCAACGTGAAGAATCATTTAAACGGTTCCAGGAGATGATTGCTAGAGGACTATGATGGGATCGTATGTGCTTGTTTTTTATGTGTGTATCTGCTCAAGATTGCAAACAAATGAATATATCCAGGATTGCAAAGGAACTATACGCTACGAAAAATAAAATAAAATATAGAAATCATTCTTTTGTTACTCTTTGATTATAGTTGAAAATCCTAAAACCAATAGAGGTGACTTTGTCCTAATGCAGGTCAAAGAAGAGGAATTGTCCTAATATCAAATTTGATATAAGACAATGGAAGCGAAAATAAATTATAAAAATATGAAAATTATGAAAAAGTATGAAAATTAATTGAAAAAGATCATATTACACAATGATCTATAATGGAATCACACCATTAAAGAGAAAGAAAAAGTGTTATACCAATTCATACAATAATATTATTCAATGTAGAGCTGACAATTACGAACACAATACAATAATATGACACACGACACAACACAATTAGGAATATAATTCAAAAAAAAAAAATGACATGATACAACATACAATACAAATATACGATTATGAGACGAATAAACATCATGACACTACAATTTGATTATTTATCATTTTTATTCAATTTTATACTTTTTTAGCATTAATATGAATTGAACATGATTTAAAAACTCGAACACAACCTATTAACGTGAATTGCTAGCTCTAACTCAATGTCAAGTAACTCTCCCTGTCTTTAGTTTATTATAGACATTATTTATTTATTGACATAAATAAAATCTACTTTCTTCTTTTATTCTATAGCATTTCCCCTCTCTTAAAAAGATTTGTTCTCGAATCATAAAGGATTTCCACTTGATACCAAACCAATCTTCAACTAACTTCAAATCTTCACATGGTATCGCAATAATACCAAAGGAAATTGAATGGCGTGTAAACAAAACAACAAAGAAAAAGTGACGGAATATGTTTAAATCAATGGTTTAAAAAATTGGTCTTCTTATGTTGTGTCAATGATCAAATCAACTTCTTTGACAACTTCCATCTTGCTATCAATGTCTACATCAATATTAGTAATCTCAATAATGGAATTTTTAGGAACATCCTTGCCTTCATCTATTTCAATATAACTTCTTTTGGAATTTTTATAATTTCCGATTTGTTGCATTTTATCTTAGTTTTCCTCACATTCAAGCTTTTCTTCCTCTATCTCGATTATTTCAATTTTCACTAGAATCTCGTTAGGCTCTTTCTCTAGAACCTGTACAATCTCTAAATGTTCACTCTCATCAACAATGTTCTCTATAACATCAATATTTTCACAAAAATTCTTATCCTCTATCATAGCACTTTCAGTGTCTCTTTCTTCCTCCTTCTCTTCCAATTGTAGAATCAAAGCCTTCAAACCCTTATTAGTCTTCTACCATTGCCTATTTATTTCAACTATTTGTATTTTTAGAATTAGAGTTCAAATTATTACAAGACATCTGCCAATGTCTATTGAACCTAGCAAATGTCAACTTGCCCTTCCGACCATTCAATATTTGATCTCCTTAATCTTGACATTTTTTTAAAGAAATAAAAAGGCTATATTTTTCAAATATCAAAACAAAATAAGAAATTGCTCTAATACCAAAATAAGAATGTTGATGTCAAATTCTAAGAACATGAAAATGGGCTTTGATACTAAATTTAATGCAAGAAAAAAAGGAATTGCTCTAATACCAAATTTGATATAGGATAATGGAAGTAAAAAATAAAAAGTAATAAATAATAAAAAAATATTAGAGATATCAAAATTATGGAAAAGTGTAGAAATTAATTCAAAAGATTTGGATGGTCCTATACTATTGGTGAAATTTTTTATTTTTTTTATGATAGCTTTACATTACTATTGATTGTGTGGCCTCACACTACACGATCATCTATAATAGAATTGCACCATTAAAAAGAAAGGAAAGGCATCATACCAATTCATAAAATAATTTCATCCAATGTCAAGTAACTCTCTCTATCTTTATTTATTATTTTTGGGTAATGTCTCTATCTTTAATTGATTACCAACTTTACCTATTTATAGGCTTAATAAAACCTAATTTTCTCATAAACAAATTATTAGGAAAACTAGAAAATAAAAAATTTATCATTTGAAAAAATAAGATAATAATCTACCTATTGATAGAGCTTTTTAGACATGAACACTCAAAGCCTATTTTAGCCCACTTAAACCTCTAGATCAGATCACTCATATTCACTCTCCTAAAAAATAAGCACAAAGGAATGCTATGGATAAGGAAACAAGGCTAGCCAAATATATACCCTCCACAATATCTAAAAAAGATCTTGAGAGTTAATACACTTTTCATATGAAAATTACCTACAATCCTTATAAATAGGAATTGAAGAACTATCAGGTAAAGGACCTTTTGACTCTTTATATTAAAAAAATACTCATTATTAATTTCTTGTACTAACTTAGGCATCGGACTGATCATGTCAAAGCGACCTTCGGTACCCCCTTAACCCAATTTCTTTCTCTTTTGCAGGTGATCCAACTACCTCTAGAAACACAACACAACAATACCTAAATCCTAAAAATAAGAATCAAATAAAAAACAATAATAATAATATATCTAACCTAGATAGTATAAAATAAAATAAGTTCTACTTGTGTTCCCTTTTTTCGTTTTAACTTTAATTCAGAACCGGTGTTGATTAGACATAACATACTCGATGGGTATATGAAAGAATGCAAAAGTAGTAAGCAAAAATGATCCAAATTACAGACGTTCCGCATTATAAGTAACTTCTCCATCTGTCTTGATGATACAAGTCCTCATGACTGCACTAAAATTTAGAGATTTATACAAGATAAGATCCCCACCGAATGCTGGGTTTCTGAAATTTCAAAATGCTTTAGCGGTAGATTTCTCTATATCTCTTTGTGTCTATTAGATCCGCACTAATCTTTTTTACACTAGGTCGAACATTTAACATGCTTAAGGACTTGCAACACCGAACATGACTTGTTGTAATAGCGGATTGCCGAAATTCTATCTTCTAACACACCAAATGAAATAATAAATGCACTTGACCAAATGAAATAATAAAATCATAGTCAGATTATATATAATATTAAAGTAATTGTTATTTCTTTTTATAGCTTAATTAAAAATAATCATATAAGAATTTAGTTATCAGACCTATTGCTCTCATCCGCATGTTTAATTTAACTAGAGCATTTTACTTTTCTTTCTTCAAAACATCAAAATAGACTTAAGAGCATTTTTTTTTCCTTTCCCACAAAATTTCAAAATAACTATCTCAATGACATGAAAAGACTTAAATGGCGGCATGATAACACATCATCATCTAACCACCATTATTTCCCACTAAGGTTTTGGTTCCATCTGCACGATTGGTCATCAATGCTGAACTAGAACCAAATACTTTGTGCATGCTAGATCTTGAAGCATTAGAAGAGAGACAAGATACTACCAAGCACAACCTTGTCAACTACCAACAATGACTCAGTGTAACTTATGATTGTTTGGTTAGGAAGCAATCCTTTCAACAAGGTGATGTTGTACTTTCACACAATGAAACATGTGCGACAAGGTATTTTAGCTAAAATTCACACCAAAGTAGGAAAGCCTCTTTATAATTCATGAAGTCCATGTATATATAACTTAACAACTCATTGGATTTGGCGACTAGAAGCCTCAAGCTATCAACCTTGAACTTAGAAGATGAGCTCCCTCAACACTCTTGACCAGCTGCTTTAATTTATCCTTTGATAGAGATTTCCAAGGCCGATCCATTAGCAGCTTGGCCTCCCCCAACATTTTTACCATGATACAAGCTTGTTCCATGTCCAACATAGGAGACTTAGCCTAAAAATCCCTATCCATAGTATCAAGACTCTTAAACGGTGCCAAAAGATGAGAAGGCACAACAAAGCCTTGAAAAGAAACAGTCTCCCCCAATGTACTCTCATTCACTGGAGTTGCTGCCTTATCTCAACAAGACAAGTTATTGACCAGGGGAGGATGGATATCTACAAGTGCTACATATAGCTCACCTCCATAGGTATCTAAACAAAGTTTTGCATTAGCATGACTATCCTCTTCACCTCCCTCTAAGATGGGTCTCACCTACTTCAAAAGGGCTATCTTATTCCTTGATGTAATCATCATCATCAAAACAAGTTAAGGATTCCTCATAATCTACCATGTCTTGATCAGCACCCTCCTCATCTAGAATCACCACTAGTAAAGTAAGGTTGCTTAAGTGAGGCCCATAACTCTAAACAACAACGATTCCCCTCGTACTACATGCTAGAGGAGAGCCCGTCTTAGTCTGCCGAGAGAGAGAGAGAGAGAAACAAGGTTAAATGAAGAAGAAAAGTAATGACAACAAGACATATCTAAAGTTGTTACCTCTTAAATAGATGTACGCCTAGCTCGTCTGGAGTCTACTAGTGGAGGGCATAGGTGATAATCCCTAGCCTTCAATGAAGGTCTCATAGCCTCAACATCATTAAGAGGACTTGACTTTTCAAAGCCATGTTTCATAACTTTCTAGGCACCACCAATAATAGGTTTAGACTTAGGCCTTGCTAACTTGAGATAGGACTCATAGTGATACACAATTAACACACGAAGCACGTCATCTACTAATGTAAAGGCATAAGCTTGTATACATTTATGTCGTTTGACCAGTATGTCAACCAACTAATCAAAGTAACCTTGTGACTATTTGTAGAAGGAAAGAATAGTTATCGCACACTTAGATAAATAATTTTGAAGTCACTTGGTAAAAGTGACTAATAGCACAAGTTAAAACTCTAAGTCATGGTAACAAGACGAGGCAATCCGTATAGCCAATAGGAAAAAGTGTAGACTTACACTTTCCTCTAGCCTACTAGGGAACACAAATGAGGATAGTCAAACACAATGAGAGTCACAAGCTCATACCTACAAGAAGAAGAAGAGGACTTAAAAGTAAAGAATACAAATATCAAGCATCTATATAGACTTATATGTAATACTTACTCTTGTCTGCAACCTATGCTTGAGACCCAATGTTTATCTACTCTCCTCTCTTTAAAGAAGTATGCAAGCCAAGATGAGAAATGTGACTTCTTCTTTTTGGTGCAAGTAACTTTTAGAAAGCACCTCATAAGGACGTCTAAAAGTTGTGCTCCTTATGAGAAGTTATAGTTACAACAATGATGGTCTACCTAGAGCCACAAAGGTTTAGGAGCATGACCACATCTTCCAATGTTGGAGTTATCTTCCCCCATGAGGTAATAAACATATGGGTATGAATACTCCAATGGTAGATGGGTGCACACTATACCTCCATCTCATTTGTTTGCTAGAACCATGGCTAAATTGAAGTGGTAATGGTGCCTAAGACCCTAGCCTTTTTGAAAAGATTCGCATACTTTGACTTTGTAGTGATGTATTCTACCTAAGCATCCCATCCAGAAGGTGGCTTCGTCAAAAATGCAAATCAAGTATTGGAATGTGGTAACTCTTTTCTCTCGTTTCTAAAGCACAATACTGAACCTCCTCTACCGGTTCTACTGGTGCCCCTAGAATTAGTGAGTTGCTCTCACTCAATGAACTAGAGCAACACTATTAGCAGAGGGTGTCATGTAGAGTTCATGATGCTTTATCTTGTTCCAAAATGTGTCTTTCAAAGATAGTGTCATCCAACTATTTTTTTTGAGGACTCGAGACTGGTGATGGACATCCATCTAAATGCATTAGCAAGTTCCTTTGCTTGATCACTTCAATGATACAAGATTGGTTACTCCTTGGTTCTTTGCCATCAATGTGTAACTTCATTTTACTACTTGAGTGCAATATACTAAGGACTAATTTATCTTACTTTGCTTCACTTGTATACACAATCGGAAGACTAATTCAAATTGACATGGAAGCAACTAAAGACGTGAGACATTAAAGCAGCACCTATGGCCCGTATCAAGCATGGTTAGCATTCGTCCATGAATTGAAGGATAGGCATCTAATTATCCAAGAGAAGGCAACGTGTCTCGCGAAGCTCACTTGCTCATCTAAAACGATGATTCGTGAATAATAATTTTAAGTTCTTTCTTTGTTCTCCCAATCGCAATCCCTCATTTACACCACCCCCCCACCCCAATGTCCTAGAGGTACCATTCCAATACTCCACCAACGGTTCCTCAATGCGAAGGCCACAGTGATCCCAATGAAGACTACCGTCACATGCCAACGCCAACGGCGACATGTGGTCTAACCTACGATGATCGTTTATATTCAGTGTCATGCCTTGGATGATCATGGCGATCAATGTTCAGAGGTTGCGTCATCCATTATGGATAGGAGAACAAGGCCCGGTCCTGAGAGGAAGAGGAGCCAATATGTGAGGACACCGTATACAAACCCACTAACCAAACGAAGTAGATCTAACCCAACTTCACCTAAGAACGCCACGAAGAGGACAGGGGCACGCGAGTCAAGTAAAGAATATCACAGCTGCGGAGTTTAACTTCAAACAATATCCACCGGTAATGTTTCTTTCTCGGGTTCATAAATGAGGCTTCCCTCTACACATGTGCCATGGGGTATTGCAAATGTGTAGTATTTTATCCTCACAGAATGTTCGAGCGACCAATCTCAGGGGAGAGAAGCACCCTCCTTGCTCAATCCTCAATGAACAGGAGATGGCCGTACTCAACTATGTTGAGGCGTAGCTCATACTCCCTTACAATAGAAAAGCATGTGGGTCCTGCTCCATGTTGAGCAAACGGGGGTCCAAGGAAATCGCCCCGGCGGAGGTCTCAAGGGGGTAGCGCCTCCTGGACATCAGGAGACTTTTCGCAATTAAGTACATATTTATTTATTAAAAGTTTAGGCTTTGGCCTATGAATAACTGTTCTATATATTATCTTTTTCACTTGTAATTGTGTGACGAAAAACAAAAAATTGATGTGCTAATTTTAGTAGAATTCTCTACTGAACGTAGCCCTAATTAACGGATGAATTAGGGTAAAATTTTGTATCTTTATTTTCTTTCTTTTTTTAACTTACTTATGTACGACCAATCCTAACAAACTACACATTTGACAAAAACCACAACATACTGTGAATGCATAGGTATTGTCTATTTTGTGAATATGTAGCTAGCAGTGTGTTAATCCTGCATTACAACAACGGGGAAATTATGGTTGATGTGGGGTTCCACAAATTGACACGCACAAACCTCCAATCATTGAAACCGAGCATGTGGTAGACAGTCGTGTGAGTGTTCATTTCCCTCTCTCAATGGGTCCGCTTGGTTTATGCAGCAGTTTTGGCCGTTCCACTTATATGATCAAGCTGAATATAGGGACATGGTGGCTTATCAACGAACGTGCAAGAAAAGATCACTAAGTCGGGAGGGCTTGAGGTGGTTCTTGCCTCAACTTATATCGATAATTGCTAAGAATCGTGCAAAAAAGGACTTATTAGTTGTCATAAAATTAGTTATATAAAATTTCTCATCTGTGCGTATTGTTTAATGCAGCAAGCTGCCTTGGGATATAACTTTACGGTTGCTAGTGCCTGTGTTGAGGCATGCCCAGTTCTGCTGTGCTGCTGCTCTTTTGCTTGTATGTGATACAATTTCTAATGTGTGCTTATTTCTTTGTACCTTTTTTTGTAAAATCTAATATCCTCCATACCTTGTGCTGTTGTTAGGTGTCAAAGTATGAAAGAGCTTATCTTTTGTCTTAGTTTGATGGACAAACTTCCAATCAATCAAGGAAGTTTGCTTAACAAACTTTGCTTTTGTGTATACAAGTTAAAAATCAATCAATGAGAACAGAACAACAATATTTTCCTCTTCTTCATATTTTCCTTTCCTTCTCTTCTCATTTGTTACATTCTTATCTTGGTTCCTCTATTGCTTCCAACAAATTGGTATCAGAGCTCATTGATCTTAAGGGGACTGTGAAACACGAAAAATCATGACTTCCAGCTCTAGCACTTCCCTTCCACCTCCTCACTTCAATGGCAAAAATTATCATGTATGGGCAGTAAAAACGAAAGTTTATCTCAAAGGACTTGGGCTATGGTTGTACACTAAAGAAGATAAAGCCACTCCCACCTTGAGACAAAATCCAACCTTACAACAGATCAAACAACACAAGGAAGATGTTGCAAAAGGTCCAAAGCCATTGTCCTACATTCACGCAACCATCTCTAATTCCATAGTCACCGAGATCATAGCTTGTGAATCCACTCATGAAACTTGTGAGAAGTTGAAGATGGAATATCAAGGCTCCAAAAAGACACAACAAGTGCAAGTCTTCAATCTGCGAAAGGAGTTTGAATTGTTGAAGATGAAGGACACGAAAAAGGTGAAAGAGTACATGGATAGAATCATGAAGATCGTCAATCAAATAAGAATGCTTGGAGAAGAGTTGGAAGAAAGGAGAGTTGTTGAGAAAATAATGGTGACTCTACCAGAGCACTTTGAAGCGAAAGTCTCCTCTCTTGAAGATACTTGGGATATGTCACAAATCACCTTAGCAAACTTGACAAATGCTCTATTGGCCATAGAGTAAAGGAAGGCCTTTAGAGAAGAAGAAAGTGTGAGTGAGAAAGCCCTTATGGTAGCCTAACCACAAGAAAGAGGATCAAGAAGCTAGGTTACTTACAAGAAGGGAAAGGCTAAGAAACAAGGCAAGTGGAAAAATAAGAGGGACAAGTATCCACCTTGCCCCTATTGTAAGAAGATGAACCACATGGAAAATTGTTATTGGTTTAGACCTAGAGTGCAATCTAAGAGTTGTAACCAATTTTGCCACATTGAGAAGGTGTGTGGAGATAAGCATGATCAGCAACCTCATGCACAAACAACTCAGGCAACAAAATATGTAGACTACCAAAAGGAAAAATTTGTTCATAGCCATTGAAGTTAAAGAACATTGTGTTTTTGTTGAAAGCAAAAATGTGTGGCTGGTAGATAGTGGATGTACGCACCACATGACAGCAAGACTAGTTGATGTCAAAGGCAAGGGAGCTATCCGTGTTGAATTCATCTCAAGTACAAAAATCAATGATGATGCACTCTATGTTCTTGAGATAAATCTAAATTTGCTAAGTTGGTCGGTTGTTAGAAAGTAATTATAAGCTTGAGTTTAAGAATAAAAGTTGTGAAATCTGAAATTCAAGTGGCAAGTTGATGTTTTCTATTAAAATGAACAATAGAAGCTTTCCTTTAGTTTAAAATGTGACAGAAGTTGAATCTTGCTTTAGTCTTAAAGAAGAGATGACATTGTGGCATAAAAGATTTGGGCACATGAATTTCAAGACCTTAGAATTGCTATGTAAAAAGGATTTAGTTGTTGGAATGCCACAAGTGACAAAGGATAGTAGTGTGTGTGATGCGTGCCAATGTGGGAAATTTATCCAAAGAGCATTCCCAGCCAGTCAAGTTTAGAGAGCCTCTAAGAAATTAGAATTGATCCACTCAAACGTGTGTAGACCGATGAGTATTTCTTCTTATAATGGGAGCAAGTACTTGTTGTTGTTTGTTGATCATTACTCTAGATATTGTTAGGCATTTTTTCTTAAACAAAAATTAGAGGTCTTTTCCATGTTTAAAAAAGTTAAGGCCTCAATGGAAAAGCAATCTAGCTTCGTGATCAAATGCTTAAGATCAAACGATGGAATTGAGTATACTTCACATCAATTCAAGGAGTATTTGGAAGAAACTAGGATCCATTACCAACTAACTATTACTTATATACCTTAGCAAAATGGTGTAAACGAAAGGCAAAACAGGTCTATGATGAACATGGCAAGATGTTTTCTGTTCAAGAATAATTTGCTAAAAATCTTGTGGGCTAAAGCAATGAACATGACTGTGTATCTCCAAAATAGGTTGTTAATGAAGGTTGTGAAGGAGAAGACTCCATTTGAAGCATAGTTTAGAGTTAAACCAACTATAACGTACCTACAAATCTTCAAGAGTGTCTACTATTCTCTAATTCCTAATGTGAAAGGAGGAAAGTTGGATCAAAGGGCTAAGAAAGGAATCTTCATTGGTTATAGTAGGGAATCTAAGGGTTATAAAATTCGAAATCCAACCACCAAGCAAGTGTATATCAATAGAAGTATAAAGGTAGATGAAGGAAGTGAGTGGGATTGGAATAAAATGGAGCCTTTAATCCTTAAGCAAGTTGTTATCCATGGCCAATTTCAAGAATTTCCTCCAACTAATCATGAGGATTCCAAGGATGAAAATGGAGATGCGATCAAAGGCATAAGAACTTTGGAAGACATTTATAATAGATGCAATGTTGCTTATATAGAGCCTACAATTCCAAATGAGGCTTTGAAGATTCTAGAGTGGAGAGTTACAATGGAGGAGGAATTGAGGATGATTGCCTAGAATGTGACATATATTTTAACTCTTGGACTAGCTGACAAGCAAGTAATTGGAACTAGATGAATCTTCAAACAGAAATTAAATCCAAATGGCTCCATCAGTAAGAATAAAGCTAGGCTTATTGTGAAAGCTTATGCTCAGCAATATGGAGTAGACTTCTCTAAAACCTTCGCTCCAGTTTTAAGGTTTGATACAGTTAGATTGATCCTTGCTTTAGCTACGAGTAATGGATAGGAAGTCTTCCGGCTAGATGTCAAGTCAACCTTCCTTAATGGTGTCTTGGAGGAGCAAGTTTTTATTAAGCAACCACATGATTTTGAAGATGGAAGTGATCATGCGTTGCTATTGAAGAAAGCTCTTTACGGCTTAAAATAGGCACTAAGGGCTTGGTATGCAAAAATTAACGATTATTTGTTGAATGTAGGTTTTGCGAGGAACTTGAATGAAGCAACTTTGTATGTGAGGCATCAACAAAATGAAGTTATCATTGTGTCCATTTCTGTGGATGATATCATCCATAACATAAAGCAATTTGAAGTCCATTGAAGAATTCAAGTTGAAGTTACAGCAAGAATTTGAGATGAATGATTTGAGAATGATGTATTATTTTCTTGGAATGAAAGTTGTTCAAAGTAAACTTGGAATTTTGTTTCTTAGACCAAGTATGCTTGAGAGTTGCTAAACAAGCTCAAGCTTGACAAAGCCAAATCAGTAAGGACTCTAGCTGTTCGCGGTGAAAAATTGAAGAAATCTGATAAATCACAACTAGCTAAGATTTCGATTTACAGAAGCTTAGTTAGTTTGCTACTATATCTATCAAATTCCAAACCTAATATTATGCTCACCACTAATTTGTTGTCAAGGTTCATGAATGCTCTAACGGAAGTCCATTTCGCAGCTGCTAAAAGAGTGCTAAGATATGTTCGTGGCACTTGTGATTTTAGACTATTCTTTAGGAGATCTAATTCAATGAATCTATTAGGGTTTACAAATAATGATTGGGTTGGAACTGAAGAGGACATGAAGAGCTCATTTGGTTATTACTTCTCACTTGCGTTGGCTACCATCTGTTGGGGAACTAAGAAGCAAACTTTTATTGTGCAGTCCACTACAAAAGCCAAGTACATAGTCACCTCTGCTACTATCAACCAAGCAATTTGGTTGAGGAAATTTTTGTTTGATATGGGTTTCAAGCAAGAAAAACCAACTGGAATTCTATGTGACAACAAATCCACAATGGTTATGGTAAAGAATCCGGTGTTCCATGGCAAAACCAAGCACATCAAGATTAAGTTCCACGTGATTCATGAATCTAAAAATGAGAAGGAAATCCAGATAAAGCATTACAATGGTGAAGATCAAGTGGCTGATATCTTCACAAAAGCACTGCAAAAACCAAGATTTGGATTCCTTAGATCATGTCTTGGTATATGTAGTGTAACTTACATTATGGAGGAGTGTTGGGGCATGCCTTGTTCTGCTGTGCTATTGCTCTTTTGCTTATGTGTGATGCAAGTTCTAATGTGTACTTATTTCTTTATGCCTTTTTTTTTTTGTAAAATCTAATATCCTCCATACCTTATACTATTGTTAGGTGTAAAATATGGAGGAGCTTATCTTTTGTCTTAGTTTGATGGACAAACTTCCAATCAATTAAGGCAGTTTGATTAGGAAACTTTACTTTTGTGTATAAAAGTTAAAAATCAATCAATGAGAAGATAACAACAATATTTCCCTCTTCTTCACATTTTCCTTTCCTTCTCTTCTCATTTTTTACTATGTTACCGTGTCCTTTGTTACTTCCTATAGCCTGTAAATACTATAGATGCTTCATGAGGGATCTAGCTTGATGTGAGGAGGTATTATACACAAACAACAAGCAAACAAATAAATGCACATATTTTCCCTAATGTAGCTTTTGTCCATGTAATAAATATACATTCTCGTGCATTTTGATGGCAACCACTAAATCTTACTTATGGTACACAGGCAACAACAACATGTATTGGTCCTAGACACACTAAGGCCTAAAGAAAGCAAGCACAAGACTCGAGAGACAATTTGTCGTGATGTGGTAGCTTGGCCTCAATATGTTGTGCACGTTGGCCGAAACTACTAGGATATGCACATGCTAATGCTAACTTCATTCCATTCTCTTTGACTGTGTAGTTAATGTATTTAGACTTTATGCTATAGCACTGGAGCTCCTCAATGGGACAAGAATACTGTCAAAGTGTAACCAAAAGTGAACAAAGCAGCATTAGTCCTCTTCGATTCTCAATGTTGCTGCAAGAAACTTGTTGTTTGTACTTTTCTTTTTCCAAATCAAATTCTCTCCATAACATATACTATTGTTAGGTATGGAAGAGCTTATCTTTTGGCTTAGTTTGTTGGAAAAACTTTCAATCAATCAAGGAAATTTAGTTAGCAAACTTAGTTTTATGTGTGAAGGATGAAATTAATTAATGAGATCAGAACTTCTTACCTTTTTTGAATTTATTTTCCTTTCCTTTCTTTTCTCTTTTGTTTGTTCCTGCTTCCCCTGTTGCTTCCAACAAATTAGTATTAAAGCCCATTATTCATAAGGGGAATGTGAAACACGAAAAATCATGGCTTCCAGCTCTAGTATTTCTCTTCCACCTCCTCACTTCAATGGCAAAAATTATCACATGTAGGTAGTAAAAATGAAAGCTTGTCTCAAAGGACTTGGGTTATGGTTGTACCTCAAAGAAGATAAAGTCGTTCACACCTTACGAAAAAATTCAACCTTACAGCAGAATAGACAACACAAGGAAGATGTTGCAAAAGGCCCAAAGGCATTGTCCTACATTCATGTAGCCATCTCTAATTCTATATTCACTAAGATTATAGCTTGTAAATCAACTCATGAAGCTTAGGAAAAGTTGAAGATGGAATATCAAGGCTCCAAGAAGACATCTTCAATCTATGAAAGGAGTTTAAACTGTTGAAGATTAAAGATAGGGAAAAGGTGAAAGAGTACATTGATAAGATCATGAAGGTTGTCAATCAGATAAGAATGCTTGGAGAAGAGCTAGAAGAAAGGAAAGTTGCTAAGAAAATAATGATGACTCTTTCAGAGCACTTTGAAGCAAAAATCTCCTCTCTTAAAGACACTTGGGATATATCACAAATCACCTTAGCAAATTTGACCAATGCTCTGTTGGCCATGGAGCAAAGGAAAGTTTTAAGGAAGAAGAAAGTGCAAATGAGAAGGCCCTTTATAGCAACCCAACCATAAGAAAGAGAACCAAGAAGCTAGGTCACTTACAAGAAACGAAAAGCTAAGAAACAAGGAAAATGGAGAAGTAAGAAGGATAAGTATCCACCATGTCCTTATTGTAAGAAGACGAACCACATAGAGAATTATTGTTGGTTTAGGCCTGGAGTGCAATGTAGGAGTTGTAAGCAATTTAGCCACATTGAGAAAGTGTGTGGAGCCAAGCGTGATCAGTAACCTCACGCACAAACAACTCAAGTGAGAAAGCAACCAAACTACCAAGATGAAAACTTGTTCGTAGCCACGGAGGTTGAAGAATGTAGTGTCTCCATTGAAAGTATAGGTGTGTAGCTAATAGATAGTAGTTGTATGCACCACATGATAACTAGTCTAAGTAGTTTCGAAGACCTTGACATGAGCTACTCCTCTAAAGTTAGACTTGGAGATGGAAGGCTTGTGAATGTGGAAGGAAAAGGAGTTGTTCGTGTTAGATCCATCTGAAGTGCTAAAACCATTTCTGATGTTATTTATGTCCCTAAGATAAACCAAAATTTACTATCTATTGGCCAGTTGTTAGAGAGTGATTATGTGCTTGTGTTTAAGAATAAAACAAGTGAGATTAGTAATTCCAATGGTTAGATTATATTTTCTATTGAAATGAATAGAAGATGTTTTCCTTTGGTTTGGAGTAAGTTTGAGGTTGATTTTTGCTTGAGTCTTAAAGAAGAGACATCATTGTGGCATAAAAGATTTGGGCATAGGAATTTCAAGACCTTAGAATTGTTAAGCAAGAAGAACACGATTGCCAGAATGTCCTAAATGATAGAGGATAGCAGTGTGTGTGATGCATGCCAGTGTGGGAAATTTGTCTAAGGAGCCTTCCCAATTGGTTAAGCTAGAAAAGCAACTAAGAAATTGGAATTGATCCACTAAGATGTGTGTGGACCGATGGGTATTTCTTCTTATAGTGGGGGTAAATACTTCTTGTTGTTTATTGATGATTACTCTAGATATTGTTAGCCATTTTTTCTTAAACAAAAATCAAAGGTCTTTTTTATGTTTAAAAAATTTAAGGCCTCGATTGAAAAGCAATCTAGCTCCATGATCAAATGCTTCAGATCGGACAATGGAACTAAGTATACTTCAAATTAGTTCAACGAGTATTTGGAAGAGGTTGAGATACTTCACCAACTAACCATTGCTTATACACCTCAACAAAATGGTGTAAGCAAAAGGAAGAACAGGTCAGTGATTAACATGGCAAGGTGTCTTCTATGCGAGAAGAATTTGCCAAAAATCTTATAGGTTGAAATAGTGAACATGGTCGTGCATCTCCATAATAGGTTACTAATGAAGGTCATGAAGGAGAAGACTCCATTTGAGGCATGGTATGGAGTTAAGCCTATTGTAGCACATTTGTAGGTCTTTGGGAGTGTGTGTTATACTCTTGTTCTCGATGTAGAGAGGGGAAAGCTGGATCAAAGGGTTGAGAAAGGAATTTTTGTTAGCTAAAACAATGAGTCAAAAGGTTATAAAATTTTAAATCTAATCAATCAACAAGTGTACATCAGTAAGAGCATAAAAGTTAATAAAGGAAGTGAATGGGATTAGAACAAAACAGACTCATCAACCCTTGAGCAAGCTATTAGCCATGGCCAATTTCAAGAATTTATTGTAGCTAATCATGAGGATTCTGAAAATGAAAATGAAGATGTGATTCGAAGGACAAGAACCTTAGAAGATATCTACAATCAGTGCAATGTCACCTACTCATAGCCCTCAATTCTAGAGGAAGCTTTGAAGATTCCAAAGTGGACAACTGCAATGGAGGAGAAATTGAAGACGATTGCCAAGAATGCAACATGGATTCTAACTCCCAAACCAGCTAATAAGTGATAGGGACTAGATGGATTTTCAAACTAAAGTTGAATCCAGATGGCTTGATCAACAAGCATAAAGCAAGGCTTATTGTGAAAGGGTATGCTCAGCAATATGGGGTGGATTTTTTTGAAACCTTCACACCAATTGCAAGGTTTGATACAATTAGATTGATCATTGCTTTAGCTACAAGCAATGGATGGGAAGTCTTCCAGCTAGATGTCAAGTCAACCTTCCTTAATGATGTCTTAGAGGAGCAAGTTTTTGTTGAGCATCCACATAGTTTCGCAGATGGAAGTGATCGTGTGTTACTATTGAAGAAAGCCCTTTATGGCCTAAAATAAGCATCCTGGGCATGGTATGCAAAAATTAATGATTATTTGTTGAAAGCAGGTTTCGCGAGGAGCTTGAATGAAGCAACTTTGTACACGAGGCATCAGCAAAATGAAATTGTAATTATCTCCATTTATGTGGACGATATACTTGTAACTGGAAGCAATTCAAAGTCCATTGAAGAATTCAAGTTAAAGATGCAACAGGAATTCAAGATGAATGATTTGGGAAGGATATACTATTTCCTTAGAATGGAAGTTGTCTAAAGTAAACTTAGAATCATTGTTTCTCAAACCAAGTATGCTCGAGAGTTACTAAACAAGTTCAAGCTTAACCAAGCTAAACCAGTGAGTACTCTAGCTATTCACGGTGAGAAATTGTAGAAATTTGATCATTCGAAACTAGCAAAGATATCGATCTATAGAAGCTTAGTTAGTTCACTGCTCTATCTATCAAATTCTAGACCTAATATCTTGTTTGCCACAAGTTTGCTATCAAGATTCGTGAATGCTCCATCAAAGGTTTATGTTGTAGCTACTAAACGAGTGTTAAGATATGTTTGTGGCACTTGCGATTTTGGATTGTTCTTTAGAAGATCAAATTCAGTGAATCTATTGGGGTTTACAGATAGTGATTGGGCTGGAACTAACGAGGACATGAAGAGAACTTCTGGTTATTGCTTCTCACTTTGATCAACTACCATCTATTGGGAAATGAAGAAGTAAACCATTGTTGCACAATCAACAACTGAGGTAGAGTACACCGTAGCTTCCACTACTATTAACCAAGCTATTTGGTTGAGGAAAATTCTATTTGATCTGGGTTTCAAGCAAGAAAAACCAATTGGAATTTTATGTGATAACAAATTTTTTGTGGCTATAGTAAAGAATCCGGTGTTTGATGGCTAGACCAAGCACATCAAGATCAAATTCCATGCAATTCACAAAGTTGAGAAGGAAAAGGAAGTCCAAATCAAGCACTATAATGATGAAGATCAAGTGGCTGATATCTTTACGAAGACCTTGCAAAAACCGAGATTTGAATTCCTTCAATCATGTCTTGGCGTGTCTAGCATTTCTTGCATTATGGAGGAGTGTTGAAGTGTAACCAGAAGTGAACAAAGTAGCATTGTTCCTCTCCGATTCTCAACATTACTTCAAGAAAGTTTTTGTTTGTACTTTTCTTTTTGTAAATCAGATTCTCTCCATAACTTGCATTGTTGTTAGGTATGGAGGAGCTTATCTTTTGGTTTAGTTTGATGGACAAACGTCCAATCAATCAAGGAAGTTTGGTTAGCAAACTTAGTTTTATGTGTAAAGGATGAAATTAATTAATGAGATCAGAACTTCTTTCCTTTTTCGAATTTATTTTCCTTTCCTTTCTCTTCTCGTCTGTTTTTGCCTCCTTCCCCCGTTGCTTCCATCAAATACATACACGATAAGAGAATTGCTAACTGGCAGTTTATGTACCCACCAAATGCCTCGGATCAAGCTGCCCATAATGACATGTAAGATAGATTATTGCACATAATATTCAATGTAGAACTTTTATGTACTCATTATGAATGTAACGATGGTTGAGCGTAGTGTCTTCCCTTTGTGCAGCTCAGGCTACAGTGTCTATGTCATTAGATTCATGCAATACGAAGAACTATGTAAAGAGCTTACTGGCATGGTACAATAGCATACAGCTATACACCCATCGTGTAGCATATCATACATGTCACAATTCCTGATCCAGTGGGCTACTTCGTGTGTCCACCATAGTGCAGGTTGCCCGCTACTACCATCGATGGAAAATTGTTACGAGCTTGGTAATATGGGACGATAACAAAGTGAGGGAACCGATAACCGAGAAGGCATTAAGATGCCTAATGGATGGATAAAGTCGTGGGAGCACCAAATACGTTGGGGGGGTGATATGACGGTACAATGATCTCCCTTTTGGTCAACACTTTGACCCCCATACTGTGCACTCAATAGGTAAACATGATAAACTCCATTTCAAATTTCGCTAGTTACAACTGTTTTCGATATTTTTAGGTATAAATTTTTATTTCACCTCTGCTACTCCTGTGCTGGATGTTGTATTCGGTAATTAACAGATATTGTCTGGGAATGGATATCAGATTATCTAATGACCTCAGGATGCACAACTCCACCATCCAAGTAAGACAACCCGGGACTAATCTAGCAAAGACATTGCACTTGATGAGAACTCCAGACTTCCATATTACAGACCAAGGAGACAGGGAGGTCAACTGAAGCTACTGATATAATGCATAATCTGTGGGAGGCTACAAACCGCAGTGGGAGCATTGATCTGAAAGTTGGAAAAGCTTATAAGGTGATAAAAGTGATGGGTATTTGGGATAATATTGGGATGTTCAAATAATGCCACAACATCTCTTCGAGGAAGAAAAAGAGAAGAATCGTGTCTAAACTGACATTGAAAAACCTGCAAAGAACTGTGCGAAGTTTTCAAAATAGAGGTGAACACATCTAAGCAAGGCAGAACAGGAAGGAGGATCCAATGCATCAAATCGAGAGGTCAACTTGAAGAAGCTGAAGTGGCTATGACGAAGTCCTTCCTTGCCACCTATAGGTTGATGAGCAAGCAAGGCCTCTTTCATGTCGAGCAACCTAAAAAATGAGTTTGTTAGAGGCTGTGGCAAAATCAGCAGAAAAAATATCTGAGCACTTCAAGCATGCACATCCAGCTCAATTGCTTGCATGTTTGTACAATAGCTAATTGCTGGTGAGGTTACGTAAATCAATATGGGTTAACAAAAGCTAAAGTTTTCTTTGTCTGTGTGTGTGCGCGTGTGTGTACAGTTTTTGCAATTTAGTTTTACGTAGGATGGCTGGGATTTGTTTGGATGACATTGCTATGCTAGTTGGTCACAATGTAACGAATTAGGGTGGTACTTAGTTGCTAACAATGTAACTCATGGCATTAAATATTGCTCAACTGTCCATTGTAACTTATTTACAGCAATTGAAGTTAATGCCATTAACTTAGTAGTTAGGGAGTGCTAAAAGCTAAAAATTGCTAAATTTATTAAAGTGGGTGGAGCATTTGTTTAGTATATAGGTGAGGGTTTAACTACTATGCGTTATTCCAATTTCTAAGAATACTCGTTTTTTATCAACTTATAGAATCCCAGTATAGCGAACAAATACATGCCAAACACATGTTGCCACAGCTATCGTCGGCAAGCCCATGCAGTGTATGGCATTTTCATTTTACCACATTAGGTTGTACGGTACAGATGTAATCGAGTGAATATTGTCCCTTACACTAGACAATCCATATTAGATAGTCCGCAGTGATCAGTATTCGTTGGAGAGTAATAAGGTAAGTATCTTGTGTAATGCATATGTTGAATTGGGCAAAATAGCGGCTGTTTAGCCTGCACCCTGCACTGGTAAATTTTTTTTTTTTTTTTTTGCCTATTGGGTCAAGCACCATGTACAATTTATGTCTTGAAAAATGCTTTCAACGAGTGACGTTTCTGTAACATTTTTATCTGGTAAACTATATTAGAAAGATTTGGAAAAAACCCCCCAAAAAAAATGTGCACCCTTGTTTTGCATATATGATTATGGTATTTGACGTCTAGTGCAAGGCAAATGGCGGAGGTAAAAAGGAATAACGTCAACACCTATAAGGAATTAACAGAGGAGGAGATACGATCAATGGAGTTTTCATCGCAGGAGGAGGTAGAGGGTTTCTACATGATGTATGCAATGTCCATGGTATTCGACATATGATGCCAAGATAGGTGAGAGACAAAGGATGGGACCGTGACAATGCAGAGATAGGTATGCAATAAAACAGGAACTTATCGTGGTCGTGATGATACAGAGGAGGAAAGGCCTACCATTGATTTTTGACAAGGGCTAACTGTTCTGTAACGCTGAGGATTTTCTTGGAAGCTGATGGGAAATGGAAAGTGAAAGACCTTGTCACAAAGCACACGCATGAACTCATTGCAACAAATTACACCTTCCTTCTGAAAAAGTAGCAGGACTATTTCACCAGCAAAAGGTGCACGTATAAATATTTTGCAAGAAGTTGGCGTAAGACCTAGTCAAATCATTGAGCATTTGGTTAATCTGTCTAGAGGGTATGATAAGGTTAGATTTACTAAGAGAGTCCTATACAATTTCATTGAATCACAGTAAAAGGAACACCTTGGGGAGAGTGATGCGGTATCTATAATTACATGTATGACTGCCAAAAGTGATGAAGATCCAAGATTATTCTATCAAACAAAAGTGGAGGATGGTCACCTGTCAAGGCAATTCTAAGCTAACTCAAGGTCCCGAGAGGACTATGAGTGCTTCAAAGATGTGGTTGCATTTAACTTGACGTACAAAACAAATGTGTATAACATGCCATTTGTTGTGATAGCAGGAATTAACCATCGGCCACCAAACCTGTACTTTTGCGTCGGCAATACTAAATGATGAGTGCATCGATGCCTATTCTTGGGTGTTAAACAATTTTACATAAGCAATGAATGAAAAAGAACCCATTTCTATTATAATCGATGGTGCAAAGTCCGTGCATACTGCCATAACACAAGTTTGGCCGCATGCAAGACATAGGCTTTATGCATGGCATCTTGAGCATAATGGTGTGACAAATGTCCATAACAAGGAGTTCGAGCTAAATTCAGGGTGTGCATGTATGGAAATATGACAATAGAGACATTTAAGGGCAGATGGGCTAGTGCAGTGAGTAGGCACAATCTACATGGAAATGCATAGGTTAAATCCATGTATACGAGCAAGTATATGTGAGTGGAGGCTTACCTCAAAGGGCAATTTTGGGGTGGAGTGTGTACTACCCAACGATGTGAGTCCATGAATGCAATTATAAAGAGATATCTACATAAAAGGTTTAAACCATATGAGTTTATTGAAGGTTTCAAAAGAGGGCTTGATAACCTATGCTAACAAGAGATCATTGTTAATTGGGAAAGCAACCATACAGAACCTATGCTTCAAACCATGTTGAAGAGAATAGAGTTGTATGTTGTAGCTATCTATACAAGGGATTCATATTACAAGGTTTAGGATGAAATACAAAAGAAGGCCCTATGGTATGAAGTCAACAAAGTGGATAGAGTTGGACATTAGCAATCTATGCTCCATAGATATGGCAATGATAGTAAGGTTGATGGGGATTTGACTTCTAATCCCATTACTAAAGCTAGAGCATGAGAACTCAAGAACCTCAAGTGGATGATTCTATCTGACCAATCAACTGAAGACAAGGCCACCCTTATGCAATCATACAAGCTATACCACCTATTAGGCTAAAACATCCCCTTGCCAGTCACTCAGGTCAAGAATGCCCTAAATAGGCCAACCTAGAGCAACCTATTGGGCAGCCTATAGGGGCTCATGAGAAACGATGGCCAACCTAGTCTAGAGTCCAACTTGACAAATTGGTACTCCAACATGCACCTTGAGATTTGACCTGCCTACCGACCATCAGAGTAAAGGATTAAGTGGACCAACTAATGGTAGTACTAAGGCAAGCTCTCTAACTATCCAACCAACTGAATTAGAAAGCTTAGGCCTCACCTAGCCACTTACAGTTTTGTCTCATCTACAAAAGTACTCACCAATCATGCAACCACATGTATCTATCTTGACAATTGACAATAAGAAATTCTAGATTATTCCTTTATGTTCTCTTTACTATTTTACCTTTTTTAGATAATACTATGATTGTGTAATTTACTCTTTTAGGGTTGTACTATTTTACCTTTCTATTTTAATTCTTTATCTTAATGGGCTTACTATAAATAGTCCCTTATGTGAACAGCCAAAATCAAACTTTTTTAACATAAAATATGCTTTTTCCTAAATTGTGAGTTTTCTCTAAATCTATCTTCTCTTATCAACCATTAGCAAAGGCTGTGATGAGAAAGTCTAGCTTTTCTACTTTGTGCGCAATATCAAGGTAGAGAATTAAGACATATTATTGCTTTCATAGTGAGTACTATTTGTGCAAATAGTGCACATTAGCTAAAACAACTCATTTCATCACTAACTTCTTTTATATTTTAGAGGGTTCCATTTTTCCTTGAAACTAGATAAGTTGATGACCTAGTGATTTGTCCTCCTAGGCACATCATCTTTTGATTCTAGTATCAAAGTAAAGGTTCTAATGAGGGAAGTCGTGTGAGCTAGGTTGAAGTCACTATCAACTCAAGTGCTAAAGTTTATACTGCTGTGGTGTTGTGAGTAATGAAGGTTGTATTGCAAAAGAGTTAAGAATGTTGAATCCTAATATACATAGAGGTGTAGGGGATTATGAGAGTAATACCCCATGGGTGTGCAAAGACTGCTCATCTATCTACTAGATCTACTGATGAACAAATTTAGCAACTAACTATTGTAGAAGCCAATGTTGCTGTCATTGTGCAACATTTAGTGGAAAACCAACCTATTCATGCCTACCCAAGAGATGGATGAGCTCATGATAAAGAAGTAAGAGTAAACCCACCTCAAAATATTTGAAATGGTGAAGGGTTAAGACAAGATAGGGGAGCAACGAGATAAGTGGAGATAGAGAAGTTTGATGAAGAAGTCGAGGATAACTTTGACAAGAAGTATGGCGTATGGGAAGTGCAAGCTCCTAAAGGATTGGAAAATGTTAAAATGAAAATGCCCTTTTTTACAAGTAGTGAAGATGCAAATGAATGCCTGAATTAGGAAGACAAAGTGGACAAACTATTTGAATGCCATGAATATGATTAAGTTATGAAGGTGCAATTAGCCACCCTAGAATTTTCTAGGTATGCCATCCTATCGTGGAAGAATTTGTTGAATACTTGAAGAAGGGTTAGAGAGCATGAGATTTGGTCATAAACCAAGATGAAGAGGATTCCGAGGTGGAGGTTCGTTGTAGAGTACTATACACAAGAAGCCTTCAAGAAGTTACAAACCCTAAGATAGGGAGGGATGTGCATGGATAATTATGTAAAAGAATTTCAAATGTTGACAATTCATTGCACAGTGGAAGAACTAGAGTACTATACTAATGTTGAGTTATATAGTGAATGAAGGGATTACCGATGCAAAAAAAAATAGTTGCTACCGACCTCACACCAAAGAAGGAAGCTAGATAAAGATCATGTCAAAATATGAGCCAAATCAAGTGCTTCAAATGTTTGGGATTCGAGCATATTGCTTCTCAATGTCCAAACCAACAAGTGATGATCTTAAAGGGTGAAAAACCACAATATAAGATTGAAAGTGCTTATGAAGAGGAGGGTAAGGAGAGATTGGAGACTATAGAAGATGCCCTTGTAGAATATCATGATGATAAGGATGCTACAGTTTACACCCAACAAGGGTACTAAGGAGAGCCCTAAGCATTGCACCATTAGAAGAGGACAAGGGAAGAGAGAACTTATTCTATATTAGGTTTAAAGTGAAAGGGCATTTATGTGCAATGATCATTAATGGAAGGAGCTACACTATTGTAGTCACATCATCCTAGGTCAACCAGTTGAAGTGCCAACCATTAAACATCCCCAACCCTATAAATTGCATTGGTTAATGAGAAAGAAGCTCTACATGTTACATAGCAAGTGTAAGTACCAATAGCCTTTAGAGATAGGTATCAAGACAATCCTTTGTGACATGTTGCCTAGAGGTGAACAAGTTGTTGCAAGAATTCCAAGATTTGTTTCCTAAGGAGTTGTTGAGTGGATTAGCACCCTTACAAGGAATTGAGCATAATATTGACCTACAAACCAAAGCATTCTTACCTAACAAACCTACTTATGAATAAACCCTAAGGAAGCTAAAGAATTAAAGTGCCAAGAGACAAGCTGATTAAGAGAGGGTATGTGAGGGAAAGCATAAGCCCTCATGTTGTGCCCATGCAACCAGTGCCTAAAAAGGATGGTTCTTGGAGAATGTGCATAGATAACTGAGCCATCAATAGGATCACCACCAAATGTCGATATACAATTCTAAGGCTTGATGATATGTTAGATGAGCTGCATGGAGCTTAGATCTTTTCCAAGATTGATCTAAAGAGCGGTTACCACCAGATCTATATGAGGCGAAGAGATGAATAGAAGATGGCCTTTAAGATGCACCATAAATTGTATGAGTGGAAGGCCATTTCTTATAGGCTAACTAGTGCACCAAGCAGGTTTATGAGGCTCATGCATTACATACTGTGCAATTTAGTGGGCAAATGTGTAATGTTCTACTTCAACAATATTCTGGTTTATAGTCAAGATAAAACCAACCATGTCATCTATTTAAGGGCTATATTTGAAGTTTTAAGAGTTGAAAAACTTTATAGTACTTAAAGAAGTGCCTTTTCTATTAACCTAAGTTGATATTCCTAAGGTTAGTGGTCACTAAATATGGAGTTCAGGTAGATAAGGAGAAGGTCAAGGCTATATTCAATTAACTAACTCTATAGAGTGTAGCTAAAGTTGGAAGCTTCTATGGGCTTGCTTGATTCTACAAGTGATTTATTCACAACTTCAACATAATCATAGCCTCAATGACCGATCTAATCAAGAAAAGTGTGGAGTTTAGGTAGAATGAGTGAGCTTAACATAGCTTTGAAGAGATCAAAGAGAAGCTCACCACCTCCCCAATTCTTACACTAACAAAATTAGAGAAAGTCTTTAAGGTGGAGTATAGTGCATTAGGAGCTAACATAGGAGCTATTCTAATGCAAGAAAAAAGACCTATAGCCTACTTCAATAAGAAGCTCCACAAAGCTACCCTAAACTACTCAACTTATGAAAAGGAATTTTATTCGTTAGTTCGAGCACTCACTATGTGGCAACAATATCTGTTACCTCAAGAATCCATCATTTATATCAATAATGTGTCACTAAAGCACTTAAGAGGTCAACAAAAGTTGTCGAGGAGGCAGGCTAAGTGAGTTGAATTTTTAGAGTTTTTCGTACATGATCAAGTACAGGAAAGGGAGTACAAATGTTGTAGCTAATGTGTTATTGCAAAGACATGTACTGATCACTATATTACAGTCTAAGTTACTCGGCTTTGGACTAGTTTAGACCTATTGTGGTGAAGCGTAAGTTAGGAGCAACATAAACGGATTTCATATTGCTAAGAGGTATCTATTCAAGCGGGGAAGGTTATGTATCCTAGCTTACTCAGTACCAAATCTATTAGTTGGAGAAGTGTATGTTGGAGGTCTATCAAGACACCTTAAGGAGAAGAAGACTTATGAGCTACTAAAGGAGCATTTCTTTTAGCTAAGAATAATGAAGGACATTCATCGAGTGCTTAAGAGGTGCGCAATGTGTAAGAAGGCTAAGAGGAGAAAAGAAGCTTTTGGTGAAAACATAGCTATACCCATACCAACTCGGCCTTAAATTGACCTAAGTATGGACTTTATCCTAAGATTACCCAAAACAATGAAAGGAAGGGATTCCATCATGGTGGTCATAGATCAATTCAATAAAATGACACACTTCATACCTTGCCACAAGACAAATGATGTTTTATTTGTTGCTAGCCTCTTTGTGTAAGAGATCGTGCAACTACATGGTATGCCCTATAGCATCAAGATCCAAAGTTCTTACTTTTCTTTTAGATGACACTATAGAATAGACAGAGCACCAAGTTGATGGTTAGTACCTCCTACCACCCCCAAACTAATGGATAAACCAAAGATGTCAACCAAATTTTAAGATTCTTGCTCTAGGCTACAGTTGGCAAAGACCTTATCGACTAACACTTTTGTCTATCTATTGTAACTTACAATAGATTGACACATAGTACCATCAATAAGTCTCCATTTGAGGTCATATATGGGTATAATTCAATCTTGCCTATAGATATGATCTCTATACCTAGCTAAAAGGAGGAGAGCTTAAGTGGTTTTGATAGAGCCCAATCGATTCAAAAGCTACACCATAAGGTTTTTTAGCACCTCACCAAGGTCGTTACCAAACAACAACACCATGGGAACTAAGGTCAAAAAGCCATGGATTTTAGCTATAGACACTTAGTGTGGATTCACCTAAGTAAACACAAATTTCCCAACCATAAAGCTAACAAGTTGTTATCTCAAGCTAATAGACCCTTCAAAAGTCCTCTAGAAGATCAATAACAATGCCTATGAGCTTGAACTCCTAAAGGCTATGGCATTTCCCCTACCTTTAACGTTAGTGACTTAACTCCTTACATATATGAAGAAGAAGAACTTGAAGACCAACTTGATTTAAGGGTAAATATTTAACAACCCCAAAGGGATGATGGGAACTTAACCTCTAGTCATATCATTAAGGCTAGAGTGCATGGCCTCCAAAACCTCACACGAAGTTTTTGATCTAACTAACCAACTAAAGATAAAGCCCCCCTTATGCGAACCTACAAGTTGCACCACCTACTAGGCCAAGACCCCCCCTTCACAGTCATTAAGGTCAAGGATGCCCTAGGTGGGCTAACCTGAAGTAAACTATTAAGCAGACTCTAGGGACTTGTGAGCGGTGATGGCTGACCTAGTCTAGAGTCCAACATGACAATTTAGGTTCTCCAACATGCACCTTATGATCTAACCTACCCTCTCCTTCCTACCAACCATCTAAGTAAGGGATTAAACGAACTAGCTGATGGCATTACTAAAGCGAGCTCTCCAGTAGTCTAGTTAACCTGATCAGAAAGCTCAGACCTTATCTAGCCCCTTACAATTTTGTCTTAACTACTAGAGTACTCACTAGTCATGCAGCAACACATGTCCATCTTAATGACTAACAATGATAGATTCCATATTATTCCTTTGTGTTGTTTGTATTATTTTACCCCTTCTAGATAATATTATGATTGTATAATTTACTCTTTCAGGGTTTTGCTATTTTACTTTTCTCTTTTAATCCTTTGCCCTAATGGGTTTACTATAAATAGCCCCTCATGTAAACAGCTGAAATCAAACTTTTTGAACACAAAATATACTTTTCCCTAAATTGTGAGTTTCCTCTTAATCCATCTTCTCTTATCAACCCTTAGCAAAGGTTGTAGCAAAAAAACATTAACTTTTCTACTTTGTGCGTAATATCAAGGTAGAGAATTAGGACATGTTATTATTTCTATGGTGAGTAATACCTATGCAAATAGTGCACATTAGCTGACCCAACTCATTTCATCACTAACTTCTTCCATGTTATGGAAGGACCAATTTTTCCTCAAAATTAGATAAGTCAATGACCTAGTGATTTATCCTCCTAGACACCTCAAAGATTGAGCAAGTAGTGTTTTAGTGCTATGATCCTTCGATTAGTTTCTCCCGCTTGCAATTTAAGACAATTTTGGCATACCATGTTGCCATGTAATTTGCATAGAAAAAATTGAGGAGCTTGTTGAGATATCATTCAACCTCATAATGACTCAATAAACCAAAAGGGCAAAGGAGCTATCCAACCATAGTTGTGTCGTAAAAGGTGTAGAGGTCGACAATGGCATGGAAAATAAGGTATGGAGCATTAATAAATGCTACCAACATTGTGCCCCTAATTCGCTATAGCGATGAACAATTTCCCATGTAACTTACTTAAGTAAAATACGTAAGGCTACAATTACTACATGAGTTTCTAGACCAATTTTAAGATTGTAAAATCTTTATTTAATTTTTCAAAACATATTTGTGGATCATGGGATTCTTGAAAACATTTGTTGGTTGTAAATCATAAAATCATGTAGTACGATAAAAAAGGATAAACTAGGTCCTAACACCTATATAGCCTATACAAAATATACAAACCATAATCTAATAAGCCATTAAACCATATGTAGCTCCCAATAAGTCTCAGTACAACCACGAACATAAAAACGCATCTAAACATAACATATATCTAAGTCATAATAACGACCAACATAATCTATCTCCATAATCTCTTCTATGTCTCCTCCTTAAAGCCATAACCCATCAAGTCGTATAGCAAATCAGTAAAATCCTCACCTAAAAAATTAAAAAAGAAAAGGGGGAGTGAGCCATGAGGGTCAAGTACATAGCAATACAAACACATACACAAATGTCAAATGAGCCTACAACTAATGCAGCAATCAATCACTTCATCTAATTAATTATCTTAATCAAACACTCAGTACAGGAGTACTCATGACTCCGGACATCATGACAGGAGACAAGGGGTCTGATTCCACCATACCGAACATCAGGGGTTAATAGGAGCAATCAGACTCCTCATCGCTAAAAACCAATGTACCTAAGTAGTCTCATCTAAGTGACCTTGCCATTATGCGGCCCCACTAATTGTAATCTAGCTATACCATATCGCTTGCCAAAGCCCATAATCCTCAAACGACTGTTGATATACCTTCTCTCCATTCACAGTGCCCATTATAAAATGCAATTTCACTTATCAGCTACTTACCAAGCCATATATTAATGGCCTAAGTGCCTAAGTGCCTAACTACCTTGTCATTTCAAGGCATATGACCGAAGTCATAATCCTAATTCAAGGTTTGTCACTTGCTGGCTCAAGTAAGCATACACAAGTAATAAGTAGTTATTTAGTCGAGTTGATTATTAGTCAGGTTTAATTTTTCTATCCTAGTATGCATCATACAAGTTATTGCATACCAAAAAGGTCGACAATCCTAAATCGCAATCTAGTTCCAATTGAATCAATTGAATTGATGTTATGCATCAAAAGAAAATTACAAGTTGATCGATTATTCTAAGTGATTAAATCCTATTTTACGTTTGGTTTAGACTACTTAAGGTCCATACTAATTACAAGCCCAGTTAAGGTTATCAAGGCCTGATTAGCTTTTAAGTAATTGTGGCTCAAACCATTTAGGATTTATTTAATTAAATCTAATAAGTTATTTAAATTTCAAATCTAATTGGGTTTACAACCTAGTTGGGGTATTTAGGCCCTTTAAGTATAGTAGGCCCAATTATGTTTGAAATTAAACCCACTAGCCCTAATTAATTTAGTTAAGTCCACTTATAGTTACTAAATACATTTTAAGCCAAATTAAATTAATTCTATTTATTTTAAATTGACCTAAGCCTATCATGTTTACTTGGTATCAATAGTTGTGTCCTAATTCCAATTGATTTATTAAACTCTATTGGAATTCCATTTTAGGCCTTTATCTAATTTAAGGACTTAATAGGTTTAAAGACTAATGAAATTTAATGTGTTTATTAGATCCCATTTAAGATACAGGCCCTAAAGTTTAATGAGGCCAAGCATGTTTAGGTCTTAGTCCCATTTAAGTTTTATTGAAATTAGGAAAACTCATTTTATTTCTTAGACTTAGGTTTAATTTACTTTAATTAATTAATTCAATTCTAGTCTTGAATTGGTTTGAGGTTCAATTAGGTTATTCATTGTTCTAAGGCCTATTTAAGATATAAGCCTTAGGAAGAAAATAATCTCAATTACATTTTGAGTTTAAGTCCTAGGCCTATTTAAATTATTAGGTCAACATTATCATGTCAAATTTTATTTCAACCCAATTAAGATAGTTTAGTTAATCAAGCCCATTTAAACAAATTATATTTAATTTCATAAGCCATCCAAGGGAGGGTAAGAGGGTGGTCCTTGACCCTATTTTGGTTGGGTTGACCTGTGATTGGGTTATCCTTGACCCAATTTAATTAAACCATAGTTCAACTTAATCTTAATTCATCATAAATTAAGTTCTTAACTTTAAAAGAACATAACTTACTCAATTTAAGCCTAAATTAGATGAAACCAAAGCCATTTGTCTTCTTATCACTCCCACTACCTATTTTATCAAAAAAGAAATTCAATTTAAGACCTTTAAATTATCAAACGAATTTTAATTACAAACTTTTAATTTTATGAGCCCATAACTTATTCAATCTAGGTCTAAATCACTTTAAACCAAAGTCCACTTGTTCTTACTCATTCCTACTGTCTAATACATCATTTATTTTTTTTATTTTCAAACCCAAAATACCATCAAAATAGAGCAAATACTACAGGACACACCCTAACTTAAAAATGCATCCATTCTTTAGTCTAATTCAACACATTATCACCTCTAAGCCTTATTTCATATCCAAATAAATTCATATTCATAATTAAATCATAATTCCACTAAATAAACCCAAAATAAACATAATTTATCTCATTTTTTTCAGAAGCAAATAACATTCAAAAATATGCAAGAAATTCAAAATTCCAAGTTCACCAATATTACAATTCAACCCAATTCATCCTCAATTCTTACTAAACTCAATACTTATCTTATAACTTCAATTTCTATCAAATTAATCACATCAAAAACATGTCAACATGCTAGGAATTAAAAATTAAATCATCAATTGATTCCATTCAACCACCTAGTTTAACTATAGCACTAATTTCCACTCTTATCCTTGCATATGTATCATTTAATCACCAAAATCAATCTAGATAGCATGAGTTCTTACTCCAATCCGCAAATTAACACTCAAACCAGATTTTAAAAGTACAAATTAAGCCTTAAAGTCATCATCATAGTGGCAGTTACTCATTATTCAACAAAATCTCCAATTAAGTACATCAAATTTGATTTTTAATTACATTTCCAATACCTAATAACACATCTAACTTATCAAATCCTAAATCAATACTTAAATCATCAAATATCACTCAAGGGAAGCAAGAATAGTGGCTGTCACAAAGATACGTACAACCAATCATCAATATTTAAGAAAAATCAACAAACTATCAAGTTCAATCACTTCCAACTTCACTAAATCACCCATTTAAGCTAGGTTTTGAGCTAACCTTAATGAAGACCTAAGATTTTCCTTTGTCCTTGATCTGGTCACCACTTCAAAAGGGTAAGGTCACATAATTTCACTTACCATTAAGCTTTATTTCATGCCTAGCTTGAGCCCCCTTGAGACCTTTCTTCTTCTTGAGTTGAACCTAAAATCATCATTAAAAGTTTAATTAGTAACTAAAACAAGAAAAAAGCTAGGGTTTTAGAGTGGGGTTTTGGGGTTTAGAATGAGTTTCTTTTTTTTTTTTCCTACCTTAGACGAAAAAAAAAATGGAAGATGAGAAATGAGGGGGCTAATTCTCACATCTGGTTTTTGTGGGGGGCTTTTATGTGGCTTTTGCTTTAGGGTTTAGGGGAAAATGAGGAGGGGACCACAAGGGTTTATACCAATTTACCCTTACATGCCAAAAGTCCTTACTTTTTGGGCAATTTTTAAAAATTTTGTTCCCTTTATTCCATTTATTTCTAGCTGATATATTGTGCCTTTCTTTTCTCAAAATTGCCCTTGAAACTCAATACCCTTCAAGAAAATAGGCTTTGGGGCATTTTTGTCATTTAACCCAATTAACCTCCAAATTTTAAATTTTATTTTCCAATCATCTCCAAATACTTTGTAATTAATTTTATTCACCTAATCGAGGCCATAGGGTCATACTTATGATCTTTAAGGAATTTTGGATTCATTTTCAATAAAATCGATTTCTAGGTAAAAAGTTTTTATTTAGAAAAATAAAATTTTTCCAATTAGAAATTCCTTTATAATTCAATCTAAAATTTTCCTTTTATTTCCTTTAACCTTTTTCTTTTTTTTTTTGGTTTTTCAACCAACACCTTGTGCTACCGTGCAAGTCAAATAATAGAAAGGTATAACAACGTATCACAACAAGTAGCACAGCTAACTAAGAAAATGCAAGACACGTTATGTAGGCCACCGAAGGAAGATAATGGAAAGGATGTTGAGAGCACACAGCTTCCTCCCTCAATTGCTAGCACAATTAGGACACCTACTAAGCTACCACCTAAGCAACAAAGGTCTTCCTCGTCTACTCGAAAGTGTAGCAACTACCAAGGAATCGGGCACACACATAGGAACTACCCAAATATGTGTGACATATATTTTAGCACACCATTGAATGAGTAGCTGTGTGCAACATATGATGGCTTTATCACGACCGATGACCAGGAATGCTTTCCATCGACTAGGGAGGGTGATATGTTGTCAAATTTGGTGGGGGCTATTATATACTAGCTAGCAACTGCCCCCACATGCTTACAATATGGATAAACACGATGCCTCCAGCCACAACTAGTGTGTATTTTCCCCAACCTATACACTAAGGTACATTGCAAAGATAAGAAAATTAATGTTGAATTTGGAAATTTTCTAGATGTAGCATATGTTAAACTATTGCACAAGCTATTTGGAATTTCTTGGTTCACTTTGACTTCCAAAGTAGTGGACATAACATAAGGTAGAGGTATATTTCTTCCAAGAACCTCAGAGTTTACAAAATATATATTATTAGTTTACTTTTCAACTTATATACTCTTGTGCTCAAATTGTCTCAATGAAATTGTTTCAAGTTGGCTGAATATGAAGTGGAGTTATGGTCAACTAGCATGAAAAGCCTTATTTAAGTTGTCAATGGCTTTTTGCTAGCACTAAGGACATGACACCGTGTTCCACTACTCCAAATTTTTTATGAAGCCTATGTACTATCTACATGTATATGCTTGACAAATGTTTTCCTTATTGTGTAGGTAGCTTGAAAATGTCAAATTCAAGGTTACTAGCAACTTTTGCTATAATATAGGGTAAACCTTATCCAAGTGTATATAATAGTCGATTCTATCTAGCTCAATGTACCTGACCTAAGGTATGGATTAGCATCATAGGTAAAGGTTACATGTTTGTTTAATGAAACTCGGTCATAATGTTAAATATGACAAGTTAATAACATCTATTTTGTCATAAATTTGGTCATTTTCTGGAAATTTTTTATTCTTACATGCATGTCCCTTAAAGACTAATTTGTGATACTAATTAGCTAAAACATCAATTGTTGAACCCTATCCACAATAGTGGTAATTTTACTAACATTATGAATTTCTTCTACTCCCACTCCCCTTTATTTAGGAAAGATTCAATGCACTCTTACTATTGGTTGGTATTGGGTTTTCTATTTTCCTTTTCATTTCCACCTTTCTTGCAGCCAAAGTGCAATTCTCTTTCTCCAATTTAGCAAGAGAGTTATGCATGCAACATCAACAATTACCTAACACTCCTTAATGTATCCATTAAGTTTAACTAGAGTACATGTTGTCACCATGCCTAGAAATTTGTTGCCCAATCTACTTCAACTTTGCATCGTACTCTCTACTTATTTTAGTTATGGAATTACTTCAACATAGGCTAAGGGAGCCAACTATAGCCATGGGATGTATCACCTAAGTAGAATACAGTAGCCCTTGCATTAGCATCATTTGTCCCTTGTCTGCAACATTTCCTCAAAATCTAGTGTCCCATTCAAGGTTCAATTGCAGTATTATAACATAAAGGATAATATATATCACTCATGTTTGCACCAATGTGTATGTAGATGTGTGTGATGCAATATAGAACATACAATATATGTTCTAATATGTAACTTATCATACTCACCCATGCACTTATACATGTGTGTATATGTGTGTGTGATGCAATGCATGTTAACCCATGTCATTTGTTGCATACCACTTACCCATATATGTGCTTGTAGATAAATTAATACACATACATACATATATATTGTCTACGGTGTTGTGAGTAATGATCACCCGTAAGTTTAAATCCAAAGAATGGCTACAACTACTTGCTTATCTATACTAAACCACACTTATCACACAATAATGCACAAACTTAAAGGTGACAAGGTGACTGAATGATTGTAACATAAGTATTCTTGGAGATGCTAGACATAGTATGAAATTAGGCAATACCAACTTCATAGCATGTGTAAATATCAATAAGCTTAGTCTAAAACCAAAGGCTCCTCTTAACGAATTTTCAACCTTATGACCTCTACTCAACATTAGGATTGTGTTGGAAGATACAATCGAGAATAGTTAAATGCTATTCCAACTTGAGACATTGAGTACAAATGTGCTTATGGATACCCGAAAGGGAATATGTACTTGTCATGAGCTTATGGTTGAGTCACATGAAAGAGGTTAAAAGACTTGTTGAAAAAGGCCTACAGTAAGCAAACTGTATGACCTTTTTTGAATTTCTTACTGTTGCAAGACTTCTTCAACAATTCTTTTTACCTATTCCATGCATGGTTGTTAAAATCACAAGTCAATTGTATGATTCTATGAGTTTGCAATTCTATAAAGTTTTTCCTAATCAAAATGGAAGAAAAATCATTTAGATATAAACTTTTGATATAATTATGAGTTTAGATATATGATTCTATAAGATTTCATATGATTTTACGATTCTATATCATTTAATTTCAAGTAAAATCATGATTTTGACAACCATGATTCCATGTGACCAAACTATGAGGCTACATCAACTACACATCCCTGTTTCGATTATGGACAAGCACATCTATGCTCAAAATCTCCAACTGGAATATCATATATCCATTCTATATTGTCTACTCCAACACCTTCCCTTTGCCAAAATTCCATTAAGGCTTGTAGCATTTGGTTTTAAACTAAGCCTGTTAATACTTGCAAATGCCTTGAAGTTGTTATGCCCTAATTTCACGTTATCTCTAGCATCTCCATGAATATTTATGTCACACTCATTCAATCAACTTCGTTGCCTTCAAGTCTACATATTTTTGCATCACAAGTGCAAAGCAAAAATTGGTGAGATTTTTAAAGGTGTTGCTAATGAAATTTTACTGGCACATAGTTCTTTCCTTTCTAGTATACCTATAGAATTTTTTCCATTCCTGGTAATAGTGCTCAAGTTTGGGTAACAATTTTGTAAAAGTGGTCATTGAACTTATAGAGGCACAACTACTAACTTTTGTGCAATTTTGACAGCCCTTACATGTATTAGGTATAGTTTCTTTCAAGCATACTTACCAACATTTGTGATTTTATGGTAATATTAATTAATTTTTGGTAAGCCATGCTTGAATATGGTAATTTTACATAATGATTCATACCTACCAAATTTTTTGACATTCTAGTAGCCCTTTCATTTAAATTGTAAAGCAACCTTCAGGTGTACTTATCAAGTTTTTTGCATTTCTAGTAATAGTTCACAAATTTTGATAAAGTCATGGTTGAAACTAGTAAATACACTTATTGAGGCACACCTACCAAATGTATTGCGCTTCTAATAACTCCAGCACGAAATTGGCAAACATACTTTGATGCATACTTACCAACTTTTTCTATATTTCTGATAAAATTTGTGCATTTTTTGGTAATCATTGCTTAAATATGGTATACTTACATTTTTAGCAAAACCTACCAACTTTATTACATACCCAATAGCCCTATAATAGAATTGGTATATGTACTTTAACGCATACGTACTAACTTTTCTCTGATTCTAGTACTACGAATGCATTTTTGGTAATCCTAGGTTAAATATAGTAGCATCAAATTTTCAGCTAAACCTACCAACTTTACTATATTTCTATTAGCCCTAGTATTAACATTAATGCATTTTTTGGTAATCATTACTTAATATGGTAGATTTACATTTTCAGCTAAACCTACCACTTTATTGCATTTTTAGTAGCCTTAGATTACAATTGGTAAAGGTACTTTTATGCATACTAACTTTTATGTGTTTCGAATACCATGTGTGCATTTTTAATAATCCTAGGTTAAATATGGTAGCTTTACATTTTTAGTTAAACCTACCAATTTTATTGCATTTCTAGCATCCCCAGCATAAAATTGGTAAAGAAACATTAATGTATACTTAACAACTTTCATGCATTTCTAGTAATATGGGTGCACTTTTGGTACTTGTTGCTTGGTAGATTTACATTTTGACTCAAACCTACCAACTTTATTACATTTGTGGTAGCCCTAGCATAGAATTGGTAAAGATACTTTGATGCATACTTAACTTTTATGCATTTTTTGGTAGCATGGGTTCATTTCTAGTATTCATTACTTAAATATGGTATATTTACATATTGACACAAACCCAACTATCTTTTTTGTGTTTCTGGTAACCCTAGCATATAATTGATAAAGGTACATTAACACAAACCTACCAATTTTGTTAGGTCTCTGATAGCCCTTACATATAATTACTAATGTCATTTCAATTACACTTACCAGCTTTCTTGCTTTTCTAGTAAAATTATTGTATTTTTGGTAAATATTCATTCAATGTGGTATATTTACATATCGATCCATATCTACAAACTTTTATGTGATTTTGGTAGACCTTGCATGGAAGTAGTAAAGGTGCCTCAATGCATGCCTACGAACTTTTCTATGTTTCTGATAATAGAAAAATTGTTTTGGTAACTCATGCACAAAACTAGCAAATGCACTTATTGGGGTAGACCTATCAACTTTTTTGCATTTCTAATAACCCTTGCATATAATTAGTAATGGATCTTTGACGCTACTTATTAACATTTTTGCATTTCTGGTAATATTTTTTTATATTCCTTACTTGAATGTTGTAAATTTACATTATGAGCCACTCCTACCAACTTCAGCATTTCTAGTAGTCCTTGTATATTTTTGGTAGCTATCATTACCAACTTTTTCCTATTTTCAATAAAGTGTTCAATTTTTTGTAACCTTGCATTAATGTGATAATTTCACTATTAAGACATACTTATAATCTTTTTTGCATTTCTAGTGATATTGTTGAATTTCTCATAACGCTTGCATGAAAATGGCGTAGGTACATATTGAGTTTTACCTACCAACTTTTTTGCATTGCTAATATCCTAACATAAAAGTACTAAAGGTACATTGACGCTTACCTACAAATTTTTGTCATATTATGGTAATAGTTTTCAATTTTCGATAACCCTTTAATGGAAGTGGCAAATGTTCATTTTAACATACACCTACTAACATCTTCAAGTTTGTGGTAGTCCCTTTATAAATGTGGTATTACTGGCTACTTGCTAACTAGGTAAGACTTAAAAGCAAGTCACAAATAGGTGACTTAACCTAATAACCGCCTACCTACTAACCAGGTAAGACTTCAAAGCAAGTGGCAAATAGGCGACTTACCCTAATAATCGCCCACCTGCTAACCAGGTAGGACTTAAAAGCAAGTGGCAAATAGTCAACTTAACCTAATAATTGCCAAATAAGCAAACTACCTAGAAAGTTTTCATCTTCCATTTTTTTTCAAAAATATAATCTATTATAATATATATAATTTTAGAAACTTCTTTGTTGTCGTATGTTTTCAATTTATTTTTTTTTACAATTGTACATCTATGATATTAACTTTTAACCCATTATACCTCCAGAGTATTACCTTTTTTTCCTTTTAATAATACCTATTTGGTGTCAATTTTTTATCATTATTTATGTAACTTTTAGAATAATTGCAACCTTTGCATAGTTATTGTAAAATTCTACATGCCTTTTGTGTTCATGATATTTTAATTCTATAATTTGAAAGATAATAATTATTTTTAAACAACACGGCATTTTATGTGAAAAAAGAAAAAATACAAAAGAGCATCACATAAAACCGTGATATATATATTAAGGGTAGATATGCTTTAGTTTGGTTCCAATTTTCTTCAAACTAAACCAAACTATAAAAATGATTCAAAGTTTTAATCACTTTAAACCAAACCACAAGTTTTAATTAGGAATTTTTTCCAAACTATAATACTTTGGTTTGGTTTAATTTGAGATTGAACTGTAATTTATAACTTAAGAAAAATTAAATCCATGATATGTAATCCCACATCGTAAGTATTAACTTCTTTGAATAGTAACATGCATTGTACCATCTAAGAGATTGATAGAATAAATGTTCGTGCAATTAAGGAATTTTAAAGGTATCATAGCAACTACTTTTTTATTCATAAAGTTAGAATATATACATTCTAATCACCAATGGTCAAAAAACCTAAATATACATTTAAATTCACTTAAATACTATGTTATAATGAAAATTTTTTTTCAATTACCAAACATTACTTTATTTCTTAAAATGGTTTAATTTGGTTTTTCTCGATTGGTTTAATTATCCCCTCTAAATCAAACATAAGTTTTGGTTTGATTGGTTCAATTCGGTTTACAATTAGTTCAATTTGGTTGATTTTACCCAATCCCAATTTATATAAACAAATAATAGTATTTGTGAAATATTTATATTAATTTATAAATATATATAATTAACATGTTAATTGTTTTTACGTAAGTAACTAATTTGTTGGCATGGTTATTGAGATATTATCTTATGTAAAAATATTAAGATAATATACATGTATATAAGATATTACCTTATTTAGCTTGTAAACAATATATCTATCTAAATATACTATTCACATGCTAAGTAAGATCAAGAAATATGCTCTTTAAAGCTAATGTAACTTTCAAAAGTTGCAATTTCTGCGTAGTTGGTGTAAAATAATAGTCCTTGGATTTGGTTTTATGATGCTTTACTCCTATAATTTGAAAAAAAAAATTAATAATAATAATAACTTTGCCTTTATAGCACAACATTTTATAAAAAGCAATCACATAAAACCTGTATATTGCCATTTAGAGAAGTTCATTCAACCATCATGTTAATTTTCATAATGTCTTATATAACATGGGATTTTACCAAATTAGATAAAACCTGAATAATGCCAATTACAGAAGTTCATTCAACAGTCACCCAAGACAAACCAAAACCATAAAATGCAAAGCCTACATTTGCGATTTATTCGCAGTTCAATGTGATCCACGAATCATTTAAAGCATCCGGGCACGAACCCATTACAAGCCAAACTGCATCAAACCAATCTGAACCAACATTGCTTAGAAAGGAAAGAAATTCAGACTTCTCAATGGAAGCATTGATTTGATTTTAACTAACTTAATCTACTAGTGAATATAAATCATTCCAACCTCAAACTCACATATATACTACAAATATAGTCATTTACCAAATTTGTAAAAAGTAGATGCATTTTCTTTTCGTAAAACATGATGGAAAATTCAAAGACAACCAAAATGTAAATAAAGATAAAACATACCAAAATTTAACCACAAAAGGGAAAGTAAAATGAAAAATTATTTAAAAGAAATTTGATGAGAGTTGAGCCACCAAATCGAGGCTAACCGTCTTAAGCAGTTCAATTCAGTTCATCAAACCGCTTAAAGATGTTTGGCTCAAAAGGGGTTTCTAAACTAAAGTGAAATGCAATCTGGCTTCGGTTGAACCTCCAAACCGCATTTTGCCCAACCATACTGCTGCAATCACCGACTTACACAAAGACGCACATCCTGGAAAAACGAGACTATAAGAAAGGAATTTCCAAAGGAAGCTTCATTCCACAAGACAAAAAATCATTTTTTCCACCCCGCATAAGCGGGCTGCAGGACCTACGGGAGGAAAGACACAACATATTCAGATAGATCATTCCTCAAAAAAGATGTGTTATTTCATCATCAGCAAATGTTACAGAAACCATAATATTTGATACTTCCACTGTGGGGGACACATGATCACTTACATACGAAATGGAAGGACCAGAAACTCGAACGCTGTCAAAAATTCCTCTAACAAAATGGGTTAAGAATATGCCTTACTGAGAAAGGAAAGCCAAAAATGGAAAAGCAGAAAAAGAAGAGAATAGAAGAAATGAAGCTAGAAGAAACCAACCCCACCCTGCCTGCCCTCCTAAACATATTCTACAACCCATGACCCACCATAAATTAACAGCCAAATGGCAAAGAGAGCAGTAAAAGAGATTCTCTAGTGTATTCAGAATCTCCACCACCCTCACCAACCAGCATCTCAAAAGCCCCCTCCTTGATCCAACACCATGACGACATACATCCCCCTCTCACAAGCAAGACAAACTACCAAACAGTATACTGCAGCTAATGCTTCAATAAGAAGGCATTTAGATATGACAAGAACATAAATTACTTAGTAGGAAAATGAACTTCCAAAGCAGCAATTTGCACTTAGAGATTACTGGCTTTCCGTTACCACAATTTAATCCCATGCACTGCTAACCCCTGGCCCATACCCTCCATACCCACTGGAACCTCCATAGCCAAAACTATTGCTTCCACCATAGTAATCTGAACCACCCCTACTAAACGAACCATCCCTTCTAAAGTCACGACCACCAAACCGACCTCCACCTGAACGTCGATTTCTTCCCCCATGTGAAGACCTAGCTGCATATCTGGATAGCCAGGAAGGTACTTCTTGATTTGCTTCTTGCATCAATTCAGATAATGCCCTAGCTAATGGAGAATTATTCTCACTAAAGAATGCAGTAGCCAGTCCAGTTTTCCCTGCACGACCTGTCCGTCCAATTCGATGGACATAATCATCTATGTCACTGGGGAGATCAAAATTGATTACATGAGCCACATGGGGAATATCAAGACCACGGGCTGCAACATCTGTAGCAACCAAAATCGGAGTCCTGCCACTCTTAAAAGACCTCAGAGCTAGTTCTCTTTCCTGCATTATATTGAATGGTGAGTCAAAAAAAGGATAACACCATGATAAACAGTATATCAGCATTAAACACGGAAATAGACTTACTGAAACTAAAGAAATTCAAGGTGCAATTTCAACAATCTTTCTTAGCAAGAGTAAATAACCAAATTCAAAATCCCACTTCTTCACAATCAACCTTTTTTTACTAAACTACTTATAGGGAAACATAAGATTCAAATCAACAGATTATTCCTTGAAGCACGAAAATCAAACAGTCAGTTCTCATCTTCTAGTTTCCTGGTTTATTTCAATCATAAGAATGTCTCCAGGGCCACAATGTCAGGATGAATCACATGGGAGAAGCATAAGAAAATACCCCAGCTGAGGAGTAAAGATTACACACTTTTTCACCCACTATGCACAAAGGAACTTATGCACTACTTTTATGCACCCAATAGAAGGATCTAGTCAAAGGGCAGTTGACACTAACATCTACAATCAGAGGGGTTTTGTTTTCTTAGTTTCTTCCGTTCTTGGGAGAATCTATAGTTACCAGGTACGAGGTCTGAGGGCTCATTGGAGAGAGACCTCAAATCTTGTAAACAAGATAAATTAAAAGAAAAAGCAAGTAAAACAATATTTCTGTCCTTTCCCCCTTTGTAAAATCACTTATTTATGTAAGCTTAGGACTAATTACTTCTAAAAATAGAAAGGTACTCTTCTAAGAATATTGACATGAGCTTAAAACAAAATTAATTTCCTAATAATATCTACTAAAAAGCTCATAATAATAATAATAATAATAATAATAATAGTACAAAGGACTTATGATAATGATAATCTGCATAAGATAAAAATAACAAAATGAATCAATTTATTTTTAGCTTTCCTCCTGGAAAATGAGCTTATCCTCGAGCTCAAGTAATCATTTGGGTCTTGGCAGTTTTGAATCTTGACCAAAAGAGACCTTTAATTTGTAGAACATAACAAAGCTCACCCATCCAAGTGGAGCATCACTAGCCTCACCTGACTCTCTTTGCATGCGCCTTGGTACCCCAAAAATTGGTCACAATGATCAAACCAACTCAATAGACCTGAAAATCAGGCTTCACTAAGGAAACATAAGATTGTTTAGATGGTCCATTGGGTCAAAACCCGTTGATTCCAGAGATGATGTGATAGGTGCTAGCCCGGTATCACACCCTTTGCAAACGTGTACCAGAGGCACACAAGTCCAGCAGATAAGGAGGAAGTGCAGCAGTGGGTCGATGTATTTAGGCAGGGTAGACATGTAAGAGGAAATGTAGGGAGATGTGTAGGATGTGTAGGTTATCCAGTGGGTGTAGAATTTTGAGGGCATGGAAGACATGATAGCAATGTAACTAGTCTGATCTATTGTACTACTTAAGGAGAAACATGGAATGAAAAAGGATATCAGATTTTATCCAAAAAAAAAAAAAACCTTATCACACGAGATCCTTGGGTTCTCTCTAATAAGCCCAAAGTAGAGAAAAATAATCACAAGGAAACTAGGTCGCAAATGTAAATCGCACCACCCGACTAAAGATCCTCCCAGCTATTCAACTCACATGAGGACCCAATCCCAAGCACTTGCCGCTAACATGATGGCATCGTTCACATGGGTTAAGAAGGTAGTTGACACTAGTCAGCATGTGGTGGCAAGACATGCAATTATGGACATATCTTGACTTGTACCAGGACACTAAACCTGTGGGTGACCACACTGATCTGGATATCATCCCTGAGTGGTCCAGTTTGGCCACTGGCATGCACCACCAGATCTGTTCTCACTCCTCCATTGCTACATTGCTCACCCATGAGACCCACTCTCCAAATTGGAGCTTCATTATGTTCTTAATCAACTCCTCCACACTTGCAGCTAGGTTTTTCAACTCTCTCCCGTCCTTTTCTCTTCCAAACCTGTTTTACTTTCTTTTTACCTTAGGTCATGCCTGGCGGCCCATATACTGCTGGAAGAACGCCATGCACTGTTGCTTTAATTCCAACAAATTGCACATGACAATTGGCTCTAAAACCAGATCATTATGTCTCCAAGATAAAGATTTAGTCAAGGGGCAATTGACACTGGAATCTGGATCAATGGGGTTCTGTTTGTGTCATGGTTTCTTCCCTTCTTGAAAGAACCTATGGTTACCAGGTTATCAAAAAAAGATTTGAACTAAAAGTAAAGTAAATAAAGCCAAAGTTTCTCGCATATTTCTCTTGTGATTCACTTATTCATACAACCCTAGGATCATAAATTCTATAGAAGATATTCTTCTAAAAGCATCAAAATTAGCTTCTAAAAATACAAGATAAACCATATCCACTAAAAGACTAATAATCATAAAATAAAAATAAAATAAAATAAAATAAAAGACAATAATAATCTGCCTAAGTAAAAATAACCAAATAAATCAGTTATTATTATTTCTTAAATGGTATCCCTAACAGCCATCATCCTCCAATCGATCTTTGGTCGTATTTAGCGGGAATGCAACAGACGGATTATTTAAGGATTGGTAATGCCAACATCAAGATGACTTTAAAACAAAAAATAATCTTTGGAACCCATGCTTAAATTATTTGTTTGGATTGATTGGACACAAATTCCAAAATCTTTCCTCTTTACTATTATGTTTTTGTTTCTTCTCTTTTAGTAGATTCCTCACGTATATATAGAGTTCATCACTTCATCAAAATAATACTTCTAGTTTATCCATTATTAAGAACCTATATATGAAATGAAGAAAGACGAAAGATTTGTACAATCATAATCCTTCTTCAAAAACCTAGAGTGATGAAGTACGATAAATTACCTGAATAATTTTTTTTAGTACCCAGAAAAGGCTAATTAAAAAAAGCAAGTGCAGCTTCCTTCAGCAATAGTATATCACACCCTTTCACTGGAAATAAGTAGGGTACAATAAAATATTGTGATAGACAGTGAAATTACAAGTCGGGAGAAAAAAATTAATAAACAAATAAATTCACAAACTTCTATAATGATGCATGGGGATGGGAACATAGCAACAAAACTGTTGTCACCCCTCATCCAAGAATATACAGTCAAACAGATAAGTCCAAGCTATATAGGGAGCTAACTATATGTCTGTTAGCTATTTGTTATTGTTGTTCATATCTGCTAATGTTTGTTGCTATTCTTGTCCATTCTATTGAGTCTTGTAGTCAATATTCTGTGTATGTTGTACACGCAAGTGGTGAAGGGTCAGATCTGGGTTAGTGGCCCATGTCAGCTATTCATTATGTTGTGGTCTTGTTAGTGGTCAGTGCAGATTTGCTCGGTTGTGTTTAGATTCAAAATGGGAGAAAAAATAGGAAGTGCAAGTTGGCATATAACCGCCACTTGCAATGCAGGACAGAAATGATGGAAGAAAGCAAGCCCATTTTCTCCAAAAATTTCAGAACTTTAGTGTTCAAAGAGATCCTTAGGTTCCCTCCTTAATCGAGCCCTAACATAAGCGATTGTCGGGGTTCTCTCTATAACAAGCTAAAAAATGAATTTTGAAAAATGATCCTGTAACAAAAACTGTGAAAACCACTCAAAAGTCAAAGCCAACACCACCATTTCTTAGCAAAACCTGATCATGGTCTCTCAATGTCCAAGGAACATAAGAGAACATGCCATTTCTTCATACATGAAGGATGAACATGATTCTACTCCTTAATCTCTCCCTAAATTTATAATTCCCATGAAGAATAAACATGAAAGCATGAGCAACTCTTCAAAAAGGATATATATATATATTACAGACAATTTAGCAAGCACTTTTTAACCTATCACATGAAAAAAAAAAAAAAAAAAAAGCACTGGTTCCAGTACACACACAATCTTCTGGCATCACCATTCTGATTAATATAGTACATTGCCAAAATCAAGGAAGCAGCACAAATTGTGTTGCCACATTGTAGGTCAAGTACTGACATCCACCGTATGCTCTGATCTTTCCCTAAATGAACTATAAAAATAAAAGGTCAACAACCACGAATACCTTGGCAATTTGAAAAACCAGATTACATGTAATTCCCTGAAATGTTCTCCCACTTTTATACCATCAACCCATTTCATTTAGTGACAATATAAAGACATTTTCACCAGCAAGAAAGCAGAATAGCAGACAAATCATAAACATATAAATAAGATGCAAGTTCTCTCTTGTGCCCTTATGATGGATACATATATGCACAAAGCAACAAAACCACGATAGCAAGACATCAACTTATTTTCTTAAAACACCAACGTTCTATAGCAGAGCTCGTTCAAGATGGCTCAATGGTCTTAGAAATGGTTCCATGGGGGCTTCTTAAGATAAATGAGACAAGTGGAATCTGATTCATTGTTACACTCTAAAAGAGCAGACCCAATACCAAGACATCCTCTTTCTCAGTAGTGTTTTCAAGTATTTGAGGAATTCAGATATATCATGCTTCTCTTCAAAATGAGCATGCAAGAGCTTCCATTGCTTTATATGGATATAAGGTGAATATGGTTTGGCTCCGCAACCCTTCCCCAACTTTGTAACTTCAAACAAAAAATATGGAAGATAATGTAACCCCTTATCCACGTGTCTGCAGTTGAAGAATGAAGCACTAGCCAGATAGTAATTTGTCTGTCAGTTGTTTGTTAACTGCTGTTAATGTTTGTTGTAGTTGTTGCTGTTTAATTTTATTGAGTCTTCTCGTAGGTGTTGTGTGTGTATGTGATGCGTTAGGGTTTTGGGTCAGACTTGGTCAGTTGTTGGTTATGCAGGTCATGTGTCAGTTATGTGGGACAAGTGTTAGTGGAGTTTTAAGGTGGAGGGTTAATAAGAATAGCACTTACTACGTGGAAACTGCTGCTTGCATTGTACTTAAACAGAAATTGGAGGGAAGATCAGCAAGCTTATTTTTCTCCCAGAAGAATGTAGAACCCAAGTTTTCAAAAGATCACATAGTTCTCTTTCTAATCAAGCACTAAAGAGAGATCATTGAGTTCTCTCTATAACAAGTTCAAAAGTTTATTTCAACAATCCTGTGACAACTTGGCATCGGAACTGGACCATATGGAGGGATTGAAGCATCTACAACAACAATTTGATGCAGTATTTATAGCCATATACAAAAAAGATCGAGTACAATTGGAGGTAAGACAACAACAAATGGCTGAATAATTGGTTAGTCTTGCTCACAGTATATCTGGTCAGCACACCAAGGGATGTGATCTAAGACAAAACCAGCAATGACCAAGGACAAGTGGAAAGAGGATAAGCAACAGTGGAGTAAGACACGTGACGTTTTGGATTGTTCGACAAAGAATATCATAAATCATTTTGAAATTTTTCTGCCATAATTTCAACTTAAAGGAATGAAATCTGTTCAGCCTCTTCCCGTAATCAACTCAAGCATTTGATACTACAGCCTCAATAATCTGAAGACAACACCTACCAATCCTCATAAATCATCCGATGAAGATAACCTCTCAAAAAAGCCCATGGTTGTTAAGAAGAAGAAAGCCCCTGCAAATTTAAATGTCAAAACATATTCAATAGCAGACTTAAAACCACAGAGTTGTTTGAAAGGTCATCTGCATCGATGATTTACGAGGACCATAGGTGGAGGCTTCAGATTCATTAATATAATTATTTTGATTTACCAAAAAAAGCTAATCTTCTTGGGGATGGATCTTTTGGACATGTTTATCAGGCTCAGTTTGATGATGGAAACAATCAGGCTGTGAAGAAATTAGACATCATCTGCTCTTCCCAACAAACTCTCTGATGAATTCCCAGAGATGATGTGCCAAAAAGAACCTTCATTCACACATGAGGTCAAGCATACTTTTTAGGGCAAATGATGTTACAGTCCCTTATCCTCATGTCTATTGTTGAAGAAAGAAGCACTAGCTAGATAGTAATTTATGTCTGTTGTTTGTTTGTTAATTGCTGCTATTGTTTTCTGTTGTTGTTGTTGCTGTTTAATTATATAGAGTCTTCTTGTATGTGTTGTGTGTATCTGAACGTGTTAAGGGTGTAGGGTCAGACTTGGTTAGCTGTCAGTTATGTGGGTCATGTGTCAGCAGAATTTTAAGGTGGAAAGTTAATAGGAATAGCAGTTACTATATGGAAATTGCTACTGCATTGTAGTTATACAGAAATTGAAGGAAAGAGCAGCAAGCCAATCTTTCTTTCCTTTTTTTTTTTTTTTGTACGTAAGTAATTTCATTAAATAAAAGAAAAAAATGTACAACCACTAGACACAGGAACTATAACTAAAATTCTACAAAAACTATATGAAAACTAGTGTAAACCAAATCAAGATACAAGAAGCTTAAAGTAAGCTAAAATTCATCTAGCTAGAGACGGTGTCAAAGGCTTAGGAGATCCAAGACGGGTAGAGTTTCTTGCTCTCCAAATACAATATACTGCAGCAGCAAAAGCAACTATAAATGTAAGGACCATAGGATTGCTAGAAAGCGCTGGATTCATCAGAGTAAAGGACACAGTTTGCTATGATAAGTAGGATGATTGGCATTTAAGTTCCCCTAGAACCTCTACCCACACCTAGGTGGAAAATGGGCAATCAAAGAATAGATGTTCGTGGTTTCTCGTCTAGTTGAACAGAGATAACATGCAGTTAAGGTGGTCACTCTCCAAGTATTGAGCTTATTCAGAATATGCAATTTCCTTTTCCAAGCTAACCAAAGGATAAATGCATGGCAGGGCATGGAGCGTCTATACCAAATTAATTTGGACCAAGGGACAAGGCTATTGCTTGGTGTAAACATTTTTGATAGAAAAGGTTCCGAAAAAATCCTTACTCCAAATGAACTTTTTAGCCTTCTACAGAACTGGAATTATACTAGAGGGAATTGTAAATCCATTCCAAAAGTTGTTCCTTGGAAACTGCCAACCATTGTCTTGGATAATAAAACATAGTCCATCATTCATAGAGGCCAAAATTAGCAATCACTCTAGGGCTATGAACCAGATCTAATGGCCCCGATGGCAGCCAAAAATCCGACCATAGCAATATAGAAAGGCCCTCTCCAACTTCCCATTTGAACATGTTTCTAGCTAGCAAACAAAGTCTTAACAGTTTTTTCCAGCTCCAAAAACACATAAAGAGCACTTTGGTAACCCAAAATGAGGATCCCTTAAGGAAATTAGAGTAAACCCACTCTGCCCCTACTCCCCTTACTATATCTCCACATAAGTGTCATATATGTTTGAGTTGGGCAGCTTTGTTCCAAACCTCAAGTTTAGGAATGCCCAAGCCCCCTCGATCAAAAAGGGAGCACACCTCTTACCTCTTACCACCTTTTATTGGCTTTTGTTGAAATATTAGGCCACTCACTCCACAAGAAATTACGCATAAGCCTTTCAATAGTAACAATTACCTTTTTAGATAGAATAAACATGGATGCCCAATACACTTGCATTGAGAATAGAACTGACTTAATAAGTTGCAATCGCCCAGAAAAGGAGAAAATTAACTATCCAAGAGTTTATTTTCACCAACATTCTCTTGATAAGAACATCGTAATCAAATTTGCAAAGTTTGGAAGCAAACAAGAGCACCCCAAGATAACGGATGGGAAGAGTCCCCTCTTTGTAACCAAGCAAGTTAAGGAGCTCTTCCTCTACTAGGGATGGTACACTAGAGAAGAAGACAAGGCTTTTACCACTATTAGCACTAAGTCCAGAAATGGACTCAAAAATTTGTAGAGAATCCTTGATCACTCCTATTGAGTCCACATTCCCTTTGCAAAAAATTAGGAAATCATCCACAAAACAAAAATGTGTTAGCCGTTCCATCTTATATCTCTAGTGATAAGAGAATCTAGGATTGTCTGTGAGGTTCCTCAAAATACCAAAATATACTTCCATTCCAAAGACAAAGAGGTAAGGCGATATGGGGTCACCTTGTCTAAGTCCTCTCAAACTAGGGATGAAACCTACTAACTCACCATTAATGTTGAAAGAGAATTTAGGAGTAGAGAAACATTACACCACTAGTTTAATAAAGTGTGGTGGGAAATTCATTCAAGTTAACACTACCTCCAGAAAACTCCAACTAATCAAATCATAGACCTTGTGACTATCCACTTTAAGCATGCACCATGGAACTCCCCTGTTATTGTAATATCCATTGGCTAGTTCTTGAGCAACAAAAATGTTGTCAGAAATGCAACGACCTCCAATGAGCAAGCCTTTCTTTCTCCCCAAAAAAATCTAAAACTTTAAGTGTTCAAGGGATCGTAGGTTCTCCCTTCAATCAAGCCCTAAAAAGAAATCGTTGGTTCTCTCTAAAACAAGCCCACAAATTTACTTCAATTCAATCCTATAATAGAAACTCATATAAATCTTTTTATTGGGCTAAGTAACACTTAGCTATCTATTCAAACCAACAAACATACAATCAAGTATGTTATTGCCAATAAATTAAGAAAGGCAAGCATTTAGAACCATCAAGCATGCTATTGCCAATAAATTAAGAAAGGCAAGCATTTAGAACCACATGAACCATCTCTCTAGGATAAATATAGGTACCACCTTTGGCATCGACGTATTATTGATAACACATGCACCATGTAGATGCAGAATCAGCAACAATTCTGTTCTTACACAGTCAGCCTAATACTGATATAAACCCAATGCTCTCATCTCTCCATAAACACCTTAACCCCATACAAGGGCTGCCACCACCTAGAGCCTTCCAAGATTGGCAAACAAGATTGCACATAATTCATATTTGTCATAGTCTGAATCCTTTCCAACTAAGATCCACCTTCATTCAGACAAATATTTGTCTCTCTGACTTCTATTCCTTTTTTTGTTTAAATTAATGGAGGAACATGGTGGTATTGAGACTGCTACCTCCTGGCACATAAACCACGCTACATGTACTAGTTCAATATAGCATGTTATGTAGGTAACCCCAAGAAGTGTCCTTGGTGGGATTTGAACCCAATACCTCATGCAAGTTGTCATAAAAGTGTCTTGGCCCTTAGCCACTCATCCAACCCAGTTTTGTATCACTAACTTTTTGTAACATAAAAGTGGAAAACCGACACATGGAAGTGAATTTAGTAGCACAGTGTAAAATAAAGATATAAGCTGTCTCGTAGACATCTCTGATAACAAGCTAAACCAATGATGTGAAACTTCCTATATGACTGACACCTTAAAATATAAATAGAAGAAAACCAAACCTGTTGAGTTCTATCTCCATGTATTGAGGCAGCAGGAAATCCATTTTTTCCTAGCCAGTTTTCTAGAGCATCAGCACCCTTCCTTGTCTCCACAAAAACTAATGTCAAAGCTTGCTGCAAAGAGAGAAGAATAGAAGTCAAAACAAATTGACACTGCCAAATGTCACGGAGCATCATTACATATGTACTAGCAGAAGCTACTTGATGAGTTGACATCCATCACATCCATTGTGATAAAAAATAAGCGGAAAAAAATGGTATCAAAAAGAATACCTAGAGACTTAAATGGCTACTCTTCAAACCAACCCTTCTAGCATAAACATCAAGAATCTGTAATAGGTGAATAAGAGTTGCAAGCCAGTACCTTGCCATGAGTACCATTCTCCCTTTGGGCATGAAGCAGATCCATTAGGTAACTTCTTTTATCAGGATCTTGAACAAACTCAACTCTTTGGACAATCAGATCAGTGCTTGAACCAACCCTTCCAACAGCCAAAAAGATATAACTGTAAAGAAAATCAGACGCTAGTCTCTGCAGAGGAAAAAAATTTGCAGAACAAATTGTGTGAGTGTAATCATAACTTAGAAAGTAAAAAATCAAAAACAATTTTACCTATTCTAAGGACAAACCTGAATCTCCTTTGGGAAGGTCGCACTAAACAGCATAGTCTGTCTTTCCCCTCTGGGAGGCATATCCATTTGCTCCACTATCTTTCTTATCTGAGGCTCAAAACCCATGTCCAGCATCCGATCTGCCTCATCCAATGTTAAGTACCTGATCATCTGTAATGAAACTCTCGCTCGCTCTAGCAAATCTACCAACCTCCCAGGAGTGGCAACTAGTATATCAACACCTCTCTCCAGTTCCCTCAGCTGGCAATGCATGCAATCAACATTTTTTGGGTAAGTTACAAGAAATCATTATTAATGCACATAAATGGAATTTCCTAACTAGACAATCATGATAGAAACATGTCATGTATATAATAGATTGGACGCTGAACTGACTTCAACAAATGAAGCCTTCTAAGCAAACATAGAATATATTCAGAAAAACAGCCTCGCCCATGTTAGATACACATATTCATGCATGTAATTATGAATCATTACACATTATATCATGAGGACATTCACTTCTTTCAATCAATCAAGAATATCAGACACAACTTGCCTTCTGAATCAGACAATAAACAACTCTTTGAGAAGCAGCACCAAATTAAAAATGCACAACATAAATTATCAAGAATAACTTGTTTCACTCAAAAACCATACCCTCGGTACAAATTCATAGCATCTTTCAATCAATCAAGAATATCAGACATAACATGCTTTCTGAATCAGACAATAAAGAACTCTCTGAGAAGCAGCACCAAAGTGAAAAATGCATGACATAAATTATCAAGAATAGCTTGTTTCACTCAAAAACCATACCCTTGGTAAAAATCCATAACATCTTAACAAATGCATGTATTCTCTATCATCTCTACCAACCAAACACCCACACCCACCAAACCCCACCCCAAACCAAAAAAAAAAAAAAAGTGCATCTTCTAGCTAGGTAAAATCATCGGCCACTCTAATATATACACATTTTTAAAAATTAAAAAAATAAATAAATAAAGAGAAGTGCCAATTAAGTTTTCCCAGTGTACATCTCTGCCACTAATAACCAAAAGGATGGAAGCAAGATCAGTTTGAAAAGGTAGCAATTTTCTTTACTTTTGGTGGGTTGGGGTCCTTTTGAGCATTGTTTCAGTTTATAATTTCTGACAAGATGCTACACATACATGGATTAACAACTGCTATTAGTGTCATATTTCAACCACCAAAGTTATCATGCAACCGCTCATAACATTTTTCAAGGTCTACAATGCAATATCCTGTTCATTTATCAATAAAAGAGTTGTGCAAGCCGAAACTCAGCAGCACAGATGTGCCCACCCATTAACTTTTTCTCAATCAATTAAATTAGATACAACCCCATGCTATACACAGATAGTGGTTTACACTTTAGAGTACAACAAATTTACCTAAAAAGATTATAACAATTAATATATTAAAAGATATACATCCATAAAATGTTGTAAATATGGAGTAAAGACAATCATTTAACTATATAAAAATATAAATTTACAATTTCATGTGACTACTATAGTTTTCCATGAAATGATGTACTATTTAGGAAGAGTTATGAGCTGTCAAAATACAGGATTGAAACATCATAGCCACAAAGAGGTGGTGCTGTTTTGCATTAAATTGCATACAGGTTACAGCTACTCTAAAAAAATCATCATTTGCATTAAAGGGCATAGCTCTTAAACAAAGCTTCAAAATTTACATACATAAAAGAAGATATCTCACTGTCTTTATGTAAATAGATTTTAGCATGTTTGTGCGAGAGTAACCACCCAACCATACCCAACTCTTTATTTCTTTCTTCTTCTTGCCTAGATTTCTCTTCATTATTTGAAAACTGTTATACATAGTATATAACATTTATATGTATTATGCTACTCTCAATAGCATAATTCACAAGGTAAAAGCAAATAAACTCCACTAACTAATAACATGCATTACTAACCAATAATAAAAACCTCCTCTTCAAATCCAAACGATTTTTAAATATTTGGACAGACTCCTAAATGCAAGTTGATAATCTGAAGAAAGAAGTCCAATATCAATTAGCATACAGTTAAAATATATTTTCTAGACTTACTTGCTCCAGCAACTGACTTATATCTTTACTGCATATTTATGAGAGAATATCACAAGCACAATGTATGGCAGAAAATAGCTTATGCAGGCCTTCACTTTAAAAAAAAAAAAAAAGAAGAGAGCTTCAACTAAAAGTGGCATAAAGTTGAACACACATATAAGAATCCAAATTTTGGAACTGAGCAAAAGGTATTTTATCAGGTTTCAAAAGCAAGAAGGGATAGGAAATGAACCTGCTGGTTTATTGGTGCACCTCCATAAGCAACAACCACCCTAACACCAGTTTGATAGGAAAATTTCCTAGCTTCTTCATGGATCTGCACAAAAAAGTGAAAAAGGAATCGAAATTTTTCTTAAGAGGAAGTTACTGAACTCATGAAAAAATATCAACAATTGAGCAGCCTGACATAGTAAAGAGAACTCACTTGCATTGACAGTTCTCTTGTAGGAGAAAGAATAAGGGCAACTGGATAGACAGTACGTGCCCCACGTGGTGGTCTCTGTACCGGTTGGCCACCTCTCATAATCCCACTGATAATTGGAAAGCAAAAGGCAGCTGTCTTTCCAGAGCCAGTCTGAGCACATGCCATAAGATCCCTCCCTGCCAAAGATATGGGAATAGCATGACGCTGCACAGGTGTTGGCTTCACGTACTTGCACCTTCTAATATTCTGATTAAGTGCTTCACCAAGATCAATCTCTGCAAATGTGTTTGCAGGGGGTGGCACATTCTCCCCACTTGTCTCCACTGGAATATCCTCATATGCATCAAAGTTAATCCCCGAATTCTCTTGTTCACCAAATGCCTGCTCAGTGTCAGCATCATCACCAAAAGGATTTACTTCACGTTCTCTCCCACCATACCACCCACCAGCTCTTGAACCCCATCCACGGCCTCCACCACCATACCCCGACCCTGACCGGCTATAGTCATTCCTAGAACCCCCTGATCGAAACCCACCATGACCAATCCTATCAGGAAATGCAGCTGGCCCACTGCTGGCAGGAGTAGGCTGATCTGATGGAGGTGGACGACTACGGAGATGCGGAGGGACATACGTACTCCTGGGAGGAGCTGTAGAACCGCCAACAGCACCGTTGCTAGCAGAAGACCCAGCTGTTGCTACATTCTCAGCTGCAGAATTTGCAGCCAAATCTGCCCATGAAGTTCGCATATCGCAACAGAATCACTCACTCCCTTAAACTACCACTGCAGTCAAATAGCCCCCGCAAACTGAAATTTTTCAACTCCAAAGAATCATTTCACCAAAAGACCCTAACAAGAATAATTTTTTATACTTTACACAAAATTCCTTCTAAACAAACCATTTAACACCATAAATGGACAAATTCCTTATCTTTTAAATCCCTATCACTGAACTTTCCCTAAAATCCAAGTAATGAACTTTATTAACCAACAGGCTACATAAAAAAACAAAAGAAATAAATAAAGAAATAAGGAGAGTATCGAACAACACGATCTACTATATTCCACCAAGTAAATAATTTCAAGAAAACTTAGCAAAAAAAATAGGCAACAAACACAAACACAGCAAACCATCGCGATTCAACACAACATGCACAAATGCAAGAATAGAACAAGAATCGTCAAAACTACAAAAGAACGGGAAAACAAGACGAACAAGTAAAGAGAAACACATACACAAACACACACACAGAGGAGGGGGGAGGAAGAGAGAAAAGAGAGATAACCTTAAGATGTGATCGAAAATGAAATTGACGACAGAAGGTTTAGGGTAAGTCTATACGTGAATTTTTGACGAAGAAGATCCAATAAGAATGAGAAACCCTAATACTCACGTTATACAACGCAGCCACAACAAAAATATCTCGACTTTCTCTCTCTGAAAAGGCGATTCTCTCTCTACGCTGTGAGGAAATTGCGTATTTGTAGGATTTTGCGTGTATTTGTGTGCGACGAAAAAAGTGACGAAAAGGGCGTAGGTGATATTTATACACGATATAATGAATATTGTTTTCTTCGGAATTTCTTCTTTCTTCCGGTCGTGCGGACCTTTTTTTTTTTTTCAAGTCTACAAAAGTAAAAGTATGCAATTGTGAATTGGGTCCAGTTAAGCTTAAGCTGAATCCCAATACCGACTGTCCTTGTATATGTTGTTTTATTATAGATTTCGTCATTTTCACCCATTAGTTGGCAAAAATATTTAACTCCCGTATTGAGCATATATAAGTGTTCGCTTCTTTTTTTTAACTATCTATTTTATCAAAGAAAAATCAAATCTTTTAGAACAAAACAGTATATTCCCTTTCATATAGGTTACGATGCTTAATTCCCTTTTTAAGACAAAAATAATAATAATTCCATCCTTTTTTAAGGATGTGCTAATATTTTCCTTATAATTTTTATTGCTATAAAAAGAAAATCTAGAGATTTGCATTTGAAATGGCATTGCACTTTTTGTCAAAATTGTGTAGTTATTCCTAAATCAATGGCTCACAACTCTTGAACCGTTTTTCTTGCATAAAATAAATGAATGCAATAAAAAACTAGAAAAATGACTATTTATCCTCTTAACATAGAAAAGCATACCAAAAAAAAAATTCTTAATTTTGACTACCTTTTTAATTATAATCCTTCACATTTTAATTTTTAAGTTTCTAACATAAAACTTATTATTACTATGGATACCTATCAACTTTCTATCGATCTTTATTAACGTAAAATGATATGATGAACCACTTTTTATCCTGACCTAGAATTAAGGTGTAACAACTTTGTCACATACACATACTTTTAAAGCTTAGAAGTATAAACACCTGCAATATCCACAAATATACTTATAATTTCAAAAATATTCTCCAAAGAGTACCATTAATACACAATATAAACTTGTTTAACATAACTATTTTAACCTTCATGGCATAACCTAGCTATCACATTTATCATACAACTTAATAGCAACCATTAAAAGAGCCCAAGATTTCATGCAAACCTACATAGCCGATCATATAATTGACACATGTATATAATAACACTTGTTCCACCATCTATTTCCATAATATGTCATATCCCAACTTATCATAGAAATTCTAGTCACTAACTACGTCTATACCTAAAGTCAGCAAAGGAGCCCACTATGATAGTGTAAACACCCCATTTTTGCCCTAGGAATCAATAATTCTCATCAATAATCAATTTTCAATTTTTTCTAATTTTTCCCAATTTTTTCCTAATTTAGCATAAATAATAAAAATGTTCAAAAAATAAAAATAAATAGGAAAACACCTCAATTTTGAAAAATGATTTTGGAAATAGCAATAATGGATGATAAACAATTTTTACAAATTTTTGAAATTTCAAAAAATACAAAAAAATAAAAAAAATTGCATCGCATATGTACAATTTGCGATGTAAATAAAATCGGGAAATTGGGCCAGCTCAGCTGGTTCGTGCGTGCGTTGGGAACGTGTGGGAGGCTTGGAGGTCGCGAGTTCGAATCTTCCCCTGAGCGCTCGATGCAATTTTTTCTTTCTTTTCCCTGGAGCTGCCACGTGGCAGCATGTGATTGGCCGAGGGAAGTCACGCGCGTCGCGCGTGATCGTCTTCTTCGCGAGCCCAGCCGGAGGAAAAAATCCGACAGAAGTCCGACGAAGGCGAAATCGGCCGTTTTCTTTTTAATCTTCTAGATTAAAGTCGAGATAAGGCCAAATCCATCAGATAAACCAAAGGAACACAAGAGATTAACATCAAATCGCCGAGATAAAATCGAATCTAAGAAATGGAAAAATATGGGTTTATCTAAATCGGCCGATTCGAGCTTATCCAAGAGGAGTTCGAGGTGCCTATAAATAGAGGAGAATAGGAGGAAGCCAAGGCACGAAAAAACACGAAGAAAAAGTGAGAGAAAGAGAGAGAAAGGAGTGAATCGGAGTACGCCGGAGGAACTTGAAGCCGAGACCATCGATCGGAGTTGGAGCAACCGCTAGGAGGCGATCTGGGAGTAAACCGCCACCACCATCGGATTCAGCACCCTCAAGAAGCTAGGATTCGACACTTCACCCGCCGCAAACGACCGCCGGAACGCCGTGAACAAGCCAACCCCGCCGCCGTCTCCGACATATCCGACCCGGATCCAGGTAAATCGGATTTTTTTTTATTTAATTAATTTATTTGGTTTATTTATTTATTCCGAATTTGTTATTTATTTATTATTTGTTTTTGTTTTATATTTTCAATAAATAGGAAAAATGTAGAAATTAGATTTTTCTAGAATTAAGAAAAATGTAAAAAAAATAATAAAATAAATAAAATATAAAAAAAATAATAAAAGAATAAAAAAATAATTAAATAATAAAAAGATTAGGAAAAATAATAATAAAACTTTAGATTTCAAAATAGGATAGATAATAACTTAGGATAAAATATTCTAGCATAAAAATTACAAAAATTTATAAAAATCACAAAAACTTATAAAAAATCACAAAAATCATAAAAATCATGGAAATTAATAAAAATTTAAAAATTATGAAAATAGAAGAAAAATTAAGTTTTAGCACCTAGAAAAAATTTTTTTCTTCAAATAAATCCAAAATTGATGTTTTCCCAGAAAAAAAAAAAATCATTTTCAAAAATAAAATCAAAGCTTAGGCTTAGAAATTTTTAGAAAAATTCCAAAAAAAATGTTAAAGACATAAATCATAAGAAATTTCAAAATTAAAATTCATCAACAAATCTAAAGGTTTTCAGAAAAGCGAACTACGGCTTGTTTGATCCTGAGTAGCAGGTACGTAGGCACCCATTCGGGTCAACCCATAAAATAAAGAAAAAAATCATTTTCTCAAAATAATTCTCAAACATAATAAAAAGTAACAGAAACACAAATGAAACACATTTCTAAAGATAAACAATTTTTGGAGATTAGGTGGTAACCGTAAAGGTTTTAATAGGTTAGCCCCCGAACTTAGAAGCTCTGGTTTTCCCTTTTCCTCTTTTCACAAAAACGAGAAGAGGAAAGAACGACGACTAGTGGTCCAAATTAAAACTAATCCGCTCCTTTAGTCTTAATTCAATTTTCCCAACAACAGTTGGTGGCGACTCCAAAAATTAAACGAAATTCCTAACTCAAGTCGAGGATCTAGATTAGATGAGCATAGGGTCTAGTTTAGATCGGATTATGAATGGGAATTCAAAAATTAGACTCGACAGGATGGCGACTCCACTGGGGACTCCATACCAGCAGGCTAGCCACCTGAATCTCTTCAAATCTTTATCTTAAAGAAATGTGTTTTTTAATTATTATGTTGCTAACTTTTCAGGGTTTAATTAGATTTTGTATTTTCTTTATTGTGGGGTTTCTTGCATACGTACATATGCTTGTGTGAGTAGATGCGGTCGGACCCGGACCGTCCTAGCAACCTAAGTCGGGGAGCCATTGTGTAGGTTTCGGGCGAAGTGAGTTGATTCACCGTTCGGGACCGATTAAGCTACCCCACCCTATGCTTCGATATGGCCTGAGATCCATTTCTTCGAGAATGCGGGAGGCCATAGAGCTCGGGAACCAGTTAGAACCCACCTACTTGCATACATGACATCGTAAGAAGGGTTGACAATTGGATGACAATGTAATGGTTTGTTATTTTGTCTTTGGAGTTCAGGACTATTTCCCTGTAACGTTTTCATAGTTCTTGTTGTAACTAGGCTGTTTCCTATTGTAATAGATGGCTAGCAGTGTAGTCAACCGCCTCCTCCGCAAAGAAATTCGGGTGTACAAACCTTTGGACCCAAAATTGGTACTGGACCACTGGTTTACCTTGTATAACCCAGAGGAGCAAGCCTTCATCCAGCAGAAGATCGGCCCCGTCCTCTCACTGACTAAGACAGAGGCGAATTTGCCTATGGTCCGGGCCATGCTCCAGTTATGGGAAATCGAGCCCGCCGCCTTCTCTATCGGGCCACATGAGATTACCCCTACCCTGGAGGAATACACTCAGCTGCTACAGGCACCGGCATTGACCGATCAGATCGACATTCCAGACCTAGAGGCCGGGCTCGCCGGTACCTTCAGCAGATTATTAGGCATCCGGAAGACAGCAGTCAACAAAGCCCTGGCAGACTGTAATGGATATTGCCTACGGATGGATGATCTAGAAGCCTGGTTTATTGCCCGAGAAGATAATGGGGACAGAAAGGACATCCTAAGACTTACAGACAGAGAAGGGTGAACGCTTTCATCGTGACGGCCTTCGCCACCATTTTGTTCCCCACCGGAACTTTCTATATTCACTACCGGGTTGCAGAGCTGGTGACCCAATTCTTGGAGGGAAGATCTTACATCCCGGCTCTACTGGCTGAACAAATTCGAAACCTGAATTTCCTCAAGAAGAAAGGTCATGGGATCCTGCGCTCAAGCATCAACCTTCTGCTGATATGGTTCGTAAGCCACCTCAAGTGCTTCGGGCTGAACATGGTCAGGAAAACCCTGGCCCAACAGGTGGATCTGGTGGATTCCTGTATAGAAAAGGTGAAGCTACCCGACGACATTACCAGCTACAGTTGGGTAGATCTGCTTAGAAGCCTTAGCGCCGAAGATATTCTATGGACAGCCAGGTGGAGTTGCTGCAATAAAATCATCTTAACCTGCAGTAATTTCCAAGCAGTGCCATTAATTGGGATCAACGAATGCATCGGATATCACCGCAACTCCGTAGTCCGCCAATTCGGTACCGTTCAAGACATAGTTTACCGGCCTTCACTCGAAGCAGTCACCTTTGAGTATCAGGATCCGAACCTGTCTGTAGCCGAGAAATTTGCTAAGCTGGCAGAGGTCAAAGCGCTCTGGGGAGCCAGAATCGAAAGCCCGAATGTGAACCTAGGAGAGCTAGATGGCGAAGTGGGAAAACACCGAGCCACTAGAGAGTTTGTAATCCGCCAGCTATACCAGACAGGGGAAAGAGCATATCGGGTTCCAGACGTCACCCAGCCAAGACCAGATCAGATCAATCCAGAAACAGAAATCTACCTGGAGCAGGTCAAGGCCCGGATGGAAGTATACTTCGAAGCTGCAGATTATAAGAAAGACATCTGGAAGGGACGCTTCAAGGAATCCGACCAAAGAAACAAAGCCTTAGAAGCACAATTGGAGAAGTGCCAAGCCAAAGTCCAAGAACTAGAAGCCGTCATCAATGGGGAGACTAAGCCTCCACAACAGAAGACTAAAAGAGCTAGGAAATAGATCATTATTTGTAATCTTTATCGAACTCCAAATTTTCAATATTAATAAAAGTGAAGTTTCAATATTACATTGTCAATCAGTTGTCAGCCCTTCTACTTTTAGCATCCGTGTGAGCATCTTGTATGAGCATCTTGTTTACATATTTACTAAAAAATAAGAACAACCAATAAAAATAAAGAAAGAAAGAAAATTGAAGAGTTACTAACAATAAGAGATCTTTTCAAGGTCCTAAAAGTTGCTTATAAATGGTCAGCTTAACCTAAAGCTCATAGTCACTTGCTCTAAACATAAAACCAAGGACCTCTATAACCAACTTAAAAGACCCCATTCATTTCAAAAGGTCTCCTCATATCTTGATTTAGCCTCAAAATGTAAAACGTCCCGACACACTCCAATCCTAAAAGCTGCACTTGAAGTTTCCTTTCCATCAAAAGTCATCTAAACCAGACACAGATTTTTTAGTACACTTTCAAAGTAGCTATGGTCAATTATCAATGAGGGTATAAAGAAGACTACTCTAAATCCTTAAATCTTAAGACCAAATCGCTTGTTCAAATTGACAACAGTACATAAGGACACCATGAGAAGTGGAGAACATAGGCAAAATGGAAGGGTATCTTGGTTTAAAAGGTTTAAGATGACAAGAGGCAAACCATGTCCCAAACACTAACCCTTAAACACTTGAGAGTTGAGTGTTATTAATGTGAGGTTTTGGACTCATTCCTTAAAGGAGGTCTATCTTGAATTTGATACGTTAAATCAAAAATAATGTTAGGCATTCATTTTTGCTACCCTAAACACAATCATCCTTTGATAAACAAGAGTTTCAAAATTGAACCTCACCATCAACCACCCCACGATGGAATACTTGGGAAGATAGAGACATCAATAGTGCTTGCCCTAGTTGCAACAATTCAAAATTTTAGCCGTAGATAATTTATTTGAGATGAAGAGAAGTCCACATTCTTAGAAAATACACATGAACCACATGAAATGATTACCATTGGGCCTAAAAGAAAAGAAAAGAAAAGAAAATGGAAAAAAGAGAATGAATGAAAAAAAAAAAATGAAAATGACGAATGAAAATGAAAGAAAAAGAAGGAAAAGAAAAAGAAAAGAAGAGAAATGAGAAAAGCCAAGAATGTAGCTAAACCTATAAAAAGCCCAACAACACTTGAAAAATACCAGGGCCAAATACGAGAGTAGTTCAAAGATATACTACCCTTTTCGAAGACTTCTCCAAATCATTGAAAATAACTTATCTTAAGCAAAAATTGCTAGGGCAAGTACTATTCCAATTCTTTTTCTCAAGATTTCCTGACTTACAAACCCAAGTTGAAGTGACGATTCTTTCAAAAAAAAAAAACCATTAACATACTTTTCTGAAACCAATAACCAAAAGAGCCTAAATTGCATTACAAAGTATCAAAAAGTCCTAACGGATTAAAGCGTATTACTTACAAGAAAGACCATAATTTTTGGAGTAGAAGTCAAGAGTGACATCTAAGCCGAGAGATTGTAAGGAAGTCCTCTTAGATTAAACCAATTAAAAACAAGATATCCAGTTATAAATGGAATGAGGGAATTTACTCATTGGCATTGTTTAACCTTAAGTACTGATGTTCCCCAAGAAGAAGATATGAGTCTTGATTACAAGAAACCCCTCAAGAGATGATTGATTAAGCTAAGACAACACTTTGTTTCTAGGATTAAACCAAACCCTCTGAGAAAAATGAGGCAAAGAGTAAGTGATTATTGAGCAGTAGGGAATGCTTAACCCTTTATTTGAATTTTTAGGAGCCTTGTCAGATTTTTTATTCGTTAGCAATAAAAAGAAAACACTTTAATATTTTTCCACATTATCCTTAGGTTTCAAAAGACCATTTTTTTGAAAATTTGCAGAAAAATTTTAGTTATCACTTGTTCAGAAGTCTTAAGTCATCTTGCATTTGATTGTTATTGAAAAAAAATGAATAAGATTCTCACTTAGGATATTCTTCCTTTATTAGGGTAGTCAGCCCAAAAAAAGGGGCACTTCCCTAGGTCTCTCAAGGTTAGCCCACATGGGGCACCTTTTGAGCCATCATTTCCTTTAATAGGGTAGTCAGCTCAAAAAGGGCCACTTCCCTAGGTCTCTCAAGGTTAGCCCACAGGGGGCACCTTTTGAGCCATCATTTCCTTTAATAGGGTAGTCAGCCCAAAAAAAAAGGGGCACTTCCCTAGATCTCTCAAGGTTAGCCTGCAAGGGGCACCTTTTGAGCCATCATTTTCATTTAGGTCAGTCAGCTCTTGGAGCACTTTCCTAAAAATTTCCATTCTAGGTTAGGCAGCCCATAGGGGGCCCTTTCCTAAAACAATTTCAATTCTAGGTTAGGCAGCCCATAGGAGGCCCTTTCCTAAAAACTTTGTCCTCATGGTCAGCCCATAGGGGGCACCTTTTGAGGCAATTCTTCAATCCAGGTTAGGCAGCCCATAGGGGGCCCTTTCCTAAAACAATTTCAATTCTAGGTTAGGCAGCCCATAGGGGGCCCTTTCCTAAAAACCTTGTCCTCATGGTCAGCCCATAAGGGGCACTTTTTGAGGCAAATTTCAATTCTAGGTTAGGCAGCCCATAGGGGGCCCTTTCCTAAAAACCTTGTCCTCATGGTCAGCCCATAAGGGCACTTTTTGAGGCAAATTTCAATTCTAGGTTAGGCAGCCCATAGGGGGCCCTTTCCTAAAAACCTTGTCCTCATGGTCAGCCATAGGGGGCACTTTCTGAGGCAAATTCTCAATCCTAGGTTAGGCAGCCCATAGGGGGCCCTTTCCTAAAACCTTGTCCTCATGGTCAGCCCATAAGGGGCACTTTTTGAGGCATTCTTCAATTCAGGTTAGGCAGCCCATAGGGGGGCCTTTCCTAAAAACCTTGTCCTCATGGTCAGCCCATAGGGGGCACTTTTTGAGGCAAATTTCAATTCTAGGTTAGGCAGCCCATAGGGGGCCCTTTCCTAAAACTTTCTACCTCAAGGTTAGCCCATAGGGGGCACTTTTCGAGGCATTTTATCAAAGGTTAGTCAGCCCATGAGGGGCACTTTCCTAAACCCTCCCGATTAGTCAGCTCTCGGGGCACTTTTCGATCATATTTCTTTCCAAGGTTGCAAGTCTGATAAGACGCTTCCTATCATCATTTCTCATACATTTCTACTCAAAGCTTGAGATATGTCCTGTCGCCAATTAGTTAGCTCATAAAGCACTTTTTGGAGAAGGAACATTACTTTGAATCATTTGGAACATCTTCAAATTGTAGGATTATCAGCTCTTGGGGCATTTTCCTACCAAAACCTAATTTAGGAGGCCAAAAATGGCGTCTTTTGTTTGTCTTTGTAGTTAAGTTTTTCAAACTTTACTACAAAGAGGGGCAGCTGTAAACACCCCATTTTTGCCCTAGGAATCAATAATTCTCATCAATAATCAATTTTCAATTTTTTCATTTAATTTTTTCCTAATTTAGCATAAATAATAAAAATGTTCAAAAAATAAAAATAAATAGGAAAACACCTCAATTTTGAAAAATGATTTTGGAAATAGCAATAATGGATGATAAACAATTTTTACAAATTTTTGAAATTTCAAAAAATACAAAAAAATAAAAAAAATTGCATCGCATATGTACAATTTGCGATGTAAATAAAATCGGGAAATTGGGCCAGCTCAGCTGGTTCGTGCGTGCGCTGGGAACGTGTGGGAGGCTTGGAGGTCGCGAGTTCGAATCTTCCCCGAGCGCTCGATGCAATTTTTTCTTTCTTTTCCCTGGAGCTGCCACGTGGCAGCATGTGATTGGCCGAGGGAAGTCACGCGCGTCGCGCGTGATCGTCTTCTTCGCGAGCCCAGCCGGAGGAAAAAATCCGACAGAAGTCCGACGAAGGCGAAATCGGCCGTTTTCTTTTTAATCTTCTAGATTAAAGTCGAGATAAGGCCAAATCCATCAGATAAACCAAAGGAACACAAGAGATTAACATCAAATCGTCGGGATAAAATCGAATCTAAGAAACGGAAAAATATGGGTTTATCTAAATCGGCCGATTCGAGCTTATCCAAGAGGAGTTCGAGGTGCCTATAAATAGAGGAGAACAGGAGGAAGCTAAGGCACGAAAAAACACGAAGAAAAAGTGAGAGAAAGAGAGAGAAAGGAGTGAATCGGAGTACGCCGGAGGAACTTGAAGCCGAGACCATCGATCGGAGTTGGAGCAACCGCTAGGAGGCGATCTGGGAGTAAACCGCCACCACCATCGGATTCAGCACCCTCAAGAAGCTAGGATTCGACACTTCACCCGCCGCAAACGACCGCCGGAACGCCGTGAACAAGCCAACCCCGCCGCCGTCTCCGACATATCCGACCCGGATCCAGGTAAATCGGATTTTTTTTTATTTAATTAATTTATTTGGTTTATTTATTTATTCCGAATTTGTTATTTATTTATTATTTGTTTTTGTTTTATATTTTCAATAAATAGGAAAAATGTAGAAATTAGATTTTTCTAGAATTAAGAAAAATGTAAAAAAAATAATAAAATAAATAAAATATAAAAAAAAAATAAAAGAATAAAAAAATAATAAAATAATAAAAAGATTAGGAAAAATAATAATAAAACTTTAGATTTCAAAATAGGATAGATAATAACTTAGGATAAAATATTCTAGCATAAAAATTACAAAAATTTATAAAAATCACAAAAACTTATAAAAAATCACAAAAATCATAAAAATCATGGAAATTAATAAAAATTTAAAAATTATGAAAATAGAAGAAAAATTAAGTTTTAGCACCTAGAAAAAAATTTTTTCTTCAAATAAATCCAAAATTGATGTTTTCCCAGAAAAAAAAAATCATTTTCAAAAATAAAATCAAAGCTTAGGCTTAGAAATTTTTAGAAAAATTCCAAAAAAAATGTTAAAGACATAAATCATAAGAAATTTCAAAATTAAAATTCATCAACAAATCTAAAGGTTTTCAGAAAAGCGAACTACGGCTTGTTTGATCCTGAGTAGCAGGTACGTAGGCACCCATTCGGGTCAACCCATAAAATAAAGAAAAAAATCATTTTCTCAAAATAATTCTCAAACATAATAAAAAGTAACAGAAACACAAATGAAACACATTTCTAAAGATAAACAATTTTTGGAGATTAGGTGGTAACCGTAAAGGTTTTAATAGGTTAGCCCCCGAACTTAGAAGCTCTGGTTTTCCCTTTTCCTCTTTTCACAAAAACGAGAAGAGGAAAGAACGACGACTAGTGGTCCAAATTAAGACTAATCCGCTCCTTTAGTCTTAATTCAATTTTCCCAACAACAGTTGGGTGGCGACTCCAAAAATTAAACGAAATTCCTAACTCAAGTCGAGGATCTAGATTAGATGAGCATAGGGTTTAGTTTAGATCGGATTAGGAATGGGAATTCAAAAATTAGACTCGACAGATAGTTATCTCAACCACACACACATGACAAGCAAGAAAAATTCCACAAACATAAATAAATACTAATGCAACATACAATTAATTTATTATCTCATTTAAGTTAAACAAATAGCAAAGTTGTAACATCTTAAAACTAAAGTATCTCATATTCCCAAGCATAGAATATAATAAATTTTAGGGAAAATATATTTTTAATCCTAATGTTTATCTACTTTTCTTCTTTTATTTGAGTTATCAATGCTTTCAAAACCTTACAAAAATAAAACATTCATTAAATATGTTAAATTTTTTATTCATCTTGAGCAAGTATTGACCTTTGATTAGTCTCAAGCTAGTTATTTAAGATGATTAAGGTGCATACAAATTTTTTCAACCCATTTTCTTAATTTTAATTACTATTTTGTATTTTTTATTATATTAAATCATTAAATACATTTAACATTGTTTTTATAATATTATGTATATAAATATATTTAATATTATTATTTTATCTATTTAATTATAATAAACCAATTTGAAGTTAATATGCTCCACGATTGATAAAAACTTAATAAATTTAATGAAAATTCTTCTTTTTTATAAGGTTTTGAAAACCTTAAGACTTAAATAAAAGAAAAAAAAAAGGTTATGAATTAAATAGAAAAGTAAGTAAACATTAAATATTATAAGTATACTTTTCTCTAAATTATATAAGATTGGACCCTCGAAAGTTACTTCATCTAGGGCTCATCATTGGTATCAACTATAGGTACGACTAATCAATGATAAACAACATAATAACATCCCATTCCACCATTATAATCTAATTACCAGTTCTCCTTAGATGATTAGCTTGTATCATAGTAGTTAGCTAATCTATAACCAATCTAAATGCACTTATGGTTCAATACCTAAACCATCATAACATAACCCCAACTCATTGGCCCTACAAGATGATATAGCAGCTAGATTAGGACCTCACTTTCAATACATTGATACTCCTAGCTCTCTCAACATAGTAATGAGCACAACTAGCATTTCTTTATTTAGGTTTCAATAATTTAGTTTCATTTCATTTATAAGCCTACAAGCACAAGTAAACATACATAGTAAACACATACTTAGATCATGTTCGCTGACAATTAATTGATAAACCCCACCATCAAGTCCTAATATAAGGTATAGATTATTGTCAATAATTGGATGAATTCTAAATTCAACTTAAATTGTGGTTTAAACTTCCTATTTTGTTAGTTGTTTTAAACATGGAAGAAAAGTACTTAGGATTTAAGATTAAACAATGATCTATCAAAACATCAAGAAGAGGTGACAACGATCAAGCATCAAATTAAGTGGCAATTAACTGCCCAAGGGGTTAAGATGGCATTAGCTAGTCACGATGGTCAAGGAAGAGTCGCGATCAACCCTTTTTATGGTCATGGTTAGTGTGGCATTACAAGTCGATTAACCCCTCCTTCCCTTCCCACCCCACTCCCCCAACACTTTTTAAACCATGGGAGAAAAAAAAAGTTTTCTTAAGAACTCTCGTTGCAACTAGAACCAAGATCAACACTTTCAAGAATGCTTCGAAGACTCACTTTATTAACAAACAAAAAAAAGACAATAATCCATATTTTGTTCTTGAAATTTTCTTTTTTCTACTAACAAATGATTTCTTCAAAACAATAGTTCCAACCATTAACATTCTTAATTTTCATAATCCAAAGGGAAACAAAGCTACAACGAAAGAAAGTTAAACATACCATAATCAAACTTTCAAAGTAAAAAAATTCTACATAAAGCACTAGCAATGTAACCAATTCTCATAACTCTTCATGAATTGGAAATTAATTTAGAATTCTCAGTTAATTCTACTATTAAGAAAGTATAACAAAACTTACCACGATTCTTGATTGATTTTGCACTCACAAGATATATTTTCCATTTTTTTTATTACGATGATTCACCCTAAATAACAATTCATATCAAAACCTAATTAGAAACAAATAACTATAAGGGAAAAAGAAAACAAAAAATTAAAAGAAACGAACTTTCTTTAATAATTTTCCCTTGATAATGGAAGTTTGAAAAGAAGAAAGAGAATTTTGGAGAGAGGGATTTATGATACTATAGTGTATAAAAGAAAGGGTAAGAGAGAAAATGCAAAATTTTATTTATATGTATAGGAGAAAAGAAAATAAGCCAAAGAGTCATGTCCTTAAATCAAAGGGGTGTGAATTGATTCTAGAAAAAAAAAAAAGGAGAATAGTAATTATACTAAAAGGATAATTAAAAAAAATACCAAAGCAACCCTAAAATAAGATTTATTTATTTATTTGGGATATTTTATCCTCCTACCTTAAATGAATTTTTATCCTCGAGAGTTTTTTTATACCATGGAATAATTTAAGATATTTATTCCACTTGTCTTCTTTCTTTTAATTCCCATGTGTTTTCTCTCTCACTACAATTGTTTTGTTGTACTTTCACGTATTTGATAATCCAATTCCTTAAAGTCTATTACGTGGTGTATGTTAATCAAATGGGGTATTCAGCTCATGTTAGGTTATAAATTTGGTATAAATTTTCTTAGTAAAGACATATGGAACACATTATGTATACTTGCCAAACTTGCAATTTACCTTTTACCCTAGATTGCACAAATTTTTTAGTAGGTGTGATTCTTAGGAAAATTTGATTTCCTACTTAAAATTCCAAAGTCGCCTCCTTTTGTTAGCATAACACTATTTGTGACTCTTAAGCTACTTGCATCCTTTACTTAATGATTTGTACCTTACTACAAGCAATATGTATTAACTCTTAGCCTAAAATTTGTCCCTCACCTACCTTATGTGTTACTTATACTTGTTAAGTTAGTTAAGAAACTAGAATTAATGGTACATCGGTTTGATTAAGTGTTTACTAATAGTGCTTGACTTGACTTAAGGACCCATAATGGTAAAACCTTAGGGGGCACCCTTTAATCAGTATGTGGCGATGTTTTTGGTAGAGTTACATACTGAGATGATTTGGTAGATTTAGGGAATTATGAGTGTTGGAGTCCGTAGCAGTAGTAATATATATATATATATATAATATATATATATTGAGGATTAAATGAGATAATAACCCGTTATTTAATTGTTTGGTTGTTACATTGGTGCTTAAGTTATTACTTAATCATGCACATGTGTTTGTGGATTATATATGTTGGGCATTAGTTCATCCTTCGGGGACCTTTTTCAGTTATAGGTATAGACGAGTATGTTTCATATGATGAAAATCTAGAGACATACATGCAAAATGAGAACAATATAGAGTATTATTATTGTTATTATGACTAGGTGATGAATGCCATTTGAAGTCCTGAACATTGTTGGAAGAATGTGTTTACTTTTGGAGGATGATAGTACATTTAATAGTTTAGTATTTATGCTATTACTAGCATATTATATATTGATGTATTAAGATAATCTTCAAAGTAGTTTATAGATTATAATGAGACTCAATTGAGCCATTTACTAATGATGTCAATTGGTTTATTTTTAATTGTAGATAACAATTATTATAGACTACATAGATTTATCATGTTTAAAAGCCTTAACGTGTTTTTGCCCTATAAGGACACATAGCGAGTTGTAGCGTCTTAGGTTTCGAGCTATTACAACTTAAATGGTATCAAAGCTTAGGTTTAAAAGTCTATAGAAACTAGGTTAATGATCAATAAAGATAAGATTCAATCAATAGAAAGTATGTTGCGATCTTTAGATGAATTAGGTATTGAACATATAAAACAGTAAGTTGTGAAGAGAATAGGTAGACTCCCGGGTCTAATTGTATTATATGCTATTTATTTGTTTTATGGCTCTACCTGTTATTTTCTTTAAACGATTACTTTAACTTACTTTTTAAAACATATATACAGTTATACACCTAGTATCTTAACTATTGTTATTTGACTCTGTAGTTGCTTATTTTTCCATTCCACACCTTGAGTAAAATGCCTCCAAGGAGAATTACTAGTTTGAGTTCATCAAGAGATGTTAGGCAAAGCAATCTAGATAAGGGGTATCCTCATGGTCAACAACCACAAAGGGGACAAGGATAAATTACAGACCAAACCGCCTAACTCCTAGAGACTGTGAACAACCTGGTGAAGGTTAATAGCATAGCAATAATAAATGAAAAATGCTTGATAAACTAGAGCAACTGAAGAACCAATAAGTTTGGACAGGTTTGTTTGGGTGGTGAAAGAGTTCAACCTTAAGATCGATGATCCCATAAATGTAGAAAACTGGATGCAAAATATGCAAAAGACCTTTGCTGCCTTTCGAGTTCCAAAAGATAGGAAGGTAAACTAGGTTGCATTTATGTTAAAAAGGACTACAACAAGTTGGTGGGCATCAGTTCCTAGGCTAGCAAGAAGATATGTGGACTAAAGGGGATTCCGAGAGTTATTTTATTAGAAATACTTCCCCAGCAACACATGTGATAAGATGGAAATTGCATATTATAATTGTGAACAAGGGAACAAGTAGGTAAAGGAATATAAGGCAAAATTGTATTACTTAATTAAGTTCCTGCCTAAGGTGATACGTGTTGATGATGAGTCTAAAGCTAGGAGATTCGTGAAGGGGTTGGAGCCAAATCTCCAACATAAAGTCGGATCCTTTCAGTTGTCAACCTACACTGAGGTGGTGAGCAAAGATAAATTCATGGAGCAGAGTAGAAAGAAGATGGAGGAGCAATTAGCCTGCAGGATAGGAGTAGCTTTAGGTAAGAGGCCAACATCTAATGTAGTAGTTTAGAACAAGGGCAAGAGACCTCAAGTATTGCAAAACAGGCTTCTAGTTACTGTAGCTCCTCTTCTACAAATTCAACCGGTGCCTTTAGCACTTCCCTTAGCTACCTCTACAATTAGGTGCGCCAGATGTTATGGACCTAATGAGTAGAGGGACTGCAAATGGTTAGAAGATACATGCTTCACCTATGGGAAGCCGGGTCATATAAGTAAAAATTGCAATGAGAGATTTATCACATTAGTCTTTTATCATGCGTGTAAGTAGTGGTTAGGTAGGGAATCAAATAACCCCAATTCAGTAGGCAACAAGACCTCTAACAAGGGTTTAAGCTAATAGATCACAAACAAGAGACCCTAAACAATAGGTCTTAGCCAAATTATTTGTACTATAGTAGTAGTGCCACTACCAGGACTTCCTAGATATTGACACTATTGTAGATACGCTTTAAGCACACTTTTGTAATGCTTATATCTTATTCGATATTAGTGCCACTCATTCATGTGTATCTGATTTCGTTATACATGTTTGTGGTTTGGTTTCTAAATATCTGAATGGTTGTCTGAGTGTTAATACTCGCTTAAGAGTTGGAAGGGTTTTAAATAAGATTTGTAAGGTTGTAAAGATAAGGATAGAGGATAGGGTAGTGCCAATAGATCTATTGTTGATAAAGGTAATGGAGTTTAACATAATCTTAGAAGTTAATTAGTTGTCAAAATACCATGTCAGCATTGATTGTTATGATATAGTAGTACACTTCAAAATGCTTAGAGGAGATTCTTTTAATTTTAAATTAGAAGCATAGAGATCAGTAAGATTACCTACCTATGCATTGTGGGGAAAGAATGTGTTAGCTACTATAACTATTGAAGCAAGTGAGTTAGTAAGATTGGATACGGTGCTAATAGTAAAAGACTTTCCTGATGTCTTTTTGGAAGATCTACTTAGTTTACCCTTAGTTAGAGAAATCGAGTTTAGCATTGACTTAATACTAAGTACCACCTCAATATCGAAACTGGTATATAGGATAACGCCAGTTGAATTAAAAGAGTTGATAAAACAGTTGTGAGATCTACAAGATAAAGGGTTTATAAGACTAATATGTCTCCCTAGGGTGTACTAGTCCTTTTTGTCAAAAAGAAAAATGGAAGCACAAGATTGTGTATAAATTACAAATAATTAAACCATGTCATCATCAAGAACAAGTATCATCTCCCCAAAATAGACGATCTATTTGACTAATTGCAAGGAGCTTAGGTATTTCCTAAAATCAACCTAAGATCAGGATACCATCAATTGAGGATTAAAGAAGACGACATCCTAAAGACATCTTTCAAAACGAGGTATAAGCATTAAGAGTGTGGTAATACCTTTCGGTTTGACAAATACTTTAGCAACCTTTATGGATTTAAAGAATTAAGTATTCAGGAATTTCTTAGATAAGTTTATAATTGTCTTTATAGATGATATCTTGATTTATTCCAAGAGTAAGGAGGAACACGAAGAGCATGTTAGACTGGGGCTATGTAGATTGTAAGCAAAGAAGTTATATGCCAAGTTTAAGAAATGTGAATTCTAGCTTGAGCAGGTGATTTTCTTGGGTCATGTGATTAACAAAGATTGAATTTTAGTAGACTTAGAAAAAGGTAAGAGCTATAGTAGACTAGCCTAGATTGAAGACGATGATAGAAATAAGAAGCTTTTTAGGTTTGGTGAGTTACTATAGATGGTTTGTATAGGGATTTTCCAAAATAGTAGCTCTTCTCGCTAGATTAACACAAAAGAAGGTGAAATTTGATTAGGATGATAAGTGTGAAGCTAGTTTCCAAAAACTTAAGGAGAAGTTAGTATTGGCTCCAATCCTAATGTTACTTAGGAGTGGGGAATAATTTACAATCTATAGTGATGTTTTAGCTCAAAGGCTAGGTTATGTATTAATGTAAGATGGGCAAGTTATCACTTATGCATCCCGTTAATTGAAGCTATATGAAAGAAATTATCTGACCCATGACTTGGAGCTAGCAATAGTGGTGTTGGCATTGAAACTATGGAGGCACTATCTGTATAGAAAAAAAATATAAAATTTTTACCAACTATAAGGGTTTAAAGTACATCTTCACAAAAAAAAAAAAAAAAACTCACTATGAGGTAAAGAAGGTGGTTGGAGCTGATCAAGAACTACAATCTTAAGATCAATATCATTTTGAGAAGGCCAATATGGGGGCATATGCCTTTAGTGGGAAAAAACAAGGTAATTCGGCTACTTTAATTATTTCACAGCGAAAGTTGCTGGATGATATGTGCAGGTTAGAACTAGAGATTTTGACTCAAGAAGTTAGATTGAAGATGGCTAGCTTACGGATCCAACCAATCCTAGTGGACAAAATTAAGACAACTCAAGTAGAAGATATTAGCATTTGGGAGATCAAGAGAAGGCTAGAACAAAATAAGGCTCTTAAGTTCAATACTGATCTAGATAGAGTCTTAAGGTATAGAGCCAAATTGTGTGTACTTAAGAATCTAGAATTGAAGAAAGAGATCCTTAAGGAAGCACATTATTCTAGGTACTTAATATATCTTAAGAATACCAAGTGTATAAAAAATTTGAAATGTCACTATTGGTGGAGAAACATAAAACGAGAAATATATGAGTATGTTTCTAAATGCTTAACATGTTAACGGATTAAGATATAACACCAAAGACTAGCAAGTGAATTGCAACGTTTATCTCTACCAAAATAGAAGTAAGAGCACATCACAATGGATCTTGTAATAGCTCTCTCTAAGACTAAAGAGAAACATGATGCTATTTGGGTAATAGCCAACAGATTAACCAAATTTGCTCACTTCTTACCTATTAACATTAGCTATACTTTCGGTAAGCTAGCATGGTTATATATAAAAGAGACAATAAGACTGCATGTAGTTCCAATCCAATGAGTATTGTATATGATAAGGATACCGGGTTTATGAGAAGATTTTGGAGAAGTTTACATAGGATATTGGGGACCAAATTGAATTTTAGTATTACCTTTTATCCCCAAATAGATAGGTAGTTAGAAAGAACGATATAGACCTTAGAAGATATGTTAAGGGCCTGTGTCTTAGATTTTGGTGGGTATTAGGATGAACACCTATCACTAATGGAATTCACTTATAATAACAGCTATTAAGCAATTATACAGATGACCTCTTATGAAGCCTTGTATGGAAGGAAGTACAAGTCCCTATTGCATTGGGACAAAGTAGGGGAAAAACAAGTATTAAGACCTAAGCTGGTATGGGAGGTTGTTGATAAGGTGAAAATGATCAAATAGAGGATGCATGCAGCATAAAGTTACCAAAAGAGCTATGTTGACAAAGGGTGAAACTCTTTGGAATTCCAAGTAAGAGAATAGGTATTGTTAAAGATATCACCCACTAAGGGGGTAGTTAGGTTTAGGTTGACAGGGAAGTTGATCCTTTTTCACTTTATGTGCTATAGCACCCCCAAAGTAAGAAGAGACCCTAGGAGAGAAAATAAATTGCTACACTCTACACTCCAACGAAATTCCACACAATATGTAGATTAACATTCCTATTCGTCATTTATGTGCATGTAATATGACATAGGGTTGGTTTCTTTGGATTATACTATGGAACAACTTAGTATGAGAAAGGGTTTGGAACGAGACTTTGATTGCTGGAACAATCCAAAGAAGTAAGTTGTTAAATTCAACTAAATTTAGTATTTTGATGTTATAACTAGTACAATTTTGTGGGGTGGACCAGGAGAATTTGGTCTATAAAATGTGCGGCCAGTTTTAGCCCACCCCGCGAGGCTCAGGAGTTAGGACAAGCTACGTCGATGCGGGCGCGAGTTGGCCCGCATGGCTACGCCTACAGGGCTTGCACAATATTAAAAAAAAAAAATAAAGCAAAACTGAAAATTACAATTAGATCTGCTAGCTACTCCCAACTCCTAAGTCCCATCCCATCTTCCTCTATCATCTCACTTTCACTTCTCAGTCCTCTCTTCTCATTGTTGTCTCATTCTCACTGTTGTCTCTCAAGTCTCATACTCTCATCTCACTATCATTTTATCTTCTCGTTCTTATCTATCGTCTTGGTCTCGCAGTAACATTGCTAACCACTCAATCGTTGCCTTATTGTTGTTTCAATCATCGATCCACTGTATCGTCATCACCGTCTCCCCGTTGTCATCGTCAAGAATGGTAAGTCAGCCCATGTTATCGTTGTCCTTGTTGTCATCGTCCATGTCATTATCATGGTTGTCATCTTCATCATCGTTGTAGTCGTCTCCCTTATGTGTGGGGTAGGTTAACCTACATTAGCCCATAAGGCGAGGCAAGCCGACTAATCGCTCAATCGTCGCCTTATCGTTGTCTTAGTCATCGATCTACCATATTGTCATCACCGTCTCTTTGTCATCATTATCAAGCATGGTGAGTCGACTTGTGTTGTCGTTGTCCTTGTCGTCGTCATCCTTGTTGTTGTCGTGGTCGTCATCATCACAGTCGTCTCCCTTGTGTGCAGGGCAGTCCAGCCTACTTTAGCCCACAAGGTGAGGCAGGTCAACTTCTTCAACTCGCCTCATGTGTAAGCTAATGTAGGCTGGCTCGCTTTGACCAGTACGCTAATGCGAGTTGGGGCGGGTTAGCTCATTCAACCCACTTTCCTAACTTTAGAGTTGAAGAAGAATGGAATTGATGCAATTATGAAAAGAATTTAAAGTAGGTAAGGAGGTACGTTGTCAGGTACACACCCAGTGTACTTGCTCATGCTATATAGAGGAAGAAAAGTAAGTTAAAAGGTTCACAACTAGGTATACTTGTATATGGCCAATACACGGCTTGTGTAATTAGATGTGTAGAGGGGTAAGAGAATATAGAAGGGTACATGGCGAAAGTACTCTACTGCGTTTTCTACCCATGATCTTATGCAAGGCTGTGTTCCTTGAAAACCTTTTTTAAATCATTTTCTTTTCTTATTATTTGAATTTTGTTAACCATAAATACCTAGTACAACCTTAGGAGCTTTACCAAAGTAAGGGAAGTGATCCAATAACAACTAGTAACAAGATCAGAGAACTTAGACAATGCTCTAGGTTAATACTAAGATTAATTGTTCTATGCGTTGACATATTCTAGTATAATTACTAAGTAAGGACAAGTTGAGTTTAAGACCACCTTTCTAAGTGCATGTAATCTTGTGTGTTACTTATATTTATTAAGTTAGTTAAAGAATTGGAATTAATGGTATATCGATTTGATTAAGTGTTTGTTGATTGTGCTTAACTCGGCTAAAGGACGCATAATGGTAGAACCTTAGGGGGCATGCGTTGATTGGTATGTGGTGATGTCCTCGGTGGAGTTATATACTAAGATGATTCGGTAGATTTAAGGACTCATGAGTGTTAGAGTCCGTGGTGGTAGTTTTCAACACTATATATAAATACCCTTTTATTGTTTGAAGACTAAATGAGATAATAACCTATTGTTGCATTGGTGTATGTGATTTAAGTTATTACTTGATCATAACGTGTATTTATAGATATACTTGCTGGGTTTTAGCTCACCCTTTAGGGGCTTTCTTTTTCTTCTATAGGTATGGATGAGTACATTTTATATGATGAGGATCTAGAGATATTTGTGTAGGTTAGGAATGATATAGAGTATTATTATTATCATAAATAGGCAAAAAATGCCATTTGAAGTCCTAAACATCGCTAGAAGAATGTTTACTTTTGGAGGATGATAATATGGTTAATAGTTTAGTATTTATGCTATTACTAGCTTGTTATATATTGATGTATCAAGGTAATTTCCAAAATAGTTTGTGGATTATAATGAGACTCAGCTAAACCATTTATTAATAATGTCGGTCGATTTATTTTTAATTATAGATAACAATTATTGCAAGCTATATAGATTTATCATGTTTAAGAGCCTTGATGTGTCTTTACCTTAAAAAGACATGTGGGGGTTATATCATTCTCAGTTTTAGGGTACTATAAGATCAATCTTGTAAAACAAAAATTCAGGACCTATAAAGCAAGCATGTAATAAAAATTAGCAAAAAAATAAATTAAAATGTACAATAGAAACATATAAAAAATAGGAAATAACAGTGATGATATTTAACTATTTCATATGCTTTGATACCGATATGTTATCTAAAGAGTGTGTGAAAGAAAAAATTAAGTGAAGGAACCATTTTTTATTTAAATGGGGTTGTGAAGAGTATACAATCTTATAACCTACAAATATCTTTAATTTATTCTCTCTAAACATTATGGATACACCTTATATACTTTATTTTAATTCTTTTTTGTTTTAAATTTTTGCTATACATATATGTAATATAAATGCAATATCATTAACATCCTTTTTCATTGAGTTGTTGAATATATATCTAGAGACAAAATTTCATGACTGTTATGCTGAGAATTTTTAAGTGATTGAATTGCATGCAAGGAGAGAAAAACAGTCTACCAGGGATGTCGGAAGTTGCTCACTTTGATGCTTAAGTCTGCATAAGGATTATTGAATGATGAAATGCATAAAAAGTGTATTAGGGTTGAAAGAATTATGATCCTTTACCTAATGGTCTTAATCCCTTTATAGGGAAGGACCGATTTTGATTTGGCAAGTGCATTCGTGTTCAAAATTATTTCCGAATACTATGGAAGGTTTATTGTTGACTGGCTCCTTTCTTTATCTAATTAAAGCATTTCTTCCTTATCTAGATTTTAGATGTGTCCAGCTAACCTACGCTTAGGATCAGGGCATGCTAGTTGAACTTAATGCTTTCGGTACTGTAACGATTTAGTGGAGGTCAGTTTGGGCATAAAGAGCTCAAATAAAGGTCAAACTAGTTGTATTGAACCTTAAGGGTTCATGTCTAAAAAACTCTATCAACAAAAACAAAACTTCAAAGTCTTAAAATAATAATAATTTTTTTATTGTATTATAATTTTTGTTATCACCCATAATATAATAACATTCATATCTTTTTCCAATTTGTTTAAAGTATTTCATTAATAGTTTCCTCTTATTAATATATATGAACTGATGATTAAAAAGAATATATATATACTACAACAATAAAAAATATATCAAATACAACATACTAAATAAAAAGAAGTTCGTTCAAGAAATAAATGTCTTTTGAAACATATCACTCCAAGACAATCAAACAAGAGTTTTAGATGAAGAAAATGAAAATAATATAAATTACTTGGTTAAATGATTGTGTAGGGTGTTCGAAAAAAAATTAAAATTATAGAGAATTAGTAAGTTATGAAATATGACCATAAAAGTGAAATAAAATAAAAGAAAAACAAAGATATAAAAAAATAGGAAGTAACATAATGTAACTAAAAAACAGAGTAAAAAATAGATACTAAAGAAGAAGAAAAATGAAAATGAGAAGAAAAAGAATTAGATAGATTACCTATTTTAAGGGTGTTGGTGCTCATATGAAAAAAAAATTATAAAGTTGCAGAATATACTTAAAGGATGGTGATTAATGAAAAGTAATGAAATGTGACTATTAAAAAAAAAAGAAATACCAAAGAAGAAGAAAAATGAAAAAGAGAAGAAAAAAAATAGATAGATTACTTGTTTTAATGGTGTTAGTGTTCATATGAAAAAAAAAAAGACACAAAAAAATTAGTAAGTTACAAAGCATTCTTAAAGAGATGATAGTTAAGGAAGAAGTGTGAGTAATATAATAAAAATAAAAATGTTATTTAAAACAAATTAAAAAAAAAGACAAAAAAATTAGTAAGTTACGAAATATACTTAAAGAGACGATGTTTAAGGAAGGAATGTGAGCAATATACTAAATTTGTAGATTTTACTCCTTTTATCCTCGAATATATTTAAGTTGTATAATTATGATACATGGTTTAATTGTTTTTCTTAAATGATTCTTATGGCTAATGAATGTGGAGTCTAAAACTTAATATTTTGGATTAGTATGAATTTTATTAATCTTAGCCAAATTTTAATAGAATTTGAGTTTCAATATAAATATAGTTTTAAAAAATTCAACTGTTTTAATAAATAGATCTAAACAAGATTAAGTGAACCAATTTCCAACTTGCTCAATAATACTTTAAGTCCAAGCTAAATTAGTTTTAATATCAATTTTGAAGTTTTGTTTTGTTTTGTCATGTGTCTTCAATGATAATATGATTGTTATTACAATTATCAACTTAAAAAGTGGAGAATTAACCAACTCCATGATTTTAGCACATAAAGGCGCATGATAATTATTATCACCATGTATTAGATTTGGTATGGAAGTTGATAATTTTTTTTTCAATATTATGCTATGGTGAGGAGTTTATTGGTGACAAACTTTTGTCTATAATGTTTTTTCTTTACCAATTGTAGAGGAAAAAGAAAGAGAAAAAGACAAATGATTAAAAAAATTAATTCACTTTAGTAAACCTAGCTGATGAAATAAATAATTATCATAGCTTTTATAATTGATTAAGAAGAATAAAATGACTCAAATAACATACACACACACATATGCATGTATATAATTTTGTTTGTTGAATTCTATAATTGCAACACTTTGACAATTTATTTAGTACACATGAAAAAGAAAAAGAAAGAAAGAAAGAAATAAAGAAACAATGGAAGATGCATATTTATTTAAGTCCACTAACATCTTTCATCAATCATAATATATAATTATGGAAACTTTTATCTTTACACCTCTTCACTAGTACTATCTTTTTATAATATTTTTGAACCAATTATAATTTAAATTTTATAAATTACACCCTTTTTTATTATAAATCCCACTAGCATATTTGTGTGTATGTTGTAATATGTTATCTTTTCAATTTCTATAAGAGTTAGACTCAGTTTACTTGTATAGAATGGTATGTTTGTGATTATAGAGTAAAACTCCTTTAAAACCACTCATTAATTTCATGTAGAGAATTTGTTTATGTTGTAAGTGGAGTCTTTATGAATTGTGGAGTTTTATTTAGTTGTTATGAACCTTTGTGTGTAGTCACATCATGAGGACACGTGGCAAGTTGTACTCATTCTAAGTTTTGGGATATTACGGCTTAAGTGGTAACGAAGCTTAGGTTTATTGATCCTTAGGTCATTTAGGAATGAAATCACTAGGATTGTGAGCTATGAAAATAATAGGTAGTATGTGGAGCCAATATTATTGAGATGTTGCTTGATTGTAATATTTATATTGTGATACTTTTAGATATTCGAACTCCTAACATAACTTCTTTCATTATATGCATCCTTTTCTTGTGAACCTTTCTCTATATAATACTTAAGAGAATTTCCGGACCAAGTTTGACATCAAGTGTTGGAGGCAATGCTCCTAACAACAAGTTTTTGCTTATAACAACTTTTGAGAAACTTTGGCTGAATGCCCTTTTCATAATTCATGTTCAAGTATATATATACATTAGGAGAATATCTTTCCAAGCAACTATATCTTACAAACTAAGAAAACAAATCTTCCTCTACCAAAATCTACAATACAAAATATATATGACATATTTACAAACTAAGTCACGAAACAAATATCTAAATATTCAAGGCCGTGCCTTCTAGCCGTGTATTAGGCCGTGTATGTTTCTGGTAGCTACCTGACACAATACACGATCGTGCCTTCTGACTGTGTAGCCGACCGTGTATGTTTCTAGGAGCTATCTGACACAATACACGGCTGTGCCTTCTGACCGTGTAGCCGGCCGTGTATGTTTCTGGGAGCTATCTGACACAATACAAGGCCGTGCCTTCTGCTCGTGTATCTGGCCGTGTATGTTTCTAAGCTACCAAACATTCTCGATTGATATCCCCCCTCAAATTGATGCGGACTGATTAAGAAGCATCAATTTGCCAACAAGAAACTGATGACGCTGCCGAGAAAGAGCCTTAGTAAATATATCAGTCGTTTGAAGATCAGAAGAGATATGAGGAAGAGAAATAATACCATTATCATAAGCTTCTCGAATAGAATGACAGTCCACTTCAATATGTTTCGTACGCTCATGAAAGACAGGATTAGCAGTAATCTAAACAGCACTAGTATTATTGACATAAAGAGAGGTAGACCCAAGTTGAGGAAAACCAACCTCAGCCAACAAACCTCGAAGCTAAATGATCTTAGAGCAAGTAGACAACATAGCAAGATATTCGGACTCAGTAGAAGACTTAGACACACGATCTTGTTTCTTACTCTTCCAAGAAATTAAAGAGGTATCAAGAAACATACACCAACCAATAATAGAGCGACGTGTATCAAAATAACCAGCCCAATCAGCATCACTATATGTGGTTAAGTGAATAGGAGACTTCGCAGAAAAAAAAAACAAACCACGATGAGAAGTCCCTTTTAAATACTTAACAATACGGCGAACTGCTGCTAAATGAAGATGTGTAGGTGCCTGCATAAATTGACTAACTTGTTGTACAGCAAATGAAATATCAGAACGTGTAATAGTTAGATAATTGAGACTTCCAACAAGTTGTCGATATAGAGATGGATCAGATAGAAAGTCACCATCATTGCGTTGATATTTAACATTCACTTCCAAAGGAGTATCAACAAAACGTCTCTCTTGGAGACCAGCTAAAGCAATAAGTTCCTTAGTATATTTATGTTGATGAAGAAAAATACCAGCAGAAGAAGAGCGAACCTCAAGACCTAAGAAATAAGTTAACGATCCCAAATCCTTCATATGAAAAGAACCTTAAAGACGCTCCTGTAACTGAGACATCAATTGAGTATCAAATCCTGTGATGACAATATCATCGACATAGACTAACAACAAAACAATTCCCTTGTCAGTCTTGCACAGGAATAATGAAGAATCATACTGACTTTGAATAAAAGAGAAGCTAAGAAAAGTATTACGAAACTTCTCAAACCAGGCCCGCAGAGTCTGTTTTAAACCGTACAGAGACCGTTTGAGCTTACAAACATCATGTGAGGGTGTGGAAAACAATCCTGGAGGAGGAGTCATATAGATATCTTCCTTGAGGTCCCCATGCAAAAATGCATTCTTAACATCCATCTGTCGTAAGAACCATCCTTTAGATGCAGCAATAGATAGAATAAGTTGAACAGTTGTCATCTTAGCCACAGGTGCAAAGGTCTCTTCATAATCAATTCCATATTCCTATCGATTGCCAAGAGCTACCAACCTTGCCTTATATCTGTCAAGGGAACCATCAGATCGAATCTTAAGAGAATAAACCCATTTACAACTAATGGGTTTAACACCAGCAAGACATGAAACAATATCCCAAGTGTGATTGTCTTGAAGTGCTCAAAGTTCCTCTTGCATGGCTTTTATCCAGCAAGTCTGTTTAGCAACCTGAGAATAAGAGGTAGGAATTGTAGTATTAGTTACAATTGCAGAATAGCCATATCTATCTAGAGGACGAATGTGCCGAGTTGATCGTCGAAGAATCATTGAAGCATTTTCAGGAGCAGGGTCGGAAAGGACAAGTTTAGGCTTGAACCGTTTATCAAAATAAGAGTCATCAAAGTGAGGAAGTACAACAGTATCAGATGTCGAAAGATGTTGCTGAAAATAGTATTCATGTTCAAAGAAAATCACATCCCGAGAGATATGCCATCGATTATTAATCGAATCATAACACATAAAACCTTTATAATTAGGACCGTAACCCATAAAGCCACATCGAATAGACTGGGCTGACAACTTATGACATTCATGGGTAGGTAAATGAACGAAACAAACACATCCAAAAGTATGTAGCATATGATAATTAGGATGTTTACCAAACACTCGTTAATAGGGAGAATCAAACTTCAATTGTTGAGATGGTAAGCGATTAATCAGATAAATGGCAGTAGATAAAGCTTTGGTCCAAAACTTAGCTGGAACAGAAGATTCTAACAACAATGTGCACACCACATCTAACAAATGTCGATTTTTCCGTTCGGCAACTCTATTCTGCTAAGGTGTATAAGGACATGAGCGTTGTGAAACAATACCCTTGTTATAAAGAAATGCTTGAAACTCATGAGAAATATATTCACCACCATTATCAGACCGTAAGATTTTAATACAAGTGGAAAACTGAGTTTCAATATATGTCACAAAGGTTTGAAACACAATAAACACATCTGCTTTGGAATGCAAAAAATAAATCCATGTAAATCGACTGTAATCGTCAATAAATGTCACAAAATATTTATACTAATCATGTGAAATAATCGGTGCAATTTCCCAAACATCACTATGAATAATGTCAAAACATTTATTGGCATGACTACCCAAAACAGGAAAAGGCAATGTCTTACTTTTGCCCAGTTTACAAGGAGAACAATCAACTAATAAACTCTTATCTATGGAACTGAGAACACCTCTTTGCAATAAATGATTCAAAACAACATTATTTGGATGTCCTAAGCGTCTATGCCAGATGCCAGCCTTATTTTCAACAACTGAAGTAGCTAATGACAAAGTCCGAAGAACGGTAAATTGTAATGGAAATAACCTGCCCACTTTAGGCTCCTTCGCTATCACCTTCCCTGACACTTGATCCTGCACAGTACAACCATCACGAGAAAAGTGGACATCACAGTTATTATCTACCGTTTGCCCAACAGAAAGTAAGTTAGTAGATAATTTAGGAGAAACCAAGACATGTCGAAAGGAAGAGCTAATATCACCAACTGTTGTAATAGGAATATTATTTCCATCAGCAACCTGAATGTGTTGAGTACCAGTATATGGATGTTGATTATGCAATAAATCAGATGTGCCGGTCATATGATTTGTGGCACCGGAATCAACAAACCAAGGAACAGAATTAGTAGTCTTACCTTTCCCTTGAAGACCAAGAGCAGAGAAGGTAGAGAGAATCATCTGTTGAACCATATCTGGTGTGAGAACAAATTGATTATTGCCAGCAATTGTGAATGTCGAACCAAGATTGTAAGAGTCGGATACCGCAACATGAAAAGCTTGTGGCCTTCTGTTTTGAGGCCTTATAGGACACTCCTTAATAATATGTCCTTTTGCTTGCAATAATTACATAACTTCTTACTACAATGACGGGCAATATGACCAAATTCTTTGCAGCTGTAACACTGCATTGTTCCCTTTCCTCGGGTCTGAGCAACATATGCAACATTAACTATTCCAGATGATCCACCAGTTGCACCAATAGCGGCTTGTGTCACCAATCTTTGTTCCTCGCGCAGCAATTCACCAAAACATACATCCAAACAAGGAACTGGATCTCTATTTAGCAACCCAGCCTGAGCAGTTTCAAATTCAGGTCTGAGCTTCATCAAAAACTGATCACGACGACTCACTTCATGAACCGCCTGAAGACTAGCCAAACTCTCCTTTGACACCTTAGCATAGATAATACCAGAATATTCGCTCCATAAATTAAGGAAGCCAGAATAATATTGTTCAATTGAGAGATTACCTTGACTATAATTACTCATATCAAGTTCCAATTGAAACCGTCTTGCAGTATTATCTTGATTGTAGACGCGCTTCAAGTATTCCCACATTTCTTTTGCTGTGCCAAAGGATCGTAAATTGTTCACCATATGAACCTCAATAGATCCCAAAATCCAAGAAACAATCCGGGCATCCTTTGCCTCCCATTGACCACGATCTTTCGACTCTGTAGGAGCTAGAGAAGACCCGTCAATATGACCCTAAAGCTCCTTCCCTTTCAAAAACATCTTGAACTGAAATTCCCATGCAACATAATTCTTCCCCGTAAATCTAATAGCTAAGAGTTCATGTGTTTTCTCAGGAGACATTCTAAATAGAATTGTCACTCACAACTTGATTATCAAAAAAATTGTTGATTGGAATTAATCAAACTAAAGCCAAAGGAAAACCAAGAACAAACCAGCAATTCCAAGACTAAAAAAAAAGAACTATGGATTCAGCACAATACTCAGTTGTGTGGCTCTGATACCATAACAACTTTTGAGAAACTTTGGCTGAATGCCCTTTTCATAATTCATGTTCAAGTATATATACACATTAGGAGAATATCTTTCCAAGCAACTATATCTTACAAACTAGGAAAACAAATCTTCCTCTACCAAAATATACATGTCATATTTACAAACTAAGTCACGAAATAAATATCTAAATATTCACGGCCGTGTTACACGGCCGTGCCTTCTAGCCGTGTATCGGGCCATGTATGTTTCTGGTAGCTACCTGACACAATACACGGTCGTACCTTCTGACCGTGTAGCCGGCCGTATATGTTTCTAGGAGCTATCTGACACAATACACGGCCGTGCATTCTGACCGTGTAGCCGGCCGTGTATGTTTTTGGGAGCTCTCTGACACAATACATGGCCGTGCCTTCTGCCCGTGTATCCAACCGTATATGTTTCTAAGCTACCAGACATTCTTGATTGATAGCTTAGATTACCCCAACAAGGTCAATAGTCAACTGAAGATTGCATTATACAACTGTTGGAGGCGGTAAATATGCTAGTGGGAGTTATGGTGCAGCAATGATAACAAATACAACAATTGCAGATGCAAGGTGCAAGGTAAGGTCAGATTTGTAAAGATGTTAGTGATAAGCTTATTAAGCAAATCGGTTAAGATTGATTTATGTGATTAGTGAGGGAATTTAAACCAAAAGTGAATGATCCATTGGATTAAAGAAATGAAGAAAACCTTTAGAGCATTTAAGGTTCCTAAAGAAAAGAAGGTAGATTATGTTGTATACTTGTTGAAGGGTACTACTTTAAAATGGTGGTCCAGTATGCTAAGACTGACTATGGGACTCATTACTTGGGAAAGATTTAAATAATTGTTTTATGACAAATACTTCTTAAGCAACATACAAGATAAGATGGAGAGAGCATACTATAGTTGCCACCAAGGGAACCGGTTAATGGAAGAGTACGAGGTGGGGTTAAACTGCCTAGTGAAGTTCATGCCAGTAGCCTTGATAGTAGATGAGAGATCTAGGGCTTACAGGTTTGTGTTAGGTTTAGAGCCCACTTTGTAGCATGAAGTGGGATTGTTTCAATTAAGCACGTACTTTGAAGTAGTTAACAAAGCTAAATTCTTGGAGCAAAGTTATGAGAAGACTGATGAAATGAGAACTTAAGGGGCATGAGTAGTACTAAGTAAAAGGCCTACTTAGGGTATTGCTTTGTAGGAGAGGGGTAAGAAGCTTCAAACTTTCCAAACCAGACCTTTAGTTATAATAGATTGCTCTTCTTGCACTAGGGCTCCTCGAACATGGTCAATTAGCAAATGCACTAGGTGTTTTGGTTCGTATAAGTTGAACAAGTGTAAGTGGGTACGTTACTTATACACTTTATCAAATGCAATGACTCATGTATTTGCGTTGCAACACCAAGATACACTAGACATGGACAATTTAGCGAGTATGTTACTTATACACTTTGCTAATGCTTATGTTCTGTCTATTACTAATGCAATGTATTCATGTATGTCTGATGCATTTATATATGCTTGCAATGTTCGTTTTGAGATTTTAGATGATGCTTTAAGTGTGTGTACACTAATGGCAGTGGGTAGAGTCTTAAACTAAATATGGAAAAATGTCAATATTGTAGTAGAGGGTAAAGTTTTGCCTATCGATCTTTTGGTTTTAGAAATGAGGGATTTTGATGTGATTCTAGGAGTTAGTTGGTTGTTTAAACACCATGTAACCATTGATTGTCGCAGTATGACAATTTATTTCAAACCATTAAGAGAGGAGCTTTCTTGTTTCAAGCTAGAAGCATAGAAGCCTATAAGGTTTCCCATGTATGAATTGTGAGGCAAGAATATGATAACCTTAGTGGCTGTTGAATCTAGTGACGCAATGAAAATTGATTAAGTACTTATTGTGAGAGACTTTCTAAAAGTCTTCCTAGAGGATTTGCAAAGTTTACCTTCAATAAGGGAGATCAAGTTTTGTATATACCCGATATTTAGTATAGCTCCCATCTTTCAAACCCCGTATTGTATGGTGCTTATCGAGTTGGTGCAATTAAGGATGCAATTGCAAGAGTTATTAGATAAGAAATTCATCAAACCTAACGTCTCTCCTTAAGGTGAACCTATCCTTTTTGTGAAAAAGAAGAATGGTAGTATGAGGTTATGTATTGATTATAGGGAATTGACCAGGGTTACCATTAAGAATAAATACCACCTTTTGAGGATAGATGATTTGTTTGATTAACTATAGGGGGCTTAGATCTTCTTTGAAATCAACTTGAGATTCGAGTGTCATTAGTTGAGGATTAAGGAGGAAGACATTAAGAAGACCACCTTCTAAACTTAATATGGGCATTATGAGTTCCTATTAATGCCCTTTTAACTACTAATGCGTCGACGGTAGTCATGGATCTAATGAATCAAACGTTCATGGATTATCTAGATAGATTTGTAGTCATTTTTTTTATGATATTTTGATATATTCCAAGAGTAAAGAAAAACATGAACAAGTGTTGAGTAAACTATAGATTGAAAAAGTATATGCTAAATTTAAAAAGTGCGAGTTTTGACTTAATCAAGTGACCTTCTTAGGCTATGTAATTAATAAGGCTGGCATATTTACAGATCTTGAGAAAGTAAAGATGGAGATTGATTGGTCTAGATTAAAAATAGTAACAAAGATGAAAAGCTTCTTGGGGTTAACAAGGTATTACAGGAGGCTTGTAGAAAGGTTTTCCAAGTTAGTACCTCTTCTAATCAAACTAAAAAAAAAAGGAAGTGAAATTTGAATAAGATGATAAATGTGAAAGAAGCTTTTTAGCATTGAAGGAGAGTTCAGTATCAACATCCATTTTAGCCCTACATGTTAGTGGTGAGGAATTTATTATTTTTAATGATGCTTCTATACAAGGGTTGAAATATGTATTGATGCAAAATGAAAGAGTTATAACGTATGCCTCTTGTTAATTGAAGCCTTATAAGAGGACTTACCTTATTCATAACCTAGAGTTGGTAGCTATATTACTAGCACTTAAATTATGGAGAAATTATTTGTATGGAGAAAAGTATGAAATATTTACCAATCGCAAATGTCTCAAATATATTTTCATGTAGAAGAAATTAAATATGAAATAGAAATAGTGGTTGGAACTGATAAAGGACTATGATGTTGAAATTCAATATCATCATGAGAAAGCAAATGTAATTGTTAATACACTCAATAGGAAGAGAAAAGGTAATTTGGCAACTTTGATTACTTCCTTGGAAAATCTATTAGAGGACATGCGCAGGTTGGAACCAGAAATTGTAAGCTAAGAGGTTAGAGTGAGATTAGTTACTTTGCACATCTGACTTACTCTAATGGATGGGATAAAAGCCTCGCAAGCTAATGATGCAAAAATTCAAGACTTTAATGTAAATGTAGAGGGAGTACTAAGAATGATAATAGATTATGTGTTCCAAGTGTATTTAAAGTGAAATGAACTTTTGAAAGAGGTACATTACTTTAGATACTCCATCTACCTTAGAAGCACTAAAATGTATAAAAATTTAAAAGGCTACCATTGGTGGAAGAATATGAAGCAAGAGATTGCAGAGTATGTATCTAGATGTTTAACTTACTAGCAAATTAAAATAGAACACCAAAGACTCGATGGTGAATTGTAGCCTTTATCAATATTAAAGTGGAAGTGTAGGCATGTAACTATAGACTTTATCATAGCACTACTTAAAACTGTGACTAAGTTAGACATAATTTGGGTAATTGTGGACAAACTTACTAAATCTACCCATTTTATACCTATAAGTATAGGGTATAAAGTTAGGAAATTGGCTGAGTTATTATAGTTTCTAATAGGGATACAAGGTTTGCCAGGAGGTTTTGGAGAAGTTTACACAAGGTGCTAAGAACCAAGCTACAATTTAGTACAGCTTTCTACCTATAGACAAGTAGTTAGTAAAACGACCAATCCATATATTGGAAGATATACTAAGAGCATATGCACTAGATTTTGGTAGAAATTGGGACAAGCACTTGCTTTTAGTAGAGTTTGCCTACAATAATAACTATCAGACTATGATTTAAATGGAATTTTATGAAGCATTATATGGAAAAAAATATAGATTGCCACTACATTAGGATGAGATAAGTGACAGACAAATATTAGGACCTGACTTGGTACAAGAGGTAGTGGATAAGGTTAAATTAATTAGGTAGAGGATGTAATCAGCTCAAAGTTGTTAAAAGTCTAACACCCTTTAGATTTAAGGTGAGAGATCATGTTTTTGTTAAGGATATCATATATTAAAGGAGTGGTAAGATTCGAGTTAAGAGGAAAATTAAATCCTATGTATGTAGGGCCTTTTGAAGTCTTAGAAAAGATTAGAACCATGGCTTATAAGTTGGTCTTACTACCAAATCTAGCTAATGTGCATGATGTATTCTACGCTTTCATGTTGACGAAATTTGTATCAAATCTAGATCAAGTGACTAGCTTAGAACTTCTTTATGCGTAACCAAACCTCACCACAATAGAGAAACCTATCATAATTGTGGATATTAAGGAATAGATCTTGAGGAGATGAATAATTAAATATGTTAAAATTTAGTGGAGTAATCAAACAAAAGGAAAAGCGACTTAGGACCTAAAAGAACAGATGAAGAGAAAATAGCTATAATTTTTGCATAATTCAAGTAATTTTTCAGGACAAAAGTTCTTTTAAGGTTGGGGGGAGGTGTAGAAGAGGATGTAATAACTTGAATAAATAAAACAATTAATAATTTTAAACTTGGAGGGACATTCTTGGAATTACAAAAGGTTAAGCAAGGGTTTTATTGTCTAATTAAGGAGTTTAAACATTTGCATTCTAATAGTGTACATCTCCCTTATACATTTCATTTCTTTTTCTTTTTTTTTTTCTCTCAAACCTCTTGTACCCTTAGTAGTCTATTATTCTGATCAACACATGGATCCTCTAAGTGAAGGTAAATAAATGCTATTTCCCTTGTCTTTTCTTTTAATCTCAATGTTGGAATTTTAATAAAAGTGGAGAAAAATTGTTGTTAGAAATAGATTTGTCATACAATGTTGAAGGAGAGACCATGTAGGGGTAATATGGTGTTTAAGAGAAAGGGTAAGTTGCTTATAAGTTATATTGAATGTCACAAATTCTACGTATTTATTGGAATCGCTGTTTAAACAATTGTGTTGGGTTTAATGGAATATGTATAATTTTTTTGCGAGATCATTCAAGAAATTGTAATTACAAGTAAGCATCCCAAAACTAGTGTATTTTTTTGATGAATTTGAAGTATGTATGTAGTGAATTAGGAATATGATTATGAATTGTGAGTGTGGGTACATATTTGGTGGTAAAGGTGATCATGGAATTCGATTTTCTGAAGCAAACTATTGTATTTCGTGAATGTGTTAGAAATTTGGAAGTTTGCAGGTCTAACACGACTGTATTGTGCCCATATTCTTCATGCTTACGATAAGGAGGGAATAGTACATGCTCATGTTGAATAAAAATGAAAACTGAAAATGTTTTTAGAGAGGTTCACAGGTACTAAATGTGGCCATGTTTCTACTCGTGCTCCTCAACATGTTTTGCATGTCTAGTATATGAACATGAACACGCCTATGTACTTACTTGTATCAAGCCTATATTTTTCTAAGGTTGAGTTTTTTTTACCAAATTTTGATCCTTAACCTTTTCTAATCCCTTTAAACGCCTAAAAATAGATTAGTTTAATCGATTTACAACCCGTAAGCCTTTGTGTCTATAACTTTGGATAGGATTGGAATTTAAGAGACTTGAGGATTGTGATAAAATCAATTCGTTAAATACATGTATATTACGTTTGTTGAATGTGTATGGTAAGCTAGAATTAAAAATGAACTTAAAATATACTTAAAAAACAAATGTTTAATGCTTGTGCTTGGTTAGGCTCAAGAGATTAGGAGTACTGGTGATCTTGGAGATGAGACTCCAAATTGTGTGTATGTTGTAATTATCTTTTCAATTTCTATAGAAGACAAACTCAATTTACTTGCATGGAGTGGTATGTTTATGGTTATAGAGTAAGACTTTTTGGAGCCTCTCATTAATTTTATGTGGAGAATTTGTTTATGTTGTAAGTGGAGTCATGATGTATTGTAGAGTTTTATTTAGTTGTTCTAAATATTTATATATTGTCACATCATGAGAACACATAGCATGTTGTATTCATTTTAGGTTCTGTAGTGTTATATATTATATACTCGTTGAGAATGTATGTCAATAGTCATATAAAACTAATAGTTTAAATTCAAACAATTTATAAACATATATTATTAAAATGTTAATTATGATGATTTGTTAAGCAAATTTATTATCATAAATATGTGTGCTATGTATGAACTTTAAATTAAAATTTGATTAAGATTATATATATAAATGCTTTCATGATTTGTATCATTTCATTGCTAAAAACTTTTGGTTATATAATATATATATATATGATATGTGTGTATGTTTTTTTCTCTATACCATCTCATTCTCGACACCAGTTGTTATTAACAATTATTTGCCCTACAGTCATGTGTTTAACAAATATATCATTTATGTAAAGGCAATTTTGCTATAACATGTAATTTTATATTACTTAATGTAAATAATTGGTATATAGTGTTACTTTTTAATATTAGAAAAATAATGATTTTTCTTAATGAAACATACCATTTCATAAAGAAGTTTGGGTTGACCAAAAATAAATAAATAAATAAGTCTGTGGACTAATAACAGTTATTAAGGGTAAGCGAATAACCCTATTTTACAGGATATCAATCCTTATTTTACTTAATTGGGTATTAAGGAATATATAATGAGTTATGGGTGTAGATATTCTAGAACTTATTTTCACAATATATAATATGAGTATGGAGTCTTTTTATCTTGTACCCACTCTAGAGCCTATACTCAACGTATATAGAGTATAAGTTTTAGATATCTTATATCTACTCCATAGAAAATAATTAAATAATATTAATAAACAATAATATTATATTTTTTAATTAATAAAATATTTTAGTAAAAAGAAAAATAATAAAATTTAAGTGCATAAGTTAATAACCTAAATAACTAAACTAATGTTATATTTCTCATCTTACATTTTCCATTCTTTTCTTGTTCTTTCCTATATTCCCCTCTAACTTTATATTTTCCAGTCTTTTTCCTCATTTTTCAAAATTTTAAGTGGTATTTATATTATTAAAGGAAAGATATGGGTTTGGTGTCTTTAATGTTTACACAAGAATTATTTAACTCTAACAATATTAATAATGCTTTAACAACTCATTTTTCTCACTACTTAAACCTCACTATTAGTAATGGTAAACAACTCAATTACCTATTTTTCCTCTTTACTCACCATCTCCACTACCATTCAAAATAATTACTTTTTAAGTTTTATTTTTCTACTTCGCTCTTCCCTCTTCATCTAGTTTTACATTTTGAAATTTTTTTATCTCCCTAGATTTTCCTTATAAACTAATTACATGATCTCCATTTTTAGTCATACTAAGGTAGAAAATTTCCAATAACCCATTTTCTACTATAGATTCATTAAATATTTTTTTCAATAATCATTTAACATATTTTAATTATATCACTGTTATTTCATTCTTTTAAAAATATTTTTTACACACTTTTCAATCTATTTTATGATTTTTTTCTTTTATTGAATCATCAATTATATATATAATTTGATTTAATAATTTAGTTTATTATATCTTTTTTTGAACCGCTTTATTTATTTATTTTTCATATGCATTATAGGCATGTGTTTGCTACTAATCATATAAACTTGAAATAATGAATAAAGAAAAAAATTACTTTTTTTTTTAATTTCTCACATTTTGTTATAGGTTCTATTGGTTTTGCATATAAATAACTTATAATATCATATATATATATTATTTTTTTAATTTCACATAAATTTGAAATTTATAAGAAGAAAAGTAAAAATTATAGGTTTTATAGGATGAATCTAATATGTTATAGGTAAGTTCTAATTTTAAAATTTAGAAACCTATCTCTTACAATGCAGGGTACAAATGTTTCATACCTTACCTACTTTATATCCACTTACTCCTAATAGCTATATCTATGACATTTATCTTTTCATTGGAGTTCCCTTCTAGCCAACAATTAATTCATACCTTTTTATTATTAATATTTTTCTTTTGACTATATGTACAAAAGACATGTTGCTCATGTGAAGGTAGTGCTTATAGAGGGTTATAATCTTTGTACTACTTAATGCAAATGATACAATTCTTCGTATATAATATTAAATCTATTTATAATATATAATTTTGAAAACTTTTTCTACTTATTATACCTTTTCGATATTTTGTTATCATAGCTTTACAATTAAAACTTTGAAAGAATAATGCTTCTCAAGAAATTGCCATTAGTTATCTATTATTAATTATACAATATTTTATAGTATATAATTTCAAAATATTTTTCTTCACTATACCTATTTGGTTCTTTAATAATACTTTTTCAATATCAACTTTTAGTTATTAATATTTTGTCAAAAGGTATTATTCATTTTGAAATATATAATTTAAAAAAAAATTTATTGAAAATATACATCATTTTAATCTAAATGATATAATTTTCATAATAATCGTAACGTTTATATAATTTAATATATAATAGTTTAACTTTTTACATTAATATTATGTCACTAACTTATATTTATATTACTAATGAATATATACTGTTACATGATGTAATATTTTTTATTTCAAATTATTATTTTATTAATAAATATATTTTAAATTAACAAAAGCATATAGTGTGGTTTTTTAACTTGCTCCCCTTAGTTTTGAAGGATTATAATCCTATTTCTAAACAATAATACAGAAAGGCATACAATAAATAATCATATCAATAAATAAAAGTATTCTTTGCATCATCTGTTTAGAATAATTTATTAACATACATGATTAATATATTAATTACGGCTAAATGAAATTTTTAATAATAATAATAATAATAATTTCAGGTACCTTTCACATGCAAATGTTCCTTCCCGTTTTCTTATATCCATTATTATTATTATTTTTTTCCTAACGATACCAAAAAGCAAGAAAGCTATTTCCGTCCACAATAATCCAGAAAAACCCAATGACTCCTCCACTCTCCAAACTCTGCGTGGATATAACAGCCAATTAATTCTGATCCCCTTTTACTAATAGCCTCTGTGGCTGATTCGTACCTACACGCGCCAATCTTACGCTCTTCCTAGCATACTGCACGTACCAACAAAAGCCGTTTTCTCTCCCAAAATAACATTTATTATTTTATTATTTTCTTTAAAAAAAAAATCCCGAAAAAGAGAGAGCTCTAATAAACATCGATGTCTTCACCTCTTTCCCTTCTCTCTCTCTCAGAAAATTGGGGGAAAAAAAGGTGAAATCTTCGGGGTGTTGGGTTTTGTGGAGAAGCCGTGGGTTCGTGACGAGCCAATCGAAGAGATCTCGAAGATCTCTAGATCCAATTTCAATTTCAATCACGAAAAGCAAATAAAGAAAGAAAAAAGAAGGGAGGGAAGAAAGAGAAATTAGTGAAGAAAGATGAGCATGGATTCGGTTCCTTCGAATTCACATGGAAGCAGCAGTAACCTCGATGATCAGATTTCTCAGCTTATGCAGTGCAAGCCTTTATCTGAACAAGAGGTACTCAATAAGATTTGAAAAAACATTTCGCAATTTCCTTATCCTCTTATGGTTAGGGTTTGTGGAAAATTCTAAAGGATCGATGCTGATTTGTTCGGTTTTTGGTACTTTAGTATGTTGCGGGTTTTGATTTGAGTTGGCTGATTTGGATTTGACGGATCCGGTGTGTCATAGTGACTTAGATTAGGTTATTTTGGAGATCTATTCTTGGATAAAGTTACGATTTTAATTTTTGAATTGCTGGTGTGAATTTGAATATGGAGGCTTGATCTTTTTGTTTTTAACGGAGAGGAAAGGACTGAAAAAGAGAGGAGAAAATTTGACTTTGTATTACTTAAAATGGTGATTTTTCGGGCTTTTGTCACGGCGAGTTTCTCTGGGTGTATCGGGGTTTAATAGTATAAGGAGGGATCACATTTTGTTTGCCGATTTTCAGTGAAAGAACGGAGTCTGGGCTTTGTGTAAATTTTCTGTATCTTCAGGGGTTTCGTTCAAAATCTTCTTGCGAAATTTTTGGCCAAGGAAGTTTGCTGGCATAATGTAGAGCATTAATTGCAAAACCAAACTGGATAAGCCTTTTTTTTTGGGTACATATGACTTCAACGTCCCGATTGCATTATCCCAAAAAAAGGTCCTGATTGCTACTGACAATGGGCTGATAGGGCATCAATTAACTTTTTTCCTTCACTAGTCTCTGGTGGTTTTATGTGGGAAGTTTAAGTAGTCGAAAGGAAGTTGGAAGCTTTTGTTAACTTACACTTTGGTGGAGTGTTGGTTTGGTAGAGTTAACATTGTTGCTTCCAGAATATATATAAAGCTATTATCTTCTAAGAAGTGGTGCAGTTTGATAATAGGATGATGATTATGCCTTATGCAGGTAAGGGTGTTATGTGAGAAGGCAAAGGAGATATTGATGGAAGAAAGCAATGTTCAGGTGTGCACATTAAATTTCATTCCAGTCCAACAGCCTCCCCAATGTACAGTTGTTGAATTGCCTCTTCTTTTTTATTCAGTTTCCTGGATTTTATGTTCCTAGAGTCTTTGTTCTGATTTCCCCCTTTATTTGTAAATACACGTAACCTATCAGTTTGCTATGTAAATTGTAAACACTCAGTTTTCGCTTTTCTTTGGTAAATCACTTGGTTTGTCTTTTAGCTGGGTCTTCTTCACTAATTTGGTGACTCACTTCAAGGAGTGCTTTTGTGGCATGTTCACTAAAAGGAGTCCTTTTATTAGTGTATTAAGAAAAATTGAGATACTTCATGTGTGTTGTCGAGGACATAAGGGGCATGATGACTTGATGTCATCCTCACTCTCCTCTGGGTTATCACTGGTAGTTGACTCGAATTCAACAGTTTCTAATAATTCATGAAGACCCAGGTATATCTTCTCTATAGTGGAAGAAAATATCTCTAATTTACCCCTCGAAAAGATTAAGAAATATCCCTAATTTACCCTTTGAAAAGATTTTTCTTTTTCCTTCAAAATTGTGCATCAGACTTTTATCTTACTCAGCTACTAAGTGATGAAAGAAAGAGCCTGACAGGTTATTGTTGATGAAAACATAGGTTTTTCTTGTTTGAAGTTTCTGTCATCGATGTCTAAAAGAACTAGTTGCCTAGAAAAGTTGAATCTGGTTTCAGTTTTTTAAGCAGGATCTTAACTTTCAATATGCTGTCATATCAGTTTATGCAGGCTTTTAATTTCTCAATTGGTATTTGTTGCTTCTTTTCTTGTTCTTTTTCTGCTATAAGAGCTGATGCCAGGTGTTTAATCTTCCAAAAATACAGTTCTGATCCATTTTCCCATGTTGTGTTCATGAGAAGCAGAACAGCATCCAAACAGAGTAAATTTAGAAAATATCTGAATCTCTTCATGTACTTAATCTGATGACTCCTGTTCAAATTTTTTGTGTACTGTTGGTGTTAGGCTGCTTGCAACTGTGCTTTTGACTCTAATGATATGTTTGCTGCAATCATGATCCATGTTTTGACATACCTTGGATGGAGATAAATCTGTTTTTCCATGTGCTGCAGCCTGTCAAAAGTCCTGTGACAATATGTGGTGATATTCATGGTCAATTTCATGATCTTGCTGAGCTTTTCCGCATTGGTGGAAAGGTAAATGATTAGCTACTGCCTCTTATATCTCACATATATTTTCTTTTTAAGTAAGCAAACACATTATCATAATAAACTTAAGTAGTACATTCATTATCAAGAGATCAGTCTCTTGGGGAATGTGGCCCGATCATTTTTGACACTGAGAATGGAATCCCCTCGCCCCTTGTTCACTCCTTCCCTCCTTCCTTCACATATTCTTCCTGTGGCATACTAAGAGTGGAAGCTACCCTCTTGGTAATCACAAGGTAGTGTAAGACCTCACCCACTGGAATAAGGCTTAAGTATCATTGTTAATTGTAATTTATTGTATTAATTTTGAAATAGAAACCTAATCAAACCTCAGTTTACTTGCTACTTCCAGGCTTTACAATGTCTTCTTTCTGTTCTTGGCTAGAGAAAATATTTTTTTCATTTTGGCCTGATAGCATGACCATTTTGTTCCTCACCACCTGGAGTTCTCTGCTTAGTTTAGTTGCTTGTTGCAATCGATTTGGACATGATATTAGTATTAGTGCTGATCCTTCTGTTTGTAAAATCAGAAGTTTTATGGCTTTGTCGATTTATGCAGTGCCCAGATACAAACTATCTGTTCATGGGAGATTATGTGGATCGTGGGTATTATTCAGTTGAAACTGTAACTGTAAGTTGTTTTCTCCTTACATTCATTTTTAACTTGTTGGTCTCTCTATTTTTTAATCTGAAAGAATTGTTGCTAGATAGGGGTTTAATTCTTTTCATAGTTCTGTATAAGCCTTTATGCCTTAGCATTTGTTCTTGATTCCAAAATCAGTGAAGAATGTGTTCAAGGAATTAAAAAATATCTGATATTCATGTTGTACCCTATTTTTGGTTTGGTGATGTATTTATACTAGCAAATGCGTACTATACTTTTAATGTGTGTGCCTAATATAAAATAGAAATTAGTCACTAAGCTAACCAAACAAAATACGAAAGAGATTTGAGGATAGTTGGTGGGCTGGCTATGGTAGTTTTCTTTTACATTATGTGTGGTTCAGTAGAACGAAATTGTTATTCTACCTTTATTATTGTGAAATAGCTATTTCTTTATTTGGTTTGCTAAATGTTATATCATAAGGAATGTATATTCTATGTAATGTGGAATAAATAAGGAATTTCAATTTCTTCCCTTTGCTGGAGGAATAGCTATTCCTCATATGATATAACTTTTGTTCTAAAAATGCTCATATCATTGAATAAAATAATATCAAAGGAATTGCAATTTCATTCCATCAAACCAAACGTAACATTAGTGGGATGAAAATGAAAGGTAATTAGGTAAAATCTAAAATAGAAGAGTTATGGCAATAAAGACACCTAAGAGTGCTCTTGATCTTTACTATTGTAGATATTTTCATGATTGAGCAGTTATTTTACGATTTTGTCAGTGTCTTGCTATTTGACTTTGATGCTCCTAGTTCAGGCAACACAAGCTGAATAAGGCACATCTTTATGTGAAGAGAGACTGCAATGCATGTGTGGTATCAGTGGTTTGGCAGGACTGCTTTTTTATTGCGTTGTGCTTTTAAATGCTATTTGTGGTCTCTGGGTCTTTCTATGAAGTTGAATATATGCCTATAATTTGTGAGGTTGATCTAATGGTATATTCTATGGCAAAGTATATGGTGCTTTACTGATCTTGTCATTTTTTCAGCTATTGGTAGCTTTAAAGGTCCGTTATCCACATAGGATTACCATTCTAAGAGGGAATCATGAGTCTCGCCAGGTATATGCTGTCCTACTGATGATATACAGGCTTGTAATTTCTTGTGGGTCATTATTTTTGGTGTTATACTATCTCTTAGAGCAGACCAAAGCCTCCCAATTCCTGATATCTTTATGCCGTACCGAATACTTTTATAATTTTTCCCCATGTTGCAACTAGACTCGGTAATGCGGGCCAAATGGGCCGGGCCGGCCTGACTCGCACCGGCCTGCGGGTCGTCGCGGGCTGGCCTGTAGTGGCCCGCAAGTTTGGCGGGTCAGCAAAATCGGCCCGCCCTGCCTCATGGGCCAATGCGGGCTGGCCTGTGATGACCTGCAATTTTTTTTTTTTTTAGATTTAGATTTTAAAGTGTATTATGTAAAAAAATTAAAAATGGGACATGCTAGGTGAAATTTTTTGTTTTTCCTTAGATAAACCTTTTTTTCCTTTGCAAATATAATTTATATTACATATGATAGGAAAAAAACTATTGAAAATTGTTTAAATTAGTGTTTCTCAATTTCCACATTTAAATAAACTAGGTACATTGCAAATTGCAATCGCTCAATTTTTCCATTCACTTTCCTTATATAACTTCGATTTATACGTACTTACTCTTAAATCTCATTCTCATACGATAGAAAAGAAAATAACCTAAAACGATAATCAAGCAATTATAGCAGTTGTCATAAAGTACTTTTCAGTTTTCACTAATTATATAGGAAAACAAATACAATAATGAAGCAGATAAAATTACATATATAAATCAATCATCACATCAGTCATTACTATCATCATCATCAATAACTAAATTGGAGTCTCCTTTTGATGAAGTAATCGCACTCCCACCCATACTCCCATTGTCTTCTTCTTGATTTACAATTTATGAGATTATACATATAATTAAATTAGACGATAAATGCTTGAAACAATACGTTAAAAGAAAATATTACTAACAGAACAAAAAAAAATTACCTTCACATGCAAATCCTTGTATCCAATTTCGTGTACAAATTAGAGCTTTTACATTGGCTGGAAGCATAGAACTGCGATACTTATTAAGTATACGAGCACTGATACTGAAAGTTGACTCTGACGCTACAGTAGTAATTGGAATACTAAGCACATCGGAGGCCATGATAGGTAAATCAGGATATCTTTGGCTTTGACTCTTCCAATGTCACATCCAATTTTGAGTAGAAGTCCATATCCATTACTGGCTCATTTAGATAAATATCTAAAGAAGATTTATCACAACTTTGTATTTCTACTTGACAATATCGGAATTCCTACATTATTAAGAAAAAAATTAATTAAATACTAATATATATTATGAAAAAAATAATTGAGAAAATAAAAAAATTATTAAACTTATCACTAATATAGCAAAATCAATCTCTAAACCCTTCTCAGCTTCATGTGTTGCTGCTCCTTTACTGCTGCTACCTCCAGATGTGTCTTGTCCCTGAGAAGATGATCCAACCCGATTGCTTCTAGTTCTAGATATGTGATCTGTTTTGCTCTTCTCATATTCTCCATAGAGTTTATATAACTTGCTTTTTATGTGAGCTAACTTCTCTTCACAAGTGAGGGGATCAAGTTTATTAAAACAGAAGTTCAAAAAATCTAACTTCATTCTAGGATCAAAGATTGCTCCAAGTGCAAGGATAACACTATAATAACTCCAATACTTATTGAACTTCTGTTTCATCCTAATAGACATCTCCCTTATGACATGATCTTCATTACTTAAATTTTCATTCAGCAAATATTTAATCCTCCATACTTGCAAAAAATAGTGGTTTGATGTTGGATATGATGACCCTGACATAAAATTGGTGATACTATGAAACGGGCTCAGAAACTTGCATATCTTTTCTGCTCTTTCCCACTTATCAATGGTTGGACAATATTTATAATGATGATCATTCAATTGAAAGCAAGAAAAAGCACGTCGATACTTGAGTGTGATGTCAAGCATAAGATAAGTGGAATTCCATCTAGTAGTTACATCCAAGCGCAAACCAACATTCGTATCAATGTTGCCAACCTGTTCAACACACTCCAAAAAGTGTTTCATTCTACTCTCAGAACCCTTCACATACTTCATACTTTCCCTTACTTTATGCAATGCTTCACTACTTACAGTCAATCCTTCTTTAATGATCAAATGAAGAATATGAGCACAATATCTAATATGAAAAAACTCACCACCACATAACAAATTATGCTGTAAGTTCAATTGCTCTTTCAGAAAATCTTGCATACAATCATTTGCAGATGCATTATCCAATTTAAGGGAGAATATCTTCCTATACATGCCCCAATCTTTCAAAAATTCAAATACTTTTTTCGACAACTCAAACCTTGAGTGAGGAGGGGGCATTTTACAAAAAGCAAGAATTTTATTATTCAATTTCCAATTGTCATTCACACATTGTCCAATCAAACAAATATATCTCTCACTAGTGAAAACAGTCCATACATCAGAAGTCACATATTTTCCTTGGATTCAAATTCTTCTTTTGAGTCAAGTACAAATTTCAAACATCTAATGTAGTAGTTTTTCTAGTAATTGGCTTATAAGCAGGATTATATAGCCGTATGAACTGTGTAATCCTCCTATACTCAACAAATGAAAATGGCAGATCATGTTCAATAATAGCCATAGCCATTACCTCACGAGCAAATTTAGGATCTGGTTTTCTTGATCTTAACTTACCAGCATGATCAATTATCATATCACCAACATCATTATATCTAGGAATTTGACTCAAACGACACTTCTCTCTATGTCGACGTAAAGATGAAGTTCCATGTGAATGTGTTCCAATAACATATTCCTTCCCACATGCTTTACACTTAACCCTATTTTTACCATCCTTCCCAATGCCAATTTTTGTAAATATTTCCCAAACCTGAGAAGAAGAGCTACCTACTCGAGCCTTCTTACCTGCATGTTCTTCAGATTGAGAAGATCCTGGTTGTAGATTATTGTTATGCCCACCGACTTCAGACACATTATCCACATTAATAGGTTCCATTGCAGTCTCATTACTTGGAGGATCCATTCTGTAAATATAGAAAATGTTATTAGTAGTAGTACACTTATTTATAAAATATAAATAATTAAATATAGTCACTCCACGTCTCCACCGGCCACCACATTGGCGTCATCCAAGCCACAACCGATGGCCACACGGCCACACCACACCCCACACCATCCAAGCCACGGCCGGTGGCCACACTACACGCTCCAAGCCATCGGCGTCACCCTCACCCCACACAGCCACACCGTACTACACTACAACCATACCACACTCTCCATTCTCCAAGCCACCACCACTGGCGTTACCCCCACTCCACACGGCCACACCACACCCACCACACTCTCCAATCTCCATTCTCCAAGCCACCGCCACCGGCGTCACCCCTACCCCACACGGCCACACCGCACCACAACCACACCACACTCCATTGGATTGCCATCACCCCACACGGCTACACCACACCACACTCTCCATTCTCCAAGTCATCGACACCGGCGTCACCCCCACCCCACACGGCCACACCGCACCACACTCTCCATTGGACCGTCGTCTCCCCACACGGCCACACCACACCACACTCCATTCTCCAAGCCACTGCCACCGGCGTCGCCCCCACCCCTGACACCACACTGCCACACCACACCACACCCACTGCACCGCACCACACCACACCACATTCTCCAAGCCACCGGTGTCACCCCATACGGCCACACGACACCACATGACACCCTACTCTCCAATAAGTAAAAGGACAATAGACTATTGCTTTACCTTAATTAATGTCTAACGAGGATAGTGGCACGAAGGAAATGGAACAGGCGGCCGGTGGTCAACGGAGTGGAGGCGGACGACGACTGTCACTGTGATTGTGAGCTAGAGCCGGTGAGTGTCTCCTCTCTCCTATTTGTGTCTGCACTTTGTTGTGGCCTGTGGAAGTGGAAGAGGATGAGGATTGTGCTTTCGTCTCTGGTCTGTGAGGTGACTGTGAGTGTGGAGTTGAGGACGACGGAGTGTGAGATGTGAGTGTGTGACTGTGGTCTGTGACTGTGTGAGTGACTGAGTGTGATTGTGTGGGTGGGTGTGGACCGTGTGGTGTGGGCTGCTGCCCGTGCTGTTGCGTGCGTGGTGCGTGGTGCATGCTGCCTGCTGAGTGCTACAGAGTGCGGATGATGCTGTCGGGTTCGAGTGTCGTTCCAGTCGTCCTCAACTCGTCGCCGAAGTCTAAAGTCTTCAGCTGCTGCGGACCTGCGATGCTGTCCCTGTCTCATCACTTTAGTCGGCGTTGGTGTCGTCTCGTCGTTAGTTGTCATGTTGTCAGTCGTCATCACAGTCACAGTCCACCAAACACAGCTGACAGCAGCACGTTAGGCTTCAGCACAGCAATTTTTTTTTTTTTCCTTTTCAGGTCAGTGCCTTAGAGGGCCAACCTGTGCCCGCGGGAACTGCCCGCCTCGCCCTGTGGGTCAAGTGGGCACAGGCCAAAATGGCCTGCAGCTTCAGCGGGCCAAACCCGCATTTTTTTGCAGGCGGGGTAAGTCAACCCGCGGACCCACCCCATAATTACCAGCTCTAGTTGCAACACTTATCTTTGTTCTGTTTCACCTCTCGCTTTCATGCTAGTCCTGACCATTTCATGCTAGTCCTGACCATTTCATGGTTACAATTGCAGATAACTCAAGTTTATGGTTTCTATGATGAATGCCTCCGAAAGTAAGTTTTTTTATCTTTCACTTTTTTCCCAAAAAATGTTCACCCCACAAGATCCATGTGTTAGTTAAGTAAGGATCATGCTGTATAGGTACTACAAAAAAGTGTGTTTAGTGGGATTTGAATCTAGGATTTCATGCAGTTTGTCATAGAAGTTTTTAGCATTTATCCTCTATGCTCACTTGGGGCTCTTTTTGTGTTTGTGGCAAAGAATTGGTTGCAAAGTTGTAAAAATGGATTCCAGCTATAGGCCACTTTTTTCTGCTGTTAGTGTATTTTTCCTTGAAATTACCGAATGCAGCTATTCTTGCCCAAGATTTCTGGCATATAACCCAGGCTTTTGAATGCAGGTGTGGCTAATTATTAGTGTTTTTTCTGAGTCTGAATAGTTATGAAAGCCATTAGTACTTGGTATAAAGTACATGTTGGGATAAATGTTCCTGGGAATGTTTATTTTGGTTGTGGAAGAGTCATGTTGAATCACTTGTGCTTTCTTGGACATTGCTATAGCTTCCTTCAATTTGATTGTGTGATGTGTTTTGTGTGGGCTTCTATTTTTGGTTATGCAATTGGACATGGTATTTGATTGACTTCTATGTAGGGTGACTTGGTAGCACATTTTGCCTTTGTTTGTCCCAGGAATATAGGCTACACATTTTAAATCATCTCTTCAATTATCATGCTGTCTTGTGCTTGTAAAGCTGTATAATTAGGTAAAATCTTTGTCAATTTGCAGGTATGGGAATGCAAATGTCTGGAAGATTTTTACTGATCTCTTCGATTATTTTCCTCTGACTGCACTGGTTAGTCTGAATCTCATGGAATTTCCTTCAACTGCCAATTAAAAATAAGGAAATAGAAAACACAATGCAGACACACGCATAAGAACACACATTAATCTTTTGGGGAAGCAAACTGTAACTTCTTAAGGAAGATGTGCAGTAGCTGACAGCGTTTCTTGGCCATGATTATACATTATCATCCTTTTCCATTGAGCTATAGCTTGTTTATTATTTGTCTCCTGATCTGCATTTTCCCCACCTGGTTTGAAGGTCGAGTCAGAAATATTTTGCTTACATGGTGGTTTGTCTCCATCAATTGAAACTCTTGACAACATCCGCAACTTTGATCGTGTGCAAGAAGTTCCTCACGAGGGGCCCATGTGTGATCTTTTGTGGTCTGACCCTGATGACAGATGTGGTTGGGGTATCTCACCTAGAGGGGCTGGATACACATTTGGCCAGGTTTATTTTTTACTGTTTTCTGTTTTATATATTTATGTCATCATTTTACTTGTATTATCCTTCTAAGGACTATTTTTAAGCATCAGTTGTCACCATTTTTGCAGGACATATCTGAACAATTTAATCATACCAATAATTTGAAGCTCATTGCTAGAGCTCACCAATTGGTTATGGAAGGATACAACTGGAGTCATGTATGTTCTTTTACTATTTGGTGCTTTGACTTCTGTTTCTCATATGCATTTCGAGCTATTCACTCTGCTTTTCTTTTGATAGGAGCAAAAAGTAGTTACCATATTTAGTGCACCTAATTATTGCTACCGCTGTGGAAATATGGCATCCATCCTGGAGGTTGACGATTGCAAAGGGCACACTTTCATTCAGGTCTGTTATCCCTTCCTCCAGCTCCAGTGTGTGGCACTATGATGCATAATGCAATTAGAGCCTGAACTTTCTTCTGCTGTGAACCATGTCTATCCAAAAATTCTTCTCTGATGTTGTTTTGCCTCTGCAGTTTGAGCCTGCTCCGAGGAGGGGAGAGCCTGATGTAACCCGTAGGACCCCTGATTACTTTCTGTAGTGCAGCTGCCTGGGATTTGATCACCAAAAGCCTTTTGCTGCGTGTTCCGAAGATTATGCAGAGAGGTGTTTTACAAATATATTCATGTGGTGGTGTTTGCATATGGCAGAGGCAGGTAAAAACATGCGCAAGATCCTTTCATTCTGTTGCTGGTACCCTGAAATCTGTAATTTTCGGTGAGTGTGTGTCAGGGTAGTGCAATCTGTAGCGGCATATGTAGCATTTTCCAGGAAAATTCGTGATCTCTCCTATCCCCCCTTTTCTTTGTCATATTTCTCTTTTCTTACTTCATCTTCATGTAGAAGGATCATTAGAGGCTGTTTAAAGTCTGTAGAGGAATGATAATAACTTACTTATAATGGGTGCTTTTACCTTTTTAGCTGAAGTTGTTTTGGGCCATGCACTATGTTGTTTTATGTGGGACTAACACCGATTCTTCATACTTCCTACGCTGTCAATAGCAGCTACTTTGCTTGTGGAATATTGTATGTTTGGAACATCTACAGAGGGACTTTTGCATGCATATTCCAAGTCATCGTGTCTGTGCATTCCAAGTGGCTTAGAGGGAATAAATCTAAGCCGTTTTTTTAAAACTTTTTTTCCCCTTCTACTGTTTTTTTCTATTTTTCGGAATGATAGTTGTGATCATGTTCCAACGAGTTCTTCTGACCGAACTTATATGGGTAAGATGTCGTTCATGGAAAGAAAGACTGACCTCCAAGGCCCAGACTTTTCGGGTCCCTATAGTTGATACAATGGGGAGTTAAAGGTGGTTAGTTCCCTAACCCTGGGACCGGCCCAGGCGGATTGAAATGGGTTTATTTCTTGGCACAATGAAAAACAATTTTTTACAACAAAAAGAAGAGCTTCTTATCATGTATATCCTACTTGCCAAAAATATGGTTTTGATTTAATGGGAAAACCCAATTGTTGTCTGCATAAACATAGGCAAATGACTGAACAAATAAAGCAGCTACTCTTAACATCTTGCGTATAGCCAGCCACCAGGGTTTATGGTGGGTCAAAATTTGATTGAACCGGTAAATGGAAGTGTGTTGAGTTGAATTGAATATAGTTTGGTTTGGTATAATAAAATCATTATGTGGTCTGGTTCATGTACTGGACTCGTATCGTATCGATTGTGTCAAACTGGTGTTGTAATATAAAAATTGAATACGAATCAGCAACTCGAAATTAGTCAGCACAAATTAGTTCGATTGGGTGCTGATTCAATGAATCATGCTTTCCAGCGTTTGAAACAAGTGATTGTAGCTGGTTAATGTAGAATTTCATTTGGAGAAATTTATTGAAAGGATAGTAGGTGCTATTATGCTGCTGGTTGTTGATGAGGCGGAAAATCTCTCAAAGCGATGTGGTTAGCCAAAAGATGATCATGATCGTCGTGTGCTGTTGCTGCTTCTTACTGTTTGTTGCTAATCTGTTCATCGTCCTTGGCAAAACTGTCCATTGCTTTGTGTTGCTTAATAACCTATCCCCTGGTCTTTTTTTTTTGGGTTAAACTGCAACAAATATAATTTAGACGGTTAACAAGATTCAGTAAGGTGCCAATGATGTAAATTCGGAGTCTTCTGACTCCGACAAATCCTACCTATGATCTATTTGCAAATGTGGAAAGAAAGAGCTATCGATCACCACTGACCTGTTCACTACAATTTGAAGACCAACTGGTACTGCTTCGCCAATATCACCAAACAAAGATAATCTGCTGTGTTGTTGGGGAAAAGGAAAAATAACAACGAACAAACAAATTCATGTTGAAGTTTTTTTTTTTTTTTTTTGTTGCTAATTCATGTCAGTTGAAGCTTGCTGTGTTTGGTTCAGTGACAGCCAAGACAAAGACAAGCTACGATCTGCTTCAGATGATTGATGGAAAGCCTGAGCCTGAGACTATGGAGACATCTTAGAGGTAGACATTTAAGTCCAATAGGACAAATATTAGACCGCTTTTTAAATTTACAAGATATTTCATGATGGTGTGTTGAAAATTCTTTTATTTATTTTTATTTAAAAAAATTAACCTAATAAAATTTCAAGAATACGAACTAATAGCATTCTCCTAAAAAAGTTTCACGAGGTCGGAGCGATTCATGAGACCAATAAAAAATTCATGAGCGAGTTGCATTCATGAGCTTCAATTTAATACAATACCATGACATGCATGGTCACATAAGTGACTATTATCATAATGAATTTAGAATAACCATGGACTCTTCTTCTTCTTTTTATTTATTATTTATTTCTTTGACAAAACCAGATAATCATTCTGAATGATGTTCAATAGTGATCAACATGTCGTTGGGTTAAATAGAAAAATGATAGATATATATTGTAGAATTTGAGTAAAGATGTCACTGGACAGATCGTTATAGGATACTTGACCTATTTGACCCATTAATTACCCTATAGGATTTTGGTTACTTTAAAATCTTATAGGGTTTTTGGTTTTAAAATAAACTCGTTGGAAAAACCCGATATGCTAAAAAAGATAGTTAATGATATTTGTAAACTCTAATTTCAGAAGTTAAATACTGTGATTGACCTATCACATCGCACTAAAGAAGACAATTTTTTTTATTTATTTATCATAGTTTAGGAAACTCTAGTTATATTTCTATTGTCTAATTTTACTACTCCCACTTTCTAATCATATCTACATCTTCCATTTTTGTATTTCTTTTAATACATTTTATGGAAATTTTTCCTCTTTATTGGTATGAATAAAATTGAGAAAGATGATAAGTTGAATTTCAGTTAATTTTAATGAATATTTAAGAAGAGGATGAAATGAACTTTAGTTAATTTTTAAAATTTGGTGAATTATGTCATAAACTTGTAGGAATATATGATTAATGAGTTGAACTTATTTAATTTAGGATTTGAATGAATATCTATACATTGTATAGAGCTTTTTATCGTAGCAACTTTCAAGTATGATTTAATAAAGTTTATTTTGTTGATCTTAAGTTTTATAAGTGTGATTCAATATTATCTCCACGAGATTATTTAATACATTTATTCCCTTATAAATAATTTATACTGGGGAATATACTAAAGTAATATCATTTTTTTTTAAATTAGCGAAATAGCGTATATAGAAAAATTATTCCAAAAATTGGTTATGCGCCTTCAGTGCTATTATTTTTCTTTTATTATTGATTTTTTAATGAAAAATTATGTAATGAAAATTAAAAGTTTACATAAAGAATAACAAAAAAAATAATTTTTATAAATTTAAAAAATATAAAAATTTATTAAATTTTTTTTCGCACCCTTTTATACTTTATCTTATAATATATGAAAAAAGGGGAAAAAAAACCTTGAGTTTACTATATTATAACTTTGTCTTCTTTTTTTTTTTTAAAAAAAAAATCAATCTAAGAACTAGCAACTCATGAAAATATAATAATTTGACTCTTATAAAAATACCAAACGACAACATGATTTGGTCCTAACTATAATAAACTTAAATTAGTTTTTTTTTTATATATATTATGGGCTTTGTAATTTCACACGAGTGAAAAATTATGACTTTCTAAAGTTAGAAAAGCAAAATCGCATTAGCATCATTTCTTTCTTCTTCTTCTCTCTTCTCTTTTCATATATTATAAGATAAAGTCTAAAGGGGTGTGGAATTTTTTTTATCAATTTTTATGATTTTTAAATTTTTGAATTTTTTTTTGTTATTCTTTATGTAAACCTTTAACTTAAAAAAAAGAATTATTTTAAGAAAATTTATTTTTTTACATGATTTTTTATAATTTCTTTTTCAATTAAAAAAAATTAGCATTGAAGGTACAAACCAGGTCCTTGCATGCGTAACCTATTTTTGGAATAATTTTTTCAAGTATGCTATTTCGCATTTTTTTTAAATGATATTATTTTAGTTGAAAGCTCAATTTATATCATTATATAAGATGTTATTGTTTTACTCTTAGTATAAGCTTTTATGGATAGCAAAAATAAATTATAAGAGTTTTGATAATGCATTATCTCTTTATTTCATATCAAGGTGTTATGTGCAAATTGTAGTAGCGGGTTGGCAATTTAAGTTGTGGGTTTTATGGTATCTTTGATGAGGTGGGTTTTGGGCATTAAATAAAAGCTCTATAAGGTTTTATTGAGTCATGAGTAGTTCTATAGGGTAGCAAGTCAGGTTCAAGTTTTATAAAACCCATCCGCAATCTGACCCATTGACATTCCTAAATTTAAGTGAGTATGCATTGCAAACCTAAGGAAATAGGTCCTCATGCCTCACGGGGGTGCGAGAGGCCGTATGAGATTGACCTCTTAAGCACTAGGTAAACTAACTAATTTGAGGGTGTGTTGTAGAGCCATAAGGCACCAACACTAAATGCAATGGACGTTGGCCGTCCAAACAAGTGGAAATTGTTTAGCCTTGGCTATCTAGGTACTCGCATATTAAGGTTAGTACCACAATTATCTAATTTAAAGACTTAAGCTTGTAGATTTGTTGTCGACTTTATTTTTATTACTTGGCACATGGGAAGGACCACAATATGTCTTGGCTATTCAAGAGTGTGGGAATCTTTAGATCTCAAGCTGCTGTTATGCGCTACATTCAAATAGGTTTGAGGATAAACAGAACATTCGACTAAAATGGATGGTCTTTCTTTGAATGTTGAATGACTCCATCATGGGAGAAATTGTAGGGAAAAAAGAACCTAGGTTGCTCATCTTGGATAGATAGGCCAAATAAGATAAAATTCATCGGATTGGTTAAATTGTACTGATGATCTCTTGCCATGAAATGATATGTTGGAGCTGGTCAATGTTAAGTTTTGATTGTGTTCCGAGATAAAGTCAGTCTTCATTCCCATCGATTTCCTTTTATGCCTGCTTCAGGGGAGATCAATGGCTCTTTTACTAGAATCAGAAAGGACAGAGAAGAATATCCATCCAAGTGATGCTGGGATTCTCTCTTTGTTGTTAGAGGACGATCAATATGCTAACAAATTGGGCTAAAAACCCACGAGCGTAATAATACCTTTATTAGAAAGAAGGTACCTCCGTATTGATGCATTTGCTGAAAAGTATGGAGCCAGTGCCATTGTTTTCCTAGTTACATAGTAGTCCGTCTAGTGCCATCCGATCCTCACATGGATGAGATTTGATGGCAAGTTCCCGGTCATACTTTTAAGATTGTCCAATAGTGATTTTGGTTTCCAATCGTCTGAAAACGCATGTGAGGATCCATTTGAGAATAAGGAATCATCATTCCATGAATTAAAGTGTCTCCAACCACAAAGCAGAGTACAGAAACGAATGCATGGGTTAATACAATGATGATCCTATATGCCATAATCCATCCATAAGAAATATATTTCTTTTTGACTCATGAAGTCTTGTTTGGTTTATTTTACGGAATAAAATCACGTGAAATGCAATTAACTATGTTTTCCGAGAAGAACTTGGCTATATTGTGATTGTGAGGACGATGATTAAAAAAAAAAAAAACCCTCGATTTTCCACCTCTATTTGTTATTAGTATTCCAATGAATCAAGACCTATAAAGTATATTTTTAGTTTTTAATATTTATCTAATTTTTTATTTGAGCCATCAACTTTTTTTTTTTTTTCTTTTATCTGAACCTTCAATCTTTTCAAAAGATGTTGAAAATTTATCTACTATTAGCATTTTAGGCAACTAGCTTAAAGCTAATCGAAAGGCAATACATACTTAATATGAATAAAAAATTTGAAGGTATTTAATGAAATTTCTATTTTTATAAGGTTTTAAAAATGTTGAAAACTCAAATAGAAGAAAAAAAGTTGAGAACTCAAATAAAAAAGTAAGTAAATATTAATGACTAACATTGTACTTTTTCCTATTTTTAATCATTGCCATGATAATATGACTGAACTCACACTTACAACATGGTAAACTAAATTCAATGTAATTAAACTTAATTAAACTAAATGAGGCCTAGTTGTTTATTAGCAATACCTTAAACAGGTTTCTCTCTATCTCTCTCTTTTCCCTTCAAATACTCTAGGGCTATCTTTGACTCTAAATACTAAATACAACATTTGAAATGCTCATTATTAAGGGATATTGAGTGGAATAAGAGCAAATGAAAGTACACTTCTTTTTTTTTAAGGGATCTAAAGATTATCATGATATTATTGCAAATGCTTAAAGTTACTCCATATTGGCATTTTTCTTAACACACTAGATAATTTTATATCTTTTCCCCCATCTTTTGCATGTACATGTATGTTATTCTTTCCCTTTAACCTTTCTTAATACTCACAATTCCGACTAGTGCATGTTATTTTTGCCATGAGCAATTCAGGTGGAAAAAGAGATATCAAAGGGTAATTTCCTAAGAATGAAGTTGAGATTGATGAGGGTAGCAATTTTTCTACCCTTTAAGCTTCATGAGAAAAATCCCCTCATTTTCACATAATATTAACATGGGCGATGCTTAGAGTATAGATATTTCAAAATTAGTTTTATTTATTATTGTATTACTCTACACATTTGACATGTGTACATAACTAACTTCAACCTTGTATATATACTGTAACAAAACTCAATAACAAAATAAGCTCATTTTTCATTCTATTCTTCCGTCCTCTCATTAGACTCACTGTTTCTTTGTTAAAGCTACACTGGAGTTGACAAGGCTACAAAACTTAGTTCATTTACATGGTATCAGAGTTGGTAATCTCTATCTTTGCTTCAATTGAATTTTAATCTAGAGGCAAACTGTTGAAAATTTTGTTCATTTTGTTCGTACGAAATGAGTAAATTTGTAGACAATTCTTATAACAATCCTTTGTATCTTTATGGATTCGATAGTCTAGGGATAGTAATAATAAATGTTGTTTTTGACAGATCCAACTTCTTGGGATGGGGTAGATTTGTAAGACTTGCTTTAGGAGATAAATCCAAATTTGGGTTTATAGAAGGAAGTTGTAAGAAACCGATCAATAATGATTTGGACATGGAGCGTTGGATTCATTACGATTACATGATTAGGTGTTAGATATTAAATTATATGATAAAGGAATTATCTGAAGCCTTCATGTATGCACAATTTGCTAAAGAATTATGGCAAGATGTTTGTGATTGTTTTGGTTTAACAAATGGACCTTTGATTTACCAATTGCAGCATGAGATAATCAATTTTAGGCAAGGAAATGCTAATGTTTCAATATACTATAATCAGTTGAAGAAATTGTGGAATGAGTTAACTAGTCTGTGTGGTTTTTTGCAATGTGATTATGGAGTTTTAAAGTAGTGTAAATGTAATGTCGTTGGTAAATTTTACGAAGTAGAAAACATAAATAAATTGATGCAGTTTTTAGTGGGATTAAATGAATCATTGGAAGGGGTAAAAAGTTAGATTTTGGCAACGAATCCCTTGCCAACGATGAGTAAAGCTCATTACTTGGTATACTAACTTGAAAGATAAAAAAAAGTGGCAGGAATGTTAAATAAAGAAATTGCTACTTTTCATGTTAAAGATGGTCCCAAATCTATTGTTGTGGATAAGAAAGAGAGAAAAGGAAAGATTGTGATGAAAGTTACTTGTGCTCATTGTAAGAAGATAGGTTATTTTATTGACTATTGCTTTAAGATCATCAAATTCCGATTGGTATAAATCAAAGGACAAGAAACCTTTAAAGTTTGCTATATAGATTAGTTCGAGTTAGAGTTTGAAATAGGATACTCCAATTGAAGATAGGTTTGATTAGATTGCTTATGAGAAGTAGATTTCTAATGATTCTGGCTTCATGAGTAGGTTGTGTTTTGAAGTTGTGAAGATGTTGAAGGATCAGCATGCAGGAGCAACTTTTCTAGCAAACATTGTTAATTTTTCTAGTAATGTTACTTGTCTTTCTTCTATTTGTGGTTCTTACTTGCCAAATGATAGTAAAGAGTATAATTAAATTGTTGATACAGGAGCCTCTGAGCATATCACTCCATTTCCCCATGTTTTGTTAAATAAATACACTTATGAACCCAATAAGAATCAAACTTCTTGATGGGTGCATTAAACTTTGTTCTAACTAAAGTACTTTTAGTGCTCGAATTTTGTTTCAATCCGTTATCAATAAGCCAATTTCTCATGAATTCTAACTTGGTTGTCCTTTTCACTTCACATAATTGTTCTTTTTGAGATCTAATTTCTAAAAAATGTGTAGTTCAAGCCAGTGTTCATCTTAGATTATATGTGATGAAATCTAAGGCACACTACAATGGTTCCATGTCTCTAAACTTAATTCATCATTTAGATTTAATAAATACTTTTAATCATGTTTCTTCTAATAGTAGTCAATTGTCCATAGAATTGTTACATAATCATCTTGGACATGCTTTATTGTCAAAACTTCAACATCTCCCTGAATTTAACGGAATAAATGTTTTTTTTTTTATTTTTTTATTTCAGTTGCAATACTTATCATTTAGCCAAGTTCCATAGATTGCCCTTTCCATTTAAGTAGTTCTTCTTCATTGTATCCTTTTGATTTGTTGCATATTAACTTGTGGAGACTTTACAATAGATCTTCTTTAAACGATAGCTAATTTTTCTTAATAATAGTGGATGATATAAGCAAGTGTACATGGGCTTTTCTATTACCTTACATATATCATGCACTTAGCACCTTATCTAGCTTTATTACTTATGTGAAGAATCACTTTCATCAAACACCAAAGACTATTAAGACAGACAATGGAAGTGAATTCTTATCATATAGTTATCAAGCCATGTTCAACGATTATGCTATTGTACATCAGAAAACTATGGTTGGGGTTGTTTAAAGAAAGCATAGGGACTTACTTGATACTGCTAGAGCTATACAAATTCATGCAAATATTCCAAAGAAGTTTTAAAGAGTGTTTACTAGCTACAATAACTCTCATTAACCAAATTCCTATTCAATAATTAAAGTGGAAATCTCCTTACGAGGTTCTCTATAACAAACACCCTTTATACACTAACCTTTGGACCATTGGTTGTCTTTGTTATGCACTAACCAATTCAAATTGTAGAGATAAATTTGATGCGAGGGGAAGAAGGTGTGTATTTTTTTTTTTTGTTTTCTCATAGTTTAAAAAAGGTACAAACTTTATGACCTTGAAACACATTAGCTTTGTACTCATTGAGATGTGATTTTTTATAAACATATCTTTCCTTTTAAGGATATATAGTCTCCACTTTCATTAACTAATATACATTCTTTTAGTTATTTACTCTTCCCTAATAAGACTACAACATTTGAGGATGATTTTGATGGTTTTCTTTCAAATAATTCTTTGAATGATACGCTGGTTTCAAATACTTCAAATCATGCTATAGTTCCTTTATAGTTTAATGTTTTTGTTAGAAAGTCAAACAGAGTTCAAAAGGCACCTAATTGTCTTAAAGATTCATACTATGCAAGTGAATTCACTTCTTGATTCAACACATGCAACATTTCCTTTTTGTTCTTCACCATATAATAACATAACCGTATATCCTTTATTTCATTCACAATCCTTCACTCATTATCCTAAGGAGTATATTGCTTCATTGGCTAATGTGTTTTCAATTCAAGAACCTCAAAGCTATTATGAGGCTAAACAAGATCCAAGGTACCATGAACAAAGAACTATTAGCACTTGAATCTAACCTCACACGGGACTTGGTTAGGTGGCCACCTAACAAGAAACCTATAAGTTCTAAATAGTTGTATAAAATCAAATACAAGCTTGATGGATCTATTGAGAGGTTTAAAGCAAGATTAATGGCAAAGGGTTATAACTAGGTGGAAGGCATTGATTACACCCATACCTTTTCCTCGGTAGCCAAATTTACTACTTTCATATTACTTCTAGCAATTGTTGTAGTTAATTAATGGTTTGTACATCAACTTCATGTCAACAATGCATTTTTACATGGCTTCATTGAGGAAGAAATTTACATGACACCACTAGAGGGCTATGCTATGAGTGCTTCTAATCAAGCTTGTAAGATTTTACGTTCTCTTTACAGGTTAAAAGAAGCTTCTTGACAATGGAACAAAGAATTAACAAAATTTCTTTGTTCAATTGGTTTTTCTAGTTCAAGGCTGATTATTTCCTATTTGTTAAGCAAGATGGTCAAGTTTTCTTAGTAGTAGTATATGTTGATGCTGTTTTATTAGTTGGGAATAATAAGGAGTCAATCAATTCTATCAAAACTGAGCTTGGTTGTGCATTTACTATAAAAGATTTAGGCAAAGTGCGGTATTTTCTAGGCATTGAAGTGTGTGTACTACAAATGTTTTTTTTATCTTAATCAATAGAAATTCCTTTTAGATGTCTTGCAAGATACGGGGATGATTGGTGCAAAGCCTTATCAAGTGCCTTTTCCTCAAAATGTTCACCTTGATAATGTTGATGGAGAGCTTTTGTCTAATCCTCAGTAATATAGACGCTTGGTTGGTCGATTACTTTACATGAAAATGACTTGACCAGATATTACATTTGTGGCTCAACAACTTAGTTAGGTTGTTTCTTATCCTCACACTACGTATTTGAGAGGTTGCCTTACATCTTCTACTACTTGAAGCATGCCATTGACTAGGAATTGTTTTATTCATGCTCTTTTTCTTTGAATTTACATGGTTTTAGTATTTTTTATTGGGGTACAAGTTGTGAAGATAACAAATCATTATCTGGATTCTGTATTTTTCTCGGTTCATACTTGATTTCTTGGACAACCAAGAAGTAACCTATTGTTGCTACTTCTTTTGCCAAAGCTAAGTACAGAATCGCGCTTACGAAAAAGGGAATAACTTTGGTTATCTTATTTGCTTAGTGATTTACATGTTGCAGTAAACTTACAAGTTTATTTGTTCATGGATAGCCGCTTAGCTTGTCTACTGGCTGACAATCCTTATTTTCATAGCAGAACCAAACACATTAAATTAGATGTTCATTTCATGAGAGACGACATTTCTTTTGGGTTCTTACAATTGTAACATGTTTACAATTAGTTAGTAGACTAATGACTAAATTGGTTCTTAAGACACAACTGATTTCTTTTATGTCCAAGTTGGATTCACTAGTGCATCCACCTTGAGATTGGGGGAGGGGAGTATATATATATATATTATTGTATTACTCTACATGTTTGACATGTGTACATAACTAATTTCAACACTTGTATATATACTGTAATAGAACTCAACAAAAGAATAAGCTTATTTTTCATTCCATTCTTCTATCTCTCATTACACTCTTTGTTTCTCTGTCAAAGTTACGCTAGAGCTCACAAGACTATAAAAATTAGTTTGTTCACACTTAGCTGCCCTTATATTATATACTTGTGCAAAAGAATTTCAAGGCTAAAACATTAACCTTGAGCAACATGAATGGAAATTCCCAAGGATGAGAAACTTTCTTCCTATTTGTGAAAATTGATGATGTACTCCATTTTTCAAGACCTTGAATACCATGAGTGTTACCCATGTGAACTTCACCTTCTCAAGTTAAAATTCCATAATGCACATAAGGATAGGTTATCATATTCGAAGGGCCTGTTGAAGTTTACCTCAATAGCATTTGTTTTCCACAATTATGGTATTTTGATAATCAATATATTGCTCCATTTCTCAATTAAACTCAAAGGATGGGCTATATGAAATTTGTGTCTCAAAATTGTGTGCCAATTACATAGGCTGTTGATGATAAAAAATTCATAGGAGTTAGGATAGAAATGACACATTTAAAGTGTTTTCCTATTTGATCACCAGCACCACTATTACCACTTTATCATTGTTATTGGTTTGAGATAGAAGTGATATTTATGATTTTATCATTAGACCAAATGGTGAGGAATTATATATGTGTAGAGGAGGGTTTCTATTAAAGTGGTTACATGTATGCCGCGAACAAGTTTCATGCTATATGTGACTTCAGAGCAATGATATAAAGATGACACACATTGGGATAACTTAGAGAAAGTGATAATGAGGAGGAGTAAGTGGTGTTAGTGATAAGCTCAAGGAACCTTGACACACAAGTGATAAGCTTAAGGAACCTTGGATGTCGACCTTGTTGCTTATGCAGTTGAGATCTATAATTGCCTAAGTTTGCTTATTTAATTTTTGAGAGTAAAGACTATGTACTAGAATGCCATTTCTCTAATCTCTTCTAGTGTAATAAGTCAAATGAAAAGGAATGGCTATGTATTTATATGCTCTTAATTTTGAAGGTATCCATTTGATCTTCTTAGTGATCAATGGATAAGCTTACTAATGGATCAAGGCCAATAGCCATCCTCATAAGTGTATAAGCCTATCTAAGAAAGGTTGAATGTCGATGGATTGGTTTAATAATCTTTGTTTTGAGCCCACCTAGCTAAATCTCTTTAAGTCATCGTATGTGTTAACTCAACTTCTTAAAGCTTGTCACCCAGCCTAAGGAATCAAGCTCAAATAAATAACAATAGGCTTAACCTAACATTTTAATAGAGCAATTTTAGCCCTCTACAGTATGTATACTTAAAGATTAGATAGTGTTAATTAGAAGTTTAGTATACTAAATGTTGTGTTTCACCCCCCTTATTTTAATCAAGGAGATAGAAATAAACATAGTCTTTTGTCATATACCTTGAAACTGTAGAATGTGAATGGTTTGTTGCATTCTTATATTGTACTATGAGCATGTTAGGTTCAAAACCAATTATAAATCTACAATTTATGTAATATTAATATACTTCCAATTCACATAACAATAGTTTTAGTACATTAAAATTAGAATTATAATATACTTAAATCTAAATATAATTGTCTATAAAACAAACCTTCTAGTATCTAGCTACATTCCCATTGCCATGCCAAAGGTCTCATCTTAGTTCATTATATAAATATTGATCAACTATGATATTTGCACTTGAAAAGCAAAGTCCCATAAGAGGTGAGCTTAAGTCCAATATAGTAGTCATTACAATCACACATGCATGCCATGTAACACAATTAGCACACTTACCAAATATTAAGTCAACAAGCAACTGGTTATAATCTCATTCTGGCATAGTAAACTGCATAGTTTTAGTATTCTAAAACTTTTAGCTCAAACTTTCAAGCATACACATGAATCATGGTGTGGGTACTCCCCATCATTTGTAATCCAAGACCAATACAATCATCTTATCTCAAAGATGTTATTGGTATCGACTATCATACAATTGACCCACTATAATCATCCATAAAGGTGTCCTACACTACTAGCACGACCTATTTATAGCTTCCTTGCAATGTATTAACTCGTATCACAACGCCTAATCGATTAACGACCCCCTTACCACTTGTGGTGGAATGAACACCTAATCTACACATCAAATCACCTTGGATTGTTGCCTTGTAGGAGGATATAGCTAGTAGTTTGTGACAACCACTTTCAATACCTTGATTAGCCCTTTTAACATAGGTGCATGCATAATTAACAATCAATTTAAGGTTCTAATAGTTTTAGATTCATTTTGTTCTTCTAATCCTACAAGTACAAGTAATAAGAAAAATGCCTATGTACTTAGATTATGCTTGCTTAATTGATTGAATACCACAAGAATTTCCACTCCTAATAATTAACATAATATAGATTAATAATATCGTACTTATACTAAATATTTATAAATCCTAGATCTAGAATTCAACTTGTTGCTTAATTGGATAACTAGAACCTAAAACAAGGCAACTAAGACTATCCGTAAGCTACTTGGACAACTTTTAAGCAAACAAGGTTGATAAAGATGCACCTAAATTAGGGTAATCAACCTTAAAGCAGGGGTTGATCATCTGGCTAGGAGGGTGGGGGGGTTTGACTACTCCTCTCACCTCAACTCTAGCCAATCAAGGATGGTTGTATGATGATGGCGGGGTCTTCCTTAGTTGATCCGTTACTTAAAGACCATCTCGAAAACTTCTCTAAACTTGACCCAAGTAGTAAAGCCTATACCAAAGAAAATCTTCACCATTAACAAATCATCAATCAAATTTCTTCCATCACCTCCAATCAACAAATAATCATGGCTTAATTTAGCAACAATAGCAACAATTTACAATTTGTATCTTAAACATGAATTAAGGCCTAATTTATCCAAATTTCTAAATTGATTAACACTTATAGCTTAGATTAAGGAAAACAATCAAAAAGAGAAAAGAGAGGTTGCATCTCATCTCATCTTTGTTTTGTGCAAAAGTCTAAAAAAAAAAAAACCTTAAAGCATTAGAGGATTTTGCAATCACACATTGATTGACAAGCCTTCTTCATCCATTAACAAAAGCATAACCAAAACCTGTTATTTTAAATAAAACCCTTAATCAACCATTTCCTTGCCAAATCTTGAAAGGTATTCTTTGTTGTTCTCAAAACTCTTACTTAGTATTAACTAGAAAACTTAATTAGGGTTTCCTTTACTAACACTAGTAGAAACAGAGAAGAAATATGATAAATCACCTTGTAATTGTAAAAACACATGCAAACCTTGAGGTGAGAGAGAGAGAGCAAGCATCTTCTGAGAGAAAAGCGACAGAGGGGGTTTGTTCTTTCTTTTTTCCATTTTATTAGAAATTAAGTAGAGTTAAAGGGGTAAGGTTTCTTAAAAGGATTGATCTAATTCTGATTTCAATTCTACTAAAATTAAAATCCTTGGTTAATTGTTTTTAAAAGAAGTTAGAATAAGGAAAATGTCTGACATGCCCTTAACTTTGGAATATTTTCTAGGAACATTAAAGAATTATGAAAATTGATTGTCATAAAAGTAGAAAGTTGAGAATCAAGGTTCATAATTTAATATTTGTGGAACGTAAATCAAGAAGTGGAATATGATGAATTTGGGTTGACGAATATAAAGATTTGTAAGAGTTGCTATTGAATAATTATAATAGAGTTGTTAATAAATTTGTTTGATTCATGGAGGTTGGAATTGATGTTAAAAATTTTTTTATGAACAAGATTGATGGGTTGATCTACTTAAAGTGTAGTTAATATGGAATGAGGTGCTTTGGAGCTTGAAAGATGGAAATGCTTTGGAACTTGAAAGACGGAAATTAATTGAAGGAGTTGTGAAAAATAAATGGAATTCGATTTAATTTAAGAGTCGTGGAATTATGGATGGTTTAACTTTGGTCCATTGAGATTGTAAATATTAAGGGAAAATAATGTTTTTTTTTTAAATAACATGGAAGTAAGTCAATGGCCATAATTGGCCAGTTAACAGGTCCACACAAGGCTAATCAATAGGCCCTTTATTTAGGGTCAACTAGTGTAACTTAATTTAGGGGTAGGAACAAAAGAAAATCTTTTCTTTTATTATTTGTTTAAGATTTAATTAAGTTAATATTTTATAGTTGGTTAGTTAATTGAATTGTTAGTTTATAGCTAGTTAGTTATAAATTAAATGGTTAACAAGTTAATAAATTGTTAATTAGTTAATAAGATAATAACTTAATGGTTATTTGAAATTTAGTTAGTGAGAAAGTTATTAAATAGTTAACAAGTAGTCATAAATAGATTAGTAATACATTACAAGCTTTAATTATTAAGGTTTTAGAAATAAATCCTTATTTGTAAAGAGTTGTAAATACCTAAATCTTATATAATCTAAGTTAATTATATAATTAACTCAACTCTAATAAGTAAATCATAGGTATTTAATCAAATAACTAATGCCCATAGTTTTCATTTAAGTATGGACATATAATATGGATATTATATACTATAGATTAGGATTAATTGCTATGAGTGAATTGAGGAGTTTGGCGGCTCATAACATACATACATACATAATCATTATTTATTGCTTTGCACTTGTTAGGATAGTTAATAATAAACCTAATATGAAGTGATAACTTAGTTATGTGCTGTGTATGTTTAAGAGATGCTAAGGAGATTCAGGTGGCAAGTGACTTATCAAGCTAGTGATTGTTACAACATGGCTGGTTGTCAAAAACCTTATACCAAAGAGATTTAGTTAATTAGGTGCTTATGTTTTCAACAGGTTGCCTGTCATAATGATATTATCAATTGGATTAGGACATTGGTAAGGGGCTAAAGGTATGTCATATTGGTGCTATGGGCACACTATGGATACATGGTAGTGAATTTGTACACAAATGGTTGATCTAGTATTGGTATGAGATGACATGACTTTTGGTATTGGTTTTGATTTTGATAATGGTTTTGGTTTTGCTGTACTTGGGGGTTTAGAAATCATGAGATACTCTAAGCATGTGGCTAATTTGGTATGGCCTAAGGCTGTGACTCCAAATAAGACAATTAACATGTGCTTGCTGCATTAGTATAAGTTTGTGTGTGTGATTGCACTTTTTAGGAGATGCATGTCATGTTGTTGGTTACATAATGAGCACTTGTTTACCTTTTGGGGATTTTTTTTTTCTAGATGTAGAGGAGTTTAAATATTATGTTATGGTCTTAGAACTTGGGATCAAATACAATAGTAGCACATGGAGGAAGATTAGATTAGTTTTTCTAATAGGCTATGAACCACTAGTTATATTAGATTAGTCATTCCAAATGTTTTAAAGTTTTTGGAGTAACATAGTATTGAAAATTGAGAATTATCAATGTGAGGCATTATAGATATTGATCATTTATATATATATATTGTGGTAATTTAGTTGTTATGAACCTTTGCATATTTATACTATTGTATGAGTATATATGGTGGATTGCTTACATTCCTTGATTTCAAGGCATGTGACATTTGCAAATTACTAAAATGAGAGTATTATAGAGATTTTTAGTGAAGAAGAAGGTTATCATGCACTAAAGGGGACCATGGATATGTGTGTAGGAGTTCACGTCAACATCATGGACCCGTACGGTATGGCATCAAGATTTTTATATTTAATTATTTTATTTTATTTGTAGAATAAATATAGTTTCATTACTCTTATTTAGTTAATTAAATAATATTTTTTTATTATTTCTTTTAAGCAGTTAATTAATAGCCATTAGATCTTGTTTAGATCGTAAGGCTCATACTTGATCTTTTTGCTATATGAATAGTTTCTTTCTTAAGGAACATTTGGTGTGATTCTATCTTCTTTATTGGTAGTGTGAGGCTATCAAAAATCTCCCTCTATATTTTATCAATCTATATCATTATATTTTATTATTTTCTTTACAACACTTTCATTACCAAAGTTTAGGGAGAGACGTGTTATTTGAGCTAGTTAATATTCATGGTGGTCAAGACTTGTTGGTATTTGAAATTGCAAAGTAGATTTAACCAACCAATAATAGCTTGGAAGAGAGAAAACATGAATTGAGCCTAGACAATTCTTGGTTTGGAAAATATAAGGAAAAAAATAAAATCATTATGCTTTAGGAATAATCTCTTATAGAAGTTAACATTTGATACCTATAAGTGATCATTTCAGTTGAAGTTTGGTAATGAGATCAGAATTCTTTGGAAAACTTAACAAGTTTAAAAAATTTATCTTAAAAGAAGATCTTTTATTATTAGTTGTGGTGAATTTTCTTGGTACTCTTATTGTAATTATTGTATAATTTAATTTTCTTATTTGGTTTTTGCGATCCTTACACATCATTTCTATCTCTTTAATTCAAGTTCGCTTTCTTATCTTGCATCATTTTTGGATTAGCATTCTTTCTTGAGAAAAAAAAAAACCTTCTTTATTTGATACCCACAAAAAAGAAATGTCAAATACCTAAAAAACCGATAGTGGTACAACTTTTAGAGAATACTTGTCTACAAAAAATAATACTAAACTACATGAGCAGGTGGCGATTAGGTTTGAAGAAGTTACGATGGTATTAGACATGATTGAAAAAGTTACAATTGTATTAGACATGATTCATGGCCAATTAGAGATCCTTACTAGTCGTAGAGACGCCTTAAAGGTGATAGGTTACCCATTGGACAAGATAAGGATGGAGATGAAGAAATTGTAAACCGAGCTCAAATAGGAATCTTGACCTAAAAGTTTACCCACCCCCTAGATGACATGTTCAAAGGAAACTACGAGCTTAGAATATTTGTAGAGGTGAACTGGTGCATAATAAGGTGCCACATGGGAATTTCCAGGAAGAAGATTATTTAAAACTCGACTATAAAAATCCACACTATAAAAATCATGTTGGTGACTTCACCAGGCACATTAATAGTATATTCAATGGAATTTTTGACTCAATTGTTTTAATAGATTGGATAATTGTCATAGAGCAATAGTTTGACTTCTCTAAGATGTTTGATGTAGATACCCCAATTTTGATCCCTTTTAGTTTTAAGGTTTTCAAAAAAATAAAAAATAAAAAATTCATAATACACATATGCTATTTGACGGTTTTTGGGCTTTTAACGGGAATATTAAATTTCTTGTAAATTTAATATTTTCAACCTTAGCCAAGGTTAATACCATGAAATGAGATCAATTTAAGTTGATTGCAGTTTCAAACGACACTTTAATTGGACTTGAATTGATCAATTTGTTTAACTAAATGATTAATAAACTAAAACCCATAAAACCATCAAATTAGACTTAACATGAAAATTATTTTCAACATTTGTGTACTAGACTTTATTTTAATATTGCATTTTCAATTTTCTAAAAAAATAAAAGGTTGAGTGGGTTCAATTTAGGCTAGAGTTGAATTTGGTTCAAGGTTAAGTGTTATTTAAAACACAACTAAGTCGAGAGCAAAAGCTTAGTTGAGCTAGCTGGTGATGCATGCAAGCTTGCTGAGGACATGGGTTCAAGTTCTAGAAGGTGCATTTAGTTGCACAATTTATTTTCCCCCTCACGTGTGCCACATGTCAAGATGCCACTAGCTTGAATAATCCATGTCAATGTTTCTTCCTTAACATGTAGAGCGTGTGGAAGACCTATTTTAGGCCATTTTTTCATCTTTTTTCTTGCATGATTTCACCAAATCAATGGTAAAATCGTGTAGAACATGTGGCTTAGTATGGATATGAGTCATCATCTCAGTTAAAATCAAACTTTTGGTGGGTTGAAATCAAGCTTAAAGATGGAAAAAAAAATTTAGGAAATTACCTTTTAGTGCTAACTATGCAAGCACAAATTGACATGAATTAATGTTGAATTTTTATTCATTTTGGAAAATAAACGAGTGGGAAACTGATTTAAGTTAACAATTCAATTTGATTTCAACTGAATTAATGGAAATCAAATCAATATTCAAAAACACCCATTTTTAAAGATTTGATTTTTATGACTAATTTAAGCTTTCCTAATTGAAGTTAATGGCATGTAAGTATAAATAAGGGATTGTAGAACATGTTTGGGCATAAATCACATCTCAAATCCCCTCCCTTCAAGCCAAATCCATGCTTTCTCTCTCTAAGCTTCAAAACTCGGAACCATAACTTCTCTCTAGAAGCTCTCCATTTTTATTCAATATCTAAGCTTCAAATTGGTCCCATTCAATTTACAGTGAGTTCTAGTTGTGGAAAAGCTCTTTCTTTTGCTTTGATTATTCACCAGTTATTCATATTGAAATCTCCAAGTTCGGTTGCTGACAAGTTGCGTGATTAGCCTAAAGATGCCACTGGGTGGCTCGTTATAGGGCACCTAACCTGGTTGACTCGCTAATTACCCTATAAGGTTTGGGGATGAGTTTGGATATTATTTTAAAACCCTATAGGGTTTTGGGTTTTAAAATAAACCCATTGAGAAAACCGAACTTGCTAAAAAATGGTAAGTAATGATATTTGCAAAATAAAATAAAAGTTGAGGATTGTGACTAACCTATCATATTGCACTAAAGAAGATTATTATTATTATTATTATTATTTATCACAGTTTAGGAAACTCTAGTCATACTTCTATTGTCTAATCTCCTTACTCTTACTTTCTAGTCATATCTGCATCCTCCAGTTTCATATTTCTTCTAATACATTTTGTGGAATTTTTTCCCTCTTTATAGTTGTGGATATAATTGAAAAAGATGATAAGTTGAACTTTAGTTAATTTTTTAAATTTGGTGAATTATGCCATAAACTTGTAGGAATATATAATTAATGAGTTGCACTTTATTTAATTTAGGATTTGAATGAATATCTATACATTGCATTGAACTTTCTATTATAACAACTTTCAAGTATGATTTAATGAAGTTCATTTCATTGATCTCAAGTATTTAAGTGTGATTTAATAATATCTCCACGAGATTATTTTATGGAAATTGTAATTATAAATAGTTATTTAATATAGTTCTTTTTCTATAAGTAATTTATACCATTATATAAGATATCATTTTTTTACTCTTAGTATAAGCTTCTATGGATAGCAAAAATAGGTTACAAGAGTCTTGATAATGCCTTATCTCTTTATTTCATATCAAAGTGTTTTGCACAAATTGTAGTAGTGAGTCGGTGAGTCGGGTTGTGAGTTTTATAGTACCCTTGATGGGATGGGTTTTGGGTATTAAATAAAAACTCTATAAAATATTTTAGTGGGTCATGGATAGTCCTACATGGTAGTGGGTTAGGTTTGGGTTTTATAAAACCCGTTCCAAACCTAACCCAATGGCATACCTAGATTAGCTATCTTCTAATGTTGCTGCTTTTGAATCACCATCGAGAGTTGCTGTATAAACCCTTAGAACCTCCACTAAACACCTTGTGGACTCAAATTAACACCAAAAGAGGTTGCATGTTGTTGAGGAAGTCGCTATCATCCACCCGCTCTTAACTTGAGGCTCCGACCCAAACCTGGCATTTAACTTGCATCCTGACTCAAGTTAATATTTTTCTTCTTCTTCTTTTTTTTTTTTTTTTTCTTTTGTTAGTGAAAGATAAAAATAATCTTTATTGTCAATTAGAACATATATATATATATATATTATATTATATAATATATAATATATATGTGTGTGTGTGTAAATAAGTGTTTTTAAAAATAAATTAAGACCCCAAACCTCCACTTTGAGCACTTAGAACCGTTTCTTGATTTTCATAAAAAAATAAAATAAAATAAATTAATTTAAGCTTAGAATATATTCAAATAAAGTTAACCTAATAAAGTTTAGGATTTATGCAAATTATGATAGGTCTAATCCCGAATAGTGGATATGTAGATACTTATTGGGCAAACTTAATTGTAAATAATAATTAGGTTTATTTTAATTTATTTTTTATTCTTTTGTTTTGAAAAATAAATTCAAACTTGGAAGGTTAAAGTGAAAATTGTAAGGTTTTAATATGGTAGCCTCTGAATTCCAAAATATTTGATTTTTATTTAAAATTTTTATGTAGATCAGTAGTTAAATTAGGACTAATTGAGCGGATGAGTCTTAATTTAACACTTTTTCCAATCTCGATCGAGTAGCGACTCCTTTTCTACAAATTAGATAAAATAAATTGAAAAATTTCTAATCTTAATCGAAGATTTATATTAAATAAGCACAGAGTATAATGTAAATCAGATTAGGAAAAATAAATTAGAATTTAGGTTTGACACTTGAAAACTGTAGAGTGCATTTTACTAAGATGTCATTGATAGGTTGAGCCTCGGCTAAACTCTATTGAACCAATGTAGAACAAGAGCTTCTATGATTAGGACAACCATTTATAGAGCATTGGGTAGAGATAAAAATCAAGCTTAAGGAGAAATATGTCCCTTTATCATTTCGGGATAAACTTTGCGACTAATATATCAAACTTAGGTAGGGAACCATGATAGTTAAGGAATATATGATTAGGTTTGATGGTCTTTTGATTAGGTGTGATAAGCCAGGTCACTTGTGTTGACACTTTAGGTTTAGGGATGGCTTAAATCCTGATGTTACGAGAGAGCTTTGACCTTGCTATGATGAGACTTTAGAATAGAATTTCCAGCACGTGTTAGAGATAGAAAAATTGTTTGGAACCACAAAGGAGGTTTAGTTCTCAAACTGGGGAGCGAGTCTCTAGAAGTACCAATATTAGTGAGAGATCCAACAAGTCCACTTGGAATGCCCCTATAGCACCTAAGTCTAGTAATCCTACTATGATTCAGGATAAAGGCAACAAAGGTAAGAACATAGTTGTAGAGAGTTTTAAGTCTAGTTCTAGTAAGAGGTGTTACAAGTGTCATAGTTTTGGTCACTTTATCTACCAATGCCCAATTAGGAACCTTTATGTAGGAGAAGGACAACCATTATAAAATGAAGATTGTGAGGAATTAGATCATAATTCAGAGGAGGGTGCTAGTAATGAAGATGGCATGGACTTGAATTGTGAAGAGGATAACTTGAATATTGTTGGGTGTCTCATTACCTAGATTAAAAAGGAGGATGATTAGAGATGAGCCATCATATTCCACACCTATACAAAACGTAATGGTCATAATTGTAAAGTGATAATTGATAAGGATAGTAGTAGTATGGATGTAGGTTCATAAGATGCTGTGTCTAAGCTAGGTCTTAAACTTGAACCATACCCTAACATTTATAAGGTTAAGACCACTTTGCTTGTCATTCAGAGGTGTCTAGTTCCCTTATACTTTGCCACATTTACAAATAAAATTTGGTGCGATATAGTGCCTATGGACATCACTCATGTCCTTTTAGGGAAACCTTGGCTATATGAACTAGATGTGGTTCATTATGGTAAGGCTAATACATTTGTGTTCATGTATAATGGTAAGAAAATTAAGCTTAGTCCTTCATTGCCAAAAGAACTTAAGTTCAATGCCAATAAAGGGTCAATTAGCACCATAGATTCCAAGAAACACCTCCATGTTCTGAGTGAGAAAGAATTTGAGCTTGAGTCTAAAGAGAGCACTTTATATGCTTTAGTGGTTAAGGAAGTACAGGAGTGTAAACTTAAGTTAAAGTTAGACTAACCTATAGAAGTGAAGCCTTGAGGAGTTCAAGGAACTTACCTTAGAGGAACTTCCAGATATGTTACCACCCATCTGTAATATACAACATGTTATAGACTTAGTTCCTAGAGAATCTTTGCCATACTTACCCCACTATAGGATGAATCCCATTGAGCATATAGAGTTAAAAAGGCAAGTTGATCATTTGTTATAGAAAGGTTTTATTAGGAAGATTTTTAGTCCATATGTTGTACCTGCACTCCTTACTCCTAAGAAGGATGGAAGTTGAAAGATGTGTGTAGATTCGTAGGCCAGTAACAAGATCACCATCAAGTATAGGTTTCTAATCCCTATGTTAGATGATATGTTAGATTTACTTACAAGGGCTAAGTGGTTTTCTAAGATTAACCTTAGGAATGGATACCATCAAATTAGGATTAGATTGAGGGATGAGTGGAAAACAACCTTTAAGACAAAAGGTTTGTATAAGTGGTTAGTTATGTCATTTGGGTTGACTAATGCTCCATTTACTTTCATGAGAGTGATGACACAAGTGTTGAGACCATTCATGGGAAAGTTTCTTATGTTATATTTTGATGATATCCCAATTTATCGTAACACACAAGAAAAACATTTGTTTCGCTTAAGGAAGTTATTTGAGACACTTAGGCATGAGCAACTTTATGTGAACTTGAAAAAATGTGTCTTTTTGACAACTTGGATAATTTTCTTAAGTTTTGTTGTGTCAACAGAGGGATTGAGAGTAGACTTTAAGAAACTTAAGGCAATTGTTGAATGCCTTGAGCTAAAGAGCATTCATGATGTTAGGAGCTTCCATAGTTTTGCCACTTTTTCTAGAAGATTCATTAGAGGCTTTAGTACCATTATGGCCCTAATCACAAAATGCATTAAAAAAGGGGAATTTAATTAAACCAAAAATGCATTTAAAATATTCATGGAAATCAAGAAGAGGATGATTGAAGCGATTGTGCTTAGATTACCTGATTCTTTTAAAGTGTTTAAGGTTATGTGTGATGCATTTGGCATAGGGATAGGTGGAGTATTCAGTCAAGAGGGGCACCTTATTGCTTTCTTTAATGAGAAATTGAATGATGCAAAATGAAGGTACTCAATCTATGATAAAGAACTTTATTCAGTAGTGCAAGCTGTGAGACATTGGAGACATTACTATTGCCTAATGAATTAGTGTTGTATAATGGTCACATGTTTCTTAAGTATTTCAATTCATGAAAGAGACTTGGAGTTAAACATGTAAAATAATTTCACTTTTTGTAGGATTACACATTTGTTTTGAAACATCAAGTTGGAGATAAGAATAAACTTGTTGATGCTTTAAATTGCTTGCACTTACTGGTAAGCACCTTAACTATTGAGGTTGTTGGTTTTGAAAATATAAAAGAGCAATATGTGGATTTTTGGGGTGATTTATGCATCATTATCTCATGGTTAGTTATGACTTCATGTTGACTATGTCCTTAAAGATGGTTACTTGTTTAGGGTTAGTAGATTGTGTGCTCCAAAACCTTCTCAAAGAGACTTCATAATCTAGGAATTACACATTAAAGGTATGAGGTAGTGTCAAACCTGTTAACTTTCCAAGCATTGAATACAAAATATAGGTCTTTTCACACCCTTACCTATTCTACCTTCACCTTGGTAGGACATTAGTATGGAAGTTATGTTAGGTTTACCTGTGACACATAAGAAACATGATTTAGCCTCTATGGTAGTAGACTGTTTCTCTAAGATGACACATTTTATACCATTCAGTAAGATTATAGATGTCTCTCATATAGCCAGATTGTTCTTCAACGAGGTTATTAGGTAACCTGGTTACCTAAAACCACAGTGATAGATAGGGATGTCAAATTTGTTAGTTACTTTTCGAATACATTATAGAAAATGCTAAGTACCAAGTTATAGTTTTCTTCTGTCTTTCACCTTTAGACTGATAGTCAAACTGAAGTAGTTAATAGGAGTTTAGGTGATTTGTTAAGGTGTTTGGTTGGTGACCATGTGTCTACTTGGGATCGCATCCTTCCTATGGCAGAATTTGCTTACAACAGTTTAGTAAACTGATCAACTAGATTGAGTCCCTTTCAAGTTGTATTAAGTTATAATCCCAAATGCCCCATTGATCTTATACTATTCCTACTAAACCTACTAAACTATTTGTCACCCATATTCATGACCTACATGTTGAAATTAGAAAGAAAATTAACTTAAGTAATGAATTATATAAAGCTGTTGCAGATGTTCATCGTAGATATTAGGAATTTCAGGAGGGAGATTTAGTGATTACTTAAGTTAGACCATAGAGGTTTCCACGAGGTTCTTGCAAGTATCAGTAACATCTTCAATGTTGAAGATCTCTTGCCTTGCAATGAGCCAATTGAAAATATTGATTTTTTAACTAAGTAGAATTTTGGTTCCACAAGTCTCACATGTCCTACCATTGAAAGGAAAGAAAGAAGAGGTAAAAAATATTATTGATGAACAAATTAAGAGTAATGGTAGGTTTTTTCTTATCAAATGGATAGATCGTCCACTTTCAGGTGCTATGTAGATTATCGACTCAAAGCTTCAAATGATTAGTTTAGATCATTATGAGTAGTACAATTCATGGATGTGAATCTTCTCAAGTTAGGGAGAAAGGATGGGGACCATGGATATGTACATAGGAGTTTATGTTAGCGTCATTGGCCTGTATAACATGAATTTTTTATATTTAATTATTTTATTTTATGTGTAGGTTAAATATAGTTTTATCAGTCTTATTTAATCAATTGAATAATAATTTTGTTTTTTTTTTTTTCTTTGAAGTGTCTAATTAATAGTTATTAGATCATGTTTAAATCATAATGCTTATATTCGGCCTTATCTTTATGTAAATGGTTTCTTTTCTTAAGATTTTGAACATTAATGGATTGAGCATTGGATGAATAGAACTATTCCGTTCATGATTGGTGTGGCTCCATCTTCTTAATCGGTGGTCATTCTCTATATTTTATCAATATATATGGCTACATCTTATTATTTTCTTTACAACACTTTCTTTACCAACGTTTAAGGAGAAAAGTGTTATTTTTGCCCACTAATATTCACAGTGATCAAGACTCATTGGTATTTGAGATTGCAAAGTAGATTTAACTAACCAATAACAGCTTTGAAGAGAGAATACATGGATTGAGCCCAAGCGGTTCCTGATGGGAGAATATAAAGGAATAAAAAAAAGTTATTACGCCTTGGGAATAATCTCTTATGGAAGTTAATATTTGAAACCAATAAGGGATCGTTCCAATTGAAGATCGGCAGCGAGAATGGAGTTCTTTGGCAAACTCAACAGCAGGTTTGAAAAGTTTTTCTTAAGAGAAGTTCTTTTATTATTACTTGTGGTGAATTTTCTTGGTATTCTTATCATAATTATTGCATAATTTAATTTTCTTATTTGGTTTCCGCGATCCTTACATATCGTTTCTATCTCTTTCATTTAAGTAAGCTCCCGCATCCTGAGTCACGCACAGATTGGAAAATGCCACTATATCTGTGTGAGATCACTCAAAGATCATGTACTGGACACTGAAAAAGCTCTACTGTATGCAAGAGGTAATGTGAGGAGCTTCTTAGTCCTTCCAACATAAGCTCGCTTCGTCAAGTTATCATAGTCATTTTCCTCAATGGCATCCAGGATCTTCCTATATAGCATCAAGGATGACCATACCTTCCAAGCCAACAAAGAACACATCAGAAATTGCAAATTGGCATTGTGTGGTTTAATGTGAGAAGGTTGCATTTGATATGGTTATAGTATGTTATTCCTAGGTAGCTTTCTGGTGATTAGTGGTTTTGCGAAAAGTTACTTGGTGTTTCTATGAGACAGAGGTTTTTGTACCGGCCAACGACTGGCTTTATCAAGCTGAGAAGCTCCATCTTCAGCTACGCTGAAATAATGTCTTGCCCTTGTAATCTGCTGTTTCATGAACTCTCTCCATCCGTCAGTCACCTTTCTTGAGAAAACATCCTTGTCACAGAGCCCGAATTGTGCAAGCTCGTCCTGTGGAATATATATCCTTCCCCTTACAGCACTACCATAAAATAATGTAGAGAGATCAAAGAGTTTGATGAAGCTGTATGCGTGGTGAAACCAGATTAACCGTGTATAAAAACTTACTCTTCCCCGACATCCCTCAAAATGTTGGTCAGCTGATTTCCTATGCCTAAACAGAGTGCTGCGTTGTAGATACTTTGAGCTGAAGCAACTGATCCTGGTGCGATCCCCATCACGGGAACACTCATTAGTCCGACCGTTCCAGCAACATAGTAGCAATATAGGTAGAGCTCCTGAAAGTTCTCGTAGCGGCTTTTCCTTGTGTCCATTCTCATACCCTCAATCATGTCCCTGAATGGCTGGTAACCACCAAGGATTAAAAAGGGTTAAACTTACATTGTACACCACACAGAAGCCTGTACTAGAAATGTTCTAAATAGATTATGGTTCCGGATTTTCCAAGGGACTAACCTTGATATCTAAAGGAAACCTGAAAACAGTATCAGTAAGTGCGGCATCGAGCATATCATAAGGACACCCGTCGAATATGTCGTCGAGTCTTTCTTCCCACCGATCAAGCACAGAAGAACTCATGTATATTGCGTTAGGGCCGTCAACCAGTTCATCTGTCCTCCTGCACCAAACTACCAAAAACAAGAAGCGATACAATTAGGAATTAAGAGTCGGTTTTCCATTAAGGAGACACTGATTGTTATTCTACTTAATTTGGTCTGTTTGATCACGCAATATCTGGAAGTTGTCTGCAAATTGATTGAACTAATTTTTTTTTCTCTTGCTGCCAATCTTGAGGTTAGAGCATTAGCTTGGTCTTACCATATATTGCCCATATTGCCTTTTGTCTTTCCTCTGTCATCAACAATGTTCCTGTATTGACATGCCTTTGAAAAGTTCAGCTCAGCAACCATGACAACCAACGAAAATGAAGAATGATATAGCTTTTTCGTGTGAAAGTGACAAAAAATCATTACTCACCTAGATAAAAGGTCTTAGCATATTCCGCACACAGCTTTCGGCAGCTTTCATAAGCTTCATTCAGGAATGATGGATGAAACTGAGGTTTTCTACAAGCACTTTCTCTATACATGTTATTCTGAGTCTGCTTCTCAACAACGTCAAGCAATTGCAGATCATTCAAAGAAGCTCCCAGCTTTGATAGTTCCGGCATAGCTGGCATACTAGTCCTTCTAGGGGCTAGTGTTACTTGGGCTCTAATTTTCAGTGGAGGACATTTTGATGGCTGAAATTGGGTAATGCTTGCCCTGGTGGTAGGATTTGCTGTGACACATGACCATGTTGCACTCATTTGGACAAAGCTTCAGTCTTCTTCTTCTTCTTTGAGTGAGCTTTTAGCTAATAGCAAATTGTGAACAATAGTCACCTTAATATTGTATGCTGAGCGATGAAAATTATTTCCCAATCTCACCACCTCATATAGAAGAAATAAAACACAATTCTCTTTCTCTCTTGTATAAAATGTTTCGTTAGGCACTGGGATAGGCTACCTAGCTCATTGTATACTAATATATAAACTTTAGAATAAAATACAGTGTCCCAAGTACTAGGCTGAAAAACTCAAAAAGGCCCTTAGTTATCGCAAAATTTTTTTAATCCCGTCTCTTACCCACAATTTTTAACGAAACATAAATTGTGAAATGGATAATAAGGAAAGGAGTTAATAATTTTATATTAACTTTGGTAGTGTTTGGATTGCAGTACTAAATAGTATAAAAAGAATTGAATACAGAATAAGAAAAACAAAACAATACAACTCACTTGTATCATGTTTTATGTATATAATACTAGATAAGGATTTTTATGATATCAACTATTTAAATATATAAAGTATTATACTATTCTTCGGCTAAATCTCTCTCTCTTTTTCAGCATTATTATTGGCAAAATCAGAGGATATGGGGTACTCTTCTTGCATGATATCTTCTAGTATTAATTTACTAAGTTCTAGAGAGATTAATATCGGCTACCATATCTTGAATCAGTAAAATCTAAACCTAAGGAACATATCGTGTATTACAAAGATGCGGTTTTGTCTGGTACCAATACCTAAATGTTACAAGATTTGTCTCGTTGGGTCCTTCAGATGAGAATCATCATCACTATAGATGCCTTTTTCTACCCTATCTTCATTCCTTTGTTGCACTCGTGTGCCTTTTTGTCTTTAGGACATGTCACAGCTCATGCTCTAGCTTGTTTTCCGTTCTTCAAGAGTGGGAATCTTAGTAAAATAATGGAAACACAATGAAATAGTTGCTAGAATTTAACCTATGTCTATGGACTCGAATGTCATCCATTGTACCAATGTCGGCCAAAGAAGAATTTCCACTCAATACCTTTTCTTGATTAGCACTTTATGATTATTTTACCTTCTATTTTATTCCAAAATCATAGGCATATAGCGTTAGATGTATGTATATTTCGTTGGTTGGAGATTATGACACAGCTAAAGAGAAACAGCATATTGTGCTATGATATTTAGACGCTCGATCTAGTTATTAGCAAGCCTTAGTTACAATACTTACCAAAATTATTATGTTCATCATCTTTAGAAAGATTTTTGTGATACACTCAAAAGATATGAGATAATATGATTGACAAGCAATGCTTCAATTTTTAGTATAGTATTTAGTAATTAATTTCAAATGTTAAGTATAAGATTGAAAAATACCTAACCTTTAGGTAGTAATTTTGACACTTCTTTCTTGTTTTAAAAAAATGAACGATTGTAGATGCATAAATAAGTTGCTAAAACACTAAGAATAAAGGTACAAGTTAGTAGTTCTTATGCTTGTGAAGCAATTTTATGAAAGCTTTTATATCGGTTAGCTTTTCTAACTTTAAAAATAGCAGTAAAGGCCAAAATCGATTTTTTTTTTAAATTATCTAGAAATTTTAAATAATATTTTTAAATGATAGGAAAGTATATTCTTTTTGGCAAAAAGCAACTAAGCCTAATTAGGCTCACGCTCACCAGATCCTGTAACTCCCATAGGCGACTTTAGTCGCGGATTCCAAAACCCATTTATGGAGTCTGGGTAGGAGCCGAGACACACTGTAGTCCTACTCGCGCCAAGTCTAAAACGGTCATTACAATGTCACACCTAACTAAGAAAATCTCATAATTTTTTTAAATATATATTTTACGTTCATTTTTCTATTTAAATTTTCAATATTTTCTATCTTACGTAAATTAAGATTTCTATTAACATTATCAAAGTTTCCATCCATATTTGACATATGGCAAGTCCTCATTGATTGATATTAATTAATTTAAATAAATAGATATTAGATATATTTAATTACTTAAAATACTAAAAAAAATTAAAAAAAGAAAAGAAGCTAGAAAATAAAAAAGGGTAAAATCCAGTCATCCAAAGCTAGGGTAGCCTACAACCATTTAGGGTTCAAACGAGAGAGACAAGCACAAGCAAAGCCTTTGATGGAAGAAGGAAACCCATAATCAACCACAAGAATCTTGACTAACTTTTGTATCGATCAATATCAAAACACAAAAATCCTTCTCCCCATTAAATACCTTAATTTAAAAAAGATATAAGATTGTTTATCAACTTGCGTTTGTAGTCCAAATAGTTAAGATAATTGCCTTCTAAGCAGTAGATTGGGTTTGACTCTTGGTAAATGCATACTTTCATTTTTCTAAAATTTGTTTGTTTCTTCTTTGGAGGAGGAACTCTTGTTCATTTTAGGCACACAAAAGGAGGGCCTCTCAAACCATTTTATTACATTCTCGAGCAGCAACTTAGATGATCAAAGTTTTGGGGCTGAGAAAAAGTACAAGGAGAGGCTTTTATGAGTAGACCACCATGCATTGCTTGACTCGGCTGAGTAATCTAAAATCAAATGACATTACACTTATCTATGGGCCTAAAAAGGACTTGTTTTAGGTTTGGTAGGTTTCAAAAAAAAAAAATTTTATTTGCATTTAGAGCGGGAAATGAGGGCCAAACAGTCGAGCCACCCCAACTAGCATTGGCTTGTAAGTTGAAGCGAGTTAACTCATGTTGGCCTGCACCTTATGCAAGCTAGAAACGTTGGCCCAACCCACCCTACAGACCAATGTGAGTTAGGTGGGCCGGTTTACCAACTAGCAAAAAAGCGCAATAATTTTTTTTAATTATATATTCAATAATAATAAAAACGAAGTGAGTGACGAGTCATGAACCTGGAGTAGGAGACTGGACACTGGAGTGGCAACCAAATAGGGACGACTGGGCAAAGGGTAGAGGAGTGGAGACTAGAGAGGATAGAGACGACTGGACGAAGGTCAGTTAGAGACAACGAGCGAGTGAGAGTGATGAGACGATGAGGATGAGGATGACTGGAGTGAACAAGGACGACTAGAGTTACTAACTTATTGGATGACGACAAGCTCACGAGCGTGATGCCGGCTGTATGCATGAAGAAGACTAAAGACTAAAGAAGAAGAAGAAGAACTGAAGAGTAAAGAGGACGAGGAGTAGAGGATTAGGAGGTCTGGTTTGCATTTGTGTAAGCGTGTAAGGCTGTGCCTATATTGTTGTCTTGTTGTCCTCTCCTTTGCCTAAAGTCATATTTGTGAATTTTTTTTTTAATTTGGTGGGCCACGGGGGCCAACCCACCCCATATTGGGTTGATCCACAGGCCATGCAAGGTAGGCTAAAAAGCCTACATTTTATGTGGACCAATTTTTTTTGACACAACCTGTATAAAATTATGAATTGGGTGAGTTGACCCATTGAGCCTCCCGCATTCCCAACCCTATTTACATTCATCTCCAAGTATCACAATTATGTTGTTTAATGAATTCCAGATTTAGAATGTCCAACTCCCCTTCCCGCATTTGAAGATGATCCCAAAATGGGCAATCTATCTTGACTTGGATGCTGATTCTAAAACAAGTAGGATTTGCAATTCCATTTGCCCCGAACAAAAGAAAATTAGAAATGACTATCCTAACGTTTTAAAACTAATATTCATATAAATATACACACGCGTCATAACTATATATATATATATATAAAGTGTATAATGTATATATGAAATACACTTCAAATAAATAAAACAAAATCATGGACAAAAGGGTAATTATACTCATTAGTACCTCTTAGAATTATATATAAACTAAACCACTCATTCTATTTATTACAAACTCTCAATCTCAGTAACAGGAAAACCCCAACTCTCTCCCTACACGTTTGCCATCGCCACCCTCTCTTCAAAACGAAGAGTTGCCGCCATCAAATCCTCTCACATCCTAGCAGTTTATCGATTATTGTGTGGTGAAGGTTTCAACAATCTAAAGGAAGCCCTTTATTCCTTTTGAGTTTCCTTGTTGTGGAATGTTGATAGGAAATTGATAGGTTTTGATTCTTAGTTTTATTTGTTTATTTATTTAATGATACATTGGAAACGAGAGATTGTAAAGAATCTCAAGGAACGCACAAGAAATGGTAAACTACAATTATGGTTTTTTTTTTTAAATTAAATTTAGATTTCTTATTTAGAAACTAGCCATAACGTTGTTCTTATGGAAGGGGTTGCTCATGAAAGTGGTTTAGTTGGAAGTTTTCGTATAAGATCCACGGGGGATTAAACTCTACCAATTAAGGTAAATAATTGGTTCCTTTTTCCCTGAAATAGACCTTTAAGATAATTGATTAATTAGTGAAACCATTCAAACCTTAATTTTAAGGTTGTCAAATTTGTAATTTTACATAGAATTGTAATATATAGAATCACATAGAACTAATAGAATTGTAAACGTAAACTCATCATTCTATCAAGAGTTTATACTTAAAATGATTTTGGATTTATTTTAACTAAGAAAAGTCTTATAAAATTATAAATTTATAGAATTATAAGAGTTAACTTACGATTTTAGTAATCATGCCTAGGTTTTATAATTGATAATTAAGTAATGGATTAATAAAGTCATGTTTTAAAGAGGATTCAGAATTGACAATGAGATGTTGGAATAGGTTATATTAATTAGTAATAATATTAAAAGGGATTGATGAATTGGAGATTAGATTTGGATTGTAAATCAAACCTTAAGAAAAGTGGCAAAACAAGGCTTAATCAAACATAAAATCGTGTTCTTATGAAGGTAAGGTTGATCCCCTAGGACCTCGGTGTTGACTTGAGTGGAAATTATAAAGGAGGAAGAAGACACCCACATAAGGGCAGCTTCTTGCTCTTAGACCACAGTTGACTAGTCCCCACACCGAGGTCAATTGATCTCCCATCACATGCTAAGGTTGTTTGACTACCCAAGGTCCTTTAGTTAACTGGGTAACCTTCTTAGTGATCCTATGCAAACCTAGTATGCCCATAATCACCTAAATAATTTTGGAAAAATGAGTTTAGGCTTAAGATTTATGATCAATAATTACATTTAAGTATTAATCAAGTTAATGTATTAGACTTAGACTCCTTAAATGAGGTGGCTAGATTAGGTGCAAATGTCACTATGGTGGTCGAGTGAGTCATTTGATATAAGGGAATTATGGTCAATATGATCCGTTAAGCAAAAATGAAGTTATAATAGGCTAATTGGTGGAATGGAATGTTGATTAGAATGTTATGGATGGACTATGCTTTCGATGTCTTGGTGAACTTAAGACGAGATGGTTAGAGGTCGAGGCAATGGGGAAACAAAGTTGTCTCTTGTATATAATTTGTCATAGATGATGGGTTTATAGGTCTTGTCATTGTATTTGTCACAAATAGTGCGCCAATAAACCTTCCTATGTTATTTTTTATAGGTGGTAAGTTGTAGTTTTGCTATGCTTAAAAAGTGGAACTGGAGCCATTTTGAATCTTAGTTGTTGGGGTTGTATTGTGTGATTCACTAAAATATATATCTTAATGAATTTGCTTATTTCTTTTGTTATATAAAGGTTCACGTATGATTTTTATATATGTTTGTGTGTGTCTCTATGTGTGTGTGTGTGTAGTAGTAGTAATGTGCTGGGTTTTGCAACTTACCCATTTGGATTTTACGTTTTAGGTATACATAACTTCTTTGATTCTTATGACAATTTGGGCTTTGATCTACTGGATGAGAGTAGGTTTGTTGGTGGAATGATTATGACTATAGTAGCAAGGATTATTGAGACCTATATGAATTTTCCTTTAATATTTTAAGTTAAATTTGTTTTAGTATATAATAAACAAGTTGAGACCTTATGTTAATTTTTACACTATGTAATTGATGATAACCTTTGAGAGTTTATTATGGAGATTACATATATTTTGTGGATTTTAATAGATATTTGAGCCTTAGCAATTTTCTATTAATGGTAAAAATATGTGGTGGAGAAGTTGCACCCTATGTTAAGGGCATGATAACTTTAGATGGCACTAAGGTGAGGTTAAAAAGAATATATAGAATTATAAAAAGTCACACTTTCTCAAAGTTGGTTGTATCTGCAACCTTACTAGTTTAGCTTCTACTTCATATATCATTATTTCTAAGTTTAGACTCCTTATATCTCTATTATCTACTTCTATTTTATAATTAAAGTAGCTAAATTTCTCTTTTCTTTTTGGCTTAAGGCATCATCTATGAAATTATCCTTACTTAGTTGATATAGGATCTCCAAGTCCTTATTCTTAATCAAATCTAGCTATTTTTTCTCCCTCGTATTCAATTCTTTCTTGCTTAAGATATATTTTAGACTTTTGTGATCTATGTAGATCTTACACTCCCCTCTATACAACTAATGCTCTAAGGCTTTAATACTAAAACCACTTCTAAAAACTTCAAATCGTATGCAAGGTATTTCCTCTTATGCAATTTGAGCCAGGGAGCGATAGGCTAATACCTTATCATTTTGCATCAAAAAGATATCCCAAGACTTTTATTAAAGTATCACCATAAATTACATATTCGTCACCACACTTTGGTAGTGCTAATGTTGAAGTGGTTACTAGCTTCTATCTGAATTCCTGAAAATTTTGTTTACACTTTTTAGTCTAGTCAAACTTAACTCATTTAATGTTAGATGAGTCAATAGAGTTGCTATTTTTATGAACCCTTCTATAAATCACCTATAGTATTTAGCCAATCTAAGAAACTTTTTATTTTAAATACTATCTTAGCCTTAACCACTCTTGCCCTTATGTTTATTAGATCTACAACAACCCCTTCTAAACTAAATTCAACTTTCTTGGTTTATGGAAACTAAGGTAGCTCTTTAAATGCTTTTAGGAATCCACAAACTATTAGAACTTCATCAATTTGAATACTCTAAATTGCTTATATCGCCATTGCTGCTAGTTCTATAAGGCTTCCTTTCTCTTATATTTCTTTAAATGGCAATTCAATGGGTCTTTGTGAATCATCTCATAACAAAAGGGGTCCTCTCTTAGAATGTTGAAACATATTACCAGTCATAATGGTCAATAAAAGCATGGCATTTAAATAGGCTATTCATTTGGAGGATCACATCAAGTGCATACATTTGGAGAACTATGACGTCTATGGGCATCTTTCTTTCATATATCTCTATGTAAACATTCTTGCACATATAATGTAGTATAGAGCATCCATTCAAAGGTGTACTCACACAAGAAGCCAAGTCCAAGAGATTCGGTAACATCTTCACAAGTACGTGTAAAAATTTCAAACATGCATTGAATGTGTGGTATTGGTATTTAACACACAAGACCTATGTGAGAGAAGTGAGACCGTAATTGCCATAGTGTCTTTGTCTAGTGTATTATGCTAGTGCATAGCAAACACTTTAGCCTATTCCTTATTCTTTTGTGGGGATTGCTTACTAGCTAGAACTAAGGTAGAGTTTTATATCAATTCCCTACAAATTGATAACTAAGGTCTCCTTTGTTTGCAATGAAAGCATTAAGCTAGTAAAAAAGTGGGATTCTAAAACTCAAAACTCATGTAACCTAGCTTGCCACATGTAAAGCAAGCTCAAAGTCCATTTGTAATTACATATCTTATGTGAACCCGACATCTCTCATACCTTAAACCACTATTGGGTAAAGGAGCCTAGCTCTAAACTAGTTGAGGTTCCTAAATTACAACGGGCTTCTTATTCTTGTCTTGATTATTTATACTTGCTTCTAGAGATCTTTTATCTAACACTGATTAGGCATTTTAGTTATCAAACTCATGAATCTTCTATTAGCCTTACATTAGTAGTTTTGTCTTACTAACAATGGTAATGTAAGTATCCAACTTAAAGGATCTTACCTTATATTGTAGTTGCAACCCGCTTAAGGATTCTTGAATTTTTTTTACTCTTGATCAGCTCTAAAATGTATACAGTAAACTTTATAAAATGGTTGAGCTCAACTTCATATTCTTCTACTCTTTTGTCATTATATCTCAATCTAAACAACTTGGCAACTATCTTTTTTTCTCAAGCTACTAGGGAAAGATTTCCTAAAGAAACTCTCTTTGAAGCGCTCCTAAGTGATACATTAGGTGATCGATCTCCTTATTCCCTTCCACTAACTAGAGTAGCCCATTTCATAAGAAAACAACGGAATCAACTTCCTATTTGTAGTCGCATCATATGTTGCAAAAGCTTTCTCAAACTCTTCTAGTCACCCTTCTACCTCTAGTGGATCCATAATAGATGCAAAGAATGGCTTCAATAGCTACACAAAACCTATCAAGATTGGCACCTAGCCTCTATTATGCCATCTACACTTGCATCATTTGCTACTAGGCTTGAATTAGTTGTGTTATAGTCTGCATGAGATAAACCATTCAATTGACCTTTGGTATAGGTTAAGGTGGCGAAGGTAGTGGTAGGTGACTCTTGTGATTATTCTCAACTTCACCAACATGTTTGTTGAAGATATTAATTCTCCTAATCATTTTGTTCCATATTCAAAGAAATTAAGGTTAAAATAAAACATGCAATTAACTATATAGTAATAAATATAAAACTCCAAATATATTGCATGCATAAACATACTTAGAATCATAAGATAAAAGCAAATGTAGTGTCTATTTTTTATTTGAGTAATTTAGTGCCTAAAGTTTCATTCTTTTACAATTTAGTGTTTATATTTTGAAATAAGGTACGATTTAATGTTTTTATTATGTACTAAATTGTAAAAGAATGAAACTTTATATACTAAATTATTCAAATCCGAAAATATAGATACCTTATGTTTCCCCTAAATCCTCAACATAAAATAAATGTTCAAATTAATCCAATAAATCCACTTAATAGAACAAATTACACTCACACAAATAATGCCTATCCCTTTTCAACCCATATCTCAGTGTCCTACAAACCACATTATAATAGCTTAGACAAGAGATCTTGAATTAGATAAGAATTGAAGAATGATAATAGAAGGTAAAAAGAAGTTGATCTAATGGGGATGATGATGGAGTATCGAGGTTTGTGGAATGACTTTATGTACCAAGAAGCTCTGATTTGAAGAAAGAGATTATGAGAAAAGCTCATCAATTAATGTATTCAATGAATCTTGGAGGTACTAAAATGTATAACAACCTCAAGATGCACTACTTTGTGAGATAACATGAAGAAGGAGATCGTTAATCATGTATCAAAATGCCTTATATGTTAGCAAATAAGAAAAGAGCAATAGAGATGAGCATGTAAGCTATAACCATTGCCCATACTAGATTACTATAGACTTAATGATTCAAGGCATAAATCAATATGGGTGATAATTTCCAAGTTAACTAAGTTGGCTCACTTTATTGCATTTAAGATAGGATATTCACTAGAGAAGTTAGCATAGCTATATATTGGAGAGATCATATGTCTTAGACAAAGACATGAGATCTAAGGGAAGGTTATGGAACAATCTACAACAAGCCTTAAATACAAACTAAGTTTTAATGTAGCTATCCATCTATAAATAGATGTACAGTGTGAGAGGATTGTAGATTCTTGAAGACATGTTGAAAGTTAGTGCCTTAGACTTCAAGGGCAGTTGGGATGATCACTTAGAACTAGTAGAGTTCTTATATAATAATAGCTACAAGCAATTGTATAGATAGCACAATATGAGGCACTTTATGGAAAGAAATTTAGATCCCCATTACATCAAGATGAAGTTAAAGAGAGGCAAATCCCAAGACTAGAGTTGGTTTAGAAGATGACTAATAAGATACAGGTGATAGTGTAAAGAATTTTAGTAACTCAAAGCAGCCATAAGGGCTATATTGATGGAATCTACATATGACAAGTTTTTTAAGTCAATTATAAGTTTCGATTGGATTGATTACTAGGAATTGAGCCAAAAGACTTCAAGGGGAGTATAACTGTTTCATAAATGGAGCAATGTAGACTATAAAAAAATTATTTGGGAATAACTTTAGAGCTAAGTGGAAGTTCAAGTCATTTATTATTTGTTCAAGTAGAGTAGAAAATTTTGGACATGGAGTCAACCGCGTCACACAGTTGAATTCATAGCCATGGCTGATTATCAATTGGTCGCCATCCACTTTGTCCAATTTGTTCATAAGTTGTTAAATCATGGATGGAGATAATTTTATCCCCGCAAGCAATCATCGCCTATTCACGTTGAAAGCATATCAATGCAACTGCCACTTGCAATTTTTGGTCCAGTCAAGAACTTTGGAAACTAATCACCCAATTTCATCTATTGGATAACCAAAATGGAAACTAGAGATTAGTAGCTAGCTTGATTTAATGAAGATTTGCTTCAACTATCCATAGTAAAGAGCAACCGAATTTAAATTGCTATCAACCGCTATCTTAAAAATTCAATTGAACCTTTATACCTTTTATTTGAAATTACATATTAATTTGTTTCCTATTTTACTTATGGCTTAATGAAAATATACAAATAGTCTTTTATTTTCATATGGAAAAAAAAAATTTTACAAAATTTATCAACTGAATTATCTTTGAGAGGTTTTACATTTTTCCTTTGGTTTTTTTGTAGAACGTGGAACTTATTGAGAATTGTTATTCTTGTTGAGTTCTTCATCATACCAACATTATTTATTGGTATAATTTAGAGGGTTGCGATCTTATATTAAGGTTCTTAAATTTACTCAATCAATAGGTTGAGGTTAATCCATTAAATTATACCAAGATTAATAGGATTCTTATCAATTAAATTATACAAAGATCAATGGGATTCTTAGTGGTAGGGTCACATTATTTCAATATCTCTAGTTCTAGGTTAGATTTCTCACTAAGTTGAGGTCCATGCAACTTGCTTCCAAGTGATTTAGGTTCTACATAGTGATCATGCATCACATACTAACAAGAGAAGACAACCTCTAGAATTCCACATAGGTGATTGTGTCTTTTGAAAATCTTGCCTACCATAGGTATAGTGTATTTTCAAGTTAAACAAAAGTTGTGCACAAGATATATGGGACTATCTGAGATATCAAGAAAGGTAAGGAACATGACCTACAAGTTGTTATTACCTCGAAGTATAGCAAGAGTACAATTTTTCCTAGGTGTATTTGTTGTGAAAGAACAAACTAGACCTAGATCAAGTAGTGGTATTAAAGTAGCTAGATATTTGGTCAAATTTAACTTATGTTGAATATCTAATAAAGATAGTAGACATAAAGGAATAGACCCTCTAGCATCAAACAATCAAATATATAAAGGTCCAATAAATAACCGAAACAAGAGAAAGACCACATGTAAATTAGAAGAAGAAATGAAGAACAACCATCCATAATTGTTCTAGACAAAGGGAAAATTTTGAGGATAGAATTTTCCACCGAGGTGAGGGGGTAGGAAAATGAAGTACTCCAAGTAAATAAATTAAATATAGGGCTAAAAGGGTAAATACGCTCATAAGTACTTAAGGTTATATATAAGCTAAATCTCTCATTTTATTTAGTATAGATTCTCACTCTCAATAAGAGGAAAACCTAAGCTCTTCCTTACACCTTTGCTACTGCCACCCTCGCATCAATTGTTCTACTTTATCAAATCAATAAACTTGAGAGTTACAAAAGTTTGCCAACACTTGGCTTTAGTCGCTCACCACTTTACTTATTTAGCTTCTACAAAAGCTAATTACAGATTTATAGTGAAATGAAATAATCTTAATACAAACAATAAAGCTTTATGAAATTAAGGAAACAATGTTTAAAGCCCCCTTAAAATTTCACTCAAGTAAAAGAAAAAACAATAAAGTAGAGTCATGATTAACTTGGTTGCAATATGTTGTATGAAAGCTTTATCTTCTTTTTTTCTTCTTTTTTAAGTGCACACTATTTTTTCTTGTTGTTATCATGTAATGATTTTGAAAGCTTTAGCTTTTTTTCCTTTTTAAGTGCACAATATTTTTTTCTTGTTGTTATCATGTAATGATTTTGAAAGCTTGAGACAATATTATGTAAGTTGTAATGACTAACTCTTGAAGAAAATTCTAGAAAATTTAGCCAAAGATTGAAGTTTATCTCTTTAGTCATTGTAACTCTTGAATTTGAAAATTGAATCTCTCAAATCATGAAGCATATCTTAAGTCAATGGATAGACTTGGTCTTATATGAATGTTCCTCTTTGAAAATATTTGCAATTGTATCTATCTATATTTTGAAAAACTATGAATTAAGTATGAATTATGTTTATTTTGTCAAATTGTATATTTTTACAATGTATTGAAATAAATAAAATTTGATAAAATTAATTGATGAAATGGACATATTATGACTATTGGAGTATTATAAAAATATATGAGGCAAATATATCTTTATAAAAGTTATTTTGTTTAGCCTATTTAAGTTATTTTGAAGGGTAATTTCATAAAAAATAGGTGATGAAGGATTTAGGATACCAAAACTTCTAGATCTAATACTTATATTTTTATGGACTTATGAAAATTTTCATGGAGTTATTTGAGCTTGTTTACTATTTATTGCATATATAGCTCATATTTAGGCATATTATGAGATATTTAAGTGTTTAAGTGGTAAACTAAGGTCTTTAGGGTGATTTACATAAATTAGATATGATATTATGGCATGTTTAAGCTACTGCTTGGTCTTGCAAATGGTGATTTATATGGAGATTGTTTGGACTTTTAATGTAACTTACTAAGTAGAGAGTTTATATTGATATAAGGATAAAATAACATAGTAAGAAGGGAACTTTGGTCATTTTTCAATCTAGTAAGTTTCATATCTTATTATATTTGAATAGTTCTTAGAGCAATGATCATGATGATACAAATAACATAAAATTCTAATAAGAAACGAAGAAGATATTACTAATAGAAGTTAAACATATGCAAATATTAAGTTATGAGTAATGTGTAATATGAAGTAACTTTGACATTTGTATATGCGTTTTAAGAGAGTTCAGGAACATCGTTTAGGATAAGGGAGTAAATGAACCAAGTTAGTTCAGAGACTACTCAAGCTCGACTTATATTTTACTTGAGTTCAATTTGGTAACAATCAAGTCGAGCTCAAACCTGAGCTCGAGCTATTCGAATAGTAATTTGGGCCTAGCTTAAGATTTAAAATACTAAGCTCACGAGCTCAATCAAACTTGTTTAATTTTGTAATTATATTATTAATTTTTTTACTTGATTTAAACATTTAAAAAAAACGTAAGTCATATACACTAGTCTAATGTAACTACTTTCTGACTTTTAGTCCATAAACAATCCACATAATTTAATAACTAAGAATTTTATTTTTTTTCTATTTTTTAATTGTTGGTCTTATCTCTTCACATTGACTTTCTAAGTCTTGAGATACTTGACAATAAATGTAAACACTAAAGACTAAAGGATAAATATCATCCTGTTTTTAATCTCCATCATTATTTCTCACTCTCACTCATCTCATCCTCCATGCATCGAGTTCAAAACTACTATTGGATCAATTCTCTTTGCCATCTCCTTGTTGGATTCAAAGGTGCAACTACATACACTTCTTTTTCTCTAAAAAAGAAAAACACCTTCTCATTTTATTTATACTATTTACTTCAATATTGATACATATGTGACTAGTTCTTCCTTCCTTCATTTATTTACTTTGGTTGATTTGAAATGAAACTTTTTATGAGATTATTTACTTTGCTTTCACTTTCCATGGGTTTGAACTTTTCTTCCCATTAACTACCTATTGTTTAATCCATTGTTTAAATCATTTTCACTTCTATTCCTTCATTTTAGAATGCGGGACCCCTAGGCTTTCACTTTCTGTAGATACTTTTCCTCTTCCACAAATTATTTCCAATTTCATGTGCATTATTAAACCACTTTCCTAGAATATATCTATACTTATATGAGAGAAACAAAAGTAATAATATATAACATTTAGAAATTGAGAACCTAGATATACAAATATGTGTTGCTTTGGTAACATGCATAGTGATTGCTTTAAACAAAATATTTATTATCTTTTCTTAAGTCAAAATTTTTATTGCATTGCTTATTATGTTTATTTATTTTTTTATTTTAATATTTTCCGATGCTCGGACTAAGTGATTGATTTTATGTAGTTGATCATGCAAAAATGATTAAAATAGAATGGTAAGGATATATTTTCATCTCAAACCAATGATTTAAGCCCTAAAATATAAAAAAAGGAATAAAAAAATAAAAGGTAAGAAAACTAAGCATATTCATATATACAAACATATCAAGTTTTATCATAATGAATATGAAAGTTTAGTTGGGTTAATTTGTTTATTAAATGTCCATTCAAATAGATAAGAAGATTGAAATTTATTTTAGAAATCAAATAAAATAATTATTAGTAATATATTTTCCACAGGTTGTAACTTTTGGTTATAGTTGATGTGTTCTTTCTTTTTTTAATTCTAAAGAGATGTCACAAGAAGATTCTCCAAATCTAGGCTTATTGATGAATGTTCTACTAGCAAGATTACATTAGATAATGAGCCATCTTCTAGAGATGCTAATTGTACTCTTAATAATACAAAAATTGATGATGCAGGTTGTTCTAATGGATTAAAAATGGATGTGAAGGTGATGGTAATGAGGACAATCAGTTTTAGGTGAAGAAAAGATCTAAAACATCTATAGTGTAGTTAGAGTTCAAAAAAGTGATTCTTTCTAATGGTACAAAAAAAAAAAAAAAAGGCAAAATGCATACATTGTAAGTGTCAATTTCAGTTATTGAGAGTAGCAACATTGCACATTTTAAACTCCATCTAAATTCACGTTTGAAGAGAAAAGTTTATGAAGAGCAACAAAATAAACTTAATTTCCCCCCTTTTGTTGCTAGTTAAGAAGTGCAAATGCTTCCTGCAAATGCAAATGGGAAGTTTCATATGGAGAGAATGAGAAAGGCAACCACTTATTAGATATTGATGTGTGAGTATCCACTCTCAATTGTTGAGGAGGAAGAACTCGATATGATTCAAAGACAAGGGGTGCCTCAATGGGAGAGGATTTCCCATACTATACTTTGAAAATATTGTTTTAAATGTTATAAATTAGATTGGAAGTTGCAAAAGTGGGTTCTCAATTTCGTTTATATTCCTCTTTCCCACTATGGAAGTAATATTGCCAATGCAATTTACAAATGTTCACAAGATGTGTTGGAACTCTACTTATGAAATGCTATCAACTGTATTGAAATTTAAAGAAGTATTTCCAAGGTTTAAAGAACAAGAACCTCATTATTGGACTTGTCAAAGTGTAAAAGATTGGGGAAAAGGTTGAAAAAGTACGTAAGATCTTGCAAGTATTTTATGTTGTCATTAACATCATATCCCATTGTAATTATCTGACATCTAACTTGTTTATGCTTAAATTATATTATGTGAAGTTGGTATTAGATAAATGGCACTAGAGGAGAATGAGTTTATTTAGGTGATAGTTGGAAAGATGAAAAGAAAATTTGAAAAATATTGGGATAAATGCTACTTCTTGATGTCACTTGCTAGTGTCTTAGATTTGAGATGTAAGATGAGGTCTTTTGAATTTTTCTTTGCTAAATTATATCTTGAACATGAAGTAAGTGAAAAAATTGCTATTGTTCGAGATGCCTTATATGAGCCATATAGGGAGCATGTGAGGGAATATGTATTGACATTGAGGAGCTTATCAATGAAACTCAACTAGGTTGAAACACGGTTTCTTTTAATGATGAAAGTCAATTGGGATGAGGTGAATTCATTGATTTTGTGAAAATTGTTTAAACTACACTTCTAGATAAATCTGATCTAGATATATACTTGTAGGAGGGATGTTATATGTTTGTAAATCTAATTTAAAAATATTTGATACTCTAGATTGGTGAAAGACAAACCAAATGAAGTTTTGTATCCCTTTTAAAAATCGCTTGTGATATATTGGCCATTCCTATCACCATAGTGGCTTTAGAAGCTAGTTTCAGTGCTGGTAGTAGAGTCATTGATGCCTATTGTGCCTCATTATCTCTAGAAACCATTTGAGTTTTACTCTGTGGTAATGATGGTTTCGTAATCTTTATAAAGTGAAAAAGAAGTGTAAGGTAGTTTAATTTACATTTCTCATAGTATACAAAATTTTTACTCTATTATTTTAATGATGGTTCTTTTATATTGATTTGATGAATCTTTATATTATTGTCTTTATAGGCAGCAAAGAAACTAGTAGAAATCCTTCTTCCTATCTTGTAAGCTTTCTCTTTTTTTTTTTCATGAATGTATAAGGGTATGTTCCAACTCTCTTTACTATTTCTCATGATAGTTTTCTAATTGTGCCTATAAATTCTTGCCACTTCTTGTGTTTCTAGTTTTATGATATCCTACTCCTAGCAATAGGATATTAGTTGCTCATGATATTCATTCATGAAACTCTAGCTTGAGAGATTTTGCAACACTTACTATATTTTATGATTTGTGTTTCTAGTGCTTTAAGTAAAACTTAATTTATCTACTTAAGGTTATTAGTACTTGTATTGGCTAGAGTTTTGTGAAATCAAAGCAAATATTCGAGAAATGTCTCTTTTAGATGATCCTTCATGTGGTAATGGAGTATGACAGTAGGACCCTAGTAGCATGTACATTTGAAATGCATTAGTTTTTTTTTGCTTCCATCTTGATAGGTGATTATAGTGATAAGCCATTGTAGATTTGTGTCTTGTTCTCCCTGGAAAGTAATTTTCAATACTTTTAGCTTTGACACTATCCTATGGCAAGACATTGGTCATCTTGCTCTTACACCTTAGGTTTTAAAAGCAACAACAAGGTGCCAAGGTAATGAGATAGTAGATAGTATGCCTATAATGTTTGAAACAATTGTATTGTTGATGCATTGGATACCCCAATGTTGACATTTTCAATTAATTTGGTTGCCACCAAAAAGTTAAAAAAGAAGATAGTTTTATCTTAGCTTGTGCAAGACAATTAAGCTAGCTAGATGGTGATTTAAATTCTAGAGATGACAAATTTTTTAATAGATGGATCAATTCATTTATGTTATCTACAGTAGAACTGTAGTACTCTGATATATAGGAAGAGTCCTTGCACTCAATGGGTTACATTTCACAACTTGCACCACTATTGCTCCTTTAGAAAGTTACAGGTTTACTTTCAAGTTTGTTCATGGTGTTTATTGTATAAATTCAACGTAGTTGTTGTGAGCATTTCCCTAATGAAATGGGAATTATCAAAATGCAAGTACTCTCAATGATTGGATTAATTAGTTGAAGGATTCTGAATTTTCAATTAGAAGCTGCAAATGATGAACCTTGTTTGTACTTGTGAATGTACTTTCATTAATATATCTATTAGGTCTAACCAATTACTTTCGTTGGCAAAAATTAAGACTCTATTTCTATAATACAAGTTTATTACCTTATTATACTATGATTTTTTTTCTTTTTTGCAGGGACTTCATTCTAAGTGGTTGAAAGCTTGTGGCCATATTAACTTTGGAGCATTAAGGTATAAGAAAGAGTGATGCATGAAGATATATGATCTACTAACTCTATAGCCGGTGTAGATTATCTAAGCTATATTGCTTGTTAAGTGAAATGAAATTGGCCTTGGTGGGAAAAAATTATAGGATTTGTTTTAGATTTTTAACCATAAGTGATAGACCATAATTGCAAAGTTTTTTCTTTTTTTTTTTTTAATTTTGGATATTATGTAATGATTTCTTTTGTTAGTTTTCTTAATTATTTATGAATTTTTTATATTATTTTCATTTTTAGGTAATATGCCAAAAACAATTCTAATTGGATTAGTTTTTCCAAATATATTAAAATTCAGGCATTTTGATTTGTGTACACAAATTAGTCAACGTTTGAGATTAAAGTTGAGTTTAACATTGGTTAAGAAAAAACTTGTACAAAAAAAAAAAATCGAGCATAATTGGGCTAACTGAGTTAAGTTTGAGCTTACTAAATATATCATCGAGTTGCGCTCAAGTACAAAATATAGAGCTTGGTTGGCTTGAACTTTGACTTGACTGGACTACACCCCAAGTTTAAGAGATCATGGAGATTTAGGTGAGTACCCCCTTACTTATTGATTTGTGTGAAGTGGTTGAAATTTATGCGGCTACTTACTTGTTCATGATGAGTCATTGTGAATTTAGTTACATGAATCACTAGACTCAACGAAATCATTGAAGTGCTTGATGAATATGTTATATCATGATCATATCTATACATATGGCTATGGCTTGTCAATAGTAGCATGTTGCCATGAATCCTTGCTTAGTGCAAAGTATTTACGTGAGTTATTACTTAGTATAAATATTATGATATAATTTAATTCTACAAAATAATTACTTGGTTTAGATAATTATGATATTCTTTGTTATGTGGAATAATCTCTTGGTTTGAGTTTGATGATTGCATTATTGCATTCATGGCGTTATATGAGAAGGGCCCAAAGGTCATATTTTATAAAGCTTGGTTTTAAATGATAAGACCTAAGGGTTATCATTTTTTAAAAGCTCGGTTTTAGAAAAAAGGACCTAATAGTCACATTGAAATTTGGCTTAAACGAATGGGTCTATAGGTCTTAACTTGATAAATCTTAATTTTCTAAAAAATCTTAGTTATAAGCTTGGTTTTACAACATATAGAACTACACTCTCAGTTTTAAGTTGCCTACGAGCCGCTTTCACAAATATTGAATCTTTGGATTTTTCATGGTTATTCTTGAGCCACTACATGTTGCTCATTCTTGGTTTATTTTTTAGTTGCTATATGCCATTCTTCATGGTTAAGCCACTAAGTGTTGTTCCTAAGTCACCTAAGGGCTACTCTTCATAGTTAGGATACTAACTAGTGATGTAGCGTGAAGTGCATACACCCAAACATGAGAGGGAAAAATATTTATGAATAATAGTTGAAATTCATATTTGAGTACATTGCCTATCAAGTATGTATGTACTAGAAACCCTAAAACTAATAACGAAATCGAATAAAAATATAATAGGATATTAAAACAATCAAAATAGAATTTCTTAATCAAGTTGAAGATTCATTTTCTTTTTGGCATGCAATGAAAACATTCAAATTTAACATAAAAAATAATATAAATAGTGAAGTAATTTGCTTTAGGTCAACGTAGACTCAAATAAGTTTTTATCAATATATTATAGACTTTATAACTCTTCATAAGAAAAAAAAAGTTATAAAGTTTCAAAATTAAGCTTCTAAGACTAAGCCTCTACTGTAGATTCTAACTCTTTCTGATGATTGTTGACTGCTTTCAACTTGTTTGCAACTTGATTATCATCATTTGCAAATGTCTTTAGGCTTCTAGCTTTCGAGTGCAACTGCTTCTTCTACTATTTCTAATTCCTTTATTTATTCTACTTCTAATACTTTTGATGATCAAAGTGTTCTATAACTTATAATCCTAACTCGTCCATGTTAACCAACATGTGTCACATGCATTAGCATAGCATATTATCCCATAAGTTAATGCAGGCTTAACGAACCATTAATATGTATTTCCATATGCCTATATTGTTGTTGTTATTGTTGTATTGTTTACTTATTTAGTTCAAATGAACTAAGGTGTTAGTTTTCTCTAACTTCAGGTATGGAAGGGGACATGAAAGCATGGACTTATCTCTCTCTCTCTCTCTATGTATGTATGTATGTATGTATGACTTTATGAGTAATTTTATTTTGGACTCGAAACTTATGATTTGTGACTTCTATTTTGAGATGTGCAATCTAATGCCCTAGACTCATATGCTAGAGAACGCTTAGATCATAGAAAGTGGGACACTAAAAAATTCAACAAATTTTGAATTTTACTATATTTAGGATTTTACCATTTATTATAGCATTAGTGAAAAATTTTTCAACATTTGAGTATTGCAAAATTTATTTAGCTCTAAATGTATCTTTTGATTTTTGCTTATGCAATTGGATCTTATTTCTCGATTTTTATATTTACAATTAAATTCTATCTCTAAAAATTCATAATATTATAATTATGTCTTTCGATTTTTTGAATTTTCTTTATTATTTTTATTATTTTATTTGATTAGATGTAGTTAATAATATTATTCACTTAAACTAATTATTATCAACTACTAAAAGTTGCCACATGTCAATGATGGATGGAAAATGTAATGTTGTTAACAAAAGTCTTAATTTATAAAAATTGAAAAATGTTAAGGATTTAAATAAAAAAATTAAAATTAAAATCTTAAATAAAATAGCAAATAAACGTTAAAAACTAAATTTATGTTTGTTCCAATAGAAATTATACGTTTTTGTTAAATAAGTCTAAAGAGGTCTATATATGAACAAATGAGACTTGTTGATGGATTTTCTTTCTTGTGGAACAAAAAAGTATACCATAATATGATTCATTTACTTTTTGAAATGGAGCAAATAGGAAATAGAAAAGTTATGATTTAGAATTGATTATAGGTTAGGAATTTCTTTTTTGGTATTTATTTCATGTAAATTTTTATTATAAGGAATACTTATTATATTATTTACTTTATCTCATTAATTACATTATTAAATTGGGATTATGAATAAAATTATCAATTTGGCCATTAATTGCAATATTAATCAGGTTATAATAATTATAATATTTAAACTTTGATTTCATCTCTAAAAAAAAAAATCAACATTTTCTTAGGTAATAGTCATTATTAATGAAGTGTAAATAGAAAACACCTATAAATTAAAATTTCTTTCTTTTTTTAAATAAATAAATTAATAATTTCTTTATTACCTCAACGTTTTATTTTTATATTGAAATTCAATCAAACATTTTTGTATTTGAATTAAAAAGAATAAAAAAAAAAAAAGTCCCCCATCCGGGTTTTCTTTCACAGCTTGGTGGCAATCCAACTTTGAAGTTGCATGCTAGCATAGTACTTGACAATATATAAACTTATAAATTTATCTAATATTGTATAATGAAAATTGAAAATAGTAGATCAAAAAGTGTAAAATTAGTTTTCTCTTCTCTACTAGTGCGTTGAATCATTGCTGTTTAAATCCATGAAAGAAATGAAATTTCAATTTAAAAAGATAAAATAAAAGTTCAGTGTATTTATAATCTTTCCGGCAGTCTTATCTCAACTTGTGACTTGTGACTTGTGACTTGTGACTCCCAACTCTCCATCGATCGAATTTCTTATTCCACTTCCCCCAAAGAAAAAGGAAAAAGAGAAAACAGAAGATCAAAATCCAACCAACGATCACAACACCTCACTCTGAATCTTGATCTTCAACGGTTCAACTCCCCCACAACCCGCAACCCATTCCACGTAGCTCACATTCACCACCGCCGCCGCCGCCACTATCATATAGCAAACCTTCCCCTCTCTTTTTTCTCTCTGTCTCTTTCCATGGGAACATCACCCGACACCCCAACTTCTTCCCACCACCACCTCCTTCTCGACCCATCATCACCCCACTCCTTCCTCCCACCCCCGTCCCAAACGCCATCAAAACTCCGCCTCCTCCCCCTAGTCTTCCTTATCTTCTTCGAAGTCGCCGGCGGTCCATACGGCGAGGAATCCGCCGTGGGAGCAGCTGGTCCCCTCCTCGCCATTCTCGGATTCCTAATCTTCCCTTTTATCTGGAGCATCCCTGAAGCCCTCGTAACAGCTGAGCTCTCCACTTCCTTCCCAGGAAACGGCGGCTATGTCCTTTGGGCCCACCACGCTTTCGGGTCCTTCTGGGGGTCCCTCATGGGGTCTTGGAAGTTCCTCTCTGGCGTCATTAACTTAGCTTCATACCCAGTTCTATGCTTGGACTACCTTAAGCTTGTAATACCACTTTTTTACTCAACAATTCCTCGTTATATTGCTATATTTATATTCACTTGTGTCTTGTCTTTCCTGAACTATACTGGGTTAACGATAGTTGGTTATACTGCAGTTGTTGTTGGTGTTTTATCTCTTAGTCCTTTTGTTGTTTTGAGTATTTTAGCAGTTCCTAAGATTGTTGTAACTAGGTGGTTTAGTTTGGGAGAGAATGGTGTTAGTAAAGATTGGACCTTGTTCTTCAATACCCTCTTTTGGAACTTGAATTTTTGGGACAATGCAAGTACTTTAGCTGGTGAAGTTGAAAACCCGCAAAGAACTTTTCCTAAAGCTTTGTTCGCTGCTGGTTTGGTTGCTTGCTTGGGTTATTTAGTGCCGCTTTTGGCTGCAATTGGTGCTATTCCCTTAGATCAAGAAGCTTGGGTTGACGGGTATTTTGCGGATGTTGGGGGGATCATCGGTGGACAATGGCTTAAGATTTGGATTGAAATAAGTGCTGTTTTGTCTGTTGTTGGGCTATTCCAAGCACAATTGAGTAGCTGTGCTTATCAGCTTTTGGGTATGGCTGATTTAGCTATTTTGCCCCAGAGCTTCAGGTTGAGATCGGTTTGGTTCAATACTCCTTGGGTTGGGATTTTGGTCTCAACATTGATCGCACTTGCGGTTTCTTACATGGATTTTACAGACATTATTTCTTCGGTGAATTTCTTGTACAGTTTGGGGATGCTGTTGGAGTTTGCTTCTTTTCTTTGGTTGAGAAGGAAAATGCCTACATTGAAGAGGCCCTTTAGAGTACCTCTGGAGATTCCGGGACTGGCAATTATGTGTTTGGTTCCATCTTGTTTTTTGGTTTATGTGATGACTGTGGCTTCCACAACGGTTTATATTGTAAGTGCCATGATGACTCTTTTTGCAGTTTTTTGGTACTTCTTTATGAAGCTTTGCCGGACAAAAATGTGGTTTCAATTCAATAGTATCAACCAGAAGTCGGACGATGAAGACCTAGAGTGAGAGTCATCGAAATTTGTGGTTGTTTGCGGAAGTAGGTTTATGTTCTCTGTGCTTTTACAAAGAATTAGATCTTCATTGATCTTCCTACTTTACGAAGCTCTGGCACACAAAGATGATGTGGTTTTGATTCAATAATGCCATCCGGAAATCGGATGATAAAGACTTAAAGAGTGAGACTGATTTATAGAGGAGCTGTTGTTTACTTGCGTAAGTGGTGGCTGTAATTCTTCTTAGATTCATGGAGAAAAACGGGAACAGTAGAGATAGCCTTCCTGTTTGCTAGTTCTTAACGAAAAATTTGCTGATCAAAACGAGGGTTTTGATTCAATATGTCAAATCTGAAATTAGATATGAAGACAGTGGAGAACGCGAGTGATTGAATGGAGATGTTTGATGTTGCTTCCTTGCCGGAAGCAGGAGCAAATTCTGTCCGAATATATGTACCTATTTTTAGTACTACAAAGGGAGCAATAAATGAATGTTCTGTCTGAATTTGAAGAAAGACATAAAATTAAGATCATCTTGTATGGCTGAATATAGGTATGTTCCATCATATGGAAGGGCCCTAAAATTCAGGCGTTAGCATATATTTAGATTGGCCATCATCGGTATCATTGAGCTGCGTTTTGTTCCCTCGAAATGAAGTTGTTGTACGTGAAGCAAATGAATTTTCATTTGGACTGAACTATTGTTTTTATTAAAAGTGTAATATATATGCAGTGTTTAAATTCAGTAATAAATAATACAAAATAAGAAAAACAAAAACAGTTTTTTATACTACATTTAATGTGTGTAGTAGTATTAAATAAAGATATTTTTTATGTCAATTGTTTAGATATATGAAATATTAAATAAGAATTTTAATATTTTTTATCAAGTAAATTTGATTTTTGTATCCTATTTTAGATAATATAAAATATAAGTATTTTATTCAATACTTTAAGATTATTTTTATCAGGTAACCAAGAAAATATATAAACCGAATAAGATAAAATGTTTTGTTCAGTTCAATACCACAAATTTTTTACTACCAATAAAAATACAATTCCAAATGTGGGTTTTATGCACGGATTTCTTTCTTTATTTACTTTTATGTATTAGTAATGAAGAGCGTGCTCAAATAGGCAGTCAGAACCATTTCCATTTATGTTTTAGCTAATGAACTCATATTCAGCTGACTGGAAGCTTTTTGAGCCGGATAACGTGACATATTGACTGGGCTAATTGTTATCAAGGTGAGGCTCCTAAGTGTCAAAATTTTTAGTTGGGCCGATCCTGACTTTGCACAAGCTTAGTGTCAAATTTTTTCTTCATATTATTCGACTGCACTGGTTTTTAGTTTTATTTTTATTTATTTATTTACTTTTTGTAAACTAGTTTAAATGAAAGTTATATATTTTGTAGTTTTTCTATAACTATATAGAATACAATTTTAAACTCTTTCATTTATAAGTACGGGCACCGTGCATGGTTATTCCTCTAATAAAAATTTAAGTATACTTAGTGATGCCATTTTGATCTTATCCTTGGGATCAATGGGCGTTACGTGGGGATCTTCTTTTTGGGTCCTTGTTAGAAGGGTTGCATTTCAAGTTTGGGATAACTATGTGGAAAGCTGCCTTCTTTTTGTTTTTTCCAAATTTATTGCGCATGCCTTGTCTCTATCTTCTAAGTTAGCAAGACACATTCCTCCAAATTCTTTAGGAGTGGCTATTTTTTCCAATTGACACAATTAGCTCTTTCCCTTTCATGGATGCCATTCCACAGCAAGTTTCTAATGATTTGTTTTGTTTTTGTGATGATTTTCTATGGCAATTTGCTCACTTGCTTGTAATAAATTGGGAGTGCTTGTAATACAGATTTAGCTAAGATAATTCTCCCTACCATGCTCAAATGCCTACCTTTCTAACCACTTAGTTAGGTTTTTCTTTTTTTTTCCCCCCTTTTTTGGGGCTCCTTTTGATTATGAAATTAAAATGAGAGGCTTTTGATTTCAAGCCTTCATCTAGCGGAAATCCTAGATATTTCCCAAATGGAGAAGCTTCTAAAATTGAATTACTTCCTCTCATAAAAGAAGGGGTGTTTTTTTAGAAAAGAACACATAGGATTTATCAACATTTATCTTTAACTTAGAAAGATTAGAGAATAGTTGAATCACCTTTTGAATAGCCAAAGATTTTTTTTGTAAAAGGTTTTGCTAATAAAACAAGATCATCAAAAAAAGCTACATGAGAAATCTTGAAACAATATTCCAGTTATCTACTTGCACTTTTTGCTTGACTAGCCCATCAAGGAACTCCAAGCGTGGAATTAAAAGATAAGGTGAAATGGGATTACCTTGCCGAATTCTCCTACTAGGATAGAGGACTGGTAGTGGAACACCATTGATTAAACTTCTATGGAAGTTGTGGAAAGGCATTCATCCACTAATCTAATCAATCGAGAAGGAAATTTTGAGCTGTATAAAGCCTAATGAATAAAATCCCATTCAATTATATCATATGCTTTTTTTAGATCTAGCTAAATAATCATATATCTTTTTATATTTTTTTTTCTTCTGATAATAATGGATAATCTCATTCAATAAGATGATGTTATTCATTGTTTTCCTTCTAGAGATAAAAACTTACTTGTGCAAGGTGAATTAAATTATCACATTCAATCTTATCATAGGCTTTTTTGAGATCTAGTTGAATAATCATCCATCCTTTTACACCTTTTTTTCTTTTGACAACAATGGATAGTCTCATTTGATGAGATGATGTTATTCGTTGCTTTACTTTTAGAAATAAAAACTTGCTTGTGTAAGGTGAATTAAATTGTCTAAGAATATTATTTCACACTACTTTCCTCTTCTTAAATTCTTGAAAATATTTTATTGCACATGCCTTATTTCTAACTTCTAAGCTAGCAAAACCCAGTCCTCTAAACTCACAAAGGGTGGCTATTCTTTCTCTATTAGATGCTTGCTATGATAATAGGTGGGGGAAGTTACACCATCATAGCGTTTTCCACCATGGTGGAAAGCTAGGGTTTGAAGACTTATGTGCATTCAAACTTATAGTGTACAATGGTTCAATGGTAGAGGAGTGATTTGTGTCAATAAGCAAGCGCAGGTTTCCATTTCCAATAGCAATAAATATCCTAGTAAAGTTCTCAATGATATAGCTACTTTGATGCTACTCGTTTGTTATTGGGAGGCCTAGCAATATGATCTCAAAGTGAGCTATTCTGGATTCCGACACACGCATACTTTCTAAAAGGATGGTCTGTCCTGTTGTCCATAAGTTCTAAAAAAGTATGGAGTAGATGAACCACACTAGGGCAGTAAAAGAAGGTGAAAAAGAAATCAGTTGTGGTTTGTAGCTCCTTGAAATTATATGTCACAGGCTTGAATAGTTAGATTTGCCGTCTAATCTCCTAAGAAAATGATAGGAATTAAAATCCACGACACCAAGTTTATAAGCAAGGTTTCAAAACATTATAGTTGAGTGAAAAATAATGCGGGAATAAAAAAAGTAAGAGCAACTTATTTTTGCTACTAAGAAGGTCTAAAAAATTATTTCTCAAAGAAAACTAACACAAGTTATACATACTAAAACAAGTCAATCAATTGCAAAAATAGCGAAAATACATATTACCTTTTTATAATTTAATTATATAAAAGATTTTTTCTGGCCAAATTGAAAGTAAGAAAGATCTAACTTCAAAATTTCCTGGCAAGGCCATGATTGCAATCAGCAAAATTTCCCTTGACAGAAGCCTGAAACTTGGGAGGTCCTATCGCCATCTCATTGCCTCTTTATTTTTAAGCCAGAAATGCAGAGTAATAAACGTAAAGTGGAAGCAAAACAAGTAAAGCAATAAAGTTTCTTGTACCATAGAGCACGAAGCTTGGCAACAAACAAACACCACATGTAAAATATGTTCGAAAACAACTCCGAGAGAGAGACAGCATTATCATATGGATCACACATGGGGTTACTCAATTGTAATGCCATCATTAGTAATTCCTAGGAATATATTTTTAGTTATTAATATTTATTTATCTTTATATTAAAATTTTCAACATTTTTTTCTTTTTATTGAAGTCATTGGTTTTTTTAAATTTTTTTATGAAAATAGAACTTATATTTAATACATTAAATTTTCTATCCATATTGAACATGTATTAGTTTCTGATTAAATTTATCGATACATCATTATTTCAATAAAAAATATATTAAAATTATTAAAGTATAAAAAATTATATTTTTAATAATAAAATTGAAAATTATAACTTCCTTCAAGACTTGTCCGGCGAAGAACCGAACCGAGGACGGCTTTGTTCGTACTTTTGTCTAGATACCTCCTAGGATTTAAGATCCAACTTTCCCGTCCTGCCTAGGCTATTTTCCATTGACAAAAATGTCATAATCGAGATTCTGGCAATTTACGAAATGGTAAAATAATTGAAGCACCGCGGTTTGAGTGATTGGTTCATTAAAATTTTCGGCCTCTAAAGATTTAATACAAAGTTAGAGTTGAAAGAGAAAAGAGCCCAAAAAAACATACTATAGTGTACGAACGAGTGCATTTAATCCTTGTTTGTACTTTTATTTTAATGTTCCAGTTGGGATAACTTGTACGGTCACTTTTAAGTATTTTATATTATAAACATGACCTATTTATTATTTTACGTGGTGTAGTACTAGTTTAATGGAGTAAAAGAACAGGCATATTTCTTCTCGATTTCCGTGCCAATGGGAGGAGTTGACGAGTTGCAGTGCCGTGACCGTGACTAGTGAGTGTGAAGCCTGGAAAAGCACACCGATGAATGCACGTAGCATGCCGGGCCCATTTCTCAATAGCCAACCAATTGCAACTCTCTCCATTCTTGCCTTGTGCCTTTGATGTTTGATTTTTCAACAAAGTGTCCCCGTCTCTTCATTTGTAGTTTTATTTATTTGTTTTGCCGACACGTAGTTTTGTTTATAATGAATAGGTTCCTCTCATGTAGGACTTTTCAACAAAATGTCCCTGTCTCTTCATTTCCAAATTTGTAGTCTTATTTATCAATATTGATGATAGAGTTTGTTAACACAATAAATTCTAATGGCATTTTCATCAAATGCGCTATGTTTTTATTTTTAAACCTTCTATTGTTAGGCCATTTGGCCTACTTAGCACCTAAGATTTAGCTTGGATGATTTCTCAAGTCATCAAATCAATCAAAATGTTTATAACTAATTGAAGTTTTATGTTACATTTTATTGTAATTTTTTTTAAAATTAAGATGGATATCTTTTAATAAAAATTGATTTATTGTAAACATCTTATCATTTTTATATCATAAATAAGATATTACTCTATCTAAGTAAGAAATCGAATATTTTCAATAAACTTTGATTTTTTTTTTTTATCATCGTAATTGCTTTATTCTTTACAATAATAAAGTAATAAAAAATTATATTGGACGAACCATAATGTATTATGTGATGAATGTTTGGCCAATACCTTCGTATCTCAATAAATTTGAACAGGAAAGGTCATTTTTTGTATGCATGTCCATGTTGGATCCTCAAACTTTGGACCCATTTCAATCAATGGACTCTTGGGTACATCACCCCACTTTGCTACATTGAGCGAGCTTGGATTGATCATCAATCACCAATCCTTGGCTTGGGGTTGCGAGTGATTTAATTAGAAATGAGTTGGGAAGAAATGTAATTATTTTCATTTAAAGCTTAAAAACCGTTAAATTAGATAGTGTATTCTGACATTATTTGACTCCAAAAAATAATTTAACCCTTAAAATAAAACTAATGACCACTAAATGACCCAAAATCTTTATTTTTCTTAATTTCCCCTTTTTTTTTTCAAAAATTTCAAATTTCTCTCTTTCTTTTTCAATTTTTTATTTTTCTGTATTTTTCTATTTTTCTCCTTTTTCATATTTTTCTATTTTTTATTTTTTGGGGCATTTTTCTATCTAGGATATTGATATTTAGATTTAAAAATCTTAAAACTAAAGAAGGATAAAGATAAAGTTGTATCCACGATTGCTCTACTTTTTAATGAAGTTTGAAAAAAACTTTATCATAAAAAAAAGAAACAAATCATTTTTACCTAAATATGCAAAGATTTTTTTGGTGCTTCCACAAGCTAACTGGATGGCATTCTTATAAGCTAACTACCAAGCAAGTGGATGGGAATGAGGAGGTGCCAACCATCAACGAGATTGGTCTTAACCGTCCAACTACTAGACTAACCAAAGATGGCTATTGGTCTTAACTCAAAAAAAGTAGTTTAGGATAACTGCCTTGAAGGATGATGGGGTCTCTATAGTTCTCAAAGGATAACCAAAATTCCTAAGGGTAACTAGGATTCCTGAACCTTGAAGAGAGGATAGTTGAAGTTCTTGAACTTAAGGAAAACTTGGCTTCAAAATTTATCGATAAAGAACAATTGGAGTTCCTAATCTTAAGGATGACTCGAATTAAGGATAACTCAAAAAGAGATTAGAGTTCCTAAACTTAAGGATGGGTTAGATTCAAAATCAAGCGACTAAAGTTCCTAAACTTAATGATGGCTAAGGTTCCATGGGTCAATTGGAGTTTTTAGGCTTAAAGTGATGTGCCTAATTCTAAGATTAAGCACATACAAAAACCAATTTGAAAGACAAAGAAACAATGTCAATCAAACTAGTCTCAATCACATGAACAATGCCGTCAATTTCCAATGAATGTAACCAATTCTTCAATTATGATGTGTTTGAATCTTAAATCCAAATATGATATAGCTCTGATACCAAAAAGATGATGTGCCTAATTCCACTAAGAAGCACAATCAAAAGACTTAAGAAAAACAATCTCAAGTCAAGGCAAAATCGGATCCACAAAGGGCAATTCCATGTGAACCCTAATGAAGATATGATGAAATCCAAATATCCAATGATATAATTATAATACCACAATGATAATATCTTCTAACAACACCCTAATCTCATATAATCCACGCAAATAATCCATAAATGACAAAGAAAAACCTTAATTATAAGAATTCCTTTCCAATAGAGAAGAACACGTTTTCAAGTGTAATCTTCAATGATGATCCGAATCAAATTGATAAATACTTCAAATAAACACAAGAATTCGTGAATAATAAGATGTATTTCTAACCAAGAACTATCTCAATTCAACCCTAGATATGACACACTAGAGAAGAAAAGAAATCACAATAAAATGAAATTGATATAACTCACAATTTTAAGATGTTGCATTCGCCACAATTTCAACTCTTGGGATTAAAATTGATAAGAGTTTGGAACCAAGGTAAGAACCCTAATTCTCACGTGAAATGTAGTGTTTAATCTGCAAAAATAAGCCTCCAAACCCTCTCTTAAGCAAGTATTTATACTTGCTACTCCTAGGGTTAAAAAGTGCTCAAAATTATAAGTTTGCCACTTTTAAGGTGGCTAGCCCTAAATGAAAATTACAAGGAAATAAAAGTGTCCCAAAATGATTACAATATAAATAGTCCATGCAAATGAAAAATACATAAAAGAATTTGGTCTTTAAGATGCCGGTCTTCTATAGGATTCATCGGCTCAGCTCATTGCCGGTTCAGGTCGGTCTATGGATAACCCACAAGCTGAGTTTGAGTGAGTTTGTTCATTGCCTTGTAAAGCATGATAAGTATTCCTGTTGGAATATAAAATACATGAATAAGATAAAAGAGGTTAGTAGACGAATAATTCCAGGGTCGATTTGCTCAAAATGGGTCATCATCGCCAAGATTCGAAATCCTTTAGTTCTTGCCCTAATGATAAGTCTTGTCGGATTTTGATTCCTATCATCTCCTCGGGCCTAAAAAAGATTTGTCCTCAAATCTAGCAGATCAAATGCAGTAGAGACTCTATTTTCTAAAAGCAATCCATCTGAAGAAGTATCTCTACAGAATCCCAATATCTGAAATACCATAGTAGGTGATTGTTTTCTCTCCTCCATTTCTAGGATGTATCTCATCTGCAACACAAACAAGGACTCATTATCTACTAATGTCTCCCCTGTCTCAACCCATTCCATTGATTTTGTTTCCTCTTTTTCTAACTCATCTATATGATGCTGATCCTCGTGGTCTTCTAATGGTTGGCCCAACTGCTCATTACCCTCTGAAACCTCTGAAGGTGAACATAACTGTCTCTGAACAGTTTGGCTCTCTGGTGGTCTGCTCGTCTGACTATGATCAACAAGATCCTCTGAAGGTCGATTAATCTGTTGCTGGACATTATGGACCTCTGAAGGTGGCATAAGATTCAGAATAATTCGTTTGCCCTCCTTTTGAAACATATATGTATTTCTGAAGCCATCATGTAAGACCCTCCTGTCATATAACCAAGGTCTACTAAGCAAAATATGAAATGCACACATGGGCAAGATATCACACTCAATTTCATCACAATACTTATCCCTTATACTGAAGGGTACCCTAGCTCTTTGGGTAACATACAGACTTCCTTGATCATCAGGCCAATGTAGTTTATAAGGTTTAGGATGTGGAATAGTTGAAAGCTTTAGCTTCGATACCAACGATGCAGCTACTACATTAGTACAACTACCACCATCTATTATAAGGACACACAAATTTCCTTGTATCCTACAAGAGGTGTGGAACAAATTTTTCCTTTGTTCTTCCTCCTTACTAGCAAATGTACTTAATGAGCGTCGCAATACATTAGCATATTGAAGCATTTCACTAGACATTGTGGAATTCAACTCAATCCACACGTGAACAATGTTCCCCACTTCTTTTAAGATCACGGTGCAACAAACTTTAATCTCCAAAAATTCACTCCACGGCAACACACAAGCAACAACAACAATTATGATGTGTTACTTCCATGGCAACAACAAGATGAATATTGATTACAAGTAGACTTCAACTTCCACGGCAAATAATGATAGCAAAGGATTAATAAGTGACTTTCCACAAATGAATTCCGAATCCCACTATAGGCAGCAACTTTCAATTTGAAATTCAAACAACTTCACTTATTGCAAGCCTTCCTCAATTGGTAACAATGAATTCAAATTCAAATAGCAATCATTAACTCCCACAACTTAATTGCATATGTTTTGAATTCAAATAATTCCTTACTAATCAAACTTAATGTAATCTGCAAATTGTACTCCACCAATTCAGAATTACACAATGGAAATCAAAGACAACAAACAACATAGCCTCCTCACGCCACAAGCTATTCACGGCAAGAATTGATAAGTTTTGCAAGTTCAAAAAAATTGCTAAAGTAAACTTCACTTTGTACTTCTGCTCTTCCACGTAAATTAGTGACCACAAAATGATATAATAACCTTCCCAAACCAACTCCAACAATCAGCAAATCAAATTCCAATTCAAGGTAATTTCGCAATCTCAAAACAACAACAACAACAACACAATTTGTGGTTTTTCACTTGTTCAACCCTAATTGATGATCACTTCCACGAAATTAAATACAACCAATCCCTTCTCTCAACACGAGCTCTGATACCAAAAAGATGATGTGCTTAATTCTAAGATTAAGCATATACAAAAACCAATTTGAAAGATAAAGAAACAATGTCAATTAAACTAGTCTCAATCACATGAACAATGCCGTCAATTTCCAATGAATGTAACCAATTCTTCAATTATGATGTGCTTGAATCTTAAATCCAAATATGATATAGCTCTGATACCAAAAAGATGATGTGCCTAATTCCACTAAGAAGCACAATCAAAAGACTTAAGAAAAACAATCTCAAGTTAAGGCAAAATCGGATCCACAAAGGGCAATTCCACGTAAACCCTAATGAAGATATGATGAAATCCAAATATCCAATGATATAATTATAATACCACAATGATAATATCTTCTAACAACACCCTAATCTCATATAATCCATGCAAATAATCCACAAATGACAAAGAAAAACCTTAATTATAAGAATTCCTTTCCAATAGAGAAGAACACGTTTTCAAGTGTAATCTTCAATGATGATCCGAATCAAATTGATAAATACTTCAAATAAACACAAGAATTCGTGAATAATAAGATGTATTTCTGACCAAGAACTATCTCAATTCAACCCTAGATATGACACACTAGAGAAGAAAAGAAATCACAATAAAATGAAATTGATAAAACTCACAATTTCAAAATGTTGCACTCGCCACAATTTCAACTCTTGGGATTGAAATTGATAAGAGTTCAGAACCAAGGTAAGAACCCTAATTCTCACGTGAAATGTAGTGTTTAATCTGCAAAAATAAGCATCCAAACCCTCTCTTAAGCAAGTATTTATACTTGCTACTCCTAGGGTTAAAAAGTGCTCAAAATTACAAATTTGCCACTTTTAAGGTGGCTAGTCCTAAATGAAAATTACAAGGAAATAAAAGTGTCCCAAAATGATTACAACATAAGTAGTCCATGCAAATGAAAAATACATAAAAGAAATTGGTCTTCAAGATGCTGGTCTTCTATAGGATTCATCGCCTCAGCTCATTGCCGGTTCAGGTCGGTCTATGGATAACCCACAAGCTGAGTTTGAGTGAGTTTGTCCATTGCCCTGTAAAGCATGATAAGTATTCCTGTTGGAATATAAAATACATGAATAAGATAAAAAAGGTTAGTAGACGAATAATTCCAAGGTCGATTTGCTCAAAATGGGTCCCCATCGCCAAGATTCGAAATCCTTTAGTTCTTGCCCTAATGATAAGTCTTGTCGGATTTTGATTCCTATCATAAAGGATAACTCAATTTTCAAAATTTTCAAAGAATAACCATAGTACCCCCGCTTAATTAGGGATAACTGAGGAATAATCTAAGTTCCTAATTTTAAGAATAACTTGATTTCAAAAAGCTCCTTAGAGGATAGCTTAAGTTCCTAACCAAGGACAACTAAGGTTCCTATTTCAAAGGATAGTCGAAGTTCTTAAGGATAACTTAGACTCCTCTTTTTTAAGGATTAATTTAAGTTCATAATGTTAAGGATAACTTGGTTTTCAAAAACTCCTTGGAGGATGACCTAAGTTCGTAACCGAGGATAACTAAGGTTCCCAATTCTCAAAGGATGGTCAAAAGTTCCTAAGGATAACTTGAGACCCTTATTTTTTATGGAATAACCTAAGTTCCTAACCTTGAGGAAAACTTGGTTTTCGAAGATAACATATGCTCTAAATTAAGGATAACTGAGATTCCTATTTTTCAAAAGATAATCAAAAGTTCCTAAGGATAACTTGAGACTCTTATTTTTCACAAAATAGCTTAAGTTCCTAATTTTCAAGATAACTTGGCTTTCGAGGATAACCTAAGTTCTAGATTAAGGATAATTGAGGTTCCTATTTTATCAAAGAATAATCAAAGATAACTTGAGACTCTCAGTCATAGAATGACTAAAACTCTTGCTTTCTAAAATGGCATATGCTCCAAGGGTTCTTTTCTAATTATAATGCATGATAAGAAGGGTTCCTAAGGATCTTACTAATGGATAACTGGAATTCTTATTTTGCAAAATCTCAAAATCTTGAAAAAAAGGTGCTTTTCTTTCTTGGATACTTGAAAACTTCAGAATAAAATGTCTTTGTTTTGTAGAAAATTTGAGAAAAAAGTCTTTTTCTTTTTAACTAGCAAGTAGAGGAAAATTTTTCAACTTTGAATAAAATAAATAGTATACTCAAACTTGAGCCCATTAGCTATTCACTCTTTGTCTTTGATTGCCTTGATACCTTGTTGTCAATAAGGAAAAGCTTAAGCTTCTCTTCTAGAGGTTCCCTTACAACTGGAGATGGATTCCTTATCATGACTTTAGAGGCATATTAGTTCTTCTTGATTCTTGATTTCAATTTTCTATTAGGAAAAAGACATCTCATTGAATTGTTTAGTCTAAAAGAACTTCCTCACACTCTTAAGGTTTGAATTTTTCTCATAACTATAATTCTAAAAATTATGATTTGTCTTGTAAGTAAAACTCCTTGACCAATTTGTTAAGTCTTTTTGAACTTGTAATGTAATATAGGCTTTTAGTTGCGATTTCAAAAAAAAGATATTAATGAAAGGGTCTAATTTGAAATAATCATCACTTCCACCTAAGTTTACAAGTTAAGAGCCCTTTGGAAAAACTAAAAACATGCTTGCCTTAGTTTTAACAGCTATTGTTGCCTAGGATAAATTACTTCCTATGATTGGAATAACCTTCTGGATAAGGTTGTATTATGGTTGGTACTTGGTTTTAAACTATAATTCTTAGGAATCTTGTGTGGATTTATATTTTCCCTTGGTACCACCAAAAATTGTAAAGCTCTAATCACCTCATCGGGCTTTTCTTTTGGTTTATTAGCATTTTTCTTTTCCTATTCCTTTTTTGTATTATTTTTCTCCTTTTTTTTTCTCCCTTCTTCTTTCTTTTCTTTTGATTGAGCTTATTGAAGAGACAAAGGTGATTATTTCTTCCATTAGATGGTTTACAGCTTAGAATGTTTAAATTGTGTGATAGGATTTTCTTCATCTTAAAGGATATAAATTACCAATAGCAACAATTATTCTTGAATTGATAAGTACATCTTTTTCTCCTAATTGATGACCTTATCTACCTAATTGCCCCATTATGAGGTGGTTCTTGATTGGGTTTACTTTTTAGAATACTTTATTAAAGGTTTAATAGAGTTAATAATAGATCATTGTGTTTAGGATAAACAAATGAACAAGGTTTAATAGAGTTAATAATAGATCATTGTGTTTAGGATAAACAAATGAACGCCTAACACCATTTAAAATAAGAAATCATTTAAATATGGATTCGATACACAACACAATAACACAAATCGTCTACCTTAATGTTAAAGTATGAATACATGGTGGCTTACGTCTTGACTTTTAAAGCGTTATAGGAACGATAATTCTACACAAAATGCTTGGCTTTTGAGCCCTCTACAACTTGAATATAGTGCTTTCTGTTCATTTTCTCACCTATATTTTACACCTCTTAGCTAAACAAAGAAAAAAGTTGGAAAACATCATAAATTCTTAAATATAAAAACTTAGGATTTGTTTATAGTAAAAGATAGTTTAGAGAGAGAAACCTTAAGAGAGGCAAAAGTGCCAGGTGATTATGTGGTGAGATTTATCTTATTAGGATTATCTTATTAAGTTAAAAGAGAACTTAAGCTTTGCCTACCAATGATATCCCTGAAATCCATCACTATATTGACCAACTTAGTTCGACTTTTGCATTGAGCAACTTGTTCAAAATTTTTTCTTTTTTTCCTTGTAAGTATGATTAGACATTGTAAACATAAAGATCTGTTAAACCATGTGATTCAGCATGTGGCTAAAGTCAGTGGAATAAATGGATTTGGATAGAGATCCAAATGCATATAACAAGAACAATTTGGGCTGACACTCTGGTTTTAAAATACTTAAAAAAGCACAATTTCGCTTTTTTTTTTTGGGTATTAAATAAAGGCCGTACATAATAGCATTCTAGAAGCTCATCGTTCAAATCATTGACAGACAGCTGGATGAAAAAGGTCTAATCAACATACCAATCAGCAGACCCACTTGCACTACAAAGCTGGAATCAACAAGGTGCCAAAAAAAGGGGAAAAAAAACTTTAGCTTTTTGTGATTATGTTCCCACCCTCCATATTGTATTATTGTTTTGTCGAGTATTGTGATTTTTTAGACTAAGATAAATTTATTTTATTCTTTTAATCACTTTTACGGGTAATAGATTAATAATATATATTTTATTTTTTATTTTATATAAATTATTATTATAAAAAATATTTATTTTAATATTTACTTTATCTCATTATATTAACTAAAGAATATGACTAAAAATACTATTATGTTTTTATTTTGTTATTCAGAAATATAACCAATTGTTATTTATTAAAGATATATTTATTTATTACTTGTACTTTTTATTTTCCATAAAGAAGGAATAAAAAATATTATTCTATCAAAGGTAACAACTATTCCTATAGAGATGAAATAGAAAAGTTAAATGAAATAAAAATTTTTAGACTAATTTATAAGTAAATAAGGTAGTAGAAAATATTTCAAGAATAATTATTTTATTTCTCTTCTATTATCTTCAAGTATACAATACTTAAAAGATAAATTACTATAATCAACTCACTTATAATTTAATAATATAGATACTCATGAATCAATGATATTGAAATCTACCCGTTCATTGTAATTATTGAGAAAATAATAAATTATTACATGTTAAACCTAAAATTATGGTTGTTGAAAAGTAATCCAAATTAAAAGTTGAATTTAGGTTGCTTAAGATATCTAAAAAAATATATATCTAAAAGCGTGGTAAAGGTAACCCATAACGAAAAGTAGGATTCAAGGTTCTTAAATGTTTGTAATCAATATCCATTTTACAAATTTCTACTTCCTTTTTTCTTATTAAAAGCAATTATGTGGAGGTGATGCATATAACTATGATAAAATTGTATGACACGAAATTACAAAACTATTTGCAAAGACGCCACAAAAATACGAGGAACCTGGAACGTTTTAAAAACCTACTTTTATTCCCTCTCTTCGATGATTTTATGGTATAATCATTAAAAAATAATTATATAGTACACTCATCTTTTTTATTGTTAATAAGTTTTATTTATTGTAATTTGAGTAATTTACTATTAAAAAATGATCTATTAATAATACCCATTAAGTTTTTGATAGTTTTTTTTAGTGTTAATAAACCTTATTTTTACTATAAATCGAAAGATTTTACTATAATTGAGTACTTTTAAGTAACTATAACATAAAATTCCCTTATTCCCTTAAACGTACTAACATGACAATTGCATTATTAATTGAATTAGAATTAAAAGTTATTAAAATACATTGATGTCATATTTGGTATACATGATGGATTCGAAATGAAATCGTGATTTTAGATTTCACTCCCTTTTCCATGTTTAGAAAGAATCATAATTCTTTAAAATCAACGGGTTTTAAAGAGGAGTTCAATTTTCCCTTTGAAGGAGTGGAATCATGATTCAACCTTTGAGAGATAAAGTCATAATTCCATTCCACCTTCTATGACATCTAGTAATTAAGGCCATTTATTATAAATATTTTACTATATACACATTTCATTACATGAGCATCTCTAAACATAGGAATAAATTTATCATCATGGTCTTAATTCCATTTCATTCTATTTTATTTTAATCAATTTCATTTCACACCATTCTTACATACCAAAATGTGATATAAAGTATTTAAAATCAAGTATAGAAAATGAGAACTACAACCTAGTTCTAATTTCATTAGCCTATTCATGTTTATTTAAATTAAAAAAAATCAACTCATGAAAAGGGGTTAATTTTTTTTCCTGTTATTGTCGAATTTGCTATAGGCTTTTATTATGATTATTAAGGTAAAAAAAAAATTATTGGTGGTTTTAGGATTGCAAAGCTCTAAGTCCATTCTCATATAAATATTTTCTTTAGGACTTACTAATAACTTTCAACAGTATATATGGGAAAAAGAAAAATCAAATGACAAGTCCATAAAATATAGCCGTATATGTCCCTATCGGAATTCCACACGAGGGATGCCATAGATAGGTTGTTGTGGGATATTTGACCCATTTAGTCTATTAATTATGTTATAGAATATTATTATATAGAATTCTGAGATGGATTTAGGTAATATTTAAAAATCTATAGGATTTTGGGTTTTTAGAAAAACTTGATGAAATAACCCGATTTGCTAAAAAATTATTACGTAATAATATTTTTAAACTCAAATTTTAAGAGTTAAGACTATGAACTACTAACTTATCATATTGTATTGAGAAAGACTTTTTTTTTTTTAATTTGTTAAAGTCTAAGAAACCTTAGTCATTTTTCCATTATCTAATTTCATTATCTCCACTTGCTAGCCATATCCATATCCCTTAGTCTTATATTTATTTTAATATGTTTTATAATTTTTTTTCCCTCTTTATAGGTAGGGGTATAATTGAAGAAAATGATGAGTTAAACTTTAGTTAATTTTGATGAATATTTAGAAAGAGGATGAAATGAACTTTAGTTAATTTTTAAAATTTAGTGAATTATATCATAAACTTATAGGAATGTGTGATTAATGAGTTAAACTTTATTTAGTTTAGAATTTAGATTTTTTATAGTATATTGAACTTTCTATTACAGTAGCTTTTAAGTATGATTTAATAAAGTTTATTTCATTAAATTTTTAGTTTTTAAGTGTAATTCAATAATAGCTCAATGAGATTATTTTATAAGAATTACAATTATAGAATATAGTTATTCTCCTATAAACAATTTATGCTATTATATAATATATCACTTTACCATTAATATATGTTTTTATTAATGACAAAACTAAATTACAAGAGTTTTGATAACATCTTATCTCTTTATTTAACATAAAGGTGTTTTGCAAAAATTGTAATGGCAGGTTAGGTCATGAGTTTATAGTATCCTTGATGAGGTAAGGCTTTGGTATGGAATAAAAACCTACGCAGTTTTGAAACGAATCATAAGTAGTCCTATAGGGTAGTAGGTTAGATTTAAATTTTACAAAACCAGTCTAAAACCCAACTCGGTGACATTCCTATTCTATATAGATATCTTAAAACTTCAAAAATACGTTTGGTATTTCTTTTCCAAAACCAATCTATATCTTTTCTCACATTAGTAGTTTGGTATATTGTTTTCTTTTACTTATTCTATACAATTTTTAACTTTTTATTAAACATCCAACCACACTACACAATTAAACAATGATAACAACGGATTATTATTAGCCATAATCTTTTTTTGATCTATTCTCGAATGGATGACAACTTTGTTGATATAATTTTAATATCAACTAGATTTTGCAACAAATTTGTTGAATTTTCCTGGTATTTTGTTGATAAAAGAGCAACTTTCATTCCCTTATGAATTTCTTTTATGTGCATGTTTAAAGATCATAAAAGATGAGGTCATAGTTCTAGAAAAGATGTGTGAGTCATACAAGCTAAGTGGGAGACAGTGTTTAGAGAACTACATGGTAGATTATTACAACTCGGATAGTTGTAAAATTGATTGATTATATGGCTAAATTTAGTATGTATAGTGCTAAGCTTGAGTTTAAACTTAAATAAAAAATTTTAAACTTTGAACTCAACTCAAACTCAATTAAGCTCATAAATTTAAGCTTAAACTCAACTCAAAGTAACACTTGTTGAGCTCGAACTCAACTCAATTATACTTGTTTGTGGCTTGGTCCATGTAAAAGTTTTTTTTTTTAAATAAAAATAATATTAACATTCAAATGCAATCCAAAGGAATAACATTTAGATTTGGCTTGAGGGATAAGGCTCATGAATTAGTTAAGTTAAATATTATAAAACTCGAACTCGATAGATAAATAATTTAAGTAATTTGAATTTAAGCTCGACTCGACTGTTATTCAATCGAACTCAAGTAATTTTCGAGTTAAATTTGAGTAACTTATGTATAGACTTATTTAACTCATTTACACTTTAAATCTAACAAAAAAATTACATATTTACAAAAGATAAAAAGCTAGATACTCAAAAGTATCCTAGTGAGTTTTTGTAATATATGATTTTTGTAATTAAATAATGCGATTTCAATGAGACTTTGGGTTCAATACTGTGATTGAAATGAAAGAAAGAATTGATGGGGATGAAATTATAGTGGAATTAAACTATTTTTCATTGTTTGGTTAGAGGGAATATTAACAAAGAAAGAAATTGGGGTGGAAACAAATACATGGACCCCACTAAAATGTGCTCCCTCCCAAATGGAGAGAAAGTGAAAGAATTCACATTTAGTTGACTAAATTATTAATCCTTGTCGATATTTTAGTACTCTTTTATCTTTATTAATAATTAATTTTATTTCTTTTATTTTTCTCTCTCTCTCTCTTCTAAATGAACATTTGTGAAGAAATTAAACATCCCAATCATTTTCCTCCTTTCAATTCTTTCATCCCGCTTTTCTTCCCTCCTAGTCCTAGTTCCTTCCCTCCTCGCAAAGGTAGTGTAAACGCGAATTTGAGAGTCGGAAAGGATGGAGTAAAGTCAGTGAGTATTAGCAAAGATGACAAGATAGATAAGGTTAGGACCCACAGAAAATGCTCATGAGGGTTATCCATTTGAACATGGCAGAAGTTGGCCCACGGAGCTGTGGAAAACAAGCATGATAATTCGTGAGAAGACAAAAGATCTGAATCGATGTTACATTAAGTTATCTCTCTTACTCTTTCCATCGAAGTTTTAGTTGTACTGTGAGTTATGGATAGCTTTGGGAGTCTCGAGAGATTTGAGATGATTGTATGGTACGTATCTTGTGGTCCTTTACTCAGGATGGAATCTAACACGGAACAAACAACCATTGTACTAGCGACTGGAATTTAAATGATAGATCGGGAAGAGTAGATTAAATGATATATATCTTGTCTCATATTTCTCTCTTTCTCTCTCTATTTTAGTTTTGTATCTACATGTTTAATTGATTGCACTATATTTGAGAAAGAAAGAAAGAAATAAAAAGGAAAACCCCTTTCTACTTATCTCTGCGACATGCAAAAATGCTTGTTTTAATTTAATCATGCTGATACTAACAATATATCATATTGAAATCGATACTTTTACATATTCCTATAAAACAAATAAGGAAAAAAAAAATTTACATACATATAGTTGGAGTACTTGAAAGCACTTGTTATCATCTCCCTAAAGTTACAGACTTTTCTTTTTCTATCTATAGCTAAGACACTCCTGTCAAATCTGTGAACACAAAGTGATATCGCAACTGCAATTTAAAGCTCTACTTTGAATAACCCCTAATTTTTAACTGTTATAGCTTTAACTTCGTAGACAATAAATGCCCAAAACATTTTTAAGACATTCCGATCCTTAATTAATTAAGATGCCATATACTTCACTCATGACTAGAGCCCTTCCCTTCACATATAAACCACCGTTGACTGTTGTGCATATTCATAAATTCAGTGGGCTATGAGAACACCATTTAAAAATGGAGAAGCAATTTTGGGAACAAAGTATTGCATTCACAGAGAACCGAGCACGCCCACTTATCACAAGTTGAAGGACTAGTGGATGAGGACATGTTGGCAGCCGGATGAAGCCTAATCTTATCTCTTTCCTTTCTAGTCGTCAACGGTACAGAGCAATCGACTTAGACGTAGACAATCACAATAACTAGGGTCGTTATTTCATCAAAAAGCTCAATTGAAATGACAGCCTAGACGCCCGCCCGCTGTGTTCTTTGTTTCCAGAATAAATTATATAGAGAGAGAGAGAGATAGACAGAGACACGTGAAACCATCAAAACCAGGATGGTTAAGATAAAAGATGCACATGAAGAAACACTTTAAACGACACATGGATACTCTCTGCCCTTTGGTCCCACGCAGCTCATAGCAATCCATACATAGAGTTCCAGATAATTCACTCCGGTTTCGGTCTTATCCTCGACGTGGCACTTTTCACCCGACGTAGGTTTTAATCAGAAGAGCACGCTTAGCCCGATTGTCCATTTTTCTTCAGATCAGGGCAAGTTGTCTTAATCCTATTTCTCTTGCGAATTTTTTTATTTTCATTTCCCCCTTTTTTCTTCTGTTCATGGAAAATATAAAAATTAGAAGGTACGATAAAATGGCCAAAATAAAAAGGAAAAATGAGAAAGACATCCTACTTAAAATTTAGACTTTGTCTCCCCTAACCTATTTTGTGTAAAGAAAAAAAGATTTATTATTATTGATATATATATATATTTCGATAAATAACATAAAATTATCAATAATTTTTAAATATATATTAATTATAATAAGTATTTTTTTAAAAATTAATATTGAACATGCTGGATTATTTTCTGTCTAACTCGATGAAGTCAGTGTAATAGAACAGAAAAAGAAGTTCCCGCCAATTTTTTTTTTAAGTCTGTTGAAATAGAGGAAGGCGGAGAAAGGAAGGTGAAAGTAGTGATTCTTGGGTGGCTTGGAGTGCGGTGCGAAGTACTGAGTTGAAAATTCTAATCAAGGTGGTGTAGATAAAAAAACCAAGTATATATATCAAGATAATTTTTATATGAATTTTATTTTATTATTTAGAAGATCAGATTTAATTTTATTATCATCTTTTTTTTTTAAGATTTAGTTATATTAATATTTTTATTTTAAGATAACAAATTTTTTTAGATTTCCTAGTTTTCTAAAATATTAGTATTGTTATGCTTATAAATAAGCAAAGTATATAATCACTTTTATAACGTAATGACTTAATATTAAATAACAAAAGTATTTCTCAAGTGAAATATGATACTTTTTTTTTATTGATAGTATAAGAGTATCAAAATTCACTATATGATGTGAGGCCACATAAATCAAAGATAGCATGAGGTCATCATAAAAATTCATTGAGTGGTATGAAGTCATACAAATTAAGGATGGTGTAAGGTCATCATTTAAATTTAGTGGTATAAGGCTACTAGAGTTTAGATATATACCTTTCGGGTTATTATTTCCTTTTATAGAACAAAAAAATTCTTAATGATTTTTCTATCATTCTTAGTATAATAATTTTTTAGATTAAATTTTCTCATCAATTTCTATGTTTTTTCGCAATGTTCATATTTTATAATTTTACCACTTCTGCTGTCTTACATCAGGTTTTTGGTATTAGAGCCTAGATTAGCATTCTTTCTTAAGGAAAAAAAAAAGAAACTTTTTCCTTTTCACATATATATATATAATTAGAAATTTGAGGATGAGTCTTTTTAAGAAAGGAAAAATGATGTAGATATAACAAAATAATTTTTACATGGATTCTATTTTATTATTTAGGTTACGTATGATTTTATTATCAACTTTTATTTGATTAAATTTTTTGGATTTAATTGGATAATATCATTATTTTAAGATAGCAAATCTTTTTAGATTTCCTAGTTTTATAAAATATTAGTATTGTTATATTTATAAATAGGCAAGGTATGTAATTATTTCTATGACAGAATAACTTAATATTAAATAATAAACTATTTTTCAAGTGAGGTGTGATATTTTCTTTTTTATTGATGGTGTGAGGTTATCAAAATTCACCGTATTATGTGAGGCTATATAAATTATGGGTAGTGTGAGATCATCATAAAAATTTATCATGTGGTATGAGATCATATAAATTAAGGGTAGTGTGAGACCACCAGATATATACCTTCCTGTCATTGTTTCCTTTTATAAAGAAATAAAAAAAAATTCTTGATGATTTTCTTAACATTTTTAGTATAATAATTGTTTAGATTAATTTTTTTTCATCAATTTCTATATTTTTTTTTTCACAATTTTCATATTTATAATTTTTTTACTTCCGCTATTCTACATCGCAAGATGATGTGAAGTCAATAGACAACGACACAAATAATGCTTAAACCTTCTTTAGTTAATGTTTTAGTTTGAGTTGTAATTTGATAACTGGGTTTTGCAGGCTTTATGTACAGTGGGGCTTCCTATAAGTTTAATTATAGTTTAAACTTTCTATGAACTCACTGCACACACTTGGCGGTTGAAATCATTCTTGGCATTGGTCATTATAGTGTTAAGCTCTCCATGTTGTGCTGTAGGAATAATCCACTATTTCGCAAATGCCACATGTAATTTCCTATCGCTTTGGTTTATTTGCGGATGATTAACGTGGGGAGTCATTGGACAACCGAGTGCTGTAGCACGGGGTTCTTGTAGGTGGGTGGAATTATGGGTATCTTATATTTTCTTTTTAGTAGATAGTAGTCATTGTCATTCAATTTTTAGTTGTGAAATGGGAAAATGTGTTAGCCAGTTATAAGCTTTAGTCGTGTTGGGGAGTAACGGATTTGCTCATGTGGATTTAGATTAATCTGAACAAAGTAATCCATTTGTGCCTCTCTAATTTGTTGTTGTCTCTGCAATGCTTCGGAGAAGTGATCCCGAGGGTAAGATAGGTGACGGTGATCCTAGGATGGGTGGCAACAAGCGAGGGTGATCCTAGCAACTCTCCTGTGTAGAAGAAAAGGCCGAATAGGTTCCTTATGTTCCAATATGTTGTAGAGTAGAGTCAACGACTTAATGAACAATTGAATCTGGTTTCTTGAAGATGCAATGAGTTTTGATGTAAAAATCATGCGTGTTTTTACCCTTTCTTTCGTGGAAAATAGGAAAGCAGAGTGGAAGGTCATAAAAAAGCTGGGCAAGGGGGAGGTGATATGTCAGTATATGGCAAATGTATGAGACGTTTATATGGAAATTGTAGATGTAATATAGGCATCGAGCGTGAACATGCGCACTGTGCCTGTGGAGACAGTTTGAAACACTGCGCAAGTGGAAGGCTTCAACGAAGGAGGAGAAGAGGCGGTGCGATACTGGAGGGGTAGACTGGTAGGAGGGTGGAGAAGTCTTTGTAGAAGACTAGTGCAAGGGTGTGCTATGCTACCTTAACTACTACTTGATCCGTGAATGATAGCGAAGTACGGGGTAACTTCGTTGTGTGTGACTTGTCCTTACAACAATAAATGAATACAGTGCACACCGAACAAATGCTTGAACATGAAAAGATAATTGTAAATTCTGATGGCGTGAATGTAGAGGTGCTGGAGGACGTAGGATTTGGTTACCGACCTAGGCCTAGGGGATATTCGGCGTCACTTCCTGAAGTATGAATCATGTGAGCATATACTAGATATATTCGATCCAAAATACCGTGCCCCATCTCCACTGACAATGTAAAGTCGCAATACAATGGAAGCTCATGTGGAAAGAACGTTGTCTTTCAATTCAATGCGAATGGGCTGGATGTCCAATATTCCAATGACCCGGAGGCTGTAGAGCCTCTCTATTCTAGGTACTAGCTGTAGGTGGGACCACAGAGGTAGAGGAACTAGAGAACGATTTGAAGGGTCCTTATACGTGCTTTGGAAACCATTAACTAATGGAGAATTCTCTAGCTTGTGACATGGATAATTCTCATAATCAAGGAATCAAGAAATGGCATTCGAACAATTATTGGCTTCTTTTTTTTTTTTTTTTTTTTGTGGAAACTTTAACGAGGAGTTGCTCCTACAGATGAAGCGCTTAAAGCTCGGGGAATTTCTATTTGCTCCAAGTGTTGTGTTCGTAAAATGCAGAATAGTGTTTTCTTAAGTGCTCGATCATTTGTGTGAGCTATGGAGCTAGAGCTAGAATGATATTCGTTTAGGCTCACCAAGCGCGCATTGGATTCATCATGTCCATTATCTTTATTTCTTGGTGGTTTGCTGAAGTTGAGATTAAGGATCATCCAAAATCAGTCGTGATTGCCAGTTCCTTGTGGAGTATCTGCAAATCGCATCTCACTTCTAAAGATTGAAAATCAAATCAAGTTCCAACACAATTCCAATCCCTACCTGGCCTGATATCTGGAACTCTATCAAGAGCTTGTTGTAAATTAATGCAAATTACTATCATATTCTGGAAATTAGTTTTTTGCTGAATAAGTCAAGTTAGTTTTGAATCTTCCACTTATTTAGGAAGCTAATCTTATCTTGTTTCTATCTAGGAGATAATGCTTTTATTTAGTCAAATAAATTCAGAAGATATGTTGGTGTTAGTTGAGATATTTTAGGATTGTTTCTAGTATTTATAAGATTGTAATTATCATTCAGTATTCATTAAGTAATAAAATAGAAGTTCCTTTTTCTGTTACATGGTATCAGAGCTTTGGTTGCCTATCTTGTGTTTTTTATTTTATTACTCAATAAAGATGAATGACAGAAGCATTGTCTCTATAGATAAGCTAGTTGGTAACAATTATAGTTACTGGAAGCTTTGCATGGAAGCTTACCTATAAGGACAGGATTTGTGGGATCTTATCTTTGGTGATGATGTTGTAATTCCAGAAGATACACCACAGAATATAGAACTACGGAGGAACTGGAAAATTAAGTGTGGCAAAGCTTTATTTGCCTTGCGAACATCGATTATTTAGGAGTATATCAAGCAAGTTAGTGATGTAAAGTCGCCAAAGCAAGTGTGGGAGGCACTCGAAAGACTGTTCACTCAAAAGAACACGATGAGGTTGCAGTTTTTGGAGAATGAACTTGCATGGATGACTCAAGGAAATCTTTCGGTTTCACAATATTTTCTAAAAGTGAAAGCTTTGTGTTCTGAAATTTTAGAATTGGATATGGAGGAGCCTGTGAGTGATGCTTGTCTACGTCGTTATCTTATCCGTGGACTACGAAAGGAGTTTATGTCGTTTATTGCAACAAGCAATCTCCTGTCCAAGTGGAGGATGCTCTTTATACAAAAGACAAAGCACAAAGCAATTCTTTTTCAAAGTATTCCTCAAGTGACAGCAAGCTATCCAAAACTGAAGGACGGCCTAGAGGAAATTCAAAACGCTGTTATAGATGTGGAAAGCTAGGACACTTAAAGTGTGATTGTCATGTGAAGGTGGTGTGTAATCGGTGCGGGAAATCAGGCCATATTAAACAAAATTGCTGAGTAAATTTTACAGGAGTAAATGTTGCACATGAAATGAGTGAGTTTGAACAACTCGGGTGGGAGCAATGTTTATCCATTGAAGCCCTTGATTAGCCAGTTATTATGAATCCGGTTGTACAACAAACCAACGTGGAAACATATTCTAATGTTTCCATAGATTATAGCAAGGATTGGATTGTTGATTCTGGTTGCTCTCATCATGCAACTAGAAATGTTTTTTTACTCTCTGATGTTCGTCCGCATTGTGGAAATAGAGCCATTGTTACAGCTGATAATTCATTACATTCTGTAGTGAAAGAAGGAAATTTCAATATCAAGAAAGATATTTCAAATGCTGGTGGCGTTTCTCTCAAAGATGTTTATCATGTTCTAGGCTTAAAGAAGAATCTTGCTTTAGTTTCTCAGATTGCTGATGCTAGGAGGTATGTTCTCTTTGGTCCAGAAGATATAAAAATTATTTCCAATATAAAACAACTTGAGGCTGATGTTTTATTTATTGGAAAAAGAAAAGATTCACTCTATGTACTATCTGCAAATGATACATATGTTGAAAAGACAAGTCAGAATACAAGTGTGACACTTTGGCATGCTCGATTGGGCCATGTTGGCTATAAATTGTTGCAGGAAATCTCTACAAAGAGACTTCTTCATGGAGTTCCTCTCTTTAAAGAGATTCATCAAGATGCGGTTTGTCCTAGTTGCCAATATGGAAAATCACATCGTCTTCCTTTCCCAAATTCGAAGAATAGAGCTACTGCTATGCTATAGCTGGTACATTTAGATCTGATGGGGCCAACAAGAACACCCAGTTTCTATGGTTTTCATTATGTAATGATTCTTGTGGATGATTTCTCTTGGTACACTTGGGTGTTTTTCTTGGAATGCAAAAGTGAGACTCTCTCCAAATTTATTCAATTCAAGAAGTAGGTGGAGAAAGAATTTGGGCTACCAACAAAGTGTCTACGCACCGATAATGGAGGAGAATACATGTCTAAGCAATTCCAAAATTATTGCAGAGAACATGGCATTAGGCATCAAATGACTTGTTTAGAAACTCCACAACAAAATGGAGTTGCTGAGCGCAAGTTGGCACATCTTACATCCATGTGTCTTTCATGGTTGCATGCAAAGAAGCTTCTGAGAGAGCTATGAGCAATAGCTATTCAATCGGCTTGTCATGTCATAAATCGTCTACCTCCATGGCCAGGGACAAAATCATCTCCTTTTGAAGCACTATACCATCAAAAACCCAATGTGAGTTATTTTCGAGTCTTTGGCTTAGTATGTTATGTTCATGTCTCAAAAACTAATCGGACTAAACTTGACTCAAGAGCAAGGCACTGTGTTTTCGTTGGTTATGACACTCACCGGAAAGGATGGAGGTGTATGGATCTAGAAACAAAGAAAGTTGTTGTTCGTGACGTGGTGTTTGATGAATTTTCACCTTATTGGATTGATGCAAATATGAATAGAGACACATTTGATCTTTCACCCTTCTTCAGTGATGATGGATCCAGCAAAAAGGGAAGCATTACTACTCCTTCCGGAGGAAATATTCAACAAGAGAAGATTATAGGGACCGCTATTCGAAGGTCTTCTAGACAAAGAAAGTAACCTGACTATTTAACTGATTATGAGGTTAAGTTAAATCATTACTCTGCAGTGTCTTGTTTTCTGATAGGTGATTGTGAGAATGAACTTCGGTCTTATAATGAAGCTAAAGGGATTTCTGAATGGGAAGAAGCAATGCATGAAGAAATATCAGCTCTAAACCAGAATTGCACATGGGAGCTTGTTCTGAAGCCACAAAATGTTGAATTAGTTACTTGCAAATGGGTTTACAAGCTAAAGAAAAGGGCTGATGGTATTATTGACAAGTATAAAGCTCGTCTGGTTGCCCGTGGCTTCCGTCAGCAATTTGGTCTAGATCACAAGGAGACCTTCAGCCCTGTTGCTAAAATGGTGACAATTAGAACAATTATTTCATTAGCTGCTTATAAAGGTTGGAAATTGTGGCAATTAGATGTGAAGAATGCATTCCTTTATGGGGAGTTGGATCGGGAGATCTTCATGGAGCAGCCACATCGATTTATTTCTAAGGAGTTTCCAGATTATACGTGCTGACTCAAGAAGGCTTTGTACGGCCTCAAGCAAGCTCCATGTGCATGGTATGGTAAAATCGCTCAATATCTTGATTTCTGTGGTTTCAAGTCTTCAAATGCAGATTCAAGTTTATTTATTAAGAAAACAACTTCAGCATGTACAATGCTCCTTCTCTACGTGGATAACATGATCATTACAAGTAATGACAACGCTGAAATAACTCATCTTCAAGATGCTTTATCTCTTCGTTTTGAAATGAAGAGTTTGGGAGAAGTTAGTTGTTTTCTTGGCTTAGAGGTTAAATGGTCAGATGGATATTTTTTCTCTGAAAAGAGATATGTAGAAAACTTGTTGAACCGTTTTCATATGAGGGAGTCAAAAGCAATGACTACTCCTATGGAACCTTACTCGAAGTTAACTAAAGATGGAGGAAAACCATTGGAAGATGCAACACTGTTTCGACAGCTCGTTGGTAGCCTATTCTATTTAACTATCACAAGGCCTGACATTTCATATTCTGTAGGAGTCATTTCTCAGTTTATGGACAAACCATGTGAGAGTCACTTAATTGCAGCAAAGGGGATTCTTTGCTATGTAAAAGGAACTCTAAATTTTGGGTTACTGTATAAGCAACATACATCATTTCTTTTTTTACTAGTTTTGTAGATGCAGATTGGGTTGGTGATGTAAATGATAGACGCTCCACAACAGGGTACTGTTTTAATACAGGTTCAGCAGCTATCTCATGGTGCAGTAAAAAGCAAACCATGGTTGCTCTTTCAAGTTGTGAAGCTGAATATGTAGCAGCTACTATGGCCACTCAAGAATGTATCTGGCTTAAGAGGCTCATTCAAGACATGTTTTTTGTCTTGGACTATATAGTCCCCATTCATTGTGACAATGAAAGTGCAATTAAGCTTGTTGGAAATCCAGTTTTTCATGCCTGCACAAAACACACTACCATTTCGTTCAAGAAAAGGTTTTGACTCAAGACATTCAGTTGCAGAAAATACGAATAGAAGATCAAGTTGCTGATATATTTACTAAAGCACTTAGCAAAGCAAAGTTTGAAGTATTTAGAAGTGCTCTAGGTGTCGTTGATAGTAAGCTTGCACTAAGGGGGGATGTTGCAAATTAGTGCAACTTATTATCATATTCTGGAAATTAGTTTTTTTTTTTTTTTTTTTCTTGAATAAGTCAAGTTAGTTTTGAGTCTTCCACTTATTTAGGAAACTAGTCTTATCTTGTTTCTATCTAGGAGATAATGCTTTAATTTAGTCAAATAAATTCGGAAGATATGTTGGTGTTGATTGAGATATTTTAGAATTGTTTCTAGTATTTATAAGATTGTAATTATCATTTAGTATTCATTAAGTAATAAAACAAAGTTTCTTTTTCTGTTACAGAGCTTTCCTTGTCGATGCACTCTACTAAGTTAATTGGAAGCCACATGATACAAATAAATTCAAATTTAATAAGGATGCAGGTCGCTGGCCAAATATATATATAGATTCAAGTCTTTCTATTGGCAAAGCAGCTTGTAGTGGCATTACTCCAGACTCCAATGGAAGAATGTTATTTGCATTTGGGAAAATTCTGTCAGTGCTAGAACTTTTAGCCGTGGAAATTAACCTGCAAAATTGTTAGCATGTGGCCTTTTGAAGATTTATATTGGATTGGTGTAGAGGTTTAATTTTGTTAAGACGTTGATGTACTATATTCTTTTGGTACCATGAAATAAAGCTTTGGTTTGTTGGAATATGTATGTATATTGCGTAAATAGGGAGCGCACAGGATATATCATAGTATGGCAAATCTCAATTGGAGGCTAAGTGACTCTATATGTATGTCTTTAATTGTATATGTTCATAGGTTTCGTCAGAAGCCCATTGATGTTACCATATCTTTGATGTCATCACTAAATTTCCTCATTAGATGTTAAATTACTCTTAAATTACAGGTGTAATCGTTCTGTAGATATTATAGAAAAGTTATAATACAAATGTATATGATATTTTTTTTCTTCACATATATGATGAGTAATCACGATTTAAATAGGATAAGAATCCAATCTAACATTTCCTTCTTTTTTTTTTTTCTGTTTATTATATACCCTTTTTGTCAAATATATTTTATATGTCGTTCAACATTTTTCCCTTTTATAAGTCAAAGTGAGTGTATTTAGTTTTTAATAACCTATACACTATTGTCTAAGAGGAAGATTCATGTTTTTTACCCTATATAATTAGATACAAAACTTAAATCAACTTTGATGTAGGTATTCATAACAGATTATAGTCGTCTTTTGACAAACTCAAGCCCTACAATAGTTTAATTTACAACTAGCTAGCAATAGCAACATACCATGCTGCCCATAAACCCATACCTAAGATATGAAAGCAGATGGTCAATGCCACATACATAAAATGAAGAATTATATTGAGCACGTACATTGCACGCAAAGGGCCGCAAGTCGCAAAAACATTTTGCCCTTATCATCCTTGTAACGGTCACTCAAAATGACCACAAAACCACTTGTAAGCTGCAATTTGCCCACTTGCCCCCACAAAACCCTCCGTCCACGGTTTTCTTTTTCTTTATAATTCAGCAGTTCATCCCATATTGTTATGTTATTTATATAAATGGATATTTTCGACCCGAAAGCTACGTCACGTAAGGCCCATTGAGCGCGCGGAGACACCCCATTTCTTCTGTTCACTCCATTATCACTTCTCTTGTTCTTTTATAAATACCCTGGTCCAAACTACAAAGTCCACACACGCAAACTGAAACACAGCACTGAGTAACAATCATAAACAAAACACTATCTTTCGACACACACACACACTACAATAAAGCTTCGACCTTGTTACTAGATTGGAGAGTTTAGCTTTAATGGGCAGTCAAGAATACATTGAGCGGATTCCGGGTTTGCCGGAAGAAATCGGTCTCGAGTGCTTGACTCGGTTACCTTACACATCTCACCAAGCCGCTTCTTGGGTGTGTAAAAGGTGGCGTGATTTGATAGAAAGTCCAGAGTTCTACCACCAGAGACAAAAACTCGGCTTCACCCGTAAAATCGCTTGCTTAATTCAAGCTCTCCCTCGTACGGCTCAACAAGATGGGTCCAAACTCGGTGACTCACTGAGTTATGGAGTTACCATGTTCGATTCAGTGAGTCAGACATGGGAGCGACTTGGTCCCGTCCCCAATTACCCCAATGGGTTGCCGCTTTTTTGCCAGCTGGCCGGGTGTGATAGCGAGCTGGTGGTAATGGGTGGCTGGGATCCAATGAGTTATGAACCGGTTACTGATGTTTCTATATACCAGTTCAAGTCTAGATCGTGGCGGCGCGGTGCGCCGATGCCGTCGAAGCGTTCATTCTTTGGGATCGGCTCAGTGGGCGGAAAGGTCTATGTGGCAGGTGGGCATGATGAGAACAAGAATGCGCTGCGGAGCGCGTGGGCCTATGATGTGAAGGGTGACGCATGGACTGAGTTGACTGGGATGAGTCAGGAACGAGACGAGTGCGAGGGGTTTGTGGTGGGGGACGAGTTTTGGGTTGTGAGTGGATACGGAACTGAGTCACAGGGTGCCTTCGTGGCGAGCGCGGAGGCATATGATGTGGGAACCGGTGAGTGGCGATGGATTGAAGGCGCGTGGGATCGGACGCGGTGCCCTAGGGCGTCTGTTGGGGTGGGGAGTGATGGAAAATTACTGAGTTGGGGTGCTTTGAACTCGGCGGTCCGATTGGTGCTTGTGGTGTGACGATGGGTAATCGGACCCTGGTAACGGGGTCGGAGTACCAAGGTGCACCGCAAGGGTTCTATGTAACGGAGGGGCAGAATAGTAAATTCGAAAAGATTGAAGTACTCCATGAATTTTCTGGTTGTGTACAATCTGGGTCTTGTGTAGAAGTGTAGAATGAATAAGACAAGGGTGGTGATTTTACTGTGGACTTTTTTTTTTCTTTTTTTTTTTTAAAGATAGTAGATGAGTAAGTCACAGATTTGAGTAAGTCACAGATTTTGTGCCTGGTTCGTACGTTGTACGATTATATATCCCTTACATGTATATAATAATAGAATGATATGTCTCCTGAACTTTTGTTATTGGCAGAAGTGTTCCTCTTATTTACTTTTGTATTTTGATTTTGATTTTGATATTCAGTCGCTACTCCATCCTCCTGTGGTGAGGTTATTATTATTATTATTGAAAAAATAACATAACTGAATTGACATAATAATTTCTTATATAGCAAAAAAAGACCCAAAAGAAACAAATAAGCTTCTTCCAATATAATGGAGCACCACAAATATTCTATTATACATGTAATTAAAGTTTATAAATTAATCAAGACAATAACATTGACATTGAAATTGAGTTTTATTGAAAAGCAATATTTAATAAGCTTGAATTTGTATCAATTAATTGTATTTAAATTTAGTATATTAAAAGAAGTTTTATATTTTTAACTGAAATAATATTAATATCTATTGAGTTTGCTAACATTTATTTAAATTTAATTCGAATTTGATTAGATTTTATAAATTAATTGAGATAGGCATATGAACTTCAAGCTCATTTAAGTTAAATTCTAACAGATTTGATTGAGGTCATGATTATATAAAACAAAATTTATAACTAATATGGTAAATTTACATTTTATATTAAAATGATCATTTTGCCCATTTGTATTTAGGACGACTTCTGACATTAGCAAGGATTTCCGCATCACAAATAAATGGCCAGATGCAACCTACATACACAGTTCTAAAACAACATAAAGTCATAAAGTACATTTATTTAACGGACCTACCAACACAATATACAATATATATATATATGTATAAATGATTAATTTCTACGTGTGAGCGGATGATGCTCCTTCTAGAAGACTAGGCATGTGCATATTCAGAGTAAATGAAACAGTGACTTTCGCTGTTGATAAAGAATATGAACGACCACGTAATATAATGTTGCCCCCAAAAGATCAATTTGATATATATATATAGAGAGAGAGGGAGAGAGGTGAGTTGTACTACTACCTTCTAGAAAGCTTAGCCATGATGTAATAAGCTTTATTTGCTTCTTTTTTAATTTTTTATTTAGATGTGGATGCATATGGCATTGTATTATAAGCACATGGATTAGGTGTTCTAGAAGGTATCGCCATAAGAATCAATAAAATGTGGACGCATATGTGATTGTATTATAATCACATGAATTAGGTGTTCTAGAAGGCGTTGCCAAAAGAATCAACAAAATTGAGTGTAGGGCTCGTGAAAAGGGTTAGGCGCACTCCGGCTCCTTCGTTGTGTAGTGCATAACTCGCTTTCCTTTCATGTTGGTTTGGCTATCTTTGGGGGGAAAAAAAAGTCAATTGTGTCTAAATGGAGGGTTGCCTACAAGTTTAGTTTGTTTAGGGATCTAACTCTATTAGATTTGAATTCAATAAGTAGAGAATTTCCAATTCCAATTGCTTCTCTACATGCGGACTCGTACTGTAAGTGTAAATTTTCAAGTATACAAGGATTATATATGGAAAATTACAAGTTGAGAAGAATAAATATACTTGAAAGGTTCTCTCTTAATATCAATGTGAAAATTGTTTGTAGTTAGCGATAGAAAGAGGTAATGCTGATGTGAGAAGAGTATCTTTGACATCATCTCTACACCAGCATTCAAATTTACATTCATTATTTAATAATTTTTTTTTTTGTTTTTATTCAACACTTGTTGATATATGTATATATTTTTTTTCAATCACATATTGATGTTGTGACATGTTAGCTGTATATATTTGCAAAGTATATTAGTTTGCTTTTATGTAAAGGCGATAAAGACTAAGTATTTGTCTCATAGAGATACTATAATTAATGGAAAAATTACAAGTGAGAGAATCAACATGTGGAGTCAAATTCAAATAAGGGAATGTTAAGTAGTTAAAATAAATAATTATTATTTTTTAGTTAAATAGAGAATTAACGTTATATTTAGGATTTATTACTATCCCGTAAATATGCTAAGTGGTTCAAATAGAAAATCTATTATTATCCGTTATAAGCGTTATAGTGAAATCTCTTATTTAAATTATTTAGCATAATATTGATTCCTTATTTTAACCATTTGAAAATTTGAGCCTTTATTGAACTTGACCTCAAATATTGATCCATTCGCTTGTAATTTTCCCCCAAATCCATTGATTATTAACCAAATTTCATATCCAAAATTCAAATTGCAAATTTGTCTAAACTTTAATCTAACCTATTTAGAACCAATCAAAGAATATAATTTAACCATGAATTAACAAGGCACACAATTTCTTTGTGATACCCTAGAATTAGCAAACATAATCTCATGTTATGGTTTTTGATTATTCAATTCAATCAACTATATTTTTAATTATAGCTTGATTAGATATGTTATCTTTTTATGGCTATTGCCAATTAAAAAGAAAAAGAAAAACACATTAAGAACTTCAAGCACTATGGACCACACTAATTAATGGTACAAACTTTAAAGTGCCAGATGAGAAAATAATGGCTTTCATAAGAAACCCTATATTTTGTTGAGAGTCGACAACTCTCCTTTAAGGTTTTTTCTTCACTTATTCCATCTCATTCGCACACTTCCATTACCTAATAGCAGTCTCACAATCTTCTTCCTAATCTTTCTTCACGGTCGCAGTCATAAAAACCCTATTGTAACCCTAACCTTAATCGACATACACCCCTACACAAATCACCTACTCGCTTTTAAAATCAACAAAACTTTATCCTTAAATAGGACATTTTACAATATTTTCCGTGAGAAATCACAGGATTCACACATGATTTTTCTTCCATGGATATTTCCATGGCCAAATCCTAACATTTGGGAAATACCCATGAAATCCATCCCTTGACAAAGCAAGCCTACTTTTCCCTCTATTGAGCCAATAGGCTTAGAAGTGATTTTCATGATAGCAAAACTAAGTCTATTGAAGGTTTGAATTAATTGAACTTATCTTCACAAAAAAACCGAATCTCAATTGAATCATAAAATTATGATTTAACTTGTTATTCAATTTAGTTAAGCAGTTGTGTGTTTATGAAATATGTGGGTACTCAGAGTTTCTTGAAAAAATTTGGCAAGGAAGATCATTGATATAAGGCATGGTGTTAGGACAATAGAGGACGAGTTGTCTAACTAGTGGAGCAAAATTAGCATTTAAAATTGGTACTAAATGTACTGTCTTGTCAAAATGTGAAGATTTTCCCTAATGGTTAATGCATTTGGTTTCTTAACCTTTTTGTGGATTTTCATTGATCACTATCATGATGGTTCATCTAAGATGGCTTGTGAATAGTAGTAGATCTATTAGTATGATTTGAATGATGGCCCTAAACAACATCTAGATGGTACTAGTTAAAACTAGTGGTTAATAGAGCCTTTCAAGTATTTAATGATTAGAGAAGATGATTTAACTGGTAGATTTTATCCCAAGTTAATAATATCCTTCAATACAAAAATAATGAAGTGGGATATACAGAACCTTCGTGAATATGCTTGGGAACCCCTTTGATTATTACGACCCTCACAGTAGTAACATGAAAACCCTCGTAGTCAATTTAGTTTCAATCCTTAAGATGGATTAGAATTAGGTTTTTCTTAGATGATGATAAAAGAAATTAGAACAAGAGACTTAAACTAATCGCAGAACACTCCATAAGAAAGTCAATCAATCTCTCTTGAATGTTCCTAAGACATGTATTCTACGCAATAACACAAAGAATAAGCAAATAGCTTTTGGGATTATAAAACCTCAAAACCTTATCCCAAAAAGCTACCAAAGGAATATATATATATGGCATCACAGAAAAACCCTAATTACAAACGCAATAAAAGAAAGCAGGCTTCAATGCCAGTCAAAGGTTGGCAACTTTGATTTAACGCTAGCCAAAGGTCGGTGGCTTACATTGCAAATGCTGGCAGCCTTCATGCTCTCAAGGCCAACTATTTTCTCCTCCAAAGCTCTTCTTAAAGTTTGCAATCTCCACTTTGACTTGCACTAAGTTGTATTGGACTTGAGTTGCAATTGTCCCAAAGCTTTGATATCCTTGAAGTTCTTCACTAGCCATCCTCACTAAGCCTTGTAGATGAATAATCAAAGCTTGTTGCATCTTCTTAGCTTGAGATCTTGTTATAGGTCCTTAAGGCATGCTAATTGAACTTAAAATCTCTCGACTTGCATCCTTGCCTCTTTGATCTTTATGAGTTGAAATCTCTTGAGCTTGGTCCATTGGCTTCTCCATAACATTCCCCCTCTCCTCAAAAGGATTCGTCCTCAAATCAAAAGCATCACCTACATCAAAAGGACTCAAATCAGTAACATTAAATGTAGCACTAACATTATACTCACTTAGCAAGTCCACTCTGTATGCATTATCATTGATCTTCTCAAGGATCTGAATGGATTTAGCTTAGACTTCCTTTGAAGGGGAAATCTCTCCTTGCGAAAATGCACCCACACCCATTCTCCTGGTTGAAACACCATGGGCATTCTTCCCTTGTTCACACGAAAAGCTACCTTAGCATTCTATCTTTCAATCCACTCCTTCACCTACTTATGTAATTTCCTCACAAAATCTTCTTTGGAACTAGCATCAATATTCACAAAGTTGTTAGGTAGTAATGGTAACAAGTCAATAAGAGTAAGTAGATTAAAACCATAAACAATTTCAAATGGAGAACAATGAATAGTTCTATGAATAGCCCTATCATAAGCAAACTCCACAAATGGTAAACAATCCTCCTACATCCTAATGTTCTTCTCAATGATTTTAAGTATGTCATGTAAATGCATAACCTCTTTGAAGAACAAATAAGCAATTAACTTAACATAATCAATTTTATGATAAGGATTAAAATGAGCCATTTTACTGAATCGATCAACTACAACAAAAATACTATCACTACCTTTCTTAGTTCTAGGCAATCTAAGTATAAAGTCTATAGACAAATTAGTCTAAGGTTCATCAGGAATAGGTAATGGGATATATAATCAATGTAGCTTCAATCTAGACTTAGCCTCTTTACATATAATGCAATGTTCGCACACTTTATGCACATCATGTCTCATTCTAGGCCAATAAAAATGTTCACACAACATATCAGTGGTCTTATTTAACCCAAAATGCCTCATTAAGCCCCCTCTATGTGCCTTCTTAACTAACAATTCCCTCATAGAACTTTTAGGAATGCACAATATATTCTTCTTAAACAGAAATCCATTAGACACATAAAAATAATTTAATCCAACCCCATTAGTACAAGTAGTATAAATTTCACAAAAGTCAACATCATGTGGATATAACTCCTTCACAAACTCAAAGCCTAGTAATGAAGTACTAAGCCAGTTAAGTAAAGCGTACCTTCTTAACAACGCATCAGTAACCACATTTTCTTTACCCTGCTTATACTTGATCACATATGGGAATGTCTCAATGAATTCTACCCACTTAGCATGCCTTTTATTCAGCTTATCTTGACCCTTCAAATGCTTTAAAATCTCATGGTCAGTGTGTGCCACAAACTCCTTAGGCCAAAGATAATGTTACCATGTCTACAAAGCTCGCACCAAGGCATATAACTCCTTATCATATGTTGGATACTTCAAAGCTGCTCTGCTTAACTTCTCACCGAATTACATTAGTGGCTTGTGGTCCTGCATTAAAACAGCTCCAATTCCTATGCCACTAGCATCACATTCAATTTCAAACATTTTTAGCAAAGTTAGGCAAAGCAAGTAATGGTGCATTACACAATTTATCCTTAAGTTCATTGAAAGCATGTTCTTGTGCATCACCCCAAACAAATCCAACATTCTTTTTAACCAGTTCATTCAAAGGTACAACTATAGTGCTAAAATTCCTAATGAATCTCCTCTAGAATCCAAGAAGACCATGAGAGCTCCTCACCTCACGAGCATTCTTAGGCTTAAGCCACTCCCTAATGGCTCTAACTTTCTCCTCATCAACCTCAACACCCTGACTAGATACTATAAAACCTAGATAATTAACCTTATCCATGCAAAAACTACACTTCTTAAGATTAGTATACAATTTTTCCTCTCTAAGTTTTTTTAGTACTAGTCGCACATGCAAAATATGATTATCCAAACACTTTGAGTAAATTAGAATATCATCAAAATAAACCATTACAAATTTACCTAAGTATCTCACAGCACATGATTCATCAAATGCATAAAAGTGCTAGGTGCATTAGTAAGACCAAACAGTATGACAAGCCACTCATACAATCCATATTTAGTCTTAAATGTAGTTTTGCATTCATCTCCAACTTTCATATGACTTTGATAGTAATAAGATTTCAAATCAATCTTAGTAAACAAGCAAAAACCATATAATTCATCTAACATATCATTTAACCTAGGAATAGGATGATGATACTTTACAGTGATTTTGTTAATGTTTATGTAGTCTACACATATTCTCTAAGTCCTATCCTTCTTTGGCACAAGTATCACAGGAACTAAACAAGGATTGAGACTCTCCCTTACATACCCCTTAGCTAGCAACTCATCCACCTGTTTTTGGATCTCCTTCACCTCACTTAGATTCATTCAGTATGTTGACTTATTGGATATAGCAGCTTCATGAATGAAGTCTATCTAGTGTTCTATGCCTCTAATGGGTGGTAATCTATTAGGCATCTCCTCCTGGAACAAGTCTTCAAATTCCTGCAGCAAACTAGAAAACACACTAGACAAAGATGGGTTAAGGTTGTTAGTCGTCAAATAAGCCCCTTTGTACAAAAGTACATATATGGGCCTATTAGAATTCAAAGTCTGCCTAACCTCACTTAACTTAGCTATCAAGCTCACATTCCTCACTTTCTTCTCTCTAGGCCAATGTTGCTCTCCCCTCATTCTTCTCACTTTTCTCACTCTTTCCACTCTTTTTTATCTCACCTCCTTTTCTTTTCCTTCGGCCTCAACTCTCGACCTTTCCATTCTACATTTTTCCTTATATACGTCTTTTGAGGAAAGTGGTGTCAAAGTTATCTTTCACCCATCCTTGGTAAATGAATACTTATTGAGGTACCCATCATGCCTTGTCTTCCTATCAAATTGACATGGTCTACTAAGTAATATATCACCAGCATGCATAGGGACAACATCACAAAGTACTTCATCATTATACTTGCTAATGGTAAAAGAAATAAGAGCTTTTTTTATTTACCTTAGCCTTATTACATTTATTGAGCCATTGAAGTTTATATGGTCTTGGGCGTGGCATAGTAGACAACCCCAACCTATTAACCAAGAGTGTACTTACCACATTAGTATAGCTCCCACCATTAACAATCACATTAAACATCTTGCCCTAAACATAACATCTAGTATGGAACAGATTCTCACGTTGCTCCTCATGGTAATCTTCTTTCAACTAGTTTTTTAAGAGCACGTCAAGTAACTAGTACATCTCCTCTAATCGGTTCCTCTATGCTCCCTTCACTACAACTCTCCAACTCAAGCATGTCATCAGGAACACTCTCATTATTATCCTCCTTTCACCATTCCTCATCACCATGGTTCCCTTATTAGGACAATCCTTGCTAATGAGTTCTACACCCTAAAACTTCTAGCATTTAATATCTTTATTCCTCCCCTTTTGCTCTTCAGTTTTAGGCTTCTCAGTGGAAACCACACTTGTCTTCCCCCTTGTAACATCAAAGACAGTCTTACTTCCACTCTTAACATCACTCTTTCAATACCCCTTCCAAGAAGAATTAGTATTGGAATAAGGTTTGGAAACATACCTTGTTGGCCTTCTTCCTTGGAGTTGTTTCTCTATCTTGATGGCAAGATGCACCATGTCTTTTAACTCTACATATTGATATAGCTCCACCTTATTTGCTATCTCCTTGTTTAACCAATTCAAGAAACTTGCTATAGTGGCCTCCACATCCTCCTGCATATCAACCTTAGTCATGATCATCTCTAGCTCCTTGTAGTAGTCTTCAACACTCCTACTACCCCGTCTAAGAACCTAAAGCTTCTACATCAATTCCCTATCATAATACCTAGGAATAAACCGCTTCCTCATGGCAGACTTGAGATCATACCAATTATCAATAGGGTGCTCCAAGTTCCTCTTACTAGTCACCAATTGATCTCACCAGGCTATAGCATAATCTTGAAATTATGTAATTGCTAGTTTCACCTTCTTTTCTTCACTGCATTGATGATAGTCAAATATAAGCTAAACTCTCTTTTCCTACTATAAATAAGCCTTTAGATTAGATTTACCTTGAAATTGAGGAATTTTTAGTTTAATACTACCCAGACTCTTATCTACATAATCATCATTACCCCAAATCCTACCAAAGTAAGGATTCTCCTGTACTCTTGCTCTACCTATACCTACACCTCGACCTCCTCTTCCACCTCTAGTTACACCAAAAACAGTACTGACCTCATCTTCTTCCTCAACATAACCATCATCGACATCCCCCACATCAACAACTGGAGACACACGGTTCCTACCCCTTCTATTTCCTTCATACAACTCATAGGTCCTCTCTCAACTTCCTTCAATCTTAAATCCATGTGCTTTAACTTCTCATTAATAGTCATTAGAGCTTCACTCATTCATCTAAAATGCGACTCTTTAGCCTCACGATACCTAGCTTCATCAACATTACCCACATTGTTACTTTCACTATTATTCGACATTGTTGCAAAGGAAACAAACGTTAGAAATAAAATAATGAAAATTCCTCACAAGTGATCCCTTTTGTGTTTGCACTCACAAGATGGGGATAGTCACTCGTGTTTCACTCAAACAAAATTTCACTCATAGGTTATGTCTCACAGCACTTAAGTTGATTCCTATATGTTCTTCAGCGAATCATGCTTTTAGATTAATCTAGAGAGATTAATTCGAATGATATGAATGGAGTTTCAAGAATGCATCCTAGAACATTCACAACAAACAAGATGATGAATTCTTCTTCTTCTCTCTCTTTCTTTTTTCTTTTTTCTTTTTCTTTTTAACTCCTTAAGCACAAATTAGAATTGTAGCTAAAAGCAATGGATCAACTCAACGAAAGGACATGAACAACATGAAATTTTTATGAACAAGACAATAACGAATTAAAACTTAAGAACTAAAATAAGGAAGGATATAACTTGATCTAGAGCCGAAGCTCTAATACCAAATGATACAAAACCTCCATGAATATGCTTGAGAACCCCTTTGATCATTACGACCCTCACAACAATAACGCAAAACCCCTCAAATTAGTTTCAGTCCCTAAGATGGATTAGAATTAAGTTTTTCTTAGATGATGATTAAAGAAATTAGAACAAGAGACTTGTTCTAAACGTAAAACACTCCATAAGAAAGTCAGTCAATCTGTTTTGAATGTTCCTAAGACATGTATTCTATGCAAGAACACAAAGAATAAGCAAATAGCTTTTGGGATTATAAAACCTCAAAACCCTCTCTCAAAAATTGGCTAAAGGAGTATATATACATATGGCCTTACACAAAAGCCCTAATTACAGATGCAATAAAAGAAAGTTGGCTTCAACTTCGATCAAAGGTCGGTGGCTTACATTGCAAACGTTGTACGACCTTTATGCTCTCTAGGCCGACTGTTTTTTCCTCTAAAGCTGGTAGCCTTCTTAAAGTTTGGAATCTCCACTTTGACTTGCACTAAGTTGTATTAGACTTGAGTTGTAATTGTCTCAAAGCTTTGATATCTTTGAATTTCTTCACTAGCCATCTTCACCAAGCTTTGTAGATGAATAATCAAAGCTTGTTGCATCTTCTTAGCTCGAGATCTTGTTATAAGTCTTTGAGGCATGCTAATTGGACTTGAAATCTCTTGACTTGCATCTTTGCCTCCTTGATCTTCATTAGTTGAAACCTCTTGAGCTTAGTCCATTGGCTTATCCATAATAGAGCTTTTACTTGTAATAATCTTACTTGTTTCCTTCTTCATTAATCTCTTTGTAATTGAGTTCATTATTTGCTAAATCTTGTAAACCTTAAAGTATAATGCCATTGTACATATTTGCTAAGTAAAAGAGTATATGAATTTGTGTAGGCCCTTGAGCCATTTGTGATTGTGATTAGTAAAGTGGTGTATGTGGTCCTCTATTAGAGGTGATGTTGTGTTCATGGAGAGTAAGGGGTAGTTCAAACTCTACATTATATTTGAGCTTGATTTCCTTTATCTCTATCTCTTTTAATTTTAACAATTTAATTGTTATTCTTTAGTTCATTGATTCACTGATTATATGATAATCTTGATTAATGTTCAAATATGGTCAAAATTTGCATTAAAACTTAATAAAACCCGCCATAGGCAGAGTTATAGCCTAGTATTTCAATTAGTATCAAAGCAAGTCTCTATTCTTGTACTTAATCACTAATGGGAAGTATTGGATTAGAATTTCTAAAGCATCAAGCAATTAAAAGACCACCTTTATTAATTAATTGTAATTATCCCTATTAGAAATGTAGAATAAAAATCTTTTTCAAAGCTCAAAATTGGCCACCATGGAATGCTATTGAAAAAGGTCCAATCAAGATAAACAATAAAGAAGAAAAGGATTATGATGATGTTGATTGGAAAAAGCTTAACTTGAATGAAATAGCTATGAATATCATGCATTGTGCTATTATAACACCCCAAAATTAGGGTTTAGATTTAGTACCAAACCTACCATCCTAGTGGTATGCCAAGAGGCAACCTAACAATTCATGTATTTGGTTTTCTGACCTTTTTGTGGATTTTTCATCAATCATCATTGTGATGTTTCATATAAGATGGCTTGCAAATGATAGTAGATTTACTACTACCATTTGGATGGTAGCTTGAATAGCATCTAGATGATCATGTTAAGAGCTAGCCATTAACAATGTTGCTTAAGAATTTAATGGAGGAGAGAAGATAGTTTAACAAGTAGATTTTGTCCCATGCTTATAAATACCCATTAATACAAATCTAATGAACTGGGATAAAGCTTCCACTTGCAATGTTCTCACTTGTCTCCTCCTTCATTGATTACTTTGTAATTGGGCTCATTATTGGCTAAATCTTATAAACCCTAAAGTATAGCGCCATTGTCTATCATTTGCTGATTTCATAATAAAGAACACTATATTTATGATTTGAGAGTGTATGATCTTGTTTAGGTTCTTAAGCCATTCTTTATTGTGATTAATAAAGTGCTGTGTAAAATCTTCAATGAGAGGCGGTGTTGTGTCCGTGGAGAATTTGGGAGGTGTCTAAACTACAAGCTATATTCAGACTCAATTTTCTCCAACCCTCTCCCTTTTAATGTCAGCACTTTAACTGTTATTTTTTTAGTTCATTGATTCATTGATTATTTGCAAACCTTGATTGATATTGAAAAATGGTCAAAATTTTCATTAAAACTCAATTCAACCCCTCTCTTAAGTTATAGCCTAGTATCTTACCCTTTACTTTAGCTTTTTTGTGCTATGAACCATAACTATGTTACACTAAAGCTAAGTAGAGGAAAGCTACTAGGCAAATGGTTTTAGGTGGAATTCTTTTATAGGCATTCTAAGCAACTCATTAAAGTAACAAATAATTACTTTCCTCCCCATTTCTCATTTTGTTTTATCATCTTGATAGACATTGTTGCATCATTATTTTACAATCTAGTTGTTAGAGCCTATTTTTCCATGTTAGAGTTTCTATGTTTATCTATGATTTCTTTTGTAATACACTAAGTATAGCCTTTCTTATTTATAATATGGGTTTATTACAGTTACAGTATTCATTCCATTATACTAGTTTATCTATCTTTTATGTTATTAGGTTTGCCGTTTATGCTAGATGAATGACCATAACTTAATGTCTCCTGTCAATTGAGCAGAATGTGGTGATAAATGGTGCTAACAATTGTTGATTTGAAGACTATAGAGCTAACAATGAACCCTTCTATCACAATCATCAATGTAAGATTGTGTTTGATAAAATTGAGAAAAAGTTTGCAATGATATCAGTGATCGAGAAATTGTAGAGAGCTTATGAACAATGTAGCATAGCGGTGATGTAGTGGAATCTCTATGTATGCACTTTTAGAAGTGAGCAATAAGCTTTGTAAGATACAAGAGGTTCTTAGGCTATATTGGGGAAATTGTTGGTGTTAAATATTTAAAGAGTCATCAAAAAGCAGAATAGGTGAAGTTGAATACTTGTCCTTTTAAGGTTCAAATCCTTGGGTTAAAGTTAAATTAGATGACATATAGTAGTGCTTTGAAAATGGGGACAGTAAGAGTAGCTGATCAAGAGACTATGCAGTTGAAATGGGGGTAGGGTGTGGTGCGTAGGGGGCATGAAAGGTTTCTTGAGGGTTAAAGTGAATATTAACTAGTCATAACCTCTAATTACCGAAAGTTGGAATAGAAATGAAAAATAACTTGTGCACTGTAAGTATGAGAAGCTACATGATGTTTATTCGAGATGACGATTGATGAACCTCGAGACAACTAGTTGCAAATTAGATCAAAATATCCCTTTTACTTTTAGGGTACGATTGAGAACTCCTTCTATAAAAGCAAATGGAGAGGATAGATCACCAAGTAACGGCTCCCCAATGTAGTCCTCCTTCATGGAGGCGACCTCCAGTGAATCATTCTCGATATATATATCACACCATTCTTAATCTCTCCTAAGCCATAGCTCTTCCTTCAATTACATGTGACTAAAACTTGATGTCATACCCACCCCATGCTCCTATCCTATCAAAAGTCAATACCTACAAGATATACATACCCTCACCTCATAAAGCATCAACGATAGACTCCAATTAGTCTATCTTGTCCTTAGAAATCATCAAGTCCCTTAACACCTTCTGACCTTACCTAAACAACCTCAATATAACCTAAAAGAGTCACTAGCCCTATTAAAGGAACCCTTGCTGCCAAGAAACTCACTTATCATAAAGGAAAAGAGCCAACCTACGTAAACACATCCTCACCTAAGTGTCCACATTACATTGTTAAACTTCCTAACTCACCACATCGCTTGAATAACCCTTTAACTCTTGTTCAAAACTTTCCTTTTATACTGGTAAAGGCCCTCAATACCCTCTCTATCAAAAGACTAGCTAAGTATTGGTCACTGCATCAAACCAACAAGTTGAAGTTTGGAGAAAGTAGTGGCACATCTCATTCCCCCACCATAAAATCTCTAGTAAGAAGGGATAGGAAGCTAAGAAAAATGTGGAAAGGGTGGAAAAATGGGTACTCCTACTATACAAGTTGAACTGTCTTTAGAAAACTTAATATTGGTGCCCATAAATGTTTATGAATCTCTCCGAAAAGGTTATGGTAGCTAACTAGAATTAGCCATAAGAGAGCCATGATGCTCTTAAGTTGGGACTAATAGGGCATAGGATCTCACTTAATAGTTCAAAACCTAAGAGATCTAGTGAATAAATATGGCCCAAGCATTGTTTTTTATAATGGAATAAAAAACAAATCTAGTGTGCTATTGAGAATAAAGAAAAGGCTTCAATATTGTAACAAGTTCTATGAGCCTTTGGTTAGGAAATCAATGGGGTTAACCATGCGATTGATTGAGGGTGTAAATGTAAAGATTAGGGATTTTCATAGAAACCACATCTATATAGTGGTACATTTGGTAAATGGCTGCTTTTTTGCTTGGGTATCATATATGTAGATCTTAAAAAACAACCAAGACAAATTTTATGGAGGGAGCTAAAATGACTACCTAGTGGAAATACTTATCTATGGTTGTGCATTGACAACTTAAAGGATATAATGTTTACTCATTAAAAGGTGAAGGGAAGGAAGGGAGTCCAAAATGTCCTAGATTAGTGGAACAATCAACAAAATGATCATAAATTCGTAGTTGTCAACTTTAGGTTTCCAAGGATCAAACAAAAGAGGGGAAAATTGGGAAGTTTTGGAAAGAATAGATAGAGCATTGGTTTTTAAGTAGTGGATTGAGAAATTTTCAAATTCTCAAGTTGTTCACAAAAAATGATAAATCATATCTCTCACAATACTCAACTAACACCATGCCCTCCCTTAGGCTTCTCGCCTTCACAACTCTATGCATGTAAACCTCAAACCTAATCTCCTTCATCTGATGCCCACTCTTTACTAGTTAGTGGCATGGTGGGTCATGTGGTGGGCACTTTCAACCCTTATCCCACATAGCAAACAATAACATCATATGCCCCTATCAACCACCCATCCCCTTTTCACGCAATCCACCCAATTACACTACATAGTAATACTTGAACTCCATCCTAAGAGAGGATTTTTCTAGGCAACATCCAAATCATCCAAGTTTGTGTGCTCAGATCTAGTATTTATTATGCACTTTGTATACCTTAATTATTAACTTTATGTATTGTTAATTATATATTGTAACAAAAATTTCACTTTAATTATATATAATGTCTTACTACAAATTTATTTTATTTAGTTTAATTTAAAATTTCATAATTTATTTGTCAATTATATTGAATATGTTGCTAGTTTCGAAAATTATAGAACTAATTTAAGTTAATTTGTAAATTTAAAAATTACATGTGAATATAGGCAATGTAGCGAGTTCAATCAACTTTTAGACCTAGAGCAACAAAATTATCGCCACTGAGGACTAAGTTAGTAAAGGCTTATTAAGGTGATTATTTTTGCCAATTTAGGCCTCTTAGGTAAAAAGAAAGTGTATCATTCTTAGCCAAAGTAGGTTATCCTTTGTTTATTCCCACTAACCGAAATTCATTACCAAATTTCCTTTGAGTCATAGGTTTCAATGTCATTTTTCATGAAATAGAGACTTTGTTGACCGTATTTGTAACATCACACTTCACGACTTATTGAAATCACATATCGATATAGTCTACCAAAAGTGTCAAAAATCATATAACAATAACATGTTGAAGCGATATAACCCATTGAAGGTGACACGGTTCATATTTTTGTAGAGCTTTTAATATTCATTCAAAATAGTTAAATATCATTGATTTAAGTTTTTTTTTTTTGCGTGTCATGCTAATTAATTTAGATAACATTATATTGTATTTAATATTTTTTGTATGTTTCTTGTAACATGGTCTCCTTCGAATTGGATGCAAAACATATTTATCATGTAGCTGGTTTCTTTAAAATGAAAGATTTGGATGGGCAATCCTATATATATTGTACACATAGTGGAGTGGAATGAACTGGCTGATTTGTAGGGTTTTCCGAAATTTCGGTACGTGCTTTGCCATTTGCCAGTCAATATTTGCCCTTTCCTCTTATTTATTAATTCCCCCTCGACAAATGCGGACACATACCATTGCGGGATTTGAGATCTCGGTTTGAATATAAACGCGTCTCTTATGAAAATAATAATAATAACCAGCGTTTTAGCAGCCTAACTAAGGAAAACCTCAGGGTAATGTTAAACAAAATAAAAAATAAAAACTTTCAGGAAAAAAAAGAAAAGAAAACCTATCAAAAATAAGATTTCAACAAGACTTTTAACTATTAATATAAAGATAATTGTAAATGTTCGTATCTAAATCGAAAGAATCTCTTATGTCGAATGATGTGAGGCGAATGGAACAACAATCTACACTAGCTGTTGTTTCAGATTTTGTTGGAACAAGGGGGAGGTTTTCAAGATGCAATCCGTTATTATTTGCTTTTTTTTTTTTTTTTTAATTTCTTTCGATACAACCTAGAATTAAGTAAACAGAGCATCCAAGGACAAATGGGAGGTAGGAGTAAATGATAAAATTATGGGATAATGGCAAGTATAGAGTTAATATATTTTAATTTAGGCAATTTAATAGTTAAATCATGCAGAAAATATCCCTTCATTCATAGTTTGTTTAATTCTTCCTTTTGACACTTCTGTAAGATGTAAAATTTCACATGATAAAGGAATTTTAATTAACAAAATTTCATAAGAATGGGAATTAATGATCGGGTAAATGCGAATATTTTACAATTAATCCAATTTTGCATTTTGTTGTCCAAAAGTAATTGATATGTTTGTATTTTGTAGTCCACAATCAATCTAGATCATTCTATAATTTAATTGAGGGTCAAACTCAAACTTTATTTAAGTTCAACTTAAACTCAAGAAGAGAAAAAGAAAAGGGAAAGAAAGTACAATGCAAATGGGAAGACTTTTGAGAAATTGAGGAATTAGTTTGCTTTTAATCCAACAAGAATTCAAATTCGAGTTGAAGTGACGCATCAATTTTCTAGGACCATTGATTAGTGTCTTGATAGTAAAAAAAAAAAAAAATGAAAAAGCATTGGAAATGAGATGGCTTAGAATATAGAGGACAACTTCGGGTAAAAAAAAGAAGAATATAGAGGACAACAGGTCATCAATTATTTTCTAGCCCATTTTTAATTGGAAATGCAGCAACAGTAACACCAAGGAGTCGTACTACTTTTTAATTTGAAGTTTTGGGCTTTCTAGACATTTTCCATTTTTCTAGTTCAACATTGTGGCTATATGAAGTATGATGCCCTTATTGACCTTTCGGCGTAACGTGCGAGCATCAAACTTTTTCACTTGTAAGAGCAGAAACGCAGACTTAATTTCCACTAATGGCCGCAAAATGACTCGGCTTTCGGCAATTTTAAGAATAGTGGATATTATTGGAAATGGGTGGAAAAGAAGGAACAGAGGAAATCCAAGGAAAAGAAATAGAAAGTATAGGTTTTATTTTTTATTTGAATTTATAGGAAGAAAATAGAAAGAAAAAAAATACAACTTTCGTTATTTGATTTTTAATGGTATTTTTGTAATTTTATTTCATTTCTAGTGCTTTTTATCTTTCTTTTTTTTTTAAAAGAATGTTTTCATTAATTTGCTCCGTTTTCCACTTTCATTTTTAATAGCCAAATATAATTTTTTTTTTTAATTCCATCCTTTTCTATCAATTTTTTCTATGCTAAATACACTATAAGTAACTTACCTTAAAACACTAATTATAAATATTACTAAAGTTTTGTTTGTGCTCAAGTGCCAATAACCATAATTAATTTAGTCGACTATATCAATTTGAAAGGATCTACCAATCACAAGGGCATTCGACTTAATTTAAAAAACGGTGAGATTAATGAAATAATCGCTTTGGACTTCTAGAATTTAAGGGGGGATGGAATTCAACTTCATATCCTCATAATTGATTAAACATTAAAAAAAGAAAGAAAGAAAAGGAAACTAACCGGTTCATATATCATCAAAAGCATCTAATATATAAATAAATAAATAAATGCTAGTTGATTATAGAGATGATGATGCTCCCCCATGGAGGTGGAAGAAGAGTGTCTTAGTGTGCATTTAATTTCAACTAACAGTAGTAATAGTAGGTATTTATATAGGGCTGCGCCTAGGCTAAGCCTCATTCCTTTTTAGGGATAAATGCTTTTGTTTTTTAGTTTGACTGTTTTGCTCAATGGCTGAAAAGGGGAGGTGGAGGTCAGTGTCCTAATGAGAATATGGACAATGGGCATGGGCACCCACTTGTGTGTCGTCCAATAATATAGAGGTGGTGATGAGCTGGTCCATGTGCAATACTTTCGGACTATACGCATGCTTCTGCACAAATTCCGTCTAAATAATCTCCACCTCATCTCACCTTGCACGTGGGAAGAAATCAAAGTCACTGCTAAATATTTTTCAGTAGAAATACTTCTAATATATATAAGTGATAACTTGTTGTCAGTCAAATGAAAAAAAAAAAAAGAGTCTAGCTCAACTTTTGTTGTAGATGTTAGATAATGCTTGAACTCATGTACTTCTTTTCTAGTTTTATGTATGTCTTACAGAAACATTCCTGAATAGAGGGTAATAACCTCTTTGGTGTAATATATAAATTGATCCTATTAACTTTATATTTTTCTTTTGTAGGATCACAATTAATACTCTTTAACTTTTCGTATTCTCATGAATAATATGATATTCAATCTTGCATGCTCCTAGTCCTTCACTAATTAGTAGTTGTTTTGTGTTTAATAGCATTATATCAATAGACTATATCATCTTTTAATAATATGAAATTTACATTAAACTTTAATGCATTTTCACTGAATGTACACCATCCACTATTATATCTATATTATTGAATCAAAACTGACTTCTGACTCCTTGTTATGTGATGATATATATGTTTTTGGTAAAAAAGATCAATAGAGGGAAATAAGTGATTTCGTGGAGGGTAGTAGCTAATTTTCTATCTCATTTTTTCCTAAAACAAATACATGTAAACTTCTTGCAATTATTATTTACAAGGCCAAAAAAAAAAGGGGGGGCCAAAATTAATTTTTTTTTTATGATATTATTTTGTATAATTTTTTTTCTTTTTTTTTTTTTTGGGTACTCGCATTGTAGATTCATGTCCCTCGAAATATATATATTTCTAATGTTCACTTGCATTGAATTGAATTGTACTAGATATTACAAAAAGATAACAATAATAATAATAATAATAAAATGAATCGACACTTATTTTGTCGAGAAACTAAAGTAGCCATCGTGCATATTTTCCTGTCCTCCGAATACGAAATGCACGTCACAAATCAGCTTGACTCTTCCCTCTTAACCAGACAAGCTTGGCCAAAAAAAAAACCAATTAAATGTATATAAAACGTACGACGATTTGAGAGCACAAGAAACGGCAAATAACATAACATGAACGCTAAGGAAGTCAAGAGAGACTGCAACTAGGAATCATTCTATTTCATTTACGCGATTGTTGTTTTTTACATATTATTTTAATAGAGCCATCAAAGTCTATTTTGCTACCAAGTCTTCAGAGGAAAATGACATATGCCATTATTATGTCTTTGCAATTGCTGAAAGATGACCTGGTAAAGATACGATACATTTTCATTGAGTCAAGTTGGGAAGAATGGCAGATGAGAAACACAGTTTTTTCATAACCCAAACAGAAGATTTCATCCTTTTTCTTTTTTTTTTTTAACGAAAACTTGACCCTCTGTATGCGTGTTGTGATCTTTTTTGCTAGTAGTCCTCTTCTCAAGCCCTTTTTTCAAAATCACATATTGCTAGGTCCATTCAATAACGGATTGGCTAATTTAATTTGGTCTAATACGAAACTCAAAGTAAGTTGCCGTGTATGAAGTGTATACTAATTTCCAAACTTAATTAAAATGTTGCCAAGGTCGAGTTTAGTTGGGACAGAAGGATCAAGTAAAATGAGAAGTATTCAAAGAAGCACCCATAGAAGCCAATAATAGAACTGCTCTAAGGGGTTTCTTTAGATGCCTCTCAAAGATCACCTACATGAAGTCGAATAAACGTTCGAATTTTGAGCTGATCAAACATCTCAAGAAACGTTTCAACAAAGTCTCCATGTGATTTAGGAAATTCAATTTTTTTAGTTTGAATGGCACTTCATCTAAATGAAATGAAAAAGTTGCTCATATGCATAAATTTGATCGTTGAGGGGCTAGATTCTAAGGTCAAAAGATCAATAGTATGAAACATTAACATCTTTCATATGATGCTAGTGAATGTCTAAAGGAAAACCTGAAGCACAGAATTCTACATATCTGAAGAGAGGTGATTTTGAAGCTTCGACTTGGATTGCGACTCTTGGTTTAAATGTCTACGATATTTGAACTTGGGTAAAGAGTCATATACAAAAAGGACATTGCCCATTTAACATTTCAAATGAATAAAATAAACCGAATTTGAAAGCTCACTTGGAGCAAACCCATCAAAGTTTGAAGTAATTTATTCGTCTGATGTTTCACATCTCTTCATCATTTCGTGGAAATAGAACAACCTACTCTTCTCATTCCTAGGTGTGATTACAGGATTAATTGTGATTGCTATAATGTTATCACTTGCTACATAGAATCCCGAGAAGATTTGCTTGATACCTTTTTAGCAAACGGAACACTCTCCTCCATGACCATCCCAGTTTGTTCTAAAACACCATTTATTTAATCTTACTTCTAGTTTTTGGTAGCCATAGTTTTTAACATGATACGGCCGAATATAAAACGTCTACATTTGATTTAAGGAATAGGAAATCGATGTAGACTGGGGAGATTCAACGTAGCCCCCCAGCAAATGTATACAGATAGCCTTTTGTTCGGCTTTCTTCACCGTCTCTGTAACTTCCTTCAGTCTTCGTTCTAGACGGTGAAGAAAATTGAGTCTCAAAGAAGAAGTCATGGTACGAGAGAATGAGAAGTATGAAGATTCCTCATATTATATTATCTACTTAATTCATACCAACACTAGAAGCAGAATATGTACGGGATAAGTATCATTTTAGTTTGATCTATAGTCAACAAATTTTATGATACGGAATTCCATTTGGTTCTATTTTTGTTTCTCCATTTCATGGATTTCAATTTGTTATTGTTATAATAAGGATGAATGCATTACACGGAGTTTACTTTTCCTACATTTTCTCCTTTGCTATAATTGAAAACTTACTATCGCTAAATATTACCATATTGATCTCAAGAGACCCTAATGATGTATAACTTTTCTAATGATGGTAACGAAAGACCATACTAACCACCCCCCTCAACAAAGATAAAATTGAAAGAGAATAAATCCAGGGCAAAGGCCATCAACATTACAATATTAATATTTGAGTAGAGATTAAATTCTAAATTACAATATATGTGTGTTTAAAAACCATATTTCTTTAAACGAATGGAGCTTAGCAGTAATATGTGCAGTTTTATCTTCAAGCTAACAAGATCACTTCACTTCCTGCAAGGGTTGTATTCTTAACACCAAAAAATGCGTTACTACTACATGCAGAAGTAATTCCATTTGTGACTTGTTCATACGAATGAGCCACACCTAACTTAATTAAATTTTATAGATAGAGTAATTAATTATTTTTCCAGTTATAGTCGCAACTTCCCAAAATTTTATATGCCCATAAACTATGCAGATAGTTTATAATCCCTTCCCTTCCATATCTCATTCTCTGCCTATTCTCTTCATTCCTTTGCTGGTTCCGGTTCTTTCTTAATGATTGATACCTTGCCGAATCCATAGCTTAGCCTGCCCTGTCATTGAGACATGAGACTACGACACGACAAAGCTTCAAGCCTTCAATAGGCCAATGTTCATTCACCAAAGACATAACCTAAATTTCAGAGTCCAAGCTAGAAACAACTTAAATGAATGAGACCTCTCAATAAGCTAATGCTTATTACTGAAAATTTAATCTACAGAGTTGAATAAGCCTGAAATCTGCCTTGATCAAACCCTACTTCATAGTTCATACAAATTCCAGACACTGAGTTCCTTGGGCATCATCAAATCCACATCTAGGCCATACACGCATGTATTGGACACAGTTATAGTTTGTTGAGGAATTACATTCATTTGGCAAACCGAAACGTCCATTCTGCAGCTAGTTCGTCATGTTTTGCTCTATCAGCCAAGTACAGACAAGCAATGCCAGGAACCTGTGGCTTTTCTGCCAAAACAAGAGTTTTTATTTATTAAAAAAAAAAATGTGAGACAAATTGTGCAATCCATGCTGCAACCATACAGGGTCATGGTGTCTTCTAAACATTGAAACTAGAAATTAAGTAATCATGAATCGATACTTGTCAAAGTCAATGCTTCTGAGAATATCGAAGCCAAGCAAAAAAGAAAGAAAATAGCACACAAGGCTCTTCAAGAGATAAATGTTGAAGGGACAAGCACATTGGCCAAATCATAAATGACGGTGTATACCTGTTTCTGGATTTGTGAAGATTGCTTTGATGGCAAGAAGCACCTTAGTAACTGTAAGAGCTGGACTCCACCGATCCTTTAGTATGTCCAAACTGAGATTGCCAGCAGAATCGACATTACAATGGTAGATTCGTGTTTTAAAGACTACCTGTAAACCTGATGAAACTAGTCAAATGTAGAGACGATGAACTATTAAGACTGCGCATATAGAAAAATTCATCCTATGCAAACAGTTGAAATGAAGATTTTTCAATGACAATTACAGACAGCTTGCATAAAATTTTCAAACAGGAGTCAGTCCAATGAAAACCATCTGAACAAATTGATACTGAATTACAGGCTGTAACACAACATGCTCTTTTCATTGATTATTAGAGTTTTAACGATTGAACTTATTTACTATATTGTGGAAAAGTCATTATGGGAGAAAAAAAAAATACCATAGACATAATTTCTGCCAAATAGCAATAGTTAACATGAACAATAACTAACCACTGGACTGCATAAGCTATTGTTGGAACATACTACAGATGTTTTCTGATTATCAAGAACTCGTGGTGGGCATTTCCTTTTTAACTCATCATGCTGAGAGAATAAGCAGTATCCATGCTAGACCCAACCTTCAAATAGAAGTCCTTGGAAAACCCAATCCAAGATTTAATCCACTCATCCAATTTCACATTTTCATAGGGCTAGTTTGGTTGCTTAAGCATTCTTTTTTAATTTAATCTGGAGTTCTGGACATTAATATATCTTCAATGTATCCAAGGCTACTTCAGAAGCATATAGCAGACCTCGACAAATCATCCCTGAAATAAGGATTTCCTTTTTTATAAGATTGGAAAATTGTTTACTGGGTGAAAACAACATCGAAGATAAGGCTGGCCTTCTATGCAGGCAACTTCATCATCCCATTATCTCCCTCTAGCTTTGGCAAACCAGATACGAGCCTTCAACAAGATGCATTGAACTTCATGAACAACCCAAATATCTATGGTTCCCATTGACAAGTATCATTAAAACTTCCAAGTTCCATACCATTTTTACAAATGCATTAGCACACAGCAAACCACCTCCACTCCTCACCTAATTCGAATAAGAAAATGCAACATTTTGAATAGATATTGACTTAAAAGGAAAAGAACACTACAAACACCTTCAACAAATAAAAGCATCTGCTGTGATGCAGGGAATGTGTTACCTTTGGTGGTTTGAAAGGATAAGCACCTGGAAAGATAAGGTCAAGAAAAAATATGCCCCCTTCATATGGTGTTCCTACAAGTCAACAATATTAGAAGTCAATACTTCATTGCAATATTATCGCACACCTTTTAGAAAGGAAAACATGAATTCACATATACCCACCCGATTATTTTTGAGGAAAATATCACAGGAAGATATTGCTTTAATATAGGAATAAAATCACGGACAATGAGGACAAGATAAGAGGAAGGAAGATGATAAAGTATGTCAAACAGCAACTCATTCTTTCTTTTTGGGTAGTTAGATAGCCACTTTACCAAGATAGTGTGATCCAAGAGTGGTACCACTGCCGAAATCTTTTGAATATGGAGAATGTTACCATAAATGACCAAAATGTACCAGATACAACAAATTGCAAGGAAGTAGATGTTACAGAATTGATTTTTAAATAAATTTTCGGGTTCGTTAAAAAAAGAACCCAACGGTCTCATTTTTAGGGCTCCTTATAGAGAGAACCCTATGATCTTTTGGAACTTTAACGTACTGAAATTTTTTTGGAGAAAAATAAGCTTGTTTTTTTTTATTCCTCAGCATTTTAAAGTACAAAGGTGGTGGTTATAAACATACCCTACCTTCCTATTTTCCTTAAAACTACTCCTAAACTTACTCCAAGCACTACACACATGATCTGTCACTAATTAACCAAATCTGCACTGACACTGTATAATTCCTTACTGACTAACGCCTTTAGCTACAATACGACAGCCTGCACTAGCACTTACACATGCCTACACAAAGCACATAATGACAAATACATGAACAAAATAAAAACATAGCATATCAGCTAAAGACTTTACTGCTCATAATATTACTCCCCCCTTGAAATTGCATGTGACCTCATATGCAAAATTAGGCTATCTAGCAGAAATTGTAGTAGCATTTCTTCGGAAGCATCACTGGGGAAAAACCATCCCAAAAAATTAAAACATCCTGCATGGATGGGAGTTGCAGCTTGACAAACCATAGTTGTGCATTCCCTTCTAACCAAAAAGTTGCTATCTCAACCTGTTCCTCATAAGGAATTCGTTGATGTTTAAAATAATGTTTGCAACTTCCATCATAATTTGGAAAATCTAGTTTCAAGGACCTTAGTCCTATTACCCCTTGTACTAGACTTTCTCTTTGCCTAATCCCTCTACTTGTTGCTCCTCTGACATTACTGGCATTCTTGTGCTCTTTTGCAAACTTTGCTAGTGTCTTCACTTCCCTGGGCAAAGACACAAGTCGGTCTGACAATTGTTGCTGACATGCTTCAAGTTGATGTTGCAAGGTCTTTGATTCATCCATGGCGCATGGCTCTGTTCCTCCATCACCACTGGCTTCGCCCAGTCGATTATCTCCCACCTCCCATGTCGTGCCCTGCATCCCATTTTGTGCTGCAACTTTGCAGGTCAGTGAAGCCATTTGGGCTGCTGGGTGTTGTTTGTGTGCTTGGCATTGCGCTCTATCCTCTTGGTACATGGCAAAAAAGGCTTCAAATTGTTGTTGCAATTTCTTCAATTCTTCCATTAAGATTAGCTCTGATACCAAAATGTTACAAAATCGATTTTTAAATAAATTTTCGGGCTCATTAGAGAGAGAACCCAACGATCTCATTTTTAGGGCTTGTTATAGAGAAAACCCTATGATCTCTTGGAGCTTTAAAGTTTTGAAATTTTTTTTGGAGAAAATAAGCTTGTTTTCTTCATCATTCCTCTACATTTTAAAGTACAAAGGTAGCGGTTATAAACATACCACACCTTCCTATTTTCCTCACAACTACTCCTAAATTTAATCCAAGCACTACACATGATCTGTCACTAATTAACCAAATCGGCATTGACACTGTATAATTCCTTATTGACCAACACCTTTAGCTACAATACGGCAGCCTGCACTAGCACTTACACATGCCTACACAAAGCACATAATGACATAAATACATGAACAAAATAAAAACATAGCATATCAGCTAAGACTTTACTGCTCATAATAGTAGATGGAGAGCGAATGCATAGATATGACATGACTTAAAAGAGTTATAACTCTAAGATTCAAGAGGGATCAAGAAAGAATCAAGAAAATCCATACACGTAACGGTCAATTATGAGGCGTCTACTGAAAGGTCACAGGTAATGAGGCATTTATCAAGAAACAGTTGATCAAAGCTAATCATGAAAATTAGAATGCGAAATAGCATCTTCATGAGCAAACCTATTTTGTAATGAATTAACCAAGCGAAATGAGAAGAAATAATGAGAAAAGAGCTCTGATCATTTCCAAAATGCAATTTTTCTTTTAAAGGAAACGGAAGAATTAAGTGGAAACAAAATTACAGAAATCATCATTCACAACCAAGATCTAAACTGTGTAGGCAAAAAGGGCTTGGATTTAAGTATATCACATAAAAGAATCCAAAGAATAATAAAAGGCCAGTAACATCAAAGCTGATTTAATTGAGGCATAGTAGCATTGGAGCTGAATTCCACCCGTCTAAGGGGTCCTAGCAACAAAAGTCAATCGTCCAAACGACAAATGACAAATGTATTCAGAAACTAGCACAAGTCATGAGAACAAATTCTCGAATCAACCCTCGCATGACTTACATTCATTTATATTGAATAAAAATAATGCCAATTGGTTCAATACTCAAGAAATAAACTACATTTAATTGAATCATGTTTACCCAATGAAGTTTTACAAGAATAAGAAAAAAAAAGGCTTGAATGGCTTTTTTACATTATACATGTCATCACAAATCAAGATTATCTTCTCAAAATGAAGAAACAAAAATAAATTGGTCCTTAAAACTCTTAAGTACCTCATCCCTGTTCTTGAGCTCAGCATTCACAGCATCTAATTTAAAAGTGCCTCTTACATAGGAAGATATAGTGGAAGGAACATGCCCATAAACTACTTTAATCAAAGTAACATGAGCACCTACATGAAAAGAAGTACTATAGGCATACTCTGCCAAAGGTAAAAACTTAACTGAATTAATAGGATGCTCCATAACATAACTTCAAAAATATGGTGGAATAGCCTTATTTAGCTCCTCCATCTATCCATCAAATTTAAAATGATAGCATTACTCAAGACAAGTCAAGTTCCACCGAGTTTAAAAATTTCTTTCCAAAAATGACTCACAAAAATGGGATCCTTATTAGAAACTATTATTCTAGGGATACCATGAAGTTTCACCACAATCTGTAAAAACAGTAAAGCAACCTTAGTAGCCGTAAAATGAGTGTCAAGAGCACCCGAGTGACTATACTTGGACAACCTATCTACTACTACCAACATTACTTTGGTAAACAAGTGACAAAGTCCATACCAACGTCTTCCCAAATTCTGTCTAGTATTGGCAAGGGTGCTAATAATCCAACTGCAACTCTAGTATAATACTTAATCTGCTGGCACACTTGACAAGAGCAAACAAAATTTTCAATTTGAGTTCGCATGCCCTCCCAAAAGAAGTCAGCCATAATCCTCTTATAGGTCTTAAGAAACCCAAAGTGTCTAGAGCTAGGGGCAACATGGAGTTCCAAAACAATCTAAGGTATTAAAGGCCATTGAGGCACCAAAAATAATCTATGTTGGTAGTAGAGTAAACCAATCTTTCAAGTAAGAGGCCATGGTATAGGATGATTGTTGGCCATATCAGCAATAATCTTCTTGAATTCATCCAACTGAATATACTCCTTTTTCAACTTGTCAACAACAGAAAAACTAATGATAGAAAGAATGATAAGTATGTTGCCTAGATAAGGCATCAGCCACCTGACTCTCACTCCCAGCCTTATACACAACAGAGTAATCATAACCCAATAATATCACCACATACTTCTATTATTCCAGAGTCTGAATAAACTGACTAAGTATCTCATTAATACTTTTGTGATCTGTTCAAATAAGGAAATGGGCACCCTACAAATATTGCCTCCATTTCCTCATTGATTCTACAATTGCATGTAGCTCTCGAACATAAGTGGAGGCTTTACATAGATGAGGAGCTAATTTCTTGCTAAAGAAAGTGATAGGATGGTTTTCTTGAAGCAAGACAACCCCTATAGTGGACCCCAAAGCAGCAATTTCCAGAATGAACAACTTAAAAAAAATCAAGTAATGATAAAATAGGTGCCATAATCAATGCTGTTTTAAGCTGTTCAAAAGCCTGTTGCAATCACTCTAACCACTCAAAACTATCTTTCTTCAACATTTCTGTTAATGGAGCTGCAATAGAAGCATAACCCTTGATGAATCTTCTATAATATCCAAAGAGACCCAAAAAAGCCCATGGTTTAATAGAAGTTGGCAAAGGCCACTTGCTCACTGCTTCTAACTTAGAAGGATCTGGTTACACCCCATGATGAGACACAATGTGACCCAAATAATCAATTGAGTCCCTCCCAAAAGAGCACTTACCAGCTTTTAAAAAGAAAGCGTTATCAACCAATACTTGTAACACTTGTGAAAGGTGCTCTATATGTAAAACCACTGTCTTACTATAAACTATGATGACATCAAAAAACAATAATGAACTTACTAAGAAATTGCTTAAAAATACAGCTCATAATAGATTGGAAAGTGGCTAGAGCATTACTTAAGTCAAAAGGCATTACTAGAAACTTATAATGTCCCTCGAATGTTCTAAAAGCTGTCTTCCACATCCTCCTTATGCATCCTTATTTGGTGATAGCCAGATCACAAATCTAACTTGGAAAGGACATATGCCCCATACAATTCATCCAATAATATATAAATGGTCAGAGTAGGGATCTCATCTTTCACAATAACTTAAAGGGTTCTATAATCAATACAAAACCTGCAGCTGCTGTCCTTTTTTCTTTACCAATGAAATTGGTGATGAAAAAGGACTAGTACTGCGTTGGATAATACCCTGCTCTAGGATCTCTTTCACTTGCTTTTCAATCTCACTCTTCTGAAAACAGGGATAGCATTATAACTTGACATTAATTGGTGAAGTACCCACAACCAAATGTATGTGATGTTTAATTTCTCTCATAGGTGGTAATGATGAAGGTGCCTCAAAAACTTGAGAATATCCACCCAATACCTGCGAAAGAATAGGATTGCAGGCAATAATCTTAGTGAAAGAACATTCCCTAAACTCCTGAGCCAGCAAATGAGAACAAGAAGCAATAGCATTCGTCTAAAATAGACGACGAAGTTGATGGTGAGAAATTTAACCTGCTGCCCTTGATTTCTTGCCATTTAATGTCATAGCAAGTCCATCCTTCATAAAATGCCTAAGTTGAGTATAATCAATGGTTATAAGACCCAAACTTTTCAAACACTATACTCCTAATACTATTTCAGCCCATTGTATAGGTAACACATAAAAAGCCTCACAAAATTGAACACCTTGAATATACAAAGTAACAATCACACATTGCCTCACACAAGTCAACTTGCTACCATTCCCTATCATCACTTGGGAAACTTTTTTTTTTTTGATAAGTAAGTAATTTCATTAAATAATAAACGGAGAATGTACAACCGCTAGACACGAAAAGGGTTACAATAAAATTAGTCCTATAACTAGAATTTTACAAAATTAATATAGAAACTAGTGTAAACCAAGTTAAGGTATAAGAAGCTTAAAATAAGCTAAAATTCGTCTAGCTAGAGACTATGTTGAAGGCTTAGGAGATTCAAGACGGGTAAAGTTCCTTGTTCTCCAAATGTAATAAACTGTAGTCGCAAAAGCAACTGTCCATGTCGGGATCATAGGTTTGCTAGAAAACGCTAGGTTCATTAGAGTTGAGGATACAATTTGCCAAGCTGAGTAGGATGGTGGGCATTTAAGTTCTCCTAGAACCTCTACCCATACCTAGGTGGAAAATGGGCAATCAAAGAATAGATGTTCATGATTTTCTTATCCAGCTGTATAGAGATAACATATAGTTGAGGTGGTTACTCTCCAAGTACTAACCTTATCTAGGGTATGTAATTTCCTTTTCTAAGCTAGCCAAAGGATGAATGCATGACGTGGCATGAAGTGTCTATACCAAATTAATTTGGACCAAGGGACAAAGCCATTAGCAACCTTAGGAACGAGAGATACAATTGTACAATTCAATTCCTTTAGCATTTTTCCGGACAAAAAGAACTCTTTAATCCCCTCCACTATATCTACACCGATAATAGGCCATGTTGCTTTAAAGAACCAGGCAGAAAAACCATTCGGAGTCAACGCTTTGCTATCTGATTGACTAAAGAAAGCCCATTTTATCTCCTCATCCAAGAATGGGGCATTAACTTCTATAGCTTGTTGATCCAAGATCCTTCTGGAGACATAGTTCTAAACCTCTAAAATAGATATTAACCGTTGCTGTCCTCCCAACATTTTAGTGAAGTATGCAACAACCTTCGCATGAACCTCAGAATCACCGTGAACTTTCACTCCGTCCTCCTTTGTCAGCCTGTGGATAGCATTTCTATTTTGACGATGCTTGACCATTTTGTGAAAGTAAGTGGTGTTCTTATCTCCCAATTTGAGCCACCTGATCCTTGACTTCTGCCTATATAGATTCTCCTCAGCTCCTCTTAGTAGATAATATTCTCTAAAAGCTTCTTTTTCTTGATTGATAAGAGAAGTATTTCCACTCACAATCAAGTTTTGAGTGGCTGCTAAGTGTTCCTTGGCCAACTTAACCCTTGTTGAAAGGTTAGAAAATTTGGAATTATTCAATTTTTTAAGCTCCTTGAGTAATTTCAACTTCGACACCACTTGGAAAAGTTTGGAACCCCTAATCTCTTGTGACCAAACTGCCTTTACTTTCGGTAGAAAATCCGGAGATTCTATCTAGAACTCAAAGAATTTGAAAGGATATCATCTCCTAGATGTGTCGAATTCCATATGAATGACTCCGGCTGAATGATCTAAAAGTACTGGAGGAATAAAATTGGCATCACAATTAGGGAACTTAGCTAACCAGCTTTAATTCACCAATATTCTGTCCAATTTTTTCAAAATTGGGTTACTTGTTTGTTTGTTTGACCAAGTGAACAAGGTAGAACAGTAACTCCCAAGTGCCTCACCTATCTATGCTGTATAAGATTGTAAGTACTTCCAAAATCAACTAAAATAGAGACAACATGATCATTCAACAATCCTTGAAATCTAATTATTTGTGGAATGGCAGATCTTGACAAAGCATGATAGCTAATAGCAACAGACTCACCCACAACCATCTCTTGGTCAGAATCAGTAGTGTCAATATGGTCCTCTACCATTTCAGATCTATTCTCCACACCAATCCCTCCATCATCACATAATAAAACCAAATATTGAAATTTATATTTAAGATTCATGTGAAATTTTTCATCACAATCAAAACACAACCCCTTTTCTCTATGCACTTGCGTCTCTTGTGCTGTAAGTTTCCAAATAGAAATTGGTTTGGAATTAGAAGTGGAAAGAGGTGTAGGAAGAGGTATAGAGCTGAAACTGGGTGTACTTGAAGGAGGAGGTTTAGAAAATTGTAAAGTAGAATTTTTAGATGGAACTATGGAGTATGAAAAGGATGTCTTGAAATAATACTGTTCATCATTTTTTTTTTTTTGGATCAATAAATAAGAATTCATTAATATTAGGAAAACTGTACAACTCTCAAAGATGGAGTGGCTTATAGAGAGAGTATACAAAAATACTATGTGAACCAAAATAAACTCATCTATGAAATCATCAAAGCGCTAGGTAAGCAAAAATTTGGTTGGCTAGAGAAATCAAATGGGGGAGAAGTTTTCCGTGTTGCACATTGTTCCAAGCTCTCCATAAGCAATAGATTGTAGTAGCAAGAGCTGCTTTCCACATCTGTATGCGTGCATTTGAGGAAGAGGCCATGGATAACAGGCCAATTGTGATGCCCTGCCAAGAATGATAGGTAGCAAGGCATTCAAGCTTGCTACAGATTGTTTGCCATACTAAGGAGGTAAACTGGTAGTTAAAATAAAAGATGAGAGTGATCTTCCAGGCTTTGGGAACAAAGGTAGCAGGTGGTTGTGTTAGCAGTTCCCCATGCACTAAGTCTATCTAGTGTTTGTAATTTACTTTGCCAGGCTAACAAAAGACAAAAGGCAGATCTAGGGACGCTAGATTTGTTCCAAATGACTTTATTCCATGGAACTATAGGGTGCTGAGGTGCCAGAAAGCAGTATCCACTTTTGATGGAGTAGTTCCCATTGATGGCATGAACCCACTCCAATTTATCTGCTTGGGAGGTATCCGGTTTTAAAGAAGAGGGTATATGGAGGTTCTCCCAGAAGCCTCCCTCAGGCATCTTCCAATCATTTCCTTCTATCAAACAACACACATGTGCATTTCTCAGAAGACCTGACTTGCCTATATCAGCCATTACATGTTTCATGAGGAGGTCCCATAAGCAACCAATAATCTGACCAAAGAGAGATAGATAAGCCATTATTGACTTTCCATCTAAAGTGTCCTACACCAAAGCCCGCAATTTAAGTATTTTCCTCTAATTCCAAGAACAAGTAGCAGACGCTTTGGCATTCCAAAAACAATTACCCTTGAGGATGGTAGAGTGTACACAATCTTCCCAAACTCGCCTATTTTGCTTCATAAATTTTTCTAACCATACAGCATTCATAAAAGATGAAGGTCGAGCATTGTACATCCCTTCAAATAGTTGTTTTCAATCTAGAAACAAAACAACTAATCAAGACTGACTCAGGTACACCCTCTACCTATTCGAAAGTGCTTTAAATTCAAACTAACATTCAGATACTAACCTTATTTGAACAAGTTTTGATAATAGACCTTGCATGTCTTCATACTCGAATGACCCAAAACGAACTTCATTAGCATGAATGAAATCTGACCAATTGGTTAGAAGATTATTATTAAACATCCATTTGTACAACTACAATGCTGCATCCTCCATTGCAAAAGATGCAATGGTAATCCATTGATCCACTGGTATCTTATGGAAACCAAAAAATTTCTGTACCTTAAGAATCCATCCCAATGGATCTTCTCCACAAAACTTCGGAATTTCCAATTTAATGCCTTCTAACAGATTTTCATTAACTGAGGTAACATTTCCTTCAGCAGAAGATGATGAATCTTTAATAGTGGTTGAATTTGATGTCGAAACTGGAGGATCGTGATTCTGATCTTGAAGATGCTCAATATTATCTACTCTTATAGTCAATGTTTGTAACTGTCATTAATGTCTACTAAGGAATGCTCAAGCCCTTGCTGATTTTGTTGCTTGGTGATGAAGATGCTCTTAATAGCTTCTATGTCTGTATTTTGAGGAGAAGAACAAAGCTCTGGTAGCATGATTGTAATGAGAGCACCAAATTGATAGACCTTTTCTACTCGGCCCAGCCCACTTACGAAAACACACTTGCCCTAAAGTACAAAACACGCTATCACAGCACCTCTTTATCCAGAACAATCAAATGGTAAAGTTACTCTCTTCTTCTTGTTCTCTCTGTTACTCTAAGAATCAATTAGGTTTCTCACTAACTAATTTGTGTATGTATTTGCAAGGTAAAGATGGAAGATTTATGCTGCTTCGAGTGAGCCTCAATTCCTAAAGGCACCACTTTAGGAAATCAGGGTTATCCCTTTCCCTTTCTGTTATTTTTTATACCGCATATATGTACAACTAATTGTAGTTATTTCTCCCTCCTTCATGATTACAAACACTACTCCCAATTTGTACAACCTATTGTATGAATTTTCCAAATTGTGCGACTAAATTGTAATAGTCTGCTTGCCATGCTGGAGTTTTTGTGATATGCCTTGCTCTGTTTGTAACAGAAACCATGTCCTTGCTTTCAACATAAACCAAAATTCAATAGAGTAAAAAAAAAAAAGTAAAACTGAAGGCAAAAAGAGGAAGAGCGATCATTACTCTAAGCATAACAGAAACCACCAACGCCAAAAAGTACAATTTTTCTATTCGGTTACAATAATCAAACAACAAAACTAAAATTAAATGCTAAAAAGAGGAAGACCCATTATTCCTCCAACCTTAACAGCAGCTACCATATACAAAATAACAAAAATTTCAAATATAACAGTTTACCCGGGAAAAAAAAAAAAAAAGAAGTGAAAAACCTGGAGGACCAATAATAGTGGCAACCCAGTGGTAGAGATTATCTCCTTTGGGACCAGCAGAGCAATCAGGCGGTGGGTCAGAGTTGAGGTCAGTGATCTCTCTCTGAATCCTCTTACCCGATGCCGACACAGAGGTTGTTGAAACCCATGTTGCAGTAGACGATGTTGATGCCGCTGCAGAGGATGATCCCAACATGCCTACTAGTATACAGTATACTAGCTGTCTCTACTCTCTATCTACCGATTAGACAAACAACGGCGGTTTCTGATGGAAGAGAAATGGGCAGCTTTACCGGTTTTCAAATGGTCTTTCTCCTTCTCCCTTCAGTGATAATATGGAGGTCATACGTTATAACGTCCGACTAGATTACGGTAGGAACAGATAAACTTTGCCCCGCCGCAATCATACGAAATCACGAGAAAATGGAAATAGGAAAAAGGTCTACGCCTAATTTCCCATTTTGTGCTTAAGAAAATGGTAAAATGGGGCTTTTCTTTTTTAATTGAGGTGTTTTTGTAGTTGTGCCGGACAATTTTGCTGTAAAAGAAACCTACGAAAATAAGTGAAAATAAAAAAAAAAAAAAAGTGATTTTAAGTGGAAAGAGTTGTCATTTCTACTATACAAAGGAAAAAAAAAAAAAAAAAGAAAGAAAGAGAGAGAGAATTGGGAGAAAAGTTCCCATATTTAAAAGGAAAAAAAAAGAAAAAAAAAGGAAATATCAAAAGAAATTATGCTAGTGTTTGATAAAATTATAGCATTTTATAATTTTCATCTCTTTGTTAATCCACTTTCACCCATAATCAACATCAGATACATTCTATTTCCACCAACTTTCATTTTTTGTTAAAAGGACAATTTTTTTTTTTCATTAACCCATGTATTTCTTTTTAATTTTATAAAAAAAAGGTTTTTAAGTTGAAATATATTTCCACCCATTTTCTTTCACTTTTATCTATTTTTGCTCGGTATTTAAATTATGTATTTCTTTTGCTCCTATTTGTTTTTCTCTTTTTCCAATTTAAAGTGCAAATTTTGTTTGCATTCTAAGATCTCATGTAGATAATTTACCTCATAAAGGTGAGATTTTTTGAATAAGTAGTTATATTGAAGGATTTGGATATAAATGGTAAGAGGCTAATTGGTTCTCTCAAGACTAGTTTCAATTTTCTACTATTTAATTTTCTCTCTACTCCAAAAGGAAGAAAAGGAATTATTTGGCTTTGATACCAAATTAAGCTCATCTATATTGTAAATCTCCAAATTGACCATTAGAGCAATAACAGATAAATTAACTCCTACATTAACAATTAGGACAATCACTCTTAAATTAAACTCTAAATTAGCAAATTAGAACAATTGCATCTAAATTAACCCCTAAACTAGCAATTAGGGCAGCTGCACATAAATTAGCCCTAAAGTAGCGATTAGGGTAATTGCAATTATAGTTTGTTTACTTTACCAAATGGAATAAATTAGAATTTGAATCATAATTTAACAAGAATGTGATATAGTTGTAATAATTATTACATCGTTTAATTGACATAAAAAAGTAGAGAATTAATTAAAATTAAAGAAAAATATCCTTTATAACCCTAGTAATAACACAATATTTATATTTTTACATTCTTTATGATAGATAGACAATGTCTTATAATAGTAGTGTCTCAACAATAGAGATATTTATGAAAAGATGGTGAGTAAATCATTGGATAGTGTTATTCATTATTTATGTAATAGCAATTCATGTGTTTAAAATATAATTAAGTACCATAATAGTAACATCATAAGAAATGAAAAGGGAATGAAATAAATATTCCCCTAAGTGAACAAACAGTTAAATTTAAGGCTTTAGAAAAAGTTCTCTGATTGAATTTGAAATTTATGACATGGCCACAAAAGTTAGAGGAAATGACTCCATATAGTTAAATTTCAAAAATAGATTCATAAAATACTAAAATCGCTAAAAACTCAAGTTTATCTAAATAATTCGTTATTTAGCGAAATTATGAAATTCAAGTTTCAAAATATAATGAGACCCTATAAATAAATTATTCAACATCTAATAATAATAATATGGTATGAAATGACATTTATGGTGCATATATATACTCACTAAATATGCCTAGTGTTATATATAAATATACATTAATATAACCCTTAAAATAAAAATAAAGAAAAGAAAAGAGAAGCTACAAACTTGAATTGGAAGGAAATTTAACCAACTCAACTTTAACTGACTTGGACATGTATAAAACAGTAGCTAACTCCCATTTCATTCATTTAGTAACGTGGGAATCAAAGGAAATAATAGGAGAAATTAGAATTTAGGAAAAAAAATGGAAAAAGTTAAGAAAATTTTGAGCGTGCTTGTATAAGGAGCAACCTTGAAGCTACTAGTGTGCCCCGACTGCCCCCAACAGGAGAACCACCGCCCTTTGCCACTCAGAAGGCCTCATCTCTGTCCGACCACCAGAGCTTTGCAGCCAGTAAGTCCAAATCCATGCCTGATTTTGAAAATTTTATTAAAAATATTAAATTAATTAATAAACTATAAAAAATTACTCTAAACTTGTTGTATGTATAGATTCCTTAGTATTTTTATTTTATTGAAATTAGTGACTTTTATATATCGCTCTTAATTAATTATCCTATTCCAATAAATTTTCAATCTAATTGTTAAATATCTAAATGATGTCATTTCTTACTCAATAATTTACCAGACACTCCTTATTATATCTAGTTTACATAAATGTAAATAGTTTTTGATGATCAATGTGTTTATTATTTATTATTTTTTTACTCCTAAAAATTTCTAAATTTTTAATTTTATAAAATAAATTCATTTTCATCAAATTAATTGACGAATTCAAGAAATAATGATTCTTAGAAGGTTGTAATTATGTATAAAATGATCGATATTGATTTTATGTGTAAATATGAATATTTTAATTATAGATTTAAGGGTAAAAATATAATTTTACTTATATAGGCAATAACCTCTTTAGCATGCAATGAGTGGCTAATTGAATTTTACGTATTATTCTAAGTTTGTAGCAATTTTTATGTAATTATTTGATGACTTATGTTATTTATTGTGAAATTTCTTTGAAAAATGATTTAAATTACTAATTGAGACCTAAATCTAGTAAGGTTAGTTTAAATATCTTAACAAAAATTGATGTGTTTAGCTATACATTCTGTTGATAAGATCTTATAGGGTTTGATTTTAGGAAATTTTGTGATATCTTAAGTCTACGTAGTGATTTTTACATTTTAGGAATGAGATAGACACTTATACCTAATGAGTTTAGTAGATTTAGTTGATATTTGTGAAAATTATTGTTGTTTATATATATATATATATATATATATATTATATTTGAGTTAATTTATGTAATAAGATGAAATATATATTTTCAAGCATATTTTTACAATTGAAATTTACATTACGTATTGTCGCGTTCATAACCCAACAATACTAATTTCACTAAAGTTGGATAGCTATATAACAAAATGAATATTCTCATATATCATTATGGGAAATATTGTCTTATGATAACTTTTTTGTAACCAAAAATGTGATTGAACAAGTGAAATCTATGTTTTGATGTGATCAGTATATCATAAGTAATATTTTAATTGAAATTATTAGAAATTGTTATGATACTATTTTAATATAAATTCATTATGTGTGTGTTTATGTACATAGTGATGATAACATAAAAATATATATTATAGTTTGATAAGGTAAGTTAAATATTTACATTTTCTTAACTCTTATAAAAATTGAATATAGATTTAATACATATATAGGACTTCCAAGCAATCAGAAGCCTAACATGACCAACTAACTTGAGTAAACATCTTCTCAAGCAAGTGGAATCAATGCTTCATTGCATCTGGAGACTAGAGTATATACTTGATTGTGATTGTAAGTGGATTAGATGTGCTTACACAATGCTTGTGCTTGGACACTGAAGTGCTTATTTGGTAGTTGAGCTACATGCTATGTCATGCTATCATGAATTGAACTTTGCTTAAATTGTTTGTGAATTGGATGGTTTCCCTTGAAATGAACTAAATTGAACTTAAACTAAAATTTTAATTTGACATGCATTGTAACCCAATAGGGGATGGGTAGGATTCTCAAGCTAAATATTGATGCCTTCAATGAGACAACATAAATTGGTCTTTCCTTGTGCTCAACTGAACTAAGTGACAAGAGAGAAGGTCATGGTGAGGATCGAGGCTAGTCCATGGGTCTATAAGTGGTAACAGATAGTTCGAAGGGGTCTTGGGTGAAGCCATGTCTCCATTACACAAGTCTGAGTTTAGCTGTGAGTCTTGCATCACGCGTAAACTCTTCAACCTAAACTAAAATGGGGTTATTTTCTTTAGTTTCATGATTAATTGAATAATTCCATGTGAATAGCATTTGTTTGGTTGCATTGCATTTAACAACTTGATTTGACAACCCTGTTTGATTTATATAGCTTATATATACTTTTTGCATCATTCCTCTTACTAAGTTTTGATTCACTTACTCCTTTATAGATTTCCTTATAGGTATAGAGTAAATATGTTGTGGTTCTTTGACCTATAGGTGTGTACTCGATTGTAAATAAGGCTTGAAATGAAGAATAATGGCAAATGGACCTTCCTTTTTGTTTGTTTAGTTTGTGAATTAGTTAGGTCTCTCCTAGGTAGTTTAGACCGACTGGTGTCTAGGAATTGTAATGAAGCAAGTTCTACTTTTATAATATTATGGTATGTGAATATATTATGTTATATATTATATTTATCTGTATCAGGCTTCAATGGTGAATTAATGATGCTTTAGAGTAGTTATGTCATTGATGCCCGATATATATCAGGTTTATGATAGCTATTGAATAATTAGCCTTGTCATAAGTTGGTATAAATAGTGAGACTATTACGACTATACCGTTTTTAGGGTGTAGCACCTATGAAACTAATAAATCTACATGAGAAGAGTTTACAAGCTAAATGCATTAATAATAGCAAAGATATGCTCAGCTAACACAATGTTAATAAAAAACCTTCTTACCAAATGGGTAAAGGTTATGCCATATATTTTAAGTTATTTACTTTCAAATAGCAAACCCTTTGTTGATCAATCTCTTCTAATACACTAGATTCTCAACTGAGATAGCTACAAAATATAATCAAGAGTTTTCTGCAAAGAGACAAATTAAAGCACATTCTTTTTTATTTCCATTTCATTCACCAAGCATACAAACAATCATTTTCTTATCAAATTCAAAGAGACTAAAAGGAATTTAAAAACACACTGTTACTTTTACATTAACTAAGCTCTTCTTTTTTCGATGAAGCAAAGAATCAATGACTAACTTAATCATTATATTAAGACATAGTCATTGGAAACACAACTTTCATACAAACATGCTATGACAAATGATTATGGCTATAATAGTTATAAACAGATTGGACATTCCTTGTTGTAACGTCTATGGGACAAACATGGCTTCCATGATAGAGATTCCTCACATAATGACTATGGAGCACAAATGACTACTATACATTTTCAAAGATTTGTCATGAAATATACATAAAGTAAATTAAAACTAGGGGTATAGAAGTAAATTCATCCTTAGGCTCTCTCCTATAATACTAAAGCTAGTCTTATTCTTTTTATAGACTCTCTAAAGACTGTCTCTATCTCCTCCCTTATGCAATCGCACTTCCCTATTTCCAAAGGGCTACCACTCATTTCTCTATCTCCTTAATTATCGTTGTTTTTGTCCCTACCATGTCGTACAGTTCCATCCTTGCACTGTATAGGTAATACTTTTCTCTAGTAATTCCTCATAAATTTGCTATCAATAAGTATATGGATAGATCATAATTCAAAGTCCCTTTTGCTATGGTGGAAGTGGAAATTTAAGCATCTTTAAGAGGAACCCAATAGTCTATAGGTAAACTAATATGCTCCTTAAAAGTTTTGTGACACCTAATATAGAAACTTAACCTTAAATTTACATTTCTATGAAAGAAATCACTTAATGAAGTGGTTAGATTGGATAACTCATTCAAAACTCATCATGAATCTAAAATTTCCCACTGCTAAGGTTTAGTAAACCCCCTATCTCTCTCCCTATATCTAAACCCTATAGGAATCTTAATCAAATATGGATTTAGATAAACCTTAGGGTGTAGATCTTTGATAAAATTAAGTATAGATTTATAGTAATTGAGATTGTAGAATTGATGGATAAGTAGATACTATATTATGATTGTAGGTTTATTAGACTCATGGATTAAGGAATCAAATAATTAGAGATCTAAAACACTTCATGTCATAATTTGAACCAATCTATCGAGAAAAAAAAAAGACCATAAGTACATTAATTTTTAATATAAAGGCTAATGGCTTACGAGGAGGCACAATTGACCCAATAGGAACCTATGTTAATTGGCTCTTAAGAGAGAAAGAAGGTTAATTGCCCCAAAGGTCAACCACCCTAAGTGGGGGTTGACTACTCCATACCCTAGTCAATCGACCCCACCTTTAGGTTGACCTTTTAACACTTGTACCCCTAGTTTGACCACCTATATCCCTTAGGTCAATTGATTGATCATTTTAAAGACCCCATATGAGTTAAATAGGCTATGACCAAGAGCATAAATGGGAAATTAAGTTTTAGCCTTAGGATTGCTAATCCTTGAGTATTGTTATATGTTGGATTTATGTGTTGATCATAATTTTCAATACTATTAAAATTTGGAGCAAATTCCAAGTACATGATTACTATTATGCGATGCATGTGTGTATTGACTAGTTATAACCAGAAAATGTGTTTTTGTGTGTGCTTAAACTTAATAATATTTGTGTTTTTGGATGTGCCCATTCAAGCCTATAAGTTGTAACTATTGACGAGCAAATGATAGCACCAAACCTCTCAAATGATGTAGTTAAATTAGGCCCTAAGTTTTGCTATGAAGGCTTAGTAGATTGTTGATTTAAGGGAATGGAGTTTGATACAGGTTAGTTTAGTGGGAATGTAGTTACAAAGGGATGAATCAATGGAATGGGATAACCATTTGAGTGTTATAGATATACTATGGTCCTAATGGCATGATATTAGTTGGCAAACTCAAAATAAGACGATTACTTATCAGTAATAGGGAATAGAGTCAATAATATAAAATTAATTGTCATAGATGATGGGTCTATGTGATAAGAATTTAATTTTAGGCTTTAAGTACCAATTTAAAGGCTAAGGAATGACTAGAGATATACCTTGATGAAAACCACAATCACCCTCTTTGATGAGAATTAGAAGTATAAACCTAGTTGCAAAGGGCAATAGAGAAAAATAGAGTCAAGTGGAGTTAGTAGAGGCTAAGTCTATCAAAACTAGATTCCAAACTATTGGTGTTGAAATTCTCCTTGGTGGAAAGCACTTGTAATAAGGAGCATATAAGGCTCATAGGGATGTCGAGGGTGGCTTCGATGTGGCTACTCCAATACTTAAGTCAACATAAGTATGTTTACAAAAGTAATAAGCTAAAAAGAGTATTAGGGATTAAGATTCTAAACTTGGATCGAAGTGGCCTTAACCCCTAATTATAGGTGTTGAGGTTAAGACAACTTGGTAAGTAAAGTAATGGTGTAGAAAGTGGATTTGTCTCATGTCTCACCTTTGTGTTGTTTCCCTATACAAGTTGCATTTTCTTTAGATCCCTTCATTTTCAAGCAAGTGTAGCCGACCTAAGCTCACTCTTAATCCAAGTTATACACTGAAGCTTAGACCAATCTTCAATTCTTAAACTAGGATCTAGGAGCTTGGTTATGGTCTTTTGGAGCTCAGTCATGGGCTTAAGTAAGTTAGATTAGGCCTAAGGGCTTAAGTTTACAAAGCATTATCAACAGTTGCGGCCCATCCACCCTCTCTTCATAAGAGAATTGGTCAATAGGGAAAGTTAGTGACAAGTTGGTCTTCCAAGGTCCTTAAGACAAGTTGATAGTTGAGACGAGTTCTTAATTAGGGTCATTGACTTGGATTTTGACTTGACATGTTGTTGTTTAGATGTATGTAGAGTAACCAAGTAGTAGGTGGCCAAGTTGGGCTTTGCCCATACTAGCAGAATTGGTGAAGAGGGGATATCTTTGACTTGGCACTTCAAGGGGCAAGGGCAAGGCTGAGTAAGTGATTTACTAAGCTATTGTGTCTTACCCCTTAAGCTAAGCTAAATTAGTGATGGTTGTTGTAGGTTATCTGAGTAGGTGAGTGGTTAAGTTAAGCTTCACTCGTGCTGATAACTCAACGAGAGGATTTCCTCATGTTAGCATCCGGAGGGACAATGTCAAGCAAGCGATATATCGAGTTACATCATGCTTTTTCCCCCCATCGAGCCAAGCTAAGATGAGCTAAGCATGGCTCTTTATTAGATTGGACACTTTGAAAATTCTTTGATAGTATTTAATTCGACGTTATAGTCGCTTCTCAAAGAAGTCTTAATTTAATTTTTCATAGAGACACAAAATTTAGCACATTTAATGCTAGTGACAATTATTGCAATTGTAGTGGGTGAGGTTTGCGTGCGTCAAGCATGCATGAAAGATCATCACCATTCATTTAGATTGTGAAACACGTGTTGAGATCAGCTTAGAAGGCATCGTATTACATCGCTTCGATTAACCATCTCTTCATTTCCCATATTATTGCCTATATATACCAATTGGTAGCTTCATTTCGGCACTTTCAACTCTTGTGACAATTTCTCTTTGTTCTTAAGCACAAAACTTAATTCTTGCAGCTTTTGATCAATCTTCACACACACTTCAAACTCTTTTCTCAATCTACATAAGTATGGTGGCTATCTCTTTGTCTTTATCTCAAACACTCAAATAAGGAGAGTGAGAAGGGTACTCCCCCCTTACCACCCCCCCCCCCCCCCCCCCCCAAGTGGCGGAGGAAATCTAACATGCTTTAATACCAAATGATGATGTGCCTAGTATCCAATTACAATTACACAAAGTTAATTGGATAATCAACTAAACATAATTCATAAAATGGCATGATTCCACTTCTACGTAAGCCCTAATAGCATGAACCAATTTGATTGAATATGAAATTATAAGGTACTCAATTGGAATTCCAATACCAATAAAAGAAACAAACACGATTGATTCTAATTTCCAAATCAAATGGTGTGGATCCTAATTTGTGTGAATCAAGAACAACATAAAGTAACTAATTCCTTACTAGACATTACGCACTAGTTAGAATTAGGATCACCTTGTAATTTGTTGATATCACTCACAATAAATCCAAGTTCACTCGCCACAATCCTAGAGTAGAATTGATAAGAGTATTTTTGTGAAAAGTATCACACCCTTCACATAAAAGAGGCAATTGGAATGTGTTTATCAAAAAGTCCCCTTTTAAACCTACTTAGCAAGTATTTATACTTGCTCTGGATAGGATAAATTCAACAAAACAAAATTACAAGTAAAACCCACAAGTGATTGGTTTAAAAACTAAAAGAAAATTACAAATAAACCCTCAAAAGTGGTCGATTCTTCATTTCCATGGAACAATTGTTGGATCGGTTCTTTTAGTTGATGTAAGTCCATGAATGATCCATAATTGATCCTTAGTGAATTTTATTCGCTGCCTTGTAAAATCGATAAATTTACTTGCTACAATGCAAAGGCAAATTGTTATTAGATAAATAAAATAACATGTGGATGTTTGGGCTCATTTGTTCAATTTGATTTCTCTATCGTAGATCCAGAAGTCTGATTCCCATCAAAATCTCAAGGTAGTTGTTCAGCGTGTTTAAACAATTAAGCAGTGGAAGCTTAGTGAGGGAGATCGATACCACAGTAGGTCATATTCCCCATGATGTCTATCTTTTTGACAACAAAGATAGGAGGCTGTTGCAACCTATCTATTCCATGGTAGAGAATACCAATACTTCTAATGGCATTAGAAGCACTCTTACTTGAGCTCCTAGACCTTAGGAAGTACTTTCATCCATGTCCTTTAGGTGAGAAGCTAGAGTATCCTTAGGTAGAAGATAGGGTTGCTTTCACCATGGGGTGTTGTTTCTACTTGTATATGAAGTATTTGGAGTTTAGATTATGGGTTCCATTCACTAAGTTCTAGGGGGAATTTTTCATTTATTGTCATGCATCACCAACACAGCTTGAGCCTAACAGATGTTAGTTGTTGATTGTGTTTGAGTCGTTATATGAAAACTTTGTGTTGCATGCTACCCCTCAATTGCTTATGTACTTTTATAGGCTGAAGAGGTCAACAGATGGGTGGTACTACTTGATGAGTCACCTAATTCGAAAGCTATCCGTTAGGATGGACTCCTTGATGCACAATTAGAAGAGTAAATTTATGGTGGTGGTAGTTGGAGAGGAGCCAAGCTTTTAGATAGAGTGGGTGGATCTAATCAAGACGTTAGTGGCTTGGCACCTAAGTCCAAGTGATAAGTATGTGGCGGATTGGATCTTTACAAAGCTGAGGAGGAGATTGGACAAGTTATGGAACACCTTAAAGGTCATAGATGAATATCTCTATGATAAGGAGTTAATTGATAATGTGCCCGCCAAGTGTACAGGAGGTATGCCTATTGTAATCATCATGACAAGGTAGGTTTGTTGTGGAGAGGTTGTTCATCTGATTTACAGGGGGAAGGGATCTCTTTAAAAGCTCATGTTTGGCATGATAACATCTTTTTTATCCTCTATTATATTTTCTCTTGATTCATTCTTTACTCTATGCAGATATGCAGCTGAAAGAGAGCTCTATTATTGACATGTTAGCTAGAGGTAAAGTTGTTGTCATTGTAAAGAAGGGTAGGAAGGCTATTTCTTAAGATGCTTAAAGGAAGGCACCTCCTCCTAAGTCATGAGACATGCCATTGGTGATTAAGGATGAGTATGTTCTAAGTCGCACCAACTAGTTAGCCCCACATCCTTTAGTGGACCCTTTAACTCAATTGAGGCCAAATAGAAAATCTAGCAAAGGGGTCGATAAAGGCTCCTAAAAGAGACCTTAAGAACAAGCTTGATTCCTTTGAGCACATGATGTGGAGGAGAGATGATAATTTGACCTATTGTGTTAAGGAGAGGGTCAAGGAGGCAATTGCATTAGTCCTTAGGCTAATTGAATCTACTAGGGTCGAGGATAACACTTTTCTAACCCAATTGGATGGTCTCTAACTTGGACTTCAGGCTAGGCAGTGGTAAGAAGAGTCGTAAACTCCTAAGGGGGTCAATCATGCCTCAGGATGTGGTCACCATTAAGGAGCTTCTAAGGGATGACTAAGGAGTTGGAAGAGAGGTTGATTTGTGCTAAGCTCAATGACATAAGTGTTCTTTGCTTCATTTTTTTTTTCTCTATCTTTATACTATTTTTGTTCACCATCTAACCTCAACAAACTTGATGAAGTCCTTTAATGCCTAGGGGTTGAACCTTGACTAGGTAAGGGAGCTCTATGAAGAGCACTAACTTCTTAAGTGGAAGCATCAAAGACTTTATGAAAGTTACATGAACTTTGCCAATGATTCATCTATCCTCACATAAAGAGTGAAGGTGGTAAAAGTTGAAGTCAAGAGGGTTTAGGTTAAGGCCTAATGAAGGGTCGCTACAATTAGGTCGAGATGGGGACCCTTAAGGTTCAAGTAGAGTGTGAAGCCCAAGTCAACTCCAAGTTAAACACTCAGTTCAACTAACATCTATCCAACTAGTTGGTTGAGGTGTAAAGGTAGCTACAAGCTTGGGAGGTAAAGCCACATAAAGCTATAGGGAGGAGATAAAGTAGTTTTAAGCCAAGGCTAATCAAATTAAGGTTACCACCTAGTTGAGTAAGGCAACTTTGGAAAATGAGCTATTTGATAAAATAATGGTGAGTAATGAATGGGCAACCCTCTAGGAGAAGTTCATGGCAGACATTAAGATGGCTAGTTTAGAGGTCTTGAATGCCTATTATGATTACGACTTGAGCTACTTGGTCTTTTGTGATGACAAGGAGGTCAAGGTGTCCGAGGTAGCTAGGGGCGACAATGTTATTGAAGATGGCCTTATAGAGGAAGTGCTACCTAGCAATAAAGGTTAGGTTGTTGAGGAAGAGGCTTGTGCTAAAAAGTAGGGTCACGCAATTGAAGAGCAAGGCTAAGACTGGGATGGTGAAGATCTTCCTCTACCCTCACCAAGTTTTAATGCTCTTGCCAATCCCCTACTCCCAACCAAGCCGGTTCTTATCAAGCAACTAATCATCACAAGTGTTGACAAAGTTTCCAAGAACTTGATAGAGGCTGGTTTGGATGACTAGGGAGCTTTTTGTTTTTTGCTTCTGTTTTTCTTTCAATGTCCTTCAACTATATTTTCTTTCTTTTTATTGAGGTCGGGATGCTAGGCTAGTCGGTTGTATCATGTAATCATCTTCTAATGAATGAAGAGATTTCTTCTTTTTTTGTGTTATGATTCTTTATTTATTTATGTGATGTTCCCCTCTCTATTCCTTTCTTCTTATTTTGTGTTCCTTAGGTGTGCTTAGATGTTTGAACTTAAGCCCTATTGACAAGCTACCATTGTGGTCGGAGGGTTTCGCTCCTCCGATGTGATCTTAGGAAGCCAAGTGCTCAAACTTTAGGATAGATAGGTAGCATGGGATTAAGAGTGCTTAAACATTCAGACTTAGGTCTTATTGATGAGCTGCTAACATGGCTGAAGGGTGTCACTCCTATAACACAACCTAAGGAGGTTAAGTGCTTAGACTCTAAGGTAGTCAAGGAGCATTGGAGTCCATTTACTTTTGTAGAGGTGTGAACTAAAAGAAAATCAAGAGTCCATTTGCTTAGGTGTTGGCGTAGACTTAAAAGTTTGTTTGCTAAAGTGTAAGCATGGACTTGATTGTATCCAGAGTCCATTTGCTAAGGCACTGGTGTAGGCATAAGGTCTTATTTGCTAAAGTGCAAGCATGGACTTGATTTGCTTGGGTCATCAAGTGTCCATTCACCTTAGAAGATGTTAAGATTTGGATGATAACTTATACAATAGTATAGTATAAGCTTGTGAAATATATATATATATATATATATTTCATTACAATTGAGTACATTACATGAGCTCCTTATACACTTAATCAAAATATGACCCAAATTTTACAAAGTAGCTTTCTTGGTCGAGAGACCTTGTGCTTAACCCTTCTATTGTAATAGCAGGTTGCTTGGTGTCTGATAGGTACTTAATTAGATATGTGTATTAAGAAATATTTAAAGTATTTCTCTAGAATTTTGGTATGTTTTTGAAGATTTTAATACTTAATTAAGTAATATTTTAATTTTAGGGCTTTAAGGAACTTATGAGTTAAAAAGAAAGAAAAGAAATCAAATTTTACTCAATTTGGAGTTAAATTGAAGAAGTCATGAGCTTTTGAAGACTGATTAGGGTAGTAGACATGATCATGTCAAGATCAAGTTGAATTTGAACTTTAGAGAAATTATTTATGAGAGTTATGTGAAGGAGAAATGCAACTATGTCTAATGGTCGTGTATCTCTCGGCAAAAATTATTTTCCATACATTACCTAGACATAAAATGCTAGATATGGCTATGCTTAAGCCGTATTAACCATCAATTCTAGTTTCTAGGTTTTGTTTGATGATTTTGACATGACTTGAAGTACAACCATATTATATAGTATATTGAAATAAGAAGGGACCCAATTTCATAACTTTTATAATACGATTTTCATAGGCTTTAGGGTTTTTTGGGGCAAAGAAGAGCAAGTCTTCTTTTACTTCAAGATTAAAGTTTTTGTTTTTGAATTCTTTGACAATGTATGGTTTTGCATTATTGAAGAGTTTTGTTTTCATCACGTTCAAAACTTAAACTTCTTAGTATCTAGATTTATGGATCATAAGATTATCATGTGACTAGTTATATTGCTATTTTAATGAAGTTTTTTAGTTTTTTAATTCAATCATGTGTTCTTAATTTATTTAGATTGATATTTCTAGGATATTAATCTAATTATTTGATATTATACATTATAATTGAGAAATCTAATGTGTAATTAGATCTAACATGATTGAAGGGAATTTTATGTAAACTTAGAGTTAAGTTGTATACTTCTTCTAAATTTAAGTTAATTGTTTTAAGAATTCATTTTTCTTAATTCGATCTTAAAAATATGTTGTTATGAAGATATTTAAATAGATACTTTTGAGGTTAAGGTTAATAGACTTGAGAAAATTATTAAATTATATTAGGAATTTTCCCGGTCAATGAAATTGGGGATGAATTTGAATAATTTCTATTGATGTCACATGATAAATCTTAAGGGAAGCAAAGTCTAGATACTTGTCTTGACATCTTAAAGTTAATTTCAATTTGTTTTTGCTCTTCTTGCTTTTAATTGAGTTCTTAGTTTAGTAGTTAATATTTAGTTATAAGTTTTAGATAAATCAATTTTTAAAATTTATCAGCTAGATAATAAGGTATAGGTTAGTATTAATATTTGTAATCTTTATGGAATGACATTCATATTCAATTTATTATATTACAAACTTAATAGGTATACTTACCTTTCATTAGTATCGTTATTTGAGTTATGTCTGAGATCTCTTCAATCTTGCCGAGGTTAGTTTAAAGCCTAATCTTTTAGCATATGGAACTCTAGCTTCCTATGGTCCTTGTGTATGATATGATTCATTTAACTCTCGTGAAGATTCTAGTTTGATTGTGGCTATCGTCGCTTCTATGGATTGGCCAAATATTACAAAGTATAGAGCTCTTACATCTACTCAAAACCATGCTACGATGATAAAAGATCTCTATTAGAAATCTCAAAATCAACAAGGGTTTCAGTGATTGATAATCTTTTCTAAAGATTTGCCATCCCATAGAATTTGGACTTATCCGATCAGTCATGCGTGTATCAGGTGAATAGGTAGGCTTACTCATTACTAAGTCCTTTATGATGACTTCAAGGCCTGCTCATTATCATGTCTTCTACGATAAGTTTGAGCCCAACTCATCACCATGTTCTCTATGATAAGGTTAGGGCTTGCTTAACTTATAAGTTACAAACTGTAGGCACTCCCCCACCCCCCTCCTCAATTGATGATACTACTATTGCTCAGTTTTGGTGAGCACTATTATTATCTTCTTCATCTTTAACTTGCTCAACTCACCTTATCTGTGTTAGCCATTTTATGATTTGTTAAGGTCAGCAATATATTCCTTGAGGTATCCTCATTAGACAGGGTCCTCAAAGGCACTCTTGGGCTAAAAAAATTGTTTATATTATGATCCTTGTACCTGTTGAAGTCACAATACTTATTAGGGTTCCTCTTGTTTATATTGCCCTTAAAACTTGATGGTTTATGCAATATGCCTTTGTTGCAAATTTCTATAAAAATGTCCCCACTGGTTGGTTTAGCAGGGTGTACTTACCGATCTCTAGTGCCATTATTCGAAGATGACCCCTACCTATTTCTACAACCAAGTCGGTCCTTTATGGACCTTTTCTCCTTGTCTCTCCTTTTTCTTGACTTGTTTTGGTCGATATCCTTCTAAGCTAGGATGAAGTCTTCTTGCTATATGTACTTCCCAACCTTTTCTCAGAATTCTTCAAAATTTGTTGGCTTATTCTTCCCCAATGACTTGAAGAAGTCATTACTCGATAGGACACCTTAAATTACGAAATTCAAAGCAACACCTTTATCGACATTAGGGATCTCCAACAGTTGCATTGAAGTAAGCAAGGTAGTCCCTAATTAGTTCTTAGTGGCCCTATTTGATGAGGTTTAGGGTCGACAAGTCTTTGATTAGGAGCTTGCTCACTAGGAAGTACTATTGGAATTGGTTTGCTAGTTCATTGAAGGAATTGTTGGAATTTCTAGGAAGATTGTTATACTATGTCTAATTAGCTTTGTGTAAGGTGATTGAAAACACTTTACAAGTGACCACATCATTGAGGCTATGCAGGTTAATTATGTGAAAATGGCGTAGGTGATAATTTGGATTCGTTGTGTCATCATATGTGTCAAGTTGTAGCAACCTAACATTGGGTGGCAAGACCTCATCTTCTAATTACTTGTGCAAAGGGCATCTTGTTTATTGAGAATCTTGTAGAGGGATCTACGCACTTGCTCTCTCATAGGTTAGAGTGCTTCTTGATGTATTTATCTATTTAGTCAATGTCTATGTCATCAACTTAGTGTTTGGCTCTTGTGCAAGTATATGATGGCTCATGTCTATTTCTCCAAGCTGTGGTGCCATTGTGCTTGTATGATGTGGTTGGTAGTATTAACACTAGTAGCATGTTCTCTTGTGTAGTTGTTAGAGAGGCTTATTCAACAAGAGCTTAGTTAAAGCACCTTGAGCTTGCTAATTTTATGGTGGCACATTTGCCACTAGTGGTGGTAGATTATTATGGCCATTTCTTGGAGAGTGTACTAACACGTCCTCTAAATCTAGCATTTTGTTGAGTTGCTTTAACTTCGTAACTTAAGCTTTCAATCTTATGTTATCATTTCTAATGACTTTGTTTTATGTCACTAGCATTTTGCACAAGTTTTCTAACTCAAAGAAACATTGGGCATTAATTTGTTTTTTTTTTTGTTTTGTGTTTGGGTTTTGGGAAGTTGTAGCGTAGATGGTTTGATCCACTACGAACATGTCAGTAGATTCCTTGGATTTGGTGGTTTTTTATTTGGGTGCCATTGTTGTTTTGTGATTGTGAGCAAGATCACGAAAATAGTGCCAAATGTTAGTGTTGAAATTCTCTTAGGTGGAAAATGCCTCCAATAGAGAACACATAAGGCTCATAGGGACACTAGGGTGGTTCTAACATGGTCATTTCGATGCTTAAGTCAACACAAGTGTATTTATGAAATCGGTAAGCTAAAGAGAGTATTAAGGCTCAAGATTTCAAACCTGAATCTAAGTGGCCTTAACTCTTATTTATTGGCATTGACGTTGGAATAACTTGGTAAGTGAAGTAATGGCGTAGTAGGTGGATTTGTCTCATGTTTTGTATCTATGCTATTTCCCCTTGCAAGTTGCACTTTCACTACATCCCTTTATCTATCAAGTGAGTGCGGTCAACTTGAGCTTATGCTCAGTCCAAGCTATACATTGGAGTTTGGATTCATCTCCGATTCTTGGACTAGGATCTAAGAGCTCAGTTTCCAGTCTTTTGGAGCTTGATCATAGGCTTAGGTAGGTTAGATTAGGTTTAGGGGGCCCCATTCCAAAAAGTGCTATCAACATAAACGTATATGGAGCTCATCATAAAAGTGAAGGTTGTAGAGGTTTGGTTACAAGAGGGAATCTAACAAAGGATAAGATTGAAATTGCAGAAGAAAACAAGTCAGAAGTATGATTGGTTCAGCAAGACAAATGCTTTATGTTAATGGTTCTAAATGTAACCCAACTTTTGGAATAAAGAGAGATTCCAATCCTAAAGACAAGTTGGTCATTGTTTTCAATAACAAGTCAAAAACCTCTTGAAAGAATAATTCTAGTAGGCATATCAGAAGTGGCTTCCAAAGACAACCTTCCGAAGGTAATATTTACACGGGTAAATCTTAATTGGAATTGGACATTATTTTAAATATGTTGGATTAAGAAAGAGAATATTATAAAGCCTGACGAAGTAAGGATGCAGTTATTTAGATAATTATTTTATTTCCCTTTTAAGTAGTTATTTTCCTTTTTAGCAATTTCCTTTTCATAGCAATTTTATCGTATTCATTTATAAATACTCATATGTATGAGAGAGACTAGTTGTTATCCTTTGATAGAGTGAGTAATTGTGTGATACCTTTAAGTAGTTATTAAAAGCCTCCTTGTTGATCTTATCAATCAAGAATTTCTTTTGATTGTGGTAATCCTCTTTTAATTGATCTAGTCATGAATTATATCGATTGCTTCAATAAAAACTGTTTGATTTCCACAAACTGTTATATCACTTGTGGAAGTTCAAACACACCTTTCATCCAATTTGGCTTATTGTTTGGTATGTCATATCCAAATAACAACCTATCTATATCCTTTGTTTATTGTTTTTTATAAATATAAAAAAACCCATAAAAATAATGACTTTCTACATCATAAACCTAAATTACCAAAAAGATTCAAGCTTTATTCATTGACTACACATTCTAATCATGACTACATTCTTATCTCGGAATTTAGGCACATCACTCTTTATATGTAGGAAAACAAGGAAGGAGTTGCTCAAACTTTGCTTACCATTTGGATCTAGTAGGATACCATTCAAATTTCATTTGCTCATGGCAAATCTCGATAGTGCTTAGAGTGTGGTTCATCAAATTCTAGGCACATCACCATAGGCCTAATCATTTTATTGTTGCAAGTGATGAGTTTGCAAGCTCTATCACATTTAAAAGTGGAATTCAAGTGTTTTGAACCTTGGTTATTAAGGTTAACTATTGTGAATCACCTAAATATATAGTTTAATGAATTTAATTGTTACATTTAGCAATTTTAGGCATGTGTGTGCTATGGCATATGATTGTGGGTTTGTAATAGTTATGTTTTAGGTTTCATGACTCACCCATTTTAGATTTTATGTTTTAGGTGTTAGTGATTTCTTAATCCCTATGATGAGCTAGGTTACGATTTGTATGATAGGAGTAGGATCAATAGTGATTATGGCTAAAGCCTTGATGATTAGAGGATGATTTTCTAAAGATTATTTAAAATACTTTTTAGTTTAAGCTTTTTTAGTTGTTAATTGGAAATTTAATGCTTCTTTTATTTTCTTTTGATTTTGTTATTGACAAAACATTAAGAGAGTATTTAAAGACTATGAATTTCCATGGATTTATCAAGTATCTTAGCTTTTGTATAATTCTATAAATAATATAAATATGTGGTGAAGCCATCACACTTGTTTGGGTATAGTAGCTTTAGGTCGTACTAAAGTTGTAGGTTAAAGGATTTATGGAAACATAGGTTAAAGTGTGGTTTGAAAAGAGGGTAGGATTCATCTATTTTGAAAGTGACCTACTCTTTTATACTTTATGGATCTATTTGATGAAATTTTGTATTTAATAATATGTTATGGTTTATGTGCATATTTACATATGTGGTATATTTGAGCACTTTTATATTTCATTATTTTTCTGATGATAACACGTTCCCTCTTAAAGTTAATTCCTTCAAATCTTAGTAGAATGGTTATAAGAATCAATACTCAAACAATTTAACCATAGTTGTCAAAATCATGATTCTAATAATAGGACTCAATGAGTTTATAATTTTAAGATATCTTTCTGAGTTAACTCAAACACAAAAAGAAATTCATATAGATTTGTGGTAGAATCATAAGTTTACGTGTAAAATCGCTAAATCTTACATTTTTAATTGAGTTTACCAATTCTACCTATTAAAGTTAATTAAGTCAACAATTGGAAGAGATAACTTGGTTTTCATAAGACATGAATATTATTGATTATTTGAGAGAATTGGAAATAAAATATAAGGATATTATTGATAGTTAGTACAAGTAATGATGTTGACATTGATGATGAAGATTAAAGTGATGATGGTTATAGTGAGGAGAGAGCTAGTTATAGTTTTTATGTTTAATGATAAAAAGGGAGTTGATGATTTGTTATAGCTTTGTGTTTTATTATTATAATTTATATCATAGTGCATTTCATATGGAATTGTTATTCATATTGTAATTTTATACATCAATATAATAAATTATGATAATTTATTTGTACTATAACTATATGACTTTTATTATGAGTTATGAATAAAATTTATATCGAACTATTTATTTTCATCTTATTTTTCATTTTTTTATGACTATAGAATAATATCTACAATTTTTTAAAGTTATTTTACATAAGTTATAAAATACTTCAATTTTATAGACCCTTTAGCGAAATTTAGGTAAAATCACAAGTTTAGTAACCTTAAATTCTACTATTGAAGATGAGAACAGGCTCAAAAACCATCATCCTCTTGTTGCCCAATGACATGGCATAAAGCAATGGCCAACCTAATATTGACCATGACATAACTATGTTGAAGTCTTCTAAGATGATTTTGATGCTAGTAAACCATTTCTATGAGTTTTACTAATCAAGCCACTACGTATATTAGAATAAAAGTAGAATTGTAAATATAAAATCACAATCAAAAGCTCAATAGAAGCTTGTGGAAATTGTTTAAATAGTAATGTAAAAGACCAAGAGAAATATTATAAAAAGAAATTGAAGCTAAACAAGAATTTAGAAAAGGAAAAGATCAAATATGTACTAAAAAATGAAGGAAGAAAGGAAAAGAAGAATTTGAATCCAAGAACACATCTAGAAGCAAATGAAAAGAACATGTTCTGAAGCAATGAAGCTTCAAAAGCATTTTAAAGAATAAAAATCTATCTAAAGATCATAAGCTATCTAAAGTTAAAAAACATAGATAAACTGTACAGAGCTAAAAATATTACGTAAATATATTGGGCTAAGCCCATTGATTATTTGGCTTGACTCATTGGGCTAGGTGACATGGTTTAATGAGTCTGGTCCAATTATTGGGATGACTTAGGGAGAATTGGCTTAGTGGGCTCGGAACAAGGATCGTTGGATCGGTCTATTCGCATATAACCTTTCTTAGGTAAGCTCATATACTTATGAGGAAGGCTAATGGTCTTAGGCTTATAGCAAGCTCATTAGGATGATCTTAAATTAAGCAGACTCTATCACGCTCGTTGATCGCTAAAGTGATCTAATGGATATCATCAAGCCTAAGAGTCTATAAATACTCAGCCATTCCTCCTCATTAGAGGACCTTTTTTCCCGAATTTTAGAGATCAAAGAAACGGTGTTCCACTAAGAGTTCTTTGCTCTTAAAGATCAAACAAGAGATCAGGTAACAAACGATCTCCTTTGCCCAATAATTTCAAGGTTGATGCTTGAGATTCCTTTAGCTCTCTTGTCTGTCACTTGTTTATTCGAGATGCTTGAGATTGCCTGTTCCTCCTCCCTACCTCTCTTTTTCTAGTCATCCCTTCACGTGCCATCTCTGAATCACTTTTCTCTGAAGTCACTTATAGTGTGGTACTCGCGTGATATGCACGTGACTACTCTTGTCAGGAACCCCCTTATCTACATTTTGGCGACTCCGCTGGAGAACAAAGTTAAGTGATAGAAGAGTAATAGCACCCCCTAGGAAGTGAAGACCATCTGACAATATTTATCAAGAATAAGATCCTAACACTAAACTGATGGAGCAAAACCTGCCTAAAATACTATAGAATACTGGTTAAGGCAATTCACTGCTTGAGGCTTCTATAAATCTTGCACAAATGATGCAGGCTATGCAAGAGAACACAAGGGCTCTAAATCAATTTATGACCATGCTTGCTCCACTTGTCATAGGGTTGGCTGCCATGACTACTATATAACAAGGTGTGGCTTCACCAAACACTAACGTTGCTACCCAGCAAGGTGTCGCCCATGCAACTTCATCACATGCAGTTCATCCTATTAACCCTCCGATAGATGAGGAGAACATTTCTCAGGAGCAAACCACTAAACTAGATGTTCCACCTCCCAATGCTTTCGGTGGATTTAGCCATCGGCTTACCCCCACACCTGATTCCATGGTATCTACCTCAAGAACTTCCTTTGTAACAAAGAAAGACTTAGACATATACTTAAAAGAAATACAAGCAAAGTCAACTATGGGAGTACTAGAGTTAAGACTCCCCTACCATTAGTATATTGTTGAAAAGCTATATCCTAAGGACTATGTTAGTCCTGAGTTTATCTTGTTCAATGGTAAGAAAGGTAATGTCAAATAACATTTACTCAAGTTTATTTAGACCCTGGAAGTATATAGGCTGGATGATGACCTAAAGCTTAAAGAATTTTCTAAACCACTGACTGAAAAGGCATACACTTGGTATGTCAATCTCCCTGTAGGGTTAGTTGATTCATGGGGGTCTATGTGTAAGCTATTCTTGGAGAAATTCTTCTCTACTCAAGAACTGGTCATGATCATGGATATGGGAAGAACACGACAATACCCCAAGGAAGACTTGATGGATTATATAGAATGCTTCAGAAAGAGAACACTGGACATCTAAGACGTATGTGATGAGGGGGAGCTAGTGAAGATTTGCATCCAAGGGATGTTCATTGAGTATGCGATCCACTTAGAAAATCTTAATCTAAGTTCCTTTTTTGCATTAGTTGAGACTGCAAGGAGAACTAATAATTCTGTTGCAAGATAACGGGGAGAAAATGAGCAACACCTACTAGCTCGACCTAGGTTGAGACCCCTAGAGACAACAAGAAGCTAAGGAATGATACATCCCAATGATCTACATCAATTCCCCATTTACCATGCCCAATGGGAAAGGTAAATGCTTTATTTGATTAATGGTTACAAGATGGGAATATCAAGCTCTTAAGAGTGGATCGTTTACTAACATAAAACGAGAAAATGATCCTAAGTTTTGCAAGTATCACGGGTTCGTAGGTCACCCTACAAAGGAGTGCTGGACTTTGAAGAAAATTTTCAATGATAGGGTCCGTAATGGGGAACTTATCATAGAAAATAATGATGTCCATAATAATCCATTTCCTGCACATAATAATCAATGGGGTACTACAAGTGCCATCAGTCACAATCTTAGTACTGAAGAAGGAGATATGTCGCACGTTAAGGTGCGTAATGTACAAGAAATTATGATTAGGAATAACGAGGACGCATGTATGTTTGAAGTAGCTACCTTGATGAAAACGGCTAACTTCAATTTGTTTTTTTACTTACTAGGGTTTAACAAGGATGCATGTCTAGCAGTAGTGTCGAGTCTAATTTTTGAATTTTTCCATTCCTAATCCGATCTAGACTAGACCCTATGCTCATCTAATATAGATCCTCGACTTGAGTTAGGAACTTCGTTTAATTTTGGAGTCGCCACCCAACTGTTGTTGGGAAAGATTGAATTAAGACTAAAGAAGCGGATTAGTCTTAATTTGGACCACTAGTCGTCGTGATTTCCTCTTCTCGTTTTTGGTGAAAAGAGGAAAAGGAAAACCAGAGTTTCTAAGTTCGGAGGCTAACCTATTAAAACCTTACAGTTACCACCTAATCTCCTAAAATTATCTTTATCTAGAAATGTCTTTTATTTTGTTTCTGTTGCTTTTTATTATTTTCTTGAATGAATTATTTAAAAAAATGATTTTTTTTAATTTCATTTTATGGGTTGACCCAAATGGGTGCCTATGTACCTGCTATTCAGGATCAAACAAGTCGTAGTTCGCTTTTCCTAAAAATATTTAGTGGGTTTGTGCATTTTATTTTTTTGAAATCTCTTTTGGTTTATGTTTTTACCATTTTTGGGGATTTTTCTGAAAAAATCTAAACCTAAGCTTAATAATTTGATTTTTGAAAATAATTTTTGGGAAAAACATCAATTTTGGATTTATTTGAGAAAATGATTTTTCTAAGTGGTAAAACTCATTTTTTCTATTTTTTTCTTAATTTTTGATTTTTTTGATTTTTTAATGATTTTTTATCATTTTTATGATTCTTTTAAAATTTTTATAATCTTTATAAGTTTTTATAATTTTTTTATTCATTTTTCATAATTTTTGTACATTTTTGTTTTATTAAAAATTTTTCTCCTAGGTTCTACCCTATTTCAAAATCTAAAGTTTTATTATTATTATTTTTCTAATATTTTTATTATTTTCTACATTTTTATTATTTATTATTTTCATTATTATTTTTTCTTATTTTTTATTTTATTTTATTACATTTTTAAATCTTAAAAGAATCTAATTTCTAACATTTCTATTTGTTGAAATGTAAATGAAACATAAATAAATAAATAACTAAACAACAAATTAATAACTAAATGACAAATTAAATAATCAATTCGGAATATAAAATAAATAAACTAAGTAAAAATACAAATAAATCGGAAAATCCGGAAAATCCGACTTACTTGGGTCCGGGTCGATGTGCGGGTCGGGTTGGATCGGTCGAACACGGCGGCGGGGAGTACTCGTTGACGGCGTTCCGGCGGCCTTTTGCAGCGGGTGAGGTGTCGAATCCTAGGTTATCGAGGTTGAGGAATCCAATGGTGGCGGTGGTTTTCTCCATAAACGCCTCCTGGTGGTTGCTTAACTCTTGATCGGCGGTCGTGGCTTTGATTTCTTCCGGTGCTCTCCGATTCACTCTTTTCTCTCACTTTCTCTCGCTTGTGATCTGTGCTTTGGCTTCCTCCCCTCCTCCTCTATTTATAGGCTCTCAAAATCGAGCTGGATAAGCTCAGATTTCCCCCGATCGAGGCAAATCAGATTGACGATTAAATGAACCAACTCCGATTCGTGTAAATCCTTCGATTTGTTGAGATTTGATTCCAATTGGATGATGTTTATCTCAATTCTGTTGAAGATCTGTTGGATTTGTGCAAAAAATCGAATTGAAACGACCGAAATTCGAATTTTTCCCCTCGCCGGCGATCTCGGACCGAGGTTGAAGACGATCAAGCGCCCGACGCGTACATTCCCTCCAGCCAATCAGATGCTGCCACGTGTCCTGGGTAAATGAAAAAAATCGCAAAACGCGGAAACTACTTCCCCTGCGTTTCGAACCCCCGACCTCGCACCTGCACGCACCCACTTGACCACGGCTCGGACCAGCTGAGCTAGCCCATTTTTCTGATTTTTTTTTATTTCGCAAATTGCATATATGCAATGCGATTTTTTTTATTTTTTTGTATTTTTTGAAATTTCAAAAATTTGTAAAAATTATTTATTCCTTATTATTGCCCTTTCTGAAATCATTTTTCAAAATTGATGTGTTTTTCTATTTATTTTTATTTTTTTGAATATTTTTATTATTTTTTCCAAATTAGAGAAAAATTGGAAAAAATTGAAAAAAAATTGATTATTATTAATTATTATTAATTCTTAGGGCAAAAATGGGGTGTTTACAGCTGCCCCTCTTTGTAGTAAAGTTTGAAAAACTTAACTACAAAGACAAGAAAGGCGCCATTTTTGGCCTCTTAAATAGATAACGCCTTGGCTTGGCTGGTTATCTAGAATTTTTTGGGTAAGAAAATGCTCCAAGAGCTAATAATCCCACAATTTAAAATGGTCCTAACAATTTAGAGTAATGTTCCTTCCCAAAAAGTGCTTTATGGGCTGACTAGTTGGCGATAGGAAACATCTCAAGCATTGTTTAGGAGTGTAGAAGAAATGATGATAAGAAGCATCTTATCAGACTAGCAACCTTGAAAAGAAGGTTATCTTAGGAAGCGCCCTTACGAGTTGGCTACCTGTCAACATAAGCGTTTGGTTAGACTAGCAACTGTTTGGAAAAATACCTCCGAAAAGTGCTCCTATGAGCTGACTAATTGAGGGAGTCTAGGAAAGTGCCCCTCTTGGGCTGACTAACCTTTGATAAAATGTCTCAAAAAGTGCCCCCTATGGGCTGGCACTGAGATAAGATTTTTAGGAAAGTGTCCCTCTTGGGCTGACTAACCTATGATAGAATGTCTCAAAAAGTGCCCCCTATGGGCTGACCTTGAGAACAGATATTTAGGAAAGTGCCCCCTATGGGCTGACTAACCTATGATAGAATGTCTCAAAAAGTGTCCCCTATGGGCTGACCTTGAGGATAGATATTTTAGGAAAGTGCCCCCTATGGGCTGACTAACCTACGATAGAATGTCTCAAAAAGTGCCCCCTATGGGCTGACCTTGAGAACAGATATTTAGGAAAGTGCCCCCCTATGGGCTGACTAACCTACGATAGAATGTCTCAAAAAGTGCCCCCTATGGGCTGACCTTGAGAACAGATGTTTTAGGAAAGTGCCCCCTATGGGCTGACCTTGAGAACAGATATTTAGGAAAGTGCCCCCTATGGGCTGATTAACCTACGATAGAATGTCTCAAAAAGTGCCCCCTATGGGCTGACCTTGAGAATAGATGATTTAGGAAAGTGCCCCCTATGGGCTGACTAACCTATGATAGAATGTCTCAAAAAGTGCCCCCTATGGGCTGACCTTGAGAACAGATGTTTTAGGAAAGTACCCCCTATGGGCTGACTAACCTATGATAGAATGTCTCAAAAAGTGCCCCCTATGGGCTGACCTTGAGAACAGATGTTTAGGGAAGTGCCTCCTATGGGCTGACTCCTATGATAGAATATCTCAAAAAGTGCCCCCTATGGGCTGACCTTGAGAACAAATATTTTAGGAAAGTGCCCCCTATGGGCTGACTAACCTTTGATAGAATGTCTCAAAAAGTGCCCCCTATGGGCTGACCTTCAGAATAGATGTTTAGGAAAGTGCCTCCTATGGGCTAACTAACCTATGATAGAATGTCTCAAAAATTGCCCCCTATGGGTTGACCTTGAGAACAGATATTTTAGGAAAGTGCCCCCTATGGGCTGACTAACCTATGATGGAATGTTTAGACAAGTGCCCCACTATGGGCTGACTCATCTTATGCTTCTGAATATGCTTTCTACTGACTGAGCTAAATGATGTGATGCCTTTCATGATATGATGATAGTTATTTATTTTAATATGCTTGCTAGTTTATCGTGGATAGCAACCAAACAACCGAACCTTTGTGCTGGTTTGCTTCTGCTTCACTTCTTCTTATCTTGACACGGGGTTGAAAATCTTGATGTGCTTCCTTTCTTTGTGCACACAGCTCTTTTGACGGTAGTGTTATCCTACTAATGCACTAGGTTCTAATGCTCAAAAGTAGATAGAATTATACTACCAAATATATTGAGATTCATTATCATTTTAGTTTTTATCTTTCATTGGCGAAGTGGTAGGTAATGTGTTTAGGAGTATTTGTTGTAGTGCGAATTGATTTGGATTATTGACCATTCAGAGATATTAACTTTGCTTGTAAAAAATAAAAACTCGACTCAACGAAATTTGTATCGAACATTGGCTTTCATAAACATTGGTAAAATTTCAATTCCCTTGCTTAAGGATAGTACATCTTTACAGCATCTGTGTTAATGGGGTCTCTCAATTCCGGACCATCCATCTGAGTCAGTATCAAAGCACCTCCTGACAGAACCTTTTTCACTACATAGGGGCCTTCATAGTTTGGGGTGAATTTTCCTCTGGAGTCTTGGGCATTCGGGAGAACCTTCCTTAATACCAGATCCCCTTTTTTGAAGTATTGAGGCCTCATTTTCTTATTAAATGCTCGGGCCATCCTTTGTTGGTAACACTGGCCATGACATAGTGCGGTAAGTCTTTTTTCATTAATCAAATTCAGCTGATCAAGCCTCTTCTTTACCCAATCTGATTCAGTTAGTTGAGTTTCTGACAAGATTTTGAATGATGGTATTTCGACTTCAATTGGTAGCACTGCTTCAGTACCATATACCAATGAATATGGGGTAGCTCCAGTAGATGTTCTTAGAAGTCCTATAAGCCATGAGAGCAAACGGTAACATTTCGTGCCAATCTTTGTAAGTGGTTGTCATTTTCTCGATGATCTTCTTGATATTCTTGTTAGCTGCTTCTACTACCCCATTCATCTGAGGTTGGTAGAGAGTTGAATTTCTATGGTTTATGTGGAATTGTTGACATAAACCTGTCATTGACTTATTGTTAAGATTGGTGCCGTTGTCAGTGATGATAGACTCAGGAACTCCATATCGGGCTATTATGTCCCTTTTCAAAAAGCAGACTATTACTCCTTTGGTGACATTGGCATATGACGAAGCTTCTACCCATTTGGTGAAGTAATCAATCACTACCAGTATAAACCTGTGGCCATTGGATGCTGTTGGAGTGATAGGGCCTATTATGCCGATTCCCCACATGGAAAAAGGCCATGGTGCTGACAATAAGTGCAACTCATTGGGCGGAGCATTTATCCGGTTTGCGTATACTTGGCACAAATGACAATGCTTGACATATTTTATGCAATCCGATTCCATGGTTAACCAATAGTATCCTAACCTCATAATTTTTCGGGCTAACATGTAGCCATTCATATGAAGTCCACATACTCCTTTATGTACTTCTTTCATCAGTTTACAGGCTTCATTTTTGTCCACACATCTTAACAAGGTGGTATCAGACGATCTTTTGTAGAGTATAGACCCACTTAACAGGAAATGGCTTGCTAACCTCCTGAGTGTTCTTTGGTCATTCTTGCTAGCCATTTCAGGGTATTTACTTTCTTGGAGGAAGGTCTTGATGTCATGATACCAGGGCTTGTCATCTTGTATTTTTTCAATGGTTAAACAGTAGGCGGGCCGACTTTCGATGTCTATTTTCATCGGTTGAACTTCGGCTCCCCCTATTATCTGGATCATAGATGCTAGTGTGGCTAATGCATCTGCAAACTGATTCTGAGTTCTCGGGATGTATTTAAAAGAGATTGCCTTGAATCCTTCGATTATCTCTATCAAGTGTTGATGATACAGTACCAGTTTAGGGTCTTTAGTCTTGTATTCCCCTCTTGTCTGTAGTATGATGAGCGACGAATCTCCGTATACTTCTAATTCGCGGATTTCCATTTGGCAGGCCATTTTGAGGTCAAGAATGCATGCCTCATATTCCGCGATATTATTGGTATAGGGAAATGTAAGTCGTGTCGCTGTAGGGAATTGAGTGCCATCTGGGGATATCAATACTGCCCCAACTCCGCAACCGAATACGTTGGCGGCTCCATCGAAAAACAGTTTCCATTTCGGGTTCCACTCTATCCCAAAGTCTTCTACCGGTATATCTTCCAATGTTAATATATTTTCATCCGGGAATTGGGCTTGTAGTTATTGGGAATCTGTCTTGACAGGGTGTTCTACTAATTGGTCGGCTAAGGCTTGCCCTTTCATCGAGTTCTGATTTATGTATGTGATGTCAAACTCGGATAGGAGCATTTACCATTTAGAGATTCTCCCTATCAAAGCTGGTTTCTCTGCCAGGTATTTCAAAGGATCATGCTTTGTCAGTAGCTCAATATGATAGTAAAGGGTGTATTGCCTTAGTCGATGCATGACCCAAATTAGAGCACAACAAGTCTTCTCTACCTCTGAGTACCTCTGTTCCCCTTCTGTGAATTTCTTGCTCAAGTAATATATGGAACGCTCTTTTCCTTCTTCATCTTTCTACCCCAGCACACAACCCATGGGTTAAGGGAGTATTGTGAGGTATAAGAATAAGGGCTTTCCTTACTTCGGGACTATCAAGACCGGAGGTTTTATAAGGTAGTCTTTGATCGTCCTGAATGCTTCTTCGCATTCGTCGTCCCATTCTACTGTGGCATTCTTTTTCAATAGACAGAATAGTGGCCGGCATTTATTGGTGAGCTGTGAGATAAAATGAGCTCTATAATTTAATCTTCCCAGCAAGCTTCTTACTTCTTTAATGGAGCGTGGGGAAGGTAACTCTAATATAGACTTTACCTTGTTATGATCGATTTTAATGCCCTCCTAGCTTATGACAAACCTTAACAATTTCCCCATTGTGACCCCGAAAGTGCATTTCTCTAGGTTTAACTTGAGTTGGAATTTTCTTAGTCGCTTAAACAATTTCCTCAGGATAACTATATGGCTTTCTCCTTCCTTAGATTTGGCTATCATGTCATCAACGTATATTTCAACCTCTCGATGCATCATGTCATGAAGTATCGCGACCATGGCTCTCTGATACGTTGCCCCGGCGTTTTTCAAACCGAAGGGCATGACTTTGTAATAGAAAGTTCCCCATGTTGTGATGAAAGTCGTTTTGGTTTTATCTTCTTCAGCAATTTTTATTTGATTATATCTTGAGAAACCGTCCATGAATGAGAAAAGATGGTTTCCCGCAGTGTTGTCCACTAAAACATCAATGTGAGGTAGGGGGAAGTTATCCTTTGGCGTAGCTTGGTTCAAGTCCCGGAAGTCTATGCATATGCGTACTTTTCCATTCTTTTTCATAACAGGGACTATATTTGCCACCCATTCCGGGTAATCGGATACTTCGATGAACCCTACTTCTAGCAGTTTCTTGACTTCTTCTTTAATCTTTAGTAAGATGTCAGGCCTAAATCTTCTCACTTTTTGTTTTTTAGGTTTGACATCTTCCCTTGTGGGAAGCCTATGAACCACTATTGACTGGTCTAGTCCTGGCATGTCGCCATATGACCAGGCGAACACATCTGCATATTCTGTTAATAACTCGGTTATCTCACATTTTTGCTCGGCACTCAAACTGGTCCCGATTTTGAGGTTTTTAGGTTTTTCCATGCTTCCTAGATTTACTGTCTCCACCGGCTCGTCGATTGAAATTCCGCTTTGTTCATGTTTTTGCCAATTTTCTTGTATTATTTCGTGGTCAAGGATATCTCCTTCAACAACAGACCCAGCAGCGTTGGAAACGATATCAGCGTTTTTATTTTCTACCTGTGCGAAATATCCCCGGTGTTCGCTGGTAGGAGATCTGGGTAAAGTAAAGATGAAAGCATGTATATAAGAAAAAAAAAAATAGACTGTAATTAAATTGATAAAGAGTTTCAATAGAATTCGTTCAATAATCATTCTCTATTTTTGAGCTGACCTAGAACTATTGATAGGATAACAAAACCAATTGTTCAGAGCCGGATGCTGATTGGACGTGCGGGGGGTTGGTTTCCCATTGTTGACGTCACCTTCGTTTATCCAAAGCTCTTGAAAAATATTTGCTCTTCAGAAAGATTGTTGGAGAGGTGGAATGCACATTTGGGCGTCGATTGGCTTCTCCTTCATTCTGCCTTTGACACCTTTTGCTTGCGCTTCTTCTTCGGTTGTGGGAACGTACCCTAGTCCAAACGTCCCTTGCTGCCCCTCTTTAAACTGAAGGCCCTCCTTGTTGGTCACCACGTTCACTTCATTGAAAATTTGTAGTCCAGGGTCTTCTGAACCTTCCTCCCCAATATATGGTATGGCAGTCTCCTTGTATATGGCGTAATCCTGCTGGCCAAGTACGGTGACTATCTGCTCGTTCGCAATGAATTTGACCCTTTGGTGGAGACTAGAGGGGATGGCTCCAGCAGCATGTATCCAGGGTCTTCCCAAGAGTAAGTTGAAAGATCTTGGGATATCGAGGACCTGGAAAGATATGTGGAATACTTGTGGACCAATTTCCACCGGTAGGTTTATCTCCCCTACTATATCTCTTTTTGATCCATCAAAAGCTCTGACCACCGTTGAACTAGGTGTTATATTGCTTGGATCGACCCCCAATAGGTTGAGGGTGGCCAGTGGGCAAACGTTGAGGGACGATCCGTTGTCGATGAGTACCCGGGAGACAATTGTGTCGTTGCACCTGACCACTATGAACAGTGGTTTTGTATGTTGGTCTCCCTCCTCCCCTAGCTCTTCTGGAGAGAAAGATATCTGGTCTATGGTGAAAATAGAATCCGCTACGTGACTTATTTTGTCTGTAGCGATGCCTTTTGGGACCTGAATCTGTTTGAGCACTTTGAAGAGTGCTTCCCCGTGGGGCTCTGATGCTGTAAGAAGGCCCATAAGTGATATCTGTGCTGGAACTTTATTTAGTTGTTCCATTATCTTATATTCACTCGCCTTGACCATCTTTGTAAACGCAGTGAGCCCCTCTTCCTCTTCCTCTCCTTTCTCCACGTTGGGCTCTTCGGTCGGGGTTCTATACTTTGGGTCTATATTCTCCCAGAGCGGGTGATTCCTCCCACCATAGGAGGTCGCTCTTGTTTGAGGGCCCGATAGTCGAAAGGTGCGGCCTTATAACTTTCTGCCGGTATCGGGACATTAAATACATATCTTTTCCTTGGGATCTGTATCTTAGTCGATTGTCCCTCGTAGCATTTTATAACCCTGGGCTTCTGATGGGAATTGATCATGTTTATAGTCTTCTCCTCTTCCTTCGGCGGGTTGTCCTCCTTTTCAAACTCTGGCCTCCATCCGCTAGGCGGGCCATACTCAGTTGGGGTGTAAGAATAGTTCACCAAGTATTCAAACCTCCCATGTGATTCTCCTAAAGTACCGACTGTTGGGTCTCTGGCTAACCATCTTCTTTTGATATGTAATTTTAGGGCTTCCTCTGGAACTTGACGGGATTGCTTCTTCTGTTGCTCCGTCGTATTCTGTTTAGGGGCTTCTTCAGGAGTCGACTCCTCAGATGTGATCATGTTAATGGTAGGCTTGTGATTGGGCAGTGGATTGGTATTAACATTGGGTGCTGGGGTGTTCACAAAATCCAGCTGTATGATTCCTGCGTCGATTAGGTCTTGGATTTTGTGCCGGAGCCTCCAGCACCTATCTGTAGAATGCCCCTCCTGACCCATATGGTAGTCACATTTGAGGCTTGAGTCGAAATTCTTAGGCTTGTACCGGTCGTTGGGGATCTCGAAGCTGATTAAGTTGTCCGCCTTCAACCGAGCAAAGACTTGACTGAGCGGTATGGGGATTGGAGTGAATTGCCTTGGGACCTTGGTGGCTTGGGTATGACCTGTCATGGATTGCTGGGCTGGGGTACTCATGGTCTGGAATGTCACTCGAGTCCCAGCTTTTTCTACCTTACCAGAATGGACTGTGCTGACGGTAGACTCCTTAGCTCTATTTCCTCCTAAGGGCCTTTGTGTTGGTGTAACCCTAGGAGGATCCATTGTTTAGAGTCTACTGGTGGTGATGGCATTTTCAATCCGACATCCTGCAGCTACCACCTCTGCAAAGCTGGATGAGGTCTGGCCTACCAGATGTGAAAAGTAGGTCTTGTCCAGGGTGTTGACAAATATGGATGTCAACTCCTTCTCAAAGATTGGGATTGCCACTCTAGCGGCCTGGGCTCTCCAGCGCTGAGCATATTCCTTAAATGGCTCAGTATGTCTTTTCCGTAGACTTCCCAGATCAATCACAGATGGGGCGACTTCAATATTGAACTTGTACTGGTCATAGAACGCCCGGGCTAGCTTTTCCCAGGTGTTGACACTGTTGAAGTCTAGGTGGGCGTACCAGACTAATGCAGGGCCTGTGAGGCTGTCTTGGAAGGTCTGGATCATAAGTTGGTCGTATTGAGCATACTTGCTCATCTTTCGGGCATATAGCCTGGTATGCATTTTGGGGCACCCGGTCCCATCGTATTTTTCAAACTCCAGGGTCTTGAACTTCTCAGGGTATACCTCTTCCCTGTATACTGGCAGACTGGTGATCCCGACCTGCTCGAAACCATTGGGACCCTCGATTGTTTTCATCTTATCATGGAGCTGCTGGAAGAGTCTCTTCTCCATTTCCTTCTGTCTCTCTTCCATCTCTCTTTTCAGGTCATTAGAGGTTGGCCCCTGGTTGATCTTCGGCTCGTATTCAAAGGCCGAGTTAAGGTGGGAATTGATCTCTTCATGCTCCGGAGGCTGTCCCTCCACTGCTTTTCCTTTCTTGGCCCTTGAATATTCTTCCTGAGTTGGCTGAGTGGTGCGAAGGAGGCCGATGCTTTCAGTTAAGAGGTGGACCTGGGTAGCCAATTGTTAAACCGTTTGTTCTAGGGATACGATCCTGGAGTCTGAGGCAGCTTCAGCATTTGTGTTGTTGCGGTTGTCGCTACTGTTGGCCATTTTTGTTCTTGAACGTATGCGAATTGGGCTTCTGGGAGGGTTCGGTTGCTTGGGAGCTATCTTGATACCTGACGCGCATTTTGTTTTTTCTTTTGTATAATGTATGCAAAATGTTATGCATGTGTCACACAGATGCTAAAAAGGGTTGACAATTGATTGACGATGTAATATTGAAACTTTCACTTTTATTAATATTGGAAATTTTGGAGTTCAAAATAAAAGATTACAAATGATGATCTATTTCCTAGCTCTTTTGGTCTTCTGCTGTGGAGGCTCAGGCTTCCCGTTGATGACGGCTTCCAGTTCTTCGACTCTGGCCTTGGTCTTTTCTAATTGAGCTTCCAAGGCTTTGTTCCTTTGGTCGGATTCCTTGAATCGTCCTTTCCAGATGTCTTTCTTATAATCTGCAGCTTCAAAGTATACTTCCATCCGAGCCTTAACCTGCTCTACGTAGATTTCTAGCTCTGGATTTACTTTGTCTAGCCTCGGTTGAGTGACATCTGGAACCCGGTATGCTCTTTCCCCTGTTTGGTACAGCTGGTGGATTACAAACTCTCTGGTGGCTCGGTGCTTTCCCACTTCGCCATCTAGCTCCCCGAGGTCTACATTCAGGCTTTCAATTCTTGCTTCCCAAAGTGCTTTAACCTCTGCCAGCTTAGCAAAATTTTCAGCCACCAGCAGGTTCGGATCTTGGTACTCGAAGGTGACTGCTTCTAGCAAGGGCCAATAAACTATGTCTTAGATAGTACCAAATTGGCGGACCACTGAATTGGGGTGATATCCAATACATCCATTGATTCCGATCAAAGGCACGGCTTGAAAATTACTGCAAGTCAAAATAATTTTGTCGCAGCAACTCCACCTGGCCGTCCACAGAATATCCTCGGCACTGAGGCTTTTAAGCACTTCTACCCAACTGTGGCTGGTAAGGTCGTCGGGTAGCTTTATCTTTTCTACGAATGAATCCACAAGGTCCACCTGCTGGGCCAAGGTTTTCCGGACCATGTTCAACCCGAAACACTTAAGGTGGCTTACAAACCATATTAGCATAAGGTTAATGCTTGAGCGGAGGATCCCATGGCCTTTCTTCTTGAGGAAATTCAAGTTCCGAATCTCTTCAGCCAACAGAGCCGGGATGTAAGATCTTTCTTCCAGGAATTGGGTCACTAGCTCTGCAACTCGGTAGTGAATGTAGAAAGTTTCGGTGGGGAATAGTATGGTGGTGAAAGCTGTCAAGATAAAAGCATTCACCCTTCTCTGTCTGTAAGTCTTGGGGTCCCCACACAGTATGTCCTTTCTATCCCCATTGTCTTCTCAGGCAATGAACCAGGCTTCCAAATCGTCCATCCGTATGCAGTATCCATTACAGTCTGCTAGGGCTTTGTTGACTGTTGTTTTGCGGATACCTAGTAGTCTGCTGAAGGTACCGGCTGGCCCGGCCTCGAGATCTGGCACATATATTTGATCAGTTAGTGCTAGAGCCTGTAGCAGCTGGGTGTACTCTTCCAAGGTAGGGGTGATCTCATGCGGCCCGATAAAGAAAGCTGCGGGCTCTACTTCCCATAACTGGAGCATGGCCCGTACCAAAGGCAAATTCACCTCTATCTTTGTTAGTGAGAGGATGGGCCCTATCTTTTACTGGATGAAGGCCTGCTCCTTTGGATTGTACAAGGTAAACCAATGGTCCAGTACTAACTTTGGGTCCAAAGGTTTGTACACTCGAATTTCTTTGCGGAGGAGGCGGTCGACTGCGGTGCTAGCCATCTATTACAACAAGAAATTTTCCTAATTACAACCAGAACTATAACATTACAGGGAAATCGATCTGAACTCCATTGAACAACAAATATTACATCATCGACAATTGTCAACCCATGATGTTATGTATGCAAATAGGTTGGTTCTAACTGGTCCCCAAGCTCTATGGCCTCCCGTATTCTCGGAGAAACGAATCTCAGGCCATATCGAAGCATTGGGTGGGGTAGCCTAATCGGTCCCGAACGGTGATCAACTCACTTCGCCCGAAACCTACACAATGGCTCCCCGTCTTAGGGTTCTAAGACGGTCCGGGTTCGACCGCATCTATTCACACGAACACATGCATGCATGCAGACCCCATAGTAAAGAAAGCTAAACCTAGCTAATCCTTGAAAAGTTAGCAACAAGATAATAATTGAAAGACATTTCTTTAAGAGAACAATTCGAAGAGATTCGGGTGGCTAGCCTACTGGCATGAGTCCCTAGTGGAGTCACCATCCTGTCGAGTCTAATTTTTGAATTTTCCCATTCCTAATCCGATCTAGACTAGACCCTATACTCATCTAATATAGATCCTCGACTTGAGTTAGGAACTTCGTTTAATTTTGGAGTCGCCACCCAACTGTTGTTGGGAAAGATTGAATTAAGTCTAAAGGAGCGGATTATTCTTAATTTGGACCACTAGTCGTTGTGATTTCCTCTTCTCGTTTTTGGTGAAAAGAGGAAAAGGAAAACCAGAGTTTCTAAGTTCGGAGGCTAACCTATTAAAACTTTACGGTTACCACCTAATCTCCTAAAATTATCTCTATCTAGAAATGTCTTTTATTTTGTTTTTGTTGCTTTTTATTATGTTCTTGAATGAATTATTTGAAAAAAATGATTTTTTTATTTCATTTTATGGGTTGACCCAAATGGGTGCCTACGTACCTGCTATTCAGGATCAAACAAGCCGTAGTTCGCTTTTCCTGAAAATATTTAGTGGGTTTGTGCATTTTATTTTTTTGAAATCTCTTTTGATTTATGTTTTTACCATTTTTGGGGATTTTTCTGAAAAAATCTAAACCTAAGCTTAATAATTTGATTTTTGAAAATAATTTTTGGGAAAAACATCAATTTTGGATTTATTTGAGAAAATGATTTTTCTAAGTGATAAAACTCATTTTTTCTATTTTTTTTCTTAATTTTCGATTTTTTTTATTTTTTTGTGATTTTTTTATCATTTTTATGATTCTTTTAAAATTTTTATAATCTTTATAAGTTTTTATAATTTTTTATAATTTTTTTATTCATTTTTCATAATTTTTGTGCATTTTTGTTTTATTTAAAATTTTTCTCCTAGGTTCTACCCTATTTCAAAATCTAAAGTTTTATTATTATTTTTTTCTAATATTTTTATTATTTTCTACATTTTTATTATTTATTATTTTCATTATTATTTTTTCTTATTTTTTATTTTATTTTATTATATTTTTAAATCTTAAAAGAATCTAATTTCTAACATTTCTATTTGTTGAAATGTAAATGAATCATAAATAAATAAATAACTAAATAACAAATTAATAAATAAATGAAAAATTAAATAATCAATTCGGAATATAAAATAAATAAACTAAGTAAAAATAAAAATAAATCGGAAAATCCGACTTACCTGGATCCGGGTCGGTGCGCGGGTCGGGTCGAATCGGGTCGGGTTGGATCGGTCGAACACATCGGCGGGGAGTACTCGTTGACGGCGTTCCGGCGGCCTTTTGCAGCGGGTGAGGTGTTGAATCCTAGGTTATCGAGGGTGAGGAATCCAATGGTGGCGGTGGTTTGCTCCATAAACGCCTCCTGGTGGTTGCTCAACTCCTGATCAGCGGTCGCGGCTTTGATTTCCTCCGGTGCTCTCCGATTCACTCTTTTCTCTCACTTTCTCTCGCTTGTGATCTGTGCTTTGGCTTCCTCCCCTCCTCCTCTATTTATAGGCTCTCGAAATCGAGTTGGATAAGCTCGGATTTCCCCCGATCGAGGCAAATCGGATTGACGGTTAAATGAACCAACTCGATTCGTGTAAATCCTTCGATTTGTTGAGATTTGATTCCAATTGGATGATGTTTATCTCAATTTTGTTGAAGATCTGTTGGATTTGTGCAAAAAATCGAATCGAAACGGCCGAAATTCGAATTTTTCCCCTTGCCGGCGATCTCAGACCGAGGTTGAAGACGATCACGCGCCTGGCGCGTGCATTCCCTCCAGCCAATCAGATGCTGCCACGTGTCCTGGGTAAATAAAAAAATCGCAAAACGTGGAAACTGCTTCCCCCGCGTTTCAAACCCCCGACCTCGCACCCACACGCACCCACTTGACCACGGCTCGGACCAGTTGAGCTAGCCCATTTTCCTGATTTTGTTTATTTTGCAAATTGCATATATGCAATGCGATTTTTTTATTTTTTTGTATTTTTTGAAATTTCAAAAATTTGTAAAAATTATTTATTCCTTATTATTGCCCTTTCTGAAATCATTTTTCAAAATTGATGTGTTTTCCTATTTATTTTTATTTTTTTGAATATTTCTATTATTTTTGCCAAATTAGAGAAAAATTGGAAAAAATTGAAAAAAAATTGAAAATTGATTATTATTAATTATTATTAATTCTTAGGGCAAAAATGGGGTGTTTACAAGTAGCAATTGCCTTTAACCAAATTGTAAATAGACAATATGGGGAGTATAGTCTAGCGCAGCCTGTACAAAGAATGGCAAAGGCACATGAAAATGCAATCCTCTTTACTAATGCGAACATGTGCGCCAAGAACCCCAATCACAATCGTCCCCTGGAAAGCATACTAAATGGGCATCCCATTAACAGGACATTCATAGACAATGGCTCTTCCATAAACATAATGTTGTTGTCTACACTAAACGCTGCAGGAATAGACAACCAGTGCTTAGTGAGACAACCTATTACCGTCAATAATTTCACTAACACATCTATAAACACAGTAAGCTATGTTAATGTGAGCTTTAAAGTGGGCCCTATATAGAGCTCCACAAGGTTCCATATGATCGATGCACCTGTATCCTACCACTTATTAGTTGGAAGAAAGTGGCTGCACAATCACAATCTCGTACCCTTAACATGGCATCAGTACATTAAGGGCCATTGGAAGGGAAAGGACGTATTCATTCTTCCTACAAATAGTCCATTTGAGCATAACAAGGCATACTTTACCGAAGCTGCGTTCTTTGATAAATATACCGAAGATGGAGAAACTGCTATTGCAACACCCTCTAGTACACCACTACCTACTTGGGAAGAGACTCGAGAGAAACCTACGAGAAATAAAGAATGTGAGGCTCTTGTGGGGGCCAAAAGAGGTAAAAGAGAAATGAGGTGATAGAAAGTTTCATTAGAGAAAATAGGCGAAAGGTGTACTATTTATGATGGTCCACGAGATTTGAAAGAGATAGACCTAAAGAAGCTTGTTCATCTTCTTCAGATCCCGTATTAATACAAGAAACCCATCCCGCCCTATAGGGTCAGTTAGTGCATCCTACTGCAACTTCTTTAGCAACCTTAAAAACTTTCTCCTCATTAATGACATTTTGTACTTCAAAGGTTCAAAGGGCATCCTATTGCGATGTATTAGCACAAAGCAAGCATGCTTGATGTTGAACAAATATCACAAAATCTAGTGTAGCAAGGAAGGCCCATCCCCATATCGCCGCATACAACATGTAGGGTATTACTGGCCAACTATGGCCAAAGATGCTTCTTAAATGCAAATGAGTTGCCTAAAATGCTCCAAGATTCCTAATCAAGGAGAATGTCACTTCGTGGCAAGTGCTGGTGATTAGAGACGCCCTTACATAGACTACTTGCAGAATGATACCTTACCTATGAATGGCACTAATGCCCACATAGTAAAACGTAAGGCAAGGAGGTATATCATGCATGAAGACCAGCTATACAAGGTATCATTCATGGGAAAACCCCTTAGGTGTGTCGCACCACCCGAAACGGAGACTATACTAGCTAAAGCTCACTCTAAAGATGGTGGAGAACATCAAGGAGGAAGGAAGTTGTATTACCACCTATTGAGCTTGGGGTATTACTAGCCTATAATGGAAAATGATGCATTCAACTTTGTCATGAGATGTGTCGCATGCCAGCAACACAGGAATGCTATCCATGCTCTCATTGTTACACTGCATAGCTTGACTACTCCGTAACATTTTCATACGTAGGCATTCGACTTGATCAGCCCAATACATCCACCATCTAGGGGATGTATTTGGATCTTGGTAGGTACTGAATGCTTCACCAAATGGGTAGAGGCAATCCCGTTAAAGAAAGATACAAGACAAATAGTAGCAAGCTTCATGAAAGAACATGTCATCTGCTACTTTGGAATCCCAAAGCGCATTCTTTCAAACAATGGTACACCCTTTATCAACTCACAAGTACGACAACTATTGGCCTCCTATGGTATAGATCACGTGAAGTCCACACCTCACTACCCAAAAGGAAATGGCTAAGCATAAGCAACGGATAAGACTCTTTTAAAAGTACTTAATCGTATAGTGCATGAAAATCAGAAAGAATGGCATGATAAACTAGCATTGGCACTATGGGCATATAGGACATCTAAACGAAGCCCCACTGAGGCCACCCCCTTTTCTTTAGTATATGGATGCGAGGTGATGATGCCCATAGAAGTTTTAGTCCCATTTGCAAGATTAGCTATTATTGTTGAACTTGAACCAGATACTTTACGTATGCTTGATCTTGAAGCTCTAGAAGAGAGATGAGCCACCGCCAAGCATCATCTTGCCAACTATCACTAATGGTTAAGTGCGACTTATGATCGTTTGGTCAGGAAGCGGTCTTTTCAAGAAGGTGATGTTGTACTTCGCGTAACAGAGCATGTGTAGCGAGGTATTCCAGCACTAAAGTTCACACAAAAGTGGGAAGGCCCCTTCATTGTTCATGAGGTTCATGATAATGGTTATTGCAAACTTCTGAACCCAACAACTGATAAAGTTACTACACCCATCAATTTTCAATACATTAAAAAATTTCATATGTGAAATAAATGATGTATTTGCAAATTATCATGAATCATATGTATGACTCACACTATTTTTAGCCTTTTCAATGCTTCATCTTTAATACTTCCTTATCTTGTTGCTGCAAAGTTAGAGAGTTATCTCCTTAGCGCACAAATATAATTAACTATTACCTCTTAAGTTGCTGTCACATGGTTAGAGCACGTGCTCCCAAGTGCGCAATGAAATACTTAGCCTGCAAAAACATATCTACAAATTCTGAAATAAAGAATACATGGTTATGTATTAGGTAATACCCTCTTAACCATCAATGCTAGCAAATTGAACTACGCAATCAACACCACTATCGTTGCTTAAGTGCGATTGATAGTTTCAACCATTTAGTGTATTGTTGCTAGCAAGTGAAAGCTTTGCTTCGATGTGCAACATAATAACTTAACTAAATGATGTGATTGTGACTAGCATCACTCATGGAAAGTACATGTGAATAAGTCATGATTATACATATATAAAAACAAAATAAAGACAAACAACTTTATTGATTTCAATGTAATGCTGTAGAATGACAATAAAAAAAGAAGAAGCATAGTCATGCCGAATTATGGCAAACAATCTAGGCTTATTGAGGACTTAAGATCTAAGTCTCCTAAAAATGCCTTCATCTCAAGATTGGATGCTTTAACTGCTTCTTGCAACTCTCGCACTTTGCTCATCGGTTCATCATGCCACCTCGTGATAGTATAGTAATTCAACACTCTCTAAGCTTTAGTAGCAAAAGGCTCTAAGCTATTAATTTTGAACCTTAGAGGGTTGACCCCCTCAATGCATTTAATCACCTACTCAAGTTTTGCCTTTGACAAGGAATCCCAAGGCCTGTTCAACAATAACGTAGTCTCCTCCAGCATCTTCACCATAGTGCAAGTTAGCTCAGTCCCTAACATAGGAGATCCAGCCCAAAAGTCTCTGTTCATGGCATTAATGTCTCCAATGAGTCCAACAATCAAGACAACATGGTGAATCCTCAAAAGGATATAGTTACCTCTATTGTAGCATAAACCTTTAGAGTCGCTTCCTTGTCTCAAGGAGGCATCGTAGCGATTGGGGGAGGAAAGATATTCATAGGAGATACATACAACCCATCTTCATATGTGCTAGAACAAAGCGGCACATAGCATGGTCACCCACATCAGTGTTATTATTATCCCCGTTTATCTTTATGACTAGCCCATCAATATTAGTAGTAAGTTCTTTAACTCTAACAGAATCATGCAACTCTTCAAAATCGTCATCATCACTTTTGCCCTCTTCAACTGGTGATTCCGGATAATTCACTAAGTCTTGATCATAGTCAACTTGAATTGAAATGGTCGTTGAATCAGTAGAAGTGCTAGAACAAACTTTAGAGCCTACCTCAACTTGCACATATATAATAGACAAGGGTGGTTAGTAAAAAAGACTACATGTACATACATAATGAAAAGAAAGATACAAGGATGCTGCTACCTCATGAATAAAGGTACGCTTGGCCAGTCTATCCTTTGTCGATGGAAGAAATGGACGCTTATTCTTAGAGGATCTCCCTAATCCCGCATCAGTAGGAGATGTCGATTGCTGATCCACTTGCTTAATGGTCTCTTAGACATCACCAATAGGCTTAGGCTTAGGCTTAGGTGGTGATTTAAGGTAGAACTCCCACCGACACACAGTAGGCACATGAAGTGTATCATCTATTATAGCAAAAGTATAGGCTCGGAAGTTTGCAAGTAATTTGACCAATATGTTAGCCAACTAGGAGAAGCAACCCTAGAGCAACTTACAGAAGGAAAGTATAACTGATGCACTTCTAGATGAATATTTCTATAGTCACTTGGCAAGAGTGACTAGCAACACGACTCGAAGTTATCAATAATATTAGTCGTACGAGGTACCCCTTGGTCAAACTAAGCTGGTGTGCAACCCTATGAGGAGAAGATACTATAGCCTTTTGCTCTAGATAGCACTTAAAGGAGTCTTTGTTATCTAGGAGGGAGGGTAGACTTCTTGGAATACACCGTAGAATAAATCTTGCCTTAGAATTATGGAGGCCCTTACGCTTATCTACTAAGGTCACCTCATCTTTTGAGCCTGGAGGATATAATTCCACCTTATCTTCATAACTAGCAAGCCATTTCACATAAGGATGAAATGTGAATTCTGACTCAATGTTGATAAGTTGCAAAAGTGCATGCTCAATAGTGCCTTCAACCCAAGCTTATGCTCTAGGATGAGAAAGGTTAGATTTAGCACTACTAAGAGGAGGTGTAAAGTGTTTTTGGAATCGCTCGCAAAAGAAAAGTTGGAGAAATACCAGTTCTACACGTGACACGTTCACATAGCGGCCCTTTAAACGAATAGAAGCCTTGTGGTACAGATCTAAGCACTAATACAAAGAGCCCAAGTAAAAGGGACCTAGTGCGAAGCACTCACCTTGAGCAATTTGTATGGCCAAGGGAAATAGCTGAGGACTTACACCTTCTTCCGGTCCACCAAGGAACACAAACAAAGAGAGCCAATACGTTATAAAAGCTGTAAGCTCATACTAGCAAAAATGACAAAAAAAAGGGTAAGAAATGTACAACTACAAAATTATAAAAGTATACTCGAAAATGAATGGGAGTACTTACTCTTATCTACGACTCAGGCTAGAAACTCAAAGTTTGTCCTTCTTTTGCTCCTCAAAGAAGTATGTGAACTAGGAAGAGAAACAAGACTTCCTTTTGCTGTTGCAAGTAGCTTTTAAGGCATTCAGTAAAGACATTTGAAAATTGTGATCCTTATAAGACACTTTAGTAGAGGTAATGTTGGTCTACCTGAAACTAGTCAAGTTCAGGAGAAAGACCACATCCTCAAGTGTCGAAGTAATTTCCCCCCAAAAAGTGACGAACATGTGAGTCTGAGTACTCCAGCGATAGATGATCTCCCACTAAACTTCCAACCTGCTCATATGTGGGAACCACAAGCGGGTGGAAATAGTAATGGCACAAAAGACGCTAGCTTTCTCTAAAAGAGTCACATACTCTAACTTTGAGATTATATGTTCTACCCAAAATTTCTAATTGGAGGGTGGCTGCTTGAGGAATGCAAACTGGGTAGCTGAGAGGGCAAGTTCCTTCCCTTTATTCCTAAAGCACAAAATCGAACTCGCGTTGATGGTGTCTCTTAAGCTAACGTAGGGCTCACATCCGATAAAGCAAAGCATACCATAAGTGTGAGCCATTGCATAAAGCTCTCGACATTTGATTTTATCCCAGAAGGTATCTTTAGAGATAGTTTCATCTAACCATGCATCCCGAGAACTTGGGATCGGTGGTGGAAACCCATTTGAGTACATCGGCAAGTCTTTTTGCTTTATCACTTGTATGTTTTTTCCCATTGATGTACAATATTACCAATGTCGAGACAAAACCTGAAAAAAAAAAAAAAAGAGGTGAAGAAGATTAAAAAAAAATACTATATACATAAGAGGCATGAAGACGGCAATATTAGCATGATATAACCCATATGGGCATAGTAAGTAACAACTTATTTTGAGATGCTCTCAACTCTTGTGCCTTCATACATCAACAAGCACGTCAAAAGAAGGCAAGGAATATTTCAAAAAACATTGACAAGCACATGAAAGAATTTGTTTGGAAGGATGAGCAAGATGGGGAGGTAATAGAACTTGCATTTAGTAGAAAGAAAATTGAGGCAAGGAAAAACTGGCTACGACAATTTGAGCCGGGTACTTACCTTGATCAGAAGGAGAAGCACATAAAATACAGTGATTTTGTGAACAAGGAGCTTATATTGTTCTCCATGGCAGATCTGCAGAGGTCTATACCTTCTATGGTGGATGGCTTTAAACCTGACCAGAGAAAGATATTATTTTGTGCATTCAAGAGGAACTTTGTGAAGGAAGCAAAAGTTGCTCAGTTCTCAGGTTACGTTTCTGAGCATTCATCTTACCATCATGGTGAGCAGAGTCTGGCTAGTACCATCGTTGGTATGGCTCAGGATTTTGTTGGAAGCAACAATAGTAACTTGCTAGTTCCAAGTGGCCAGTTTGGCACTCGCCAACAAGGAGGGAAAATCTGCAAGCCCTAGGTACATTTACACCAGGCTTTCACCAATTACTCGCTTCCTTTTCTCCAAGGATGATGACAGCCCTCTAGACTACTTGAATGACGATGGGCTCTCCACTGAACCCACTTGGTACGTGCCCATTATACCAACTGTTTTGGTAAATGGAAGTGAAGGAATTAGAACAGGATGTAGTACTTACATTCCTAATTACAATCCGAGAGATATAATCAATAACGTGAGGTGTCTATTGAATGGTGAGACAATGGAACCGATGGATTCTTGGTATAGGGGATTCAAAGGGTCAATAGAGAAAACGGCTACAAAAGAAGCTGGATCTACCTACACTGTTAGTGGGATCATAGAGGAAGTTGGTGAGGGATGGCTCAGGATCACGGAGCTGCCAATTCGTAGGTGGACAGATAAATATATGGAATTTTTGCAAAATGCCTTGGATCAATTCATTGAGGAGATCAAGCCTGACAATGATGATGTCAGTGTGGATATCTTAGTGAAATTGTCTGATGAGAACATGATGATCCCACAACAAGAGGGTTTGCTGAAGAAATTCAAATTGGCCACCACAATAAGCACCAGCAATATGCATCTATTTGACTCTAAAGGAGTTAATAAAAGATATATGATAGTCCTGAGCAAATCCTTGAGGAGTTTTTCCCCTTGCCGCTTGAATTTTATGAGAAGAGAAAGAAAGCTTTGTTGGATCGCATTGAGTTTGAATTGTCAAAGTTGGACAAGGAGGTTAGGTTCATACAGAGTTGTGAAAGGAGAGATAATTGTAAACAATAGAAAGAGAGCCGAACTGTTCATGGAGTTACAGGAAAAAGGTTTCACCCCTTTCCCAAAGAAAACTAAGACTGTTGAGGTAGCAGATGCTGGGATAGCTGATGATGCAGAAGAGTCAGAAGAGACCTCTGAGGCCCTTGGCAGCAATGGTGTCCGGGCTAGTGACTATGAATACTTGCTTTCTATGCCAATTGGGACATTGACACTTGAGAAAGTTCAACAACTATGTTCTGAAAGAGATAAGCTCATGAATGAGGTTGACATCTTGAGAAAAATAACTCCGGAGCAATTGTGGTTGAAAGACCTAGCCGCTTTAGAGCATGAAATTGATGAGCTAGAGAAAGGCGACGTTGAGGCAGAACAAGCTAGAATAGCTGCAGAGGAAAAAAGAAATCATGCTAGAGGTGAAGCTCCTCCCAGACAAGCACCCAAAAGGGCTTACAAATCTAAAAAAGGCTACAAAGACGGAAGCAGCTACTAGGAAACCTCCTGCTGCAATGGCAAAGAAAAGCACTGTTGTCTTGGAAGACGATGATGATGAGGTTCTTGAGCTGAAAGACTGACTTGCTGCTTATAATCTCAATTCTTCTCCAAAGAGCTCTACAGCTATGGAGACTGAAGCAGCTCCACATGAACCTCCAAGGAGGAAAGAACCAAGCAAAAGAGCTGCTGCTGCTTACAAAAAACCTGTGGTAGTAGCCCTCTCAGAGAGTTCAGAAGAAGAGGACAACGATGTTAGTGATGATGACTTTAATCTAGAAGTCGAGAAAGCATCGCCAGAGCCCGTGAAAAGGAGAAGGAGAAAACCTGCTGCAAGTAAGCCCGCAACAGCAGCAACAGCTCCAAGGGACAACAATGTTAGTGATGATGATGACATCAATCTAGAAGTCAAGCAAGCATCGCCAGATCCTGTGAAAAGGAGAGGGAGAAAGCCTGCTGCAAGTAAGCTCGCAGCAGCAGCAGCAGCTCCAAGGAAAAGAGCTGCAGCCAACAAGAAGCAGACACAGACATTAGGCCAGAAGCTCTTGACTGATATGATGAAGCCAGCAGAATCAACAGGGATCTCCCCAGAGAAAAAAGTTAGGAAGATGCGCGCATCGCCTTTTAACAAGAAAAGTAGCTCCATCTTGGGGAAGGAAGACGTGGGTTCTACTACGACTAGTGCCGAAAAGACTAGCTTCGAAGATACAGCACAAGAAGAAGAAGAAGTTGCAATTGCTGCTCCACCCCCTGCTGCAAAAGCAAGACCCCAAAGAGCAAACACACAGAAGCGGTACGTGGTGAGTGATGAGGAAGCAACATCCAATGATGATTCGAATTTTAGTGAAGATGATGATGAGCGACTTACTATTATTACTAACATTGTCGTGAACTAACCAACATAAAACCAAACTTTATTCGTTGGTAATGGTATGACTGATGAGGAAGAAAGAACAATCAAGAACGTTTAAGAGCTTTTGGATATTCTACTCTTCTCAAAAAAAAAAAAAAATTGCGAGCTTGGAAGTAACTCACTTGTGACGTTCGACTATGCAAGATGCTGAAGCACAATGATGACTAGCAAAGTAATAAGTCTTTATCTCAGAATTGAACCTGCAATGGAAGTGAATGTAATGACTCTTTAGTTACCGGCAACTACAAGGAAAAATACAAGAATAGTATAAGAATTCAAAAAAAAAGAAAAAAAAGAGGGATATGTATTGCATGACCTTTAGCACTCCACCACTAATGCGAGCACCTTAAGCATAAATAGGCTAATTTATAAAGCAAGGGTAAAGTTAAGGGCAACAATTGTCTCAAGATGAATGAGGAAAAGAAAAATTGTGTCTAAAAATAGACTATATACTTTCTATTTAATTGAATGATATACTTATATAAGGAATGTCAATCAATAGCATGGGAGGCAACAAAATCATTACCAGAAGCAATATAAAGCATATAAGAAAATTGCCAAAGATATTATTACCTACCAAAAGAAAAGAGAATAAATAGGGAAGATAAGTGTGATCTTCTATAAAAGATTTGAAGTGGTTTAAGATATATATAAATTAAGGTGGCACAAAACATGAAGTTACTATTATTATTCAGAACTTCTACTCCTATCAAAATTAATGTACGCATAGTATGTGGATTTATTGGTGCATTTCCATGGAGTAGAATCAGCAAGTTAATTGAAGACAACTCAACGAGCTAGATAAAAAAAAAAAATGGAAGGCAGTTTGACAAGTTAGATACTCCAAATATATATATATTGTCTATTAAAGAAAATTTATGCATATGTTGTTTTATGAGCAAAGTCATTTCGATGAACTTAAAAGAGACATGTGCAATTAAATACTGTTGTAAGCTTGCACACTAAAAAAAAAAAAAACTAAATTATATGCAACGTTGGCTTTAAGCTCTTGTGATATGAAGCATGCAAGACGTGTATGCGGCAGCAGTGCAATTACTTAATAAGCACGCGTGCGCCTAACAATTTCAAAGCCATTAAAAAGGCTCATCTAATACCCAAACCCTTTCGACCTCATTCGAAGGATTTTAGTCAGGGGACAAAATGTAGAGGGCTAAAAATATTATGTAAATATATTGGGCTATGCCTATTGATTATTTGGCTTAACTCATTGGGTTAAGTGATAGGGTCTAGTGAGTCTAGTCCAATTATTGGGATGACTCAGGAAGAATTGGTTTGGTGGGCTCGGAACAGAGATCGTTGGACCGATCCATCTGCATCCAACCATTCTTAGGTAGACTCATGTACTTATGAGGAAGGCTACTAATCTTGGGCCTATAGCAAGCTCATTAGGATAATCTTAAATTGAGTAAACTTCATCTCACCCGTTGATTGCTAAAGTGATATAACGGATGTCATCAAGCCTAAGAGTCTACAAATACTCAGCCATTCCTCCTCATTAGAGGACCTTTTTCCCAAATTCCAGATATCAAAGAAATGGTGTTCCACTAAAAGTTCTTTGCTATTAAAGATCATACAAGAGATCAAGCAACAAACGATCTCCATTGCCCAAGAATTGCAAGGTTGACGCTTAAGGTCCCCTTAGCTCCCTTGCCTATCACTTATACATTTGAGACGCTTAAGATTGTTTGTTCCTCTTCCCTGCCTCTCTTTCCCTAGTCATCCCATCATGTGCCATCTCTGAATCACTTTTCTCTGAAGTCATGTGTAGTGCGGTACCAATGTGATACGCATGTGACCACTTTTGCTAGGACCCCTCATCTACAAGATAGAATAAAAATCTATCTAAAGATTATAAGCTATCTAAAGTTAAAAAACGTAGATAAACTAAAGATCATAAGCTATCTAAAGTTAAAAAACGTAGATAAACTAAAGATCATGAGCAACATGATTAGAAGACCAAGAAGAACTAGATTTCGAAGATGGCAAAATGGATACTCATATCAGAGGCCAAAGTATAAACAAAAGCAAGAAAACCCCAATACTTTGGATTAGATATATTTGGGTAATATATTTGACTAGAATACATTCAAGGAATCAAATCATTTAAATGGTAAAGAACTTGATATAATTAGAAGACATTCAAGATACATGGAGATATATTAAGAAAAAGGTAGAAACAAAAAAAAAATGAAGAAGATATCTTAAATAAAGGAAAGTAGATATTCTACAAATTGAAGACTTAATGGCTAATTTTGTGTTTACAAACATTGGAATGTTGAAGACAACCTATATAAAAGGACATGTGATATCGATATATCCTCTACCTTAAACCTATAGGCAAGTGTGCCTATCAATATTCTATTATACTAGATAATTATATCGAGCATCGATCCACGACAACTATGATTACTAGTATTAATTCTCCTATTATCTAATCGTAAAAACTAAGAAAATTAGCAAGTATATTAAGAAAATAACAATTTATGGAAGCTTACCTAGGTATTACATCCCCTAGAATTGCTAATACAATTAACTAGTTATTATTCAATTCCATTATTATATTCTTAAACCATGAGAATTCCTAAATTGAATTAATAGATCTCGTAAGTTTATTAATTCCTAACTCTAGATTGATTAATTGGAATCTTCTCCTAATTAAAATCACTAAAATCACATTGCCTTCGATTTGTGAATTCCACTATTAGGTTTGACCATAATCTAAAAGATTTACATTGTCTTATTTCTCGAATTGTGTGCAACTCCTTTCAGTTATGCTAAATTTATTCATATGTGAGACCTTTTGATCTCCATGAATGAAATCAAATATCAAATTAATATGCTGACAATATTAAATTTGAAAACAATAAAGTACACATAATTAAATTACAAGAATATCAATAACTTCATTGAATAATAAAATAGTAATTACATGTTCATTTTAAGGTTCACCATACCTGAATATAAAAAGAAAATTATGTTAGTATCATATTAAAAGTAAAAGTGAAACTATAAAAATAATGCATAAAAAAAGCAAAAAAAAAAAAAATCAACAGTAAAGTAAAATTCTATAACTACTCTAATTCTAACTCTAAATGATTGGAATCGTATTTCTTATTATTACTACAAGAAGACCTCTTTTTATGAAAGGCAAATTGAAGCTCAAAGAGGATCATAGTTGAAGTTCATGCTCGTGATTCTTGCCTATGAACTCTTTAAATGTGCATAGTTGAGGTTTGTGCTTTAGATCCCTGCTCATGAACCTTCCTGATGCATTAATTTGTGTTATTTTCTTTAATTTAATTAGTTATTTCCTATTTTATCCTTGGGGATTGCAAGGTTGAATAAAAATATTTGTTAAGAGACTTGTTGTCATAATTTTTAGAGAGTTGATGGAGATAGTTCAAAAATTATTTAGAAAATCAGGAAACTTTACTTTTCATTAGTGATGAGCTATATCAACTAATTGCTTTGAATCCTCTTGAATTAATTGACTATATGTTATATTAGTTAGTTGATTCAAGCCATTGTTTATTTCAAATTGTGAGTCATATCTATTAGAATTAAAAAAATCCTAGTTTAGTTTAGTTTTGGTGAATTATATCCAAGATTAAATCATTCATATCCTTTACTTTCAATTTGTCAACCTTAAACACAGGAAAAACACTGAAAATCAAATATTTTCAAATTCCATGAAAAGCCAATTTTATTGATTTTTTAGAAAACCTTAGCATCATATTACATACGAGCCTATCTCGTATCATCTTGGTATCGGAGCCATGGTGTGATATGCTTTAAGTGGTAAGTCTCATATCTATCCTTAATTGAGATTTTGGAGTTGGTGTTATTAGATTGCGTTTAGTTAGTGTTAATTTAAGTTGTTTCTTGGTGTTGAAAAGGAGAAAAAATATCATTATTATTTGATATGGTTGAAGATAATGAGATGGGTGAATTAACTGATGTGATTTCTACGAAGTCGGGAGAGTAGTAATCTTGGATCTAAAAGGGGAAATAGGTAGTAGGAATATTGAGCATACTATTACAAATACTATTAGAGATGTCATGTAAGAATCAATGCAAAAGTTGATTGATATGATGCAGGTTGCGATGAATGAGCAAATTGAGAGACTATGTATTGTGGTTGAAAGTCAAAGAGTGAGAGCACGACATATCAATAATAATGTAAACCCTGTGAGTCCTGCAAATGTAGGAAATGTCAACAATGCCTAGAGAGGGGTGGGTAGACATGGAATAGCTAGGATGGATATAGCACCTTGTGAAACTATTCATAACTCTATATTTGATGAAATGGCTAATATTGTAGACAAACTTCCAATCAGGTAGTAGAGGTAAGCTCGAGGCTTAGAAACTCTTAACTTCAAATTTCAAAATTTGATAGTAAGAGGTCTATGGAAAATGACTTTGAGTAAGAGGACAAGGTGGAGAAAATATTTGAGTGCTATGAATATGGGAAGGAGATGAAAGTGAGATTGGCTAAACTTGCGTTTAAGGGTTATATCGTTGTATGGTGGAAAACTTTGATAGCTTAGAGAAGGAAGAATGGAGAAGGCTATTTAACTTCTTAATAGGAGATGAAACAATTGATACAATGGAGGTTTGTGCCAAATTACCATAAGCAAGACTTACATATGAAGTTGTAGAATATCAGGTGAGGTAATTTAAGTGTTGAGGAGTATGTGAAAGAGTTTGAAGTGCTAATGATGGGGTGTGATGTGGCTGAGTCTCACGAGTAGACAATTGCTAGATTTTTGTCTAGGTTGAGATATGAGATTAGCAGTGTTATTACACTCTACAAAATTGAAACCTTAGAAGACGTGATTTGATTGGCAACTAAGGTTGAAAGACAAAGGTGTAGAGGATTTTATAAGAACAAAGTAAAGTCCAAAATTGATGCTTCTAAAATTAATTTTATTGGCAATGGTTAATCTAATAAGTCTACAATATTTGAAAAATATTTTGAGAAAAATGATTGTCATGATGTGAGGCGAGTAGATAAGAATGATGAGTGAGGTAAGATAACTGAAAATAGTAAATTGGGAAAAGAGACAGAGATGTCAAATGTTTTAAATGTTTGGGAATTGGACATGTAGCTGCTTAGTGTCCAAGTCACAGGGTTGTTGTGGTTAATGATGGTGATTTAATTAAAGATGATAAGAATGATGTAGAGGGTAGTTTGAAGAGGAGGATGAGGTAGTTGACATGAAGGTTAAGGCGGTAGAGGATCTTTGCATACCTATAACTAGTGTTAACAAAAAGGTTTTAAATGTTATACCATCTCCTCAAGATGAGTAGCATAGAAATCTTTTCTTCATTAAATGTAATGTGGAAGATGTGATTTGCTCTATTATTGTAGATAGTGGTAGTTGTTCTAACTTAGTTGTTGTAGCTATGGTTAATAGATTGCAGCTACCAACTATAGTGTATCATAATCTACATAAGTTGTAATAGCTTAAGGAAGTTAAAGGGTTTAAAGTGGAGAAGTAAGTGAAAGTGCCAATATCAATTCCCAGTGCTTATGGTGATGAAATTTTATGTAATGTAGCACCTATGAAAGTATCACATATTTTACTAGGAAAACTTTGGCTTTTTGATAGGGATGTTACCTATCAAGGTGGTTTTAATATATATCCCTTTACGAAGAATGGCTAGCAAGTTACTTTATATGCTATGAATCTTGGTGAGGTTAGAAAGACTTATGGGTAGATGCATGGTAAGGGGGTAAAGAAAATTCCGTTACTAAGGAGACAAGACAAGTGGTGTAAGGTAAATAGTTGTGATATTGCAAATGTTGAGGTAAATGATGTTAGAGCTACTTAAGGTATGAATAAACTGAAGATATTAGAGTTGTTAGCTCAGAGAGATTATGAGGATCATGTCTAGTGAGTTGATTATTGGAGGCATTGCCCAAGCTAAGGGTGATGATAAGAATCATATTTCTTATTATTGTTATGAGAAGACTTTTTTTTGTTTTGTTTTGTTTTTTTTATGAAAGGAGAATTAAAGCTTAGAGAGGATCATGGTTGAAATTCAGGTCCATGATCCTTACCCAGAAACTCTTTAGATGTGCACAGAAGAGGTTCACGCCTGTGATCCCTACCCACAAAACTTCCTAATGCATTAATTTGAGTTATTTTCTTTAATTTTATTAGTTATTTTCTATTTTATCCCTAGGGATGTCAAGGTTGAATGTAAATATTTGTTAAAAGACTCATTATCATCATAGTTGTCAAAGTCGTGATTTTATTTATACAATTTTATGATTTTACGATTTTATAAACTCGTGGTAGAATCATAAATTTACATGTAAAATTAATAGAATCTTACGTTTTTAACCGACTCTACCAACTTTACCTATTAAATTCAATTGAACTAAATATTGAAAAATACAATTTAACTTTCATAAGATATGAATATTATTGGTTATTTGAAAAACTTACAATTAGAATATAAGAATATAATTAATAATAGTACCAATAATAATGTTGTCTTTGACAATGAAGATGGTAGCGATAATGGTTATGGTGAAAAGAAAGCTGACAATAGTTTTTATTTTTAATGATGAAAAGGGAGTTAACAATTTTTTTATCTTTGTATTTTATTACTATAATTTATATTGTAATACATTTCATATTGGCACTATCATTCATATTGTAGTTTTATGTATTAGCATAATAAATTATGCTATTTTTTTTGTACTATAAATGTATAACTTGTATTATGAGTAGTGACTAAAATTTATATTGAATTTATTAATTTCCTTCTTATATTTCATGTTTTTTATTATTATAGTAAACATATCAACCATTTTTTAAAAATATTTTATATAGGTTATAAAAACTTATGTTTCTACATTTCGATTCTACGTTTTAATTCTATAGATTCTTTGGCGGTTCTAGGTTAATTACGAGTTTGATAACCTTGGTTGTCATAGTTTTTGGAGAGTTGATAGAGAGATAGTTCAAAGATTATTTTGAAAACTAAGAAACCTTGCTTTTCATTAGTTGTGAGTTATGTCAACTAATTGCTTCGAACCCTTTTGAATTAATTGACTGTGTGTTATATTAGTTAGTTGATTCAAGACATTGTTTATTTTTAATTGTGAGTCAAATCAATTAGAAATAAACAAATCCCAATCTAGTTTAGTTTTGGTGAGTTGTATCTATAAGATTAAATCATCCATATCCTTTACTTTCAATTTGCAAACCTTAAACAAAAGAAAAACCCTAAAAATCAAATATTTTCAAATTCCATGAAAAGTCAATTTTTATTGATTTTAAAGTAAACCTTAGTGTCATATTGCATACAAGTCTAGCTTGTATCACTAAAACTCTATATATAACTATCTATATCTAACTAAACTTTGCATCTCCTTGTATAATAATCTAATGTGTCTTGAAAAGGAAAGTTATATCTTCATGAAATACAAAAGTTGAATTTTCATAAAATAAGAAAGTTGTCTTTAATGGATAGAAATTGCATCTTTAATATTATTTATAAATCAAGATAGTAATCTTTAGCAACTATGATAGGATAGGAAAGTGACATTTGTGCATGGCATGGCCTTAGACATGGCCGTGTAAATGCTCATATAACTCAACAATGAATTTTCTCAAAAAATTGCAAATTTGCTTTGACATGGTCTCCAACACCTACATATTCATGTCCATGTACTACTGCACGGCTTCTAGCATGGTTATGTACTTGGTTCTACAACTTATCTTTCTCCATAAGCTCGACACGACTGTGTTAATGAGCATGTCAACTATTCCACCTCTATAACTTGTTTGTTTTAATTCCAGTTTGCATGAAACTTGCACAAATTTATTCCCTTTTGTCTAAAGTTGCTTTTTAGGACTTACAATCAAAATATAAGTCAAATAAGAGTAATATCTAATCCAATGTACTTATAAAATAGATAGAAACCAAATAAAAATTAAATAATTATAAGTCTTTTTCAACACTTATCAATATGGTTTAAAGATCAAAACATGAAATGAAACAACAACAAAATACAAAGAAAAGTATAATGAGAAAGAGAATTTGTGCTAAAGAATGATTTTACTAACATTTTAGAGAGATTTTGTGTGAAATTGTAGAGGAACCTCCTCATATAGAGTTACTACTCTCTAAATTTAGTGTGATAACTATTTAAGAGCATTAAGGGAGTTGTATAGTATTGTGTTATTCCAAGGAGTGTGGGATAAGGTAAAGTTGTGGAAACTATATACCTCAATTTGATTTTTCTCAAATAGTGGATATAATTGATATGGATTCAACCAGTTCCCTAACATATGGTGTTGGAAGAAAGGACTAACTCACAAGAAGGAACCTATATATATCGCTACCTGATTTTCTCAACCCTACACTCTTTACTATATCAAAATTTTACTTTACTGCATATTATTATTACTATAGTATTGTCTCTAAGATAACTTGATCATTACTCAATCTTTACTTAGTTATGACACATCACACAATAAATTCATCAAAAGCTAATCTAATCAAGAGAAGGTTAAATCATAAGCACTCTATTACCATGATATAAGAATTTAAAAGATCATATTAAAATCAATGTTAAGGCTTTCGCTTGTAAATCTTTAGACTAAAGTTATAGGTTCTTGTAAACACCACATTTTTTACCTTAATAATTAATAATAATCAATTTTCAATTTTTTTTCATTTTTTACAATTTTTCTTCTAATTTAGAAAAAATAGGAAAAATATTCTAAAAATAAAATAAATAGGAAAAATATATCAATTTTGGAAAATAATGGTAGGAATAATAAGAAAAGGAGATAAATAATTTTTATAAATTTTTAGAATTTCAAAATAATAAAAAATTGCATTACATATATGTAAATTGCGAAAAAAAAAAACTGAGAAGTAGGCTAGCCCAGCTGGTTCAAGCCATGGCCTAAGGTGCGCACAGGGGTGCAAGGTCGCGAGTTCAAATCGCGGGGGACGCATTCCGCGTCTTGCAATTTTTTTTCCATCCCTAGGACACGTGTCAACCGCTGATTGGTCAACGCGAATGCAAGCGTTAGGCGAGTGATCATCCCCTTCTTTCGTCCAAAATTGTCGTTGGTAACGGGAGAAATGGAATTTGGCCGATTTGATTCGATTTTTTTGCACAAATCCACCAAATCTTTAATTAAAATGAGATAAACATCATCCAATTAACATAAAACCGTAACAAAATCCAAGATTTACATGGATCAAAACAAATCGAAGATGGGTTTTTCAATCGAAATCGGATTTGCCCCAATAAAAGGAAATCTAAGCTTATCTAGCTCGATTTTCTGGTGCTTATAAATAGAGCACGATGTGGGGAAGCCAAAACACGAATCAAAAGAGAGAAAGGAGAGAAAATAAGAGAGATCAGAGTCGCCGGAGTTCACGTGACCCACGACCACCGACTACCTCTTCGAACCACCACTTGGAGAGGCTTTTGGAGAAATCCACCACCACTATCGAGTCCATCGTCCTCAAAAACGTTGAAAACACCCCCTGATCGACAGAAACGGATGCCGGAACACCACCCGCGACGACCTCCGACCACCGCCTGATTCGACCCGACCCAACCCGACCTGCGCACCATATCCGGATCTAGGTAAGTCGGATTTTCTGATTTTTTTATTTTTTAATTATTTATTATTTATTTACTTATCATATTTTATTTATTTATTCATTTTTTATTTATTTATCTATTCATTTATTATTTATAATTCAAAAAATAATATTAGAAAAATTTTAGAATTTAGATTAGTGTTTTTAGGCTTAGTTTAGAATAGAATAAATAATAAAAGAATTATAAAAATCATAAAAATGTTGGAAAATGATAAAAAATAATAATAAAAGAAAAGAAAAAAGAAAGAATAAAAAAATAATAATAGAAAAGTATAGAAATTAAAATAAAAAACTGAAAAAAAAGATGGAAAAATGTTAAAAATAAATAAATAAATAAATAAAATAAAATAATAAATAATAAATATAATAATAAAAAGAATAATATATAATAAAAATAAAAAATAATAATAATAAGAAGAAGAAAAAAAAGAAAAAAATAATAAAAATAATAGATAGAAAAATAATAATAAAAATAAAATATTTCCCCAATAATAACAAGTCATTTTATCACTTAGAAAAAATTCTTTTCTTAAAATAAATCCAAAATTGGTTTTTCCTTAAAATAAGTTTTTCAAAATAGAATAAAATAATGGAGCTTAGGTTTAGATTTTTTTCAAAAAATAATAAAATGATAAAAACGTAAATCCGAGGTAATTTCAAAATTAAAATTAACAAACCCACTAAAGTTTTTCATGAAAAGCGAATTACGACTTGTTTGATCCTAAATAGCAGGTACATAAGCACCCGTTTAGGGCAACTCTAAAAAGAATAAAAAATCATTTTTCATATTAGAATAAGTTGCTTTTAATCAAAAAGCAAAAACACAATAAAAAAATAACAAAAATAAAAAAATAAATAACAATAAAAGACATTAGGATAGGGTTTAGATTTCAGTAGAATAAGGTGGTAACTTTAAGGTTTAATAGGTTAGCCCCCGAGTCTAGAAACTCTGGTTTTCCCTTTTCTCTTTCACAAAAATGAAAAGAGGAAATCTCGTTGACTAGTTGTCCAAATTAGGATTAATTTACTCAATTAGTCCTAATTCAATAATCTTTCCCAACTTTAGTTAGGTGGCGACTCCAAAATAAGACGAAATTCCTAGTTCAAGTTGAAGACTTATATTAGATGAGCATAGGGTCTAGTATAAATCGGATTAGGGATGAAAATGAAAAAAATGAAAAATTAGACTAGACAGGATGGCAACTCCACTGGGGACGAAATCTCTAGTAGGGTAGCCACCGAACCTTATAAAATCATCATTTCTAAAATGTCTTTTGATTGTTATACTATTGATGCTCATCTTTCAGGGATTTAATGAAATTTAAGGTTTATGTATTTTTTTTCCTACCATTGAGTCTGCATGCATATGATCGTGTGATTAGATGCGGTTAAACCCGGGCCGTCTTAGAACCCTAAGGAGGGGGGCCATTGTGTAGGTTTCAGGCAAAGTTATATGATCACCGTTCGGGACTGATTAGGCCACCTTACCCAATGCTTCGATATGGCCTGAGATCCATTTCTTAGAGAATGCGGGAGGCAATAGAGCTTGGGAACCTGTTAGAACCCACCTATCTGCATACATGAAATCATGGGCTGGCAATTGATTAATGATGTAATGCTTTTGTTCCGTTCCTGAAGTTCAGATACATTTCCCTGTAATAACATCATTTGTACTTTGTAAAAAGTTTTTGTAATTGGAGACTTCTATTGTAATAGATGGCTAGTTCTACAGTCGACCGCCTTCTCCGCAAAGAGATCCGGGTTTGTAAACCTCTAGATCTAAAGCTGGTACTGGACCATTGGTTTACTCTGTACAACCCTGAAGAGCAGGCCTTCATCCAACAAAAGATAAGGCCCATCCTTTCACTGATGAAGATGGAAACGAACTTACCTCTGATACGGACTATCCTCCATCTATGGGAAGTAGAGCCCACAACTTTCTTCATTAGGCCACATGAGATCACCCCCACTTTGGAAGAATACACCCAACTCCTACAAGCCCCATCACTAACCAACAAGGTGTATGTGCCAGATCTTAAGGCTGAGCTAGTCAATATTTTCAGTAGACTTTTGGGTATTCGCAAGACAGCAATCAACAAGGCCTTAGCAAACTGCAACGGATATTGCATACGGATGGATGAATTAGAAGCCTGGTTCATAGCCCGAGAAGATGATGGGGATAGGAAAGACATATTATGTGGGGGACCCAAGAGCTACAAACAGAGGAGGGTGAATGCTTTCATTCTAACAACCTTCACCACCATACTCTTCCCCACTAGAACCTTTTATATCCATTACAGAGTTGTAGAGCTGGTGGCCCAATTCTTGGAAGGGAAATCCTATATCTCGGTTCTACTAGCTGAACAGATCCGAAACTTAAACTTTGTCAAGAGGAAGTGCCACAGGATCCTCTGCTCAAACATCAACCTCATCCTAATCTAGTTTGTGAGACACCTCAAATGTTTTGGGTTGAACTTGGTCTGGAAATCTTTAACCCAACAAGTGGACCTTGTGGACTCTTACATAGAAAAGATAAAGCTACCTGACGACCTTACTAGCCACAGTTAGGTGAAAATGCTCAAGAGTTTCAGTGCCGACAACATCTTATGGACAGCTAGGTGGAGTTGCTGCAACAAAGTCATCCTAACCTGCAGAAACCTTTAGGTCGTTCCTCTAATCAGTATCAGTGGGTATATGGGTTATCATCCAAACTCGGTGGTCCACCAGTTCTGTACCATCCAAGACATAGTTTATCGACTATCACTAGAAGCAATCACGTTCGAATACCAGGTCTTAAGTCTACTGGTAGCTGAGAAGTTTGCCAAGCTGGCAAAGGTCAAAGCTCTATCGGAAGCCCGAATCGAGAGCCCAACGTAGACCTTGAAGACTTGGATGGCGAAGTGGTCAAGCATCGAGCCATAAGGGATTTCGTGATCCACCAGCTATATCAAATAGGAGAAAGGGCATACCGAGTCCCAGATATCACCCAACCTGAGGTAGACAAGGTAGACCTAGAGCTGAGAACTTATTTGGAACAAGTTAGGGCCCGGATGGAGGTATACTTTGAAGCTGTAGACTACAAAAAGGATATCTGGAAAGGTGGATTTAAAGAATCTGATTAAAGGAACAAGGCCTTGGAAGCTTAGCTAGAGAAGACTCAAGCTAAAGTTAAAGAGCTGGAAGCTATCATCAACGAAAAACCGACACCTACGCAGCAGAAGAAGAAGAGGAATAGGAAATAGATTAGCATTGTACTTTTACCTTTTCATGTTTCAAGTATCGAACTCTGAGTTTTCAATATTAATAAAAATAAAATTTCAGTATTATACCATTAATCAATTGTTGGCCTATTTATTTTAGCATCTATGTAATACATGCATCATATTTACATACATGCATTAAACTAAGAAAAATGCGCGCCAGGTATCAAAGATAGTTCCCAAACAACTAAACCCTCCAAGGAGCCCAATCTGCACCCGCTCAAAGACCAAAATGGCAAACAGTGGCAATAACAGCAAAAACCGCAATAACACCAGCGTTGATACCGCCTCGGATCCTAGGATCGTATCCTTAGAACAAACAGCCCAGCAATTGGCTGCCCAAGTCCACCTCTTGACTGAGAGTATTGGCCTCCTTCACACCACCCAACCAACTCAGGAAGAACACTCAAGGGCTAGAAAAGGGAAAGCAATAGAGGGTCAACCTCCAGAATATAAAGAGATCAATTCCCACCTCAACTCGGCATTCGAGTATGAACCGAGTGTCGACCTTGGTCCAACCTCAAACGACATAAAAAGGGAGATGGAGGACAGGTAAAAGGAGATGGAAAGAAAACTTTTTCAACAACTAGCTAATAAAATGAAAACAAAAGAGGGGCCTGACGGTTTTGAACAGGTAGGGATCACTAGCTTACCAGTGTATGGGGAGGAAGTGTACCCAGAGAAGTTCAAGACCCCAGAATTTGAAAAATATGATGGCACTGGATGCCCCAAGATACATACAAGGCTGTATGTATGGAAGATGAGCAAGTATGCCTGCTATGACTAGCTTATGATCCAAACCTTCCAAGACAGCCTCATAGGCCCTGCCCTCATCTGGTATGCATACCTAGACTTCAACCAAGTCAATACCTAGGAGAGACTTGCTCGAGCATTCTACAATCAATATAAATTCAACATCGAGGTTGCCCCTTCGGTAATGGACTTAGGAAGTCTTCAAAAGAAACACACTGAGTCTTTCAAGGAGTATGCTCAGTGCTGGAGAGCTCAGGCTGCTAGGGTAATGACCTCAATTTTTGAAAAGGAGTTGACATTCATCTTTGTCAACACATTGGATAAGACTTACTTCTCACATCTGGTGGGCCAGACGTCGTTTAGCTTTGCAAAAGTAGTGGCAGCAAGGTGCCGAATCAAGAATGCCATCACGTTAGGGAGACTCCCGACATCGGACCCTCCTAGAATCACATCATCACAAAAGCCCTTATGGAGTAACAAAGCCAAGGAGTCTACCATCAGCACGGTTAACTCCAGTAAAGTGGATAAGGTTGGGACCTGCGTGACATTCCAAACCACGAGTGCCTCAATCCAGCAGTCATCGATGAATCACACCCAGGCCACTAAGGTCTTAAGACAATTCACTACAATCCCAATCCCGCTCAGCCAAGTCTTCGCTTGGCTGCGAGCGAATAATTTGATCAGCTTTGAGATCCCAAGTGACCGGTATAAGCCTAAAAATTTTGACTCAAGCCTCAAATGTGATTATCATATGGGCCAAGAGGGGCATTCCACATATAGATGCTGGAGGCTCCGAAACAAGATTCAAGATCTCATTGACGTTGGAATAGTGCAATTAGACTTTGTTAACACACCTGCACCTAATGTTAACACTAATTCGCTGCCCAACCATAAGCCCACTATCAATATGATCACGTTCGAAGAGCCGGACTCCAAAGAGTCCCAAAAATAGCAAAAAGCAATAGTGCAACGAGAAAGTCACCCACGCCAAGTCCTAGATGAAACCCCTAAATCACATATAAAAAAGAGATGGTTAGCTGGAGACCCAACAATCGGTACCCTAGGCGAATCGCATGGGAGATTTGAGTATCTAGTAAATTACTCTTTCACACCAACCGAGTATAGGCCACCTAGTGAATGGGGGCCCGAGTTTGAAAAAGAAGACAACCCACCAAAGGAGAGGGAGAACTCCATGAACATGAATAAATCGGACCAAAAACCGATAGTCATAAAGTGTTATGAGGGACAATCTACCGAGGTACAGATTCCGGAGAAGAGATAAGTATTCAATGTCCCAATACCCTCAGAGAGGTATAAGGCAGCACCATTTGACTATCGGGCTTTCGATCAAGAAAGACCCCCTATCGTAAGAGGAATCACTCGTTCTGGGAGAATTTATGACCCAAAATACAGGATCTCAACTGAAGAGCACAACACTGAGGTAGGGAAAGAGGAAGAAGAGGGGCTCTCTGAATTCACAAAGATGGTCAAGGCAAGCAAATATAAGATCATGGAACAACTGAACAAGGTTCTAGCCTAGATATCACTTATGGGCCTCCTCATAACGTCTGAGCCTCACAAGGAAGCACTCTTCAAAGTGCTCAAACAGATCAAGGTACCAGAGGGCATCGCACAGAGAAATTGAGCCATGTGGCAGATTCAATCTTCACCATGGATCAAATATCTTTCTCTCTTGAAGAGCTAGGGGAAGACAAAGACCAACATACAAAACCACTGTTCATAGTGGTAAAATGAAATGATACAATCATTTCCAAAGTACTCATTGACAATGGATCTTCTCTCAATGTATACCCTTTGGCCACCCTTGACCTGCTGGGAGTCGATCCAAGCAACATCAAGCCAAGCTTAACAGTAGTTAAGGCCTTCGACGGGTCCAAGAGAGAAATAGTGGGGGAAATCAACTTGCTAGTGGAGATTGGTCTACAGATATTCCACATCTCCTTCCAAGTCCTTGACATTCCAAGGTATTTCAATTTACTATTGAGAAGGCCGTGGATACATACTGCTAGAGCCATACCATCAAGTCTACATCAGAAAGTCAAGTTCATAGCGAATGGATAGATCATCACCATGTTGGGAGAGCAAGATTATGCCATTTATAAAGAGACCGCCATACCTTACATCGGGGCAGACAGTTTCGAAGACTTTGGTCTCCAAATATTTAATGAGGTGAACGTAGTAACTAGCAAGGAGGGCCATCAATTTAAGGAGGGATAACAAGGGATGTTTGGACTAGGGTACGTTCCTACAGCCCAAGAAGAGACACAAGCAAGAGGTATCAGAAGCAGAAGGAAAGAGAAGCCAAGCGATACTTAAATGCGTTTTCCACCCCTCTAACAATCATTCAAGCAAGCAACTGCCATTCAAGAGCCAAGGATAAGCGAAACCGACATCAGCAATGAAGGCTCGACCTCTCACACGTCCGAGCAGCATCTAACTCTTAACAATTGGTTCTGTTATCCTATTAATAGCGCTAGGTCAGCTTAAGGATAGGGAACAATTATCAAACAAACTTCTATTGTGTTTTTTTTTTTTTTTCAAATTCAATAAATTGCAATTCATTCCTTTTTTGCTTATATATACGTGCTCTCATTTCACTTTACCCACAGATTCCCTACCATCGAACGTCGGGGACATTTCGTGCAGGTAGGTAATGAAAACACCGATATCGTTTCCAACACTACTGGGTCAGCTATTGGAGGCGATGTCCTTAACCATGAAATAATACAAGAAAATTGGAAATCTAAGAACCACTGAGAAACCTAAAAACCTCAAGATTGGGGCTAATTTGAGTGCCAAGCAAAAACGTGAGATAGTCGAGCTGTTAATTGAATATGTAGATGTATTTGCCTGGTCATATGGCGACATGCCAGGACTAGACCAGTCAATAGTAGTTCACAAGCTTCTCACAATGGAAGATGTCAAACCTAAAAAACATAAATTGAGAAGATTTAGGCTTGACATCTTACTAAAGATTAAAGAGGAAGTAAAAAAAAGCTACTAGAAGTGGGATTCATTGAGGTGTCTAACTATCCAGAATGGGTAACAAATATAGTCTCCGTTCTAAAAAAGAATGGAAAAGTGCGTTTATGCATAGACTTTTGAGATTTAAACCAAGCTACACCAAAAGACAACTTCCCTCTACCTTACATCGATGTCCTAGTAGACAACACTGCAGGAAACCATCTCTTCTCATTTATGAACGGTTTCTCAGGGTATAATCAGATAAAAATGGCCGAAGAAGATAAAACTAAAACGACCTTTATCACAACATGGGGAACCTTTTGTTACAAAGTCATGCCTTTTGGTTTAAAAAACACCGAGGCAACGTATCAAAGAGCCATGGTCGCAATACTTCATGACATGATGCATCGAGAAGTCGAAGTATACGTCGACGATAAGATAGCTAAGTCTAAGGAAGAAGAAAGCCATGCAATTATTTTGAGGAAATTGTTCAAGCGATTGAGAAAGTTTCAGCTCAAGTTAAATAAAAAAAAGTGCACTTTTAAGGTCACAACAGGCAAGTTATTAGGGTTTGTCATAAGCTAAGAAGGCATTAAAATCGACCTTGACAAAGTAAAGGCCATATTAGAACTACCCTCTCCACATACTATCAAAGAGGTGAGAGGTTTGCTGGGAAGGTTGAATTATATAGCCCGTTTCATCTTACAGCTCACAGACAAATGCCGCCCACTATTCCGCCTGCTAAAAAAGAATGCCACTGTAGAATGGGATGATGAATGCGAAGAAGCATTCAGAACGATCAAAGACTATCTCACAAATCCTTTAGCCTTGATAGTTCCAAAATAAGGAAAACCCCTATTCTTATACCTTACGATACTCCCTAAATCCATAGGGTGTGTACTGGGATAGAAAGATGAAGAGGGGAGAAAACGTTCCATATATTATCTAAGCAAGAAATTCACAGACGAGGAATAGAGGCATTCGAAAATGGAGAGGACTTGTTGTGCTCTGATTTGGATCATGCATCGATTAAGGCAATACACCCTTTACTATCCCATCGAGTTGCTGACAAGACATGATCCTTTGAAGTACTTGGTAGAGAAGCCCGTTTTGTTAGGGAGAATCTCCAAATGGAAAATGCTCTTATCAGAATTCGATATCACATACATAAATCAAAATTCAATAAAAGGGCAATCTTTAACCGATTAGTTGGTAGAACACCCAGTTGAGGGAGATCCCCAAGAATCACAAGCCCAATTCCTTAATGAAAATATATTAATAGCAAAGGGCACACCAGCAGAAGACTATGAGATAGAACAAAGCCTTAAATGGAAGATGTTCTTTGATGGAGCTGCCAATGTATTTGGTTGTGGGATTGGGGCAGTGTTGATATCACCAGAAGGAACACAATTCCCTTCAGCAACAAGACTCACATTTCCATATACTAATAATATCGCGAAATATGAGGTATGCATCCTCGGCCTTAAAATGGCTTGCCACACGGAAATTTGTGAATTAGAAGTGTACAGAGATTCTTCACTTATATTACAGACAAGAGAGGAATAAAAAACTAAAGACCCCAAATTGGTACCATACCATCAGCATTTGACAAAGCTAATCGATGAATTCGAAACAATCACCTTCACAAACATCCCAAGAACTCAGAATCAGTTTACAGATGCACTCGCCACACTAGCATCTATAATTCAGATAACAAGGGGGGTCAAAGTCCAACCATTGAAAATAAAAATTGAAAGTTGGCCTGCCTACTGTTTGGTAATCGAAAAAGAACAAGATGGTAAGCCCTGGTATTATGATATCAAAACTTTTCTCCAAGAAAGCAAATACCCTAACATGGCTAGCAAAAATGACCAAAGAACACTCAGAAGGTTAGCAAGTCATTTCTTATTAAATGGGCATGTGCTTTATAAAAGATCGCCTAATACCACCTTGTTACGATGTATGGATATAAATGAAGCGTGTGAACTGATGAAAGAAGTACATGAAGGAGTATGTGGGCCTCACATGAATGGCTACATGTTGGCTTGAAAGATCATAAGGATGGGCTACTATTAGCTAACCATGGAATCAGATTGTATCAAATATGTCAAGCACTGTCACTTATGTCAAGTTTATGCAAACCGACCCCGCCTAAAGAACTTCATTTGTTGTCTGCACCATGGCCTTTCTCCATGTGGGGAATTGACATCATCGGCTCAATCACTCCAACAGTGTCTAACGGCCACAGATTTATACTGGTAGCCATTGATTACTTCACCAAGTAGGTAAAAGCTTCATCATATGCCAATGTCACAAAAGGGGTAATAGTTCGATTCCTGAAGAGGGACATAATAGCTCGATACAGAGTTCCTGAGTCAATCATCACCGACAACGGTACCAACCTCAACAATAAGTCAATGATAGATTTGTGTCAACAATTCCATATAAACTATAGAAATTCAACTCCCTACCGACCTTAGATGAATGGGGTAGTGGAAGCAGCCAACAAGAATATTAAAAGAATCATCGAAAAGATGACAATCACTTACAAAGATTGGCACGAGATGCTGCCATTCGCCCTCATGGCTTACAGAACCTCAATTCGAACATCTACTGAAGTTACCGTATATTCTCTAGTATATGGTACTGAGGTAGTCCTACCAGTTAAAGTCGAAATACCATCCTTCAGAATTCTATCAAAAGCGCAGTTAGATGAGTTAGACTGGGTAAAGAAGAAGCTCGATCAGTTGAATTTGATCGACGAAAAAAGACTCACTGCGTTATGTCACGACCAGTGTTACCAACAAAGAATGGCGCGAGCATTCAACAAGAAAATGAGACCTTGATGTTTCAAAGAAGGAGATCTGGTGCTAAAGAAAGTTCTCCCGAATGCTCAAGATTCCAGGGGGAAGTTTACCCCAAACTATGAGGGCCCATATGTTGTAAAAAAGGTATTGTCATGAGGTGCTTTGATATTAACTCAAATGGACGGTCTGGAATTGAGAAACCCCATTAATACAGATGCTATTAAGATGTACTATCCTTAGGCAAGGAAATTGAGATTTTGCCAATGTTTATGAATGCCAATATTCAATACAAATTTCGTTGAGTCTAGTTTTCATTTCTTTTACAAGCAAAGTTAATGTCTCTGAATGATCGATAACTCCAACCAATCCTCATTAAAGCAAACATTCCTAAACACATTACCCATCACTTCAACAATGAATAATAAACATTGAGATGATAATGAATCTCAATAAATTTTGTGACATAATTCTACCTACTTTTGAGCATTAAACTTAGTATATTAATAGGATAATACCATAATCACAAGAGCCATGCACATAAGAAAGGAAGCACATCAAGGCCTTCAGCCCTGTTTTGAAGCAAGAGCAAGCAAAGGAGAAGCAAACTAGCACGAAGATTCAGTTGTTTGGTTGCTATCCGCGATAAATTAGTAAGAATCTTAGAGTAAATAACCATCATTCACATATTATAAGACATCTCTTATCAAATCATTTGACTCGTTTGCTAGAAGCATTTTCAAAAGTGTTAGGTTAGTCAGCCCACAATGGGACACTTTCCTAAAACATCCTCTCTCAGGGTTAGCCCATAGGGGCACCTTTCGAGACATTTCTTCTGCAGGGTTGCAAGTCTAAGAAGATGCTTCCCGCTATAGGTTAGTCAGCCTACAATAGGGCACTTTCCTAAACATCCTCTCTTAGGGTCAGCCCGTAGGGGCACCTTTCGAGATATTTCTTCCGTAGGGTCGTGAGTCTAAGAAGATGCTTCCCACCATCGGTTAGTCAGCCTATGATGGGGCACTTTCCTAAACATCATCTCTCAGGGTTAGCTTATAGGGGCACCTTTCGAGACATTTCTTTCTGCTATAGGTTAGTCAGCCCACAGAGGGGCACTTTCCTAAACACCCTTTCTCAAGGTTAGCTCATAGGAGCACCTTTTGAGATACATATTTTCAAGGTTGCAAGGCTAAGAAGGCACTTCCCACTATCGATTAGTTAGCTCATAGGAGCATTTTTCAAATCTATTGATTAGTTAGCTCATAGGAGCACCTTTCAAATCTGTTGATTAGTTAGCTCATAGGAGCACTTTTCAAATCTATTGATTAGCCAGCTCATAGGAGCACTTTTCAAATCCATTGATTAGTTAGTTCATAGGAACACTTTTCAAATCTGTTGATTAGTTAGCTCATAGGAGCACTTTTCAAATATGTCGATTAGTTAGCTCATATGAGCACTTTTCGAATCTATTGATTAGGAGCACTTTTCAAATTTGTCGAAACCGATTAGTCAACTCATAAGAGCACTCTTTGAAGGCATTTCTCCCTAAACAGTCGCTAGTCTAACCAAACGCTTCTGTTGACAGGTGGCCAGCTCATAAGAGCGCTTCCTAAGACAATATTCTCTTTAAGGTTGCTAGTCCAATAAGACACTTCCTATTATTAGCCATTCCACTTACAATAACACACTCCTAAATAATCCTTGAGATGTTTCTTATCATCGATTAGTCAGCTCATATAGCACTTTTCGAGAAGATACATTACTTCAGATTGTTAGGCTGTTTAAGACCATTTCCTGAGCAATACTGATCATCACAAAGCACTCGTGGAATTATTAGCTTATGGAGCATTTTCCTACTAAAGACCAAATTCCAGATAACCAGCCAAACCAGGGTGTTATCCATTCAGTCTAAAGGCAAAAAATGGCGTCTTTCTTGTCTTTATAGTTAATAAAAAAAATAATAATAAAATTAATAGATAGAAAAATAATAATAAAAATAAAATATTTCCCCAACAATAACAAGTCATTTTATCACTTAGAAAAAATTCTTTTTCTTAAAATAAATCCAAAATTGGTTTTTCCTTAAAATAAGTTTTTCAAAATAGAATAAAATAATGGAGCTTAGGCTTAGATTTTTTTTTTTTAAAATACTAAAATGATAAAAACGTAAATCCGAGGTAATTTCATAATTAAAATTAACAAACGCACTAAAGTTTTTCATGAAAAGCGAACTACGGCTTGTTTGATCCTGAATAGCAGGTACGTAGGTACCTATTTGGGGCAACTCTAAAAAGAATAAAAAATCATTTTTCATATTAGAATAAGTTACTTTTAATCAATAAGCAAAAAACATAACAAAAACAAAAAACAAAAAAAATAACGATAAAAGATATTAGGATAAGGTTTAGATTTCAAAAGAATAAGGTAGTAACTTTAATGTTTTAATAGGTTAGCCCTCGAGTCCAGAAACTCTAGTTTTCCCTTTCCTCTTTCACAAAAATGAAAAGAGGAAATCTCATTGATTAGTTGTCCAAATTAGGATTAATCCGCTCAATTAGTCCTAATTCAATAATCTTTCCCAACTTCAGTTGGGTGGCGACTCCAAAATAAGACGAAATTCCTAGTTCGAGTCGATGACTTATATTAGATGAGCATAAAGTCTAATATAAATCGGAGTAGGAATGAAAATGAAAAAAAAAATCAAAAATTAGACTTAACAGTTCTAATCCATTAGAATCAAGTACAAGTTCAATTATTCATGGCTATTCTTGAACTTCAAGAAGTGGGGTAGTTTTTTAAAGTGTAGTTTATTTTGAAAATTTTGGAACAATCAATTCAACCACTACCGCCATTTGATTCTTTGGCCACTTCATCTTTAGTCATCACCACCATTAGATGGAGTCCCATGCCTATAATGAAGTTGTAGTAGTGGTGAAAGCTAAAATGGCTAGAGAATCAAATGGCAATGGCTCAAAGTATACCCCTTAGGCTATTTTTGATACTACAAAAAAAAAAAATAAAATTCTAAGTACTAGAAATAGCCTAATAATGCCACTTTGAGCTACTTCCATTTGATTCTTTAACCAGTACAGCTTCAACCACCAGCACCATTTGATAAAGTTCCATGCCTATAATAAAGTCATGGTGGTGGTTGAAGCTAAAATGGTTAGAAAATCAAACGGCAGCAACTCAAAGTGGTGTCATTGAGCTATTTCTAGTACTTAGAATATTTTTCAACTACTCGAAATAGCCTAGGGGGTCTACTTATTGGTGGTTATGGGATGAAAGAGGGTATGGAGTACTTTCTAAATGTGATTTTAACTTTGCATTTGCATAAATGAATGAGATATAAGGAGATAAAAAGGCAACTTTCTACTTGTCATTTTTGAAGAAAATGAAGAACATATTTGCAATAGTTGTCCTATGTTACTTATTTCATGACTTTTACTCCATTATATATTACAAGATAGTTAAGCATTAATTGGAAAATGGGAAGGAGTGTTAGGTGGGTGGACTTTATGTGTGTGGTATTAGCTTTCTATATGGATTGATATAATAATAATAATAATAATAATAATAATAATAATAATAATAAACGTTACGTGGATGTCCACATGGACAATAATCCACATGTCAAATGTTGGTTTCCAAAAGGCAAACTTAAGTAGAAGTCAAAAGTATATAATTAGAAATCTTACTTCGATCCATTTAGAATAAAAATATATATATTCCACACAAAAAAACTAGTGAAGATGAATAACAAAATAATGAATGCCTAAAGAAAATACCGATTGTGAAATCGAAAGTAAAAAGGAAATAATATATTATAGGTCGAGACCAACCTCCACTAGTTAAATATATTTGGGTAATATATTTGACTTACTTCACTAAAGTTAGATAAGAGTATCATGGGATAACATTTTTAGAAGATAGATACAAATGGAAAGCCAATTATTGATTTGAAGAGCAAAGAGGAATGATTTTGAAGTATTAATAGGAGATTAACAACATTCAATATAAATTATTATCTAGAACTACAATTCAACAAATTTGAATTAAAAACAGGATTATGATGATAGTTGAGATCAAAGAGAAAATCAAGTTTCAAATGTTGGGACATCATCTATAAATACGTAACAACATGAACAAGACAACAATGGCAATTCAATTCTATAAGAACAAAAGTATTCTAAGAATTATGAAGAGTCATTTGTTATAAGCTAAATCGTATTTGAGTTCTTGAGTTAACTTATAAAGGATCATACTTGTCAAATCTTCATAGACTAAAAACTTTATTTCGAAGTTTGATTGTATTTATTTCCCTATAATTTTTGTGTTTTAGCTTAGGTTATAGCTAAGTGATATAGAGTAATAAAAGTGATTGGTGACTATATAAGAGTGATTGCAAAGTGATAAACCATTGTAATGCTCTTTGAGAACTTTTATTTATTTATTTATTTTGATACAGTGGAACAAACTGACAAAGATGACTAAGATCCTAGTGAGTGGAGATTGGAAGAGTAAATTGATGCACAAGGTAGAACTACTATCGATTGTTGTATGATTTTCTTATCCTTTACTTTCTTCTTGTTTATTTACTTGTTTAATAGTATTTGTAATCTATTTGCTCTTTTAGTTCACAAAATCTACTACCAACAAAGTCTAAACTAAATCAAATATCTATTGACAAATAATCAGAAACGTTTTAAAACGTAATCAATGCACCACCTCTTTTGATTACTTATTGGGACTGACAAAAAGGAGTTAAAAGAGAGAGAGAGAGAGAGATATGCTTAGATGTATATAGGTTTGGCCTTATGCCTACATCCTCTCCATTAGCACTCTTAACTCAATTGCTAGAAATCTACTATAATATTCTAAATAAAAGTACAAGAGGATTATGTGATTGTGACAACTCCACTGAAGTTTAGTAGAAGTTATCACTGCTATGATTACACGGCTTCTCTTAGGTTCTCCTGGCTCTCACTAACCTAACCATTAACTGCCTTCACACTCACTTGCAACACCTTCGCTTCTCTACACTAAGCCTGTGAAATCACTCACAATTACAAGCAATATCATCCTCAACACTATTTTAGAAAACACTAGTCAAAACTCCTAAAAGTTAGCCTACTAGTAAAGAGAACAAGATCTTGAAAGTTCAATTCTCACAAAGACATTTCTTTCTAGCAATACTCAACCATGTACATAACATGTATATCTTTAAAGCTTCGTAGTCTTCTATTTATAAGATTGAGTTCCACATCCTCATTATGAAATATAACTTTGTATCTAATTGTAAAATCAATTTTTTTTTTTTGTAAAATAATCCTTTTAATTCATATGTTTAACAACTAAATAAAAATAAGGAAAATTAAGTTGGCATAAAACCTTTGTCAAATCGAGTTTTGAAAAGATATGTTAGACAAAAATAATCATAAATGCTAGCAAATCTACTTTTTATTTCTAACTTATTGACTTCCTTATGAAGCGACATCATCAATGAAATCACAAAGATACTTAGAATAGATTCATTATATTATTGAAATGCTAGCTATCATTAATAAAGCATATTAGCAAACAATCCTCCCTTTTTATAAACTTTTGCTTGCACAAATCATTTTTGATAACTTATCCTCCAACACTTTTAATTGCAATTGCTTCAAAAAATCCTTTCTCATATATAAAATTAGTATTATAAGAATTTTCCATTGTAATAGTAAAGAATATACAAATTAATCTTCACCTTAAGTGTATTACTTAAGTACAGTCTAGGTCTTGTAATCCAATTCTATTGGATTCTCCCATTAATGCTTCTACCTTTTTTTCTTGCAATTAACTTGAAAACACTTACATACAAATAGCATGTGCTTCATCAAAAAAAGAATTATCCACAATATTACTCTAAACATGGATACTATGGCAAGTACACTCATAGTTCCTTTCTCAAAGTACCTACATATTACTTGATATTGATGTTGCATTGTATCTCTAAAACTTTTGGATGCATATGTGCTGCTTTTATGGAATGCCTCCACTCTAAATTATCTATGAGTACACCATCAGTTGGGAGTTTTTCATCATGTCTTATGCGCAAAGATGTCGATTTAGAGAGATCTGTAGAAGAATGACACCAGTTGCTCTTATAGCTCGTAAAATGCAAGATACTAAAGGTTAACCTTTCTTTTAATAGAACAACTTAGTTGACTAGGCTATGCTCATCTAAAATTAGCTAACGTCTTATGCAAAAGGAACCTTCAAACTTCCAAAAACATGTTTTCACTTGAATCATAGTCAAAATTCATCAACCTTTCAAAGGAATCAACATCTTACACAAGATTGCTCTAATTAATCATGAATCATTAACTTAGTTTCCATTTTCAAACCAACTTATTACTAAAAACCTTCATAGAACTCATGAATCTATAAATTACAACCATTTTCCATTGAAAACCTAATTCTAACAGATAAACTTTGGATAGAAACCATGAGAGAAAGTATTTCAACATAGAGAAAAGAATGAGGTACCTCAGCTAAATTTGTACTAGTTATAGCCAGATCTTAAACTATGTTATAACCAATTTGACTTCTGCTATTATGCTTGATTCAACAATTCCTTTCAACAATTGATATCTTTTAATTAAATAAAAAAAAAACCACAACTTAAATCCAAAACCATCACTTACTAAATTTTCATAGATGTTCTTACATTGAAAGTTGATAAAACATTGCCCTTAGATTGACAACACCCTTAACTAGAATTTATTAAAGGGAATATTTCCTTGAATCTAGATAAATGCAAGACCTAGGAGTACAAGAGAGGGAGTAGTGCAAAAGAGAGAGAAAAGTGATGGACAAAAGCTCTCTTATTTCTTTCTTTTGATTACTTATGAGAAAGAGGGTTATAGTTTCTTTTAAAGAGCTTCTTTTGGTTTTGATTCTAGCTTTGGTTCTATATAAAGTAGATACATTAGGTTAACTAATTTTAGATAAGGTTAGGGAAGAAGAATTACTAAAATGCCCTTATTTTTAATCTATTTTCTAGGGTATTTAAATTTCCTTGAGAATTAAATCTTTAGAGAATGTCTAAATTGGTCTATCTAATATATCATATGTGCAATATTTAACAAAGCTAGTATCTAAATTGTTGGGCCCTATTTTTCTTCCTTGAAAAGTTAGTATAAGTCTTACAACCCTAAAATGTAATTTGGTGCATTCTTGTAAAATTCGATGTCAAGGAAGCTACGCTAAAATTTGGAGCAAAATATACTATTTTATGGCTTATTAGGATCAATCATTTTTTGTCATAATTGTTGTTTCATTTCCATTCATTCATTATTACAACAATAAAGCTAACTATAGGCCTATTGCTATCATTAACAAGTAGCTTAAAGCGAGGTGTTTACCTACTAATCTATGGGACACATCCTAATCTAAGTGTATTTTGCTACCCAATTGTCTATTAAATTACCTTTTTACCAATATGTGATACAATAGTGTTTCCTAATTTTCTTATTGAAATCTTTAAGTTTGACATTATTGTTTAAATGTTCTAATGAGAGCCTCCATCTTGTATGACATCAGTGCTTTTACTATTAAAAAAGAGTCTATCCATGTCAAGATTATCAATTCCTTGTGCTCTACCCATTCTAACCCTTTTTCAAAGCTAGTTCGTATGTTATTAATGCACAACAACACTATCCTTACATGAATTCACCTCATCATTTTTTCTTCCCAATTTCAAGTCACAACACTTACTTCCCCTTCAATGTCTCCATTTACAAACACATACCATTTACCTTCATTCTCAACTTACCAACCCTTAGGGATTTCCATGATACATCATCTCCTTCATCTCTCTCAAGGACATGTCTATTTTCTTTGCTTTCTTTTTTTCCCCTATATACCATCAAAAATTCCTATCAAGCATCCCCACTTCTTCTTATCACTTCACTAACGTTAGAATTTTTTTCTTTCAAAGAAGCTATGTATCTTTCTTTCCATAAACTCTGATAAACAAAAGATGCTCTCATTTAAAGCTCTTCCCTTTGCTCCAATTTTGGCCCTTCCATCTCTAAAATACCTAACCACCACTTTTCAAACTAACTCACCTTTTTTTTCCTCTATGCAAACTCCCACAAAGCCAAACCACATGTACTTTAATAATAGGCCTAATAGCAACGCATGTTCAATGGTTTCCACCAGCCTTTAGGGGAAACCATGCACAAACAAGACACAATTTATAAGTCTAATATTCATTAGGTTGATTATTTTCACTAATCCTACAAGTACAAGGAGTAAACAAGGCAAACACATACTTAACATCCTGTTATCCATATGATTTTCAACTCCACTTAAATGTAATTCTAGCTAAGAAAGTATACAAACACTACTTTAGTAACCCTAACTGATATTAATCTAACTACAAGTAAAAGCTAAAAGGCTTAGGAAAACATTATTTTAAATGAAGAGTGAGGTTTATGGGTAAGGACTCAGGCATGATCCTCCCCGTGTTCCTCTTAGTGATAAAAATATAAGAGGTGTGTTTCTTTGCATATTTAGGGTATGAAGAAGATCATGGGTGGATATATGGGTGTGATCCTTCCCATGTACCTCTCTGTGAAACAAAAACTCATGTTTCTATAACCAATTCAATCCCTCAAGTGGATAAGGGGAAAACACCTACAAAATGATTGCTTAAATTTAAGAAAGAGTCGCTTAACGCACATTACATAGAGTGGCACAATCACTAACCTTTAGAGCATGATTTGCAACATCACTAGCATGAACACAAATGTATTCTTGCTCGTGTTCTCCCCTATTCAATAGTTTTTTACACGAAATGATGATTTTCTTCCAAATTTTTGTACATTAATCATCTAATATCTTAAACAACCTAAAATGACAATAAACAACACAAAATCCATTGAAAGACTTGCAACTTACCTACTTAGATTGTCCTGAAAGATGGGGGAACGCACCACTACTCTTCAAAGATTTATGTGTTTTCCACACCTATAGTCTAAACAAACATTATAACTATCCAATGAAAGACCATGAGACATAATTATTTAATTTGCATACTTACCTTGTGAGATTGCATCGATTTTAGTGAACGAAAGGGAAGGAACTGCCAAAAGGGAAAGGGGATGTAGGTTGTGAGAAGAAAATAAACATAAAGAGAAAAGAAAGAAAGAATATGCATTTATGTTGCTTTTATATTCCCTCTTGGAAAAAGACTTAATTGCCCTTGATTTTAAAAACATTTTCCTTTCTATTTTTCAAAGGTTTAAACTTTTGCATAGAGAACTCATTTTACATCATCATCAATCAATTTAGTCACTCACTTTAAACATTTTCCCCTTTCTCTTAACCATTGGTAGTAAACATTTTTTTCATTAAAATAAGTGCATTCCCTCTCAATTTCTCTCTCATCATCTACCCATTTTCCATGGAATCTTGTGTTCTCATCACTTTATTTCTCTTAACCATTGGTAGTAAACATATTTTCATTAAAATGTTCAAGGTTGCATTATTCAAAAAAGGATGTGTGTCTATCCCCAAATTGTAACCAATTAACTCTTGAATGTTGATGCCAATATACTTACTCTATTTCCCATAGCCCACTAATCTATAAAATACTTTCTTCTTCCTCTTCTCTATTACCTTTCCCCACTATGTGTTTTAATGAAACTATTGGTCTCAACTAGTAAGTTCAAGGGGTCGAGGGTGAATGGATTGTTATAGAATTTCAATTTTCTTTTCCAAACACGATAAAAAATTCCCTTCTTATTACTATTAGCAAATTTTGATAAAGAATAGCTATGAAAAAACTATCAAGTATATAGTGATTGCAATATAGTAAAAGAGTAAGTGTTAAGAAAATTGGGCAGTCGATTTAAAAGTGGTTCTGCCTTGTATATCAGTCTATTCTTCTAGCCTCCACACACTAGGGACTCGATTATCTTTACCGAAATCATTCCACTATATCAATTGAAAAGTTGAAGGTTAAAACATAGTTAACGTCTTCGACTTAGCTACTACCTACACTATCTCACTTAGCATCTCCTAGAGCTAATTGCATAGAATTACAATGAAACTCTAACCTCTCCAACCAAAAGCAACTTCAAAAGAAGTTTGCAGTCATAAAGCAAAAAATAAAAAATAAAAAGTATATGTTCCTCTACAAGATTAGTGCTTTAACAAAATAAATTAAAAATGATCACAAAATTGCTTTGAGACTTGTTCTTTCTCTCATATCTTCATATGTGTCTCTCCATTCCTACTTCAATTTCATAGTTATAGATGAAATGCAATGGCCATTTATGATCTTCTCCCATGATCACAACTATCTTCAATATTTTTCTTTTAATTCTTTTAACTTTGTCTAAAAATATGCTTTCTTGATTTTTCTTCCATCATCTTGAATTTGTAACGATTGACCATAGCAATTGGGTGTAGCTAATGTTGTCAATCTCCTCTTAATGCTGCACAATCTTTCCTTACTAACCATTGAGCAAATAATTTTACTAAATATGCTTCCAATTTGATTATGTAAAAATAATCATCCATATAATATAATAACCAACTTAGTGGAACGAATCAAATATATTATATTTGACCTATAGAGGTAGGTCTTAAATTATCTCTTTGTCTCAAATTTGTTGTAAACTTTAGAAATTCCAATTTTATCTTGCTTCTAGAAAATAACCATCCTTCTACTTTTGCTTTCAAAATACCTATTTTAGACTTTCTATTTTTCTTAGAAATTCCAATTTTATCTTGCTTCTAGAAAATAACCATCCTTCTACTTTTGCTTTCAGAATACCTATTTTAGACTTTCTATTTTTCTTTCTCTTTGTCTTGTTCAACTTCATTAGAACAATCTTGTTTTTGAATAATACATTCATTTTGATACTTATTTCTACACCTTTAAATAAAGATATCAATTTCATAATATAGAATACCTTTTCTCTTAACCTTTGGTTTGTTACATATTATATTCAAAATTCATTTGGAGTTCTGATAATTGCTTTTCTTTGAAACATTCTCCCCTCTTTTGTTTTTATATATTTAATTTATCACTTTTTTAAGATCAAAACTATTTATTTATTATTTCTAACATTCTTCCCCTTTTTATAGCAACAAAATCTCTCAATAAATTTTTAACACCTAAAACTTAGATTATATTTAAATACTTATTATTCCCATCTTCATCTTATATTTTGTCATGCCCCAAATGGAGCCTAATAGTAGCATCCCTATAAGTTCTCGTTTAGTGTGTGTCATGCCCCACTCTGAGGGCACCTCGTGACAACCTGCCATAATTGCTTAATGCCCCGTTAAGCAATCGCGAAGCGTCTTATCTCCAATGTTGAGCTTGTTAATCATAATAATAACATTCCTTACTCAATGGAAGCAATCAATTACTACATTATCACTGGGCCTCTAGTGGGTCCCATTACATGACCACAGGTACACATAAGATCCTATTAGATCACTTACGACATTTACAACAATTACAGAATCAAGTCTAACAATATCTACATAGATTTAGCCCTCGCATTCTTCCCACGAACCATGCCCTCAGTTAGGTGACAAGTACTCACCTTGGTTCGTCGATTCATAAGGAAATTTAGGTAGTCTTGACCTACAAGGCAAAATCTATAGGAGGGTAAGCTAAAGCTTGGTGAGATAGGGTGCAATCTCTTAGTATTGCAACAAACACAAACAATTTCAAACAAGTTATCAAAACAAATGCTATGCATGAATAATCACATGAATGCAGCATCTCACATGATCTTCCGCTTGACCTTGGGTTAGGGATTCCGAAGCCACCATTGGAGCTTGGGTCTTATACAAAATTTAATTACTCTTATCACTTTATTATAACATATCTTAGCTTTAGTGATCTAGGCTCAAGTGCCTCTTATACACTGAGCATTTACACACCCTCAAGAGATAGGCCAGAATCAGAACCATTAAGGCGTGAAAATCCCCTAATCACATAGTTTGCACTTGGTGGAACAGTGATCCTTTAATCACTTCTGGCACATCCTGTAGCTGTGATGGCCTTAAATAATGCAATGTTTGTACAATGCATGTCAGGTTTTCAATTAGATCTCATAATTAGATAAAGTTTTAGGGTGATCATCTAAGGTTAAGCACATATGCAAGAGTCAATCATGCAACAATCCATTGATAACACATTTAATCATTTCAAGGAGCAAGGCACAAACGTAACATCAATAAGGAAACAACATTCATAAATCTTGTAAGAGTTCGTCAAACAATGGGCCTCTTATCCATGATTATAATTATCCCTTGTTCCTAGATACATATACATATATACCTAATGTTTACGACTTATACCCGTTTCAATATCCTATTTATTCCATCTCGCTTACACCTAGTGGATGTAACTATAATGATAAGGACTTAGACTATTGGCATCTTAAATCCTCTATCTTAACTCATGATGAATCCACATACTTGTAGTTCATATCAACTCCCTAGACCCTCTCTTTCTTGCTTTCGCCACCAATGACCCCCATGTCAACATGTGTCTACAATCTTCTCATCAATCTGAACAATCATCAACAATGATCATGCCATGATGTCTCCCTTTCCTCCTACTAGTAATACTACATACGCTCACTAAGGAAAAGAACCTAATACCTATATGCCCTTGTACATTTTCTCATATCTTCCTTCACGGATTTCCCCCTACTTCCCATTTCCTCAACACACGAGTTCACAAGAATCTAACATCAATATAATCCTAACTCCCACCTCCATTTCATCTTATAGCCCACATTCTCAAGTTGAACTTCCATTTTCGCTTTCATCATACCACATATAATATATACATTTACAACATTCCCTCCTAGCCTTCCATTCCATCAAGGTGCACATGCAAGATAGATACATAATGTTTCCAACCTCCAATCGTCATTGTAAACACCCCATTTTTGCCCTAAGAATCAATAATAATCAATTTCCATTTTTTTTTCCAATTTTTCATATTTTTCTCTAATTTAGCAAAAATAGGGAAAATATTCAAAAAAATAAAAATAAATAGGAAAATACATCAATTTTGAAAACTAATTTCAGAAATGGCAATAATAAGGAATGAATAATTTTTACAAATTTTTGAAATTCCAAAAAATACAAAAAAATGGAAAAATTGCATCGCATATATACAATTTGCGAAATAATTAAAATTGGGAAATTGGGCCAGCTCAGCTGGCTCGTGTGTGCGCCTGGAATCGTGCGTGAAGCCTGAGGTCCCGAGTTCGAATCCCCCCCGCGTGCGCTTGGAAATTTTTTCTCTTCTTTTCCCTGGAGCTGCCACGTGACAGCGCATGATTGGCTGGAGCAAACGCACGTGTAGGGCGCGTGATCGTCTTCAACCTCGGTCCGAGATCGCCGGCGAGGGGAAAAATTCGAATTTCGGCCGTTTTGATTCGATTTTTTGCATAAATCCAACAGATCTTCAACAAAATTGAGATAAACATAATCCAATTGGAATCAAATCTCAACAAATCGACGGATTTACACGAATCGGAGTTGGTTCGTTTAACCGCAAATCCGATTTGCCTTGATTGGTGGAAATCCGAGCTTATTCAGCTCGATTTCGAAAGCCTATAAATAGAGGATGAAGTGAGGACGCTGAATCACAGATCAAAAGCGAGAGAAAGTGAGAGAAAAGAGAGAATCGAAGTTCGCCGGAGTTGTTTCGAAACTGCGATAGCCGATCAAGAGTTGAGCAACCACCAGGAGGTGTTTCTAAAGCAAACCACCGCCACCATTGGATTCCTCACCCTCGTTAACCTAAGATTCGACACCTCAACCGCTGAAAAAGGCCGCTGGAACGCCGTCAACGAGCACTCCTCGCCGCCGCATCCGATCGACCCGACCCGATCCGATTCGACCCGACCCGTGCACCGACCCGGATCCAGGTAAGTCAGATTTTCCGATTTTTGTTTATTTGGGTTATTTTATTCCGAATTAATTCATTAATTTGTTATTTATTTGTTACTTGTTATTTATTTATTTATTTATTTACTTATGTGTTATTTATATTTCAATGAATAGAAAAATGTTAGAAATTAGATTTTTTAGGATTCAATAATATAAAAAATAATAAAATAAATTAAAAATATAATCAAAATAATAAATAATAAAAATGTAGAAAATAATAAAAATATTAGAAAAATGATAATAAAACTTTAGATTTTAAAATATGACAGATAAAAATCTAGGAGAAAATTTTTAATAAAATAAAAATTTTAAAAATTATGAAAAATTAATAAAAACTAGTAAAAAATTAAAAATTAATAAAAAAATATAAAAAAATATATAAAAATAATAATAAAAAATAAGAAAAATTTATAATAGCATAAATAAGTCAAAAAATAGAAAAAAATGAGTTTTATCACTTAGAAAAATTATTTTCTCAAATAAATCAAAAATTGATGTTTTCCCTTAAAATTATTTTCAAAAATCAAATTAAAGTTTAGGCTTAGATTTTTTAGAAAAATCTTAAAATGATAAAAACATAAATCAAAAGAGATTTCACAATTAAAATTCACAAACACACTAAATCTTTTCATGAAAAGCGAACTACGACTTGTTTGATCCTGAATAGCAGGTACGTAGGCACCCATTTGGAGCAACCATAAAAAGAATAAAAAAATCATTTTCCTAGAATAATTCAAAAACACAATAAAAGGCAATAGAAACAAAATAAAAGACATTTCTAGATGGAGATAATTTTAAGAGATTAGGTAGTCACCTTAGGGTTTTAATAGGTTAGCTTCCGAACTTAAAAACTCTGGTTTTTCCTTTTCCTCTTTTCATAAAAAGGAGAAGAGGAAATCACGACGACTAGTGGTCCAAATTAAGACTAATCCGCTCCATTAGTCTTAATTCAATTTTTCCCAACCACAGTTGGGTGGCGACTCCAAAATTAAACGAAATTCCTAACTCAAGTCGAGGATCTACATTAGATGAGCATAGGGTCTAGTATAGATCGGATTAGGAATGGGAAATCAAAAATTAGACTCGACAGGATGGCGACTCCACTGGGGAATCATTCTAGTAGGCTAGCTACCTGAATCTCCTCGAATTGTTCCTTTTTAAGAAATGTCTTTCGATTATTATTCTGTTGCTAACTTTTCAGGGATTAGCTAAGTTTATAATTCAGTTTGTTTTTACTATTGGGTCTGCATGCATGCATTTGTGTGAATAGATGCGGTCGAACCCGGACCATCCTAGGACCCTAAGACGGGGAGCCATTGTGTAGGTTTCGAGCGAAGTGAGTTGATCACCGTTCGGGAACGATTAGGTTACCCCACCCAATGCTTCGATATGGCCTGAGATCCATTTCTCCGAGAATGCGGAAGGCCATAGAGCTTAGGGACTTGTTAGAACCAACCTATTTGCATACATAACGTCATAGGTTGACAATTGATGATGATGTAATATTTATTATTTTGTTCATGGAGTTCGGATCAATTTCCTTGTAATATTTTCATAATTCTGGTTGTAATTAGGAAATTTCTTGTTGTAATAGATGACTAGTACCGCAGTCGACCACCTCCTCCGCAAAGAGATTCGGGTGTACAAACCTTTAGACCCAAAGTTGGTGCTAGACCACTGGTCTACCTTATACAATCCAGAGGAGTAGGCCTTCATTCAACAAAAGATAAGACCCATCCTCTCACTAACAAAAATGGAGGTGAATTTGCCTTTGGTACGAGCCATGCTCCATTTATGGGAAATCGAGCCCGCAACCTTCTTCATTGGGCCACATGAAATCACCCCTACCTTAGAAGAGTACACCCAGCTGCTACAGGCTCCAGCATTAGCCGATCAAATCTATGTGCCAGATCTCGAGGCCGGGCCAGCCGGTACTTTCAGCAGACTACTAGGTATCCACAAAAAAGCAGTCAACAAGGCCTTATCAAACTGTAATGGATACTACATCCGGATGGACGATTTGGAAGCCTAGTTCATCGCCCGAGAAGACAATGGGGATAGAAAAGACATACTGTGTAGGGACCCCAAGACTTACAGACAGAGAATGGTGAACGCTTTCATCTTGACAGCTTTCGCCACCATACTATTCCCCACCGAAACTTTCTATGTCCACTACCGAGTTGCAGAGCTGGTGACCCAATTCCTAGAAGGAAGATCTTACATCCTGGCTCTATTGGTTGAATAGATTCGGAACTTAAACTTCCTCAAGAAGAAAGGCCATGGGATCCTCCGCTTCAGCATCAACCTTATGTTGATATGGTTCGTGAGCCACCTTAAGTGTTTTGGGCTGAACATGGTCTAGAAAACCTTGGCTCAGTAGGTGGATCTTGTGGATTCATGCATAGAAAAGATAAAGCTACCCGACGACCTTACCAGCCACAGTTTGGTAGAAGTGCTTAGAAGCTTCAGTGCCGAGGATATTCTGTAGATAGCTATGTAGAGTTGCTGCGACAAAATTATTTTAACCTGCAGTAATTTTCAAGCCGTGCCTTTGATCGGAATCAGTGGATGTATTGGATATCACCCCAATTCAGTGGTCTGCCAGTTTGGTACTATCTACGACATAGTTTATCGGCCTTCGCTGAAAGCAGTCACCTTCAAGTACCAAGATCCGAACTTGCTGGTGACTGAAAAGTTTGCTAAGCTGGCAGAGGTCAAAGCACTTTGGGAAGCCAGAATTGAAAGCCCGAATGTAGACCTCGGTGAGCTAGATGGCGAAGTGGGAAAGCACCGAACCACCAGAGAGTTTGTAATTCGCCAGCTGTATCAAACAGGGGAAAAAGCACACCGGGTCCTAGATGTCACTCAACCAAAGCCAGACAAGATAAATCCGGAGCTAGAAATCTACCTGGAACAGGTCAAGGCCCGGATGGAGGTCTATTTTGAAGCTGCAGATTATAAGAAAGACATCTGGAAAGGACAATTCAAGGAATACGAATTGGAGAAGACCAAAGCCAGAGTCGAAGAACTGGAAGTCGTCATCAACGAGAAGCCTGAGCCTCCACAACAGAAGACCAAAAGAGCTAGGAAATAGATTATCATTGTAATCTTTTATTTGTTTGAGTATCGAACTCCAAAATTTTCAATATTAATAAAAGTAAAGTTTCAATATTATATCGTCAATCAATTGTCAACCCTTTTATTTTTAGCATTCGTGTGACACATGCATAGCATTTGCATACATTATACTAAAGAATAAATAAAATGCGCGCCAGGTATCAAGATAGCTCCCAAACAACCAAACCCTCCCAGAAGCTCAATTCGCACACGTTCAAGAGCAAAAATGGCAAACAGTAGTGATAACCGCAATAACACAAATGCTGAAGCCGCCTCAGACTCCAGGATCGTATCTCTAGAACAAACGGTCCAACAATTGGATGCCCAGGTCCACCTCTTAACTGAAAGCATCGGCCTTCTTCGCTCTACCCAGCCAACCCAGGAAGAACATTCAGGGGCCAGGAAAGGGAAGGTAGTTGGGGGACAGCCTCCGGAGTATAAAGAAATCAATTCCCACCTCAACCCGACCTTTGAATATGAGCCGAGAATCAACCAGGGGCCAACCTCTGATGACCTGAAGAGAGAGATGGAAGAGAGACAGAAAGAGATGGAGAAAAGACTCTTCCAGCAGCTCCATGACAAAATGAAAACAATTGAGGGTCTTGATGGTTTCGAGCAAGCCAGAATCACCAGTCTGCCAGTATACAGGGAAGAGGTATATCCTGAGAAGTTCAAGACCCCAGAGTTTGAAAAGTATGATGGGACGGGGTGCCCTAAAATGCATACAAGGCTATATGCCCGAAAAATGAGCAAGTATGCCCAGTACGACCAACTCATGATCCAGGCTTTCCAAGACAGCCTCATGGGCCCTGCATTGGTCTGGTACGCCCACTTGGACTTCAATCATGTCAACACCTGGGAAAAGCTAGCCCAGGCGTTCTATGACCAGTACAAGTTCAATATTGAGGTCGCCCCCTCCGTGATTGATCTGGGGAGTCTCCGGAAAAGAAACACTGAGCCGTTTAAAGAGTATGCTCAGCACTGCAGAGCCCAGGCCGCCAGAGTAGTAACCCCAATCTCTGAGAAGGAGTTGACATCCATATTTGTCAACACCTTAGACAAGACCTACTTTTCACATCTGGTAGGCCAGACCTCATCCAGCTTTGCAGAGGTGGTAGCTGCAGGGTGCCGGATCGAAAGTGCCATCATCACCGACAGACTCCAAATAATGGATTCTCCCAGGGTTACACCAACACAAAGGCCCTTAAGAGGTAACAGAGCCAGAGAGTCTACCGTCAGCACGGTCCACTCCGGTAAGGCGGAAAAGGCTGGAACTCGTGTGACATTTCAGACCACGAGTGCCCTAGTCCAGCATTCCACGACCAGTCATACCCAAGTCACTAGGGTCCCAAGGCAGTTCACTCCAATTCCCATCCCGCTCAGTCAGGTCTTCGCTCGACTGAGTGTAGAGAACTTGATCAGCTTCGAGATTCCCAACGACCGGTATAAGCCCAAGAATTTCGACTCAAGCCTCAAATGTGACTACCATATGGGTCAAGAGGGGCATTCTACATATAGGTGCTGGAGGCTCCGGCACAAAATCCAAGACTTAATCGACGCAGGAATTGTACAGCTGGATTTTGTAAACACCCCAGCACCTAATGTTAACACCAATCCACTGCCCAATCATAAGCCCACCATCAACATGATCACATCTAAGGAGTCAACTCCCAAGGAAGCCCCTAAGCAGAAGACGACGGACCAACAGAAAAAGCAGTCCCGTCAAGCTCCAGAGAAAGCCCCAAAGTCACATATCAAGAGGAGATAGTTAGCCGGAGACCCAACAGTCGGCACTTTGGGAGAATCACATGGGAGGTTTGAATACTTGGTTAACTATTCTTATACCCCAACTGAGTATGGGCCGCCTAGCGGATGGGGGCCAAAATTTGAGGAAGACAACCCGCTGAAGGAAGAGGAGAAGACTATAAGTATGATCAATTCTCATCAGAAGCCCAGGGTTATAAAATGCTATGAGGGACAGTCGACCGAGATACAAATCTCGAAGAAAAGATATGTATTTAATGTCCCGATACCGGTAGAGAGTTATAAGGCTGCACCTTTCGACTATCGGACCCTCGAACAAGAGTGACCTCCTATGGTGGGAGAAATCACCCGCTCTGGGAGAATATACGACCTAAAATATAAAACCCCGACCAAAGAGCCCAACATGGAGAAAGGAGAGGAAGAGGAAGAGAGGCTCGCTGCGTTTACAAAGATGGTCAAGGCGAGTGAATACAAGATAATAGAACAACTAAATAAAGTTCCAACACAGATATCACTCATGGGCCTTTTTACAGCATCTGAGCCCCATAGGGAAGCACTCTTTAAAGTGCTCAAACAGATTCAAGTCCCAGAAGGCATCACTACAGACAAGATAAATCACGTGGTGGATTCTATTTTTACGATGGACCAGATATCTTTCTCTCCGGAAGAGCTAGGAGAGGAGGGAGACCAACATACAAAACCATTGTTCATAGTGGTCAAGTGCAACGACACAATTGTCTCCCGGGTACTCATCGACAACGGATCGTCCCTCAACGTTTGCCCATTGGCTACCCTCGACTTATTGGGGATCGATCCAAGCAATATAAAACCTAGCTCAACGGTGGTTAGAGCTTTTGATGGGTCAAAAAGAGATATAGTAGGGGAGATAAACCTACCGGTGGAGATTGGTCCACAAGTATTTCACATATCTTTCCAGGTCCTCGATATCCCAAGATCTATCAACCTACTATTGGGAAGACCCTGGATACATGCTGTTGGAGCCATCCCCTCTAGTCTCCACAAAAGGTTTAAATTTATTGCAAGTGGCCAGATAGTCACCGTGTTGGGCGAGCAAGATTACACCATATATAAGGAAACTGCCATACCATATATCGGGGAGGAAGGTTCAGAAGACCTTGGTCTACAAATTTTTAATGAAGTGAACGTGGTGACCAGCAAGGAGGGCCATCAGTTTAAGGAGGGGCAGCAAGGAACGTTTGGACTAGGGTACGTTCCTACAGCCAGAGAAGAAGCACAAGCAAAAGGTGTCAAAGGCAGAATGAAGGGAAAGCCAAGCAACACCCGGATGTGCATTCCACCTCTCCAACAATCTTTTCGAAAAGCAAATATCATTCAAGAGCCTCGGATAAGCGAAGGTGACATCAGCAATGGGAGCCCGACCCCCCGCACGTCCAATCAGCATCCGGCTCTGAATAATTGGTTTTGTTATCCTATCAATAGCTCTAGGTCAAAAGTAGAGAACGATTATTGAACAAATTTTATTGAGACTCTTCAATTAATTCAATTACAGTTTGTTTTTCCTTATATATATGCTTTCATTTTTACTTTACCCAAATCTCCTACCATTGAACATCAGGGATATTTCGCGCAGGTAGGAAATAAAAACGCTAATATCGTTTTCAACGCTGCTGGGTCAGTCGTTGAAGGCGATATCCTTGATCACGAAATAATACAAGAAAATTGGCAAAAACATGAACAAAGCGGAATTTCAATCGACGAGCCAGTGGAGACAGTAAATCTAGGAAGCATGGAAAACCCTAAAAACCTCAAAATCGGGACCAGTTTAAGTGCCGAGCAAAAATGTGAGATAACCGAGCTATTAATAGAATATGCAGATGTGTTCGCCTAGTCATATGGTGACATGCCAGGACTAGACCAATCGATAGTAGTTCATAGGCTTCCCACAAGGGAAGATGTCAAGCCTAAAAAACAAAAACTGAGAAGATTTAGGCCTAACATCTTACTAAAGATTAGAAGAAGTCAAGAAACTACTAGAAGTAGGGTTCATCGAAGTGTCCGATTACCCAGAATGGGTAGCAAATATAGTCCTCGTTAAGAAAAAGAATGGAAAGGTACGCGTATGCGTAGACTTCCGGGACTTAAACCAAGCTACGCCAAAGGATAACTTCCCCCTACCTCACATTGATGTTTTAGTGGACAACACTGCGGGAAACCATCTTTTCTCATTTATGGATGGTTTCTCACGATATAATCAAATAAAAATAGCTGAAGAAAATAAAACCAAAACGACTTTCATCACAATGTGGGGAACTTTCTGTTACAAAGTCATGCCCTTCGGTTTGAAAAACGCTGGGGCAATGTATCAGAGAGCCATGGTCACGATACTTCATGACATGATGCATCGAGAGGTTGAAGTATACGTCGACGACATGATAGCCAAATCTAAAGAAGGAGAAAGCCATATAGATATCCTAAGGAAATTGTTTAAGCAACTGAGAAAATTCTAACTCAAGTTAAACCTAGAGAAATGCACTTTCGGGATCACAACGGGGAAATTGTTAAGGTTTGTCATAAGCCAAGAAGGCATTAAAATCGATCCTGACAAGGTAAAGTCTATATTAGAGTTACCTTCCCCACGCTCCGTTAAAGAAGTAAGAAGCTTGTTGGGAAGATTAAATTATATAGCTCTTTTTATCTCACAACTCACCGATAAATGCCGGCCACTATTCCGTCTGTTGAAAAAGAATGCCGCCATAGAATAGGACGACGAATGCGAAGAAGCATTCAGGATGATCAAAGACTACCTTATAAAACCTCCGGTCTTGATAGTCCTGAAGTAGGGGAAGCCCTTATTCTTATACCTCACTATACTCCCTGAATCCATGGGTTGTGTGTTGGGGCAGAAAGATGAAGAGGGAAGAGAGCGTTCCATATATTACTTGAGCAAGAAATTCACAGAAGGGGAAGAAAAGTACTCAAAGGTGGAGAAGACTTGTTGTGCTCTAATTTGGGTCATGCATCGATTAAGGCAATACACCCTTTACTATCATATTGAGCTACTGACAAGACATGATCCCTTAAAATACTTGGCAGAGAAACCAGCTTTGATAGGGAGAATCTCTAAATGGCAAATGCTCCTATCCGAGTTTGACATCACATACATAAATCAGAACTCGATGAAAGGGCAAGCCTTAGCTGACCAATTGGCAGAACACCCTGTCGAGACAGATTCCCAAGAACTACAAGCCCAATTCCCGGACGAAAATATATTAACAGTGGAAGATATACCAGTAGAAGACTTTGGGATAGAGCAGAACGCTAAGTGGAAACTGTTTTTCGACGGAGCTGCCAACGTATTCGGTTGCGGGATTGGAGCAGTATTGATATCTCTGGGCGGCACACAATTCCCTACAGCGACAAGACTCACATTTCCATATACCAATAATATCGCGGAATATGAGGCGTGCATTCTTGGCCTCAAAATGGCCTGCTAAATGGAAATCCGCGAATTAGAAGTATACGGAGATTCATCGCTCATCATACTACAGACAAGAGGGGAATACAAGACTAAAGACCCCAAACTGGTACCGTATCATCAACATTTGATAGAGCTGATCGAAGAATTCAAAGAAATCACTTTCACATATATCCTGAGAACTCAGAATCAGTTTACAGATGCACTAGCCACACTAGCATCTATGATCCAGGTAACAGCGGGAGCCGAAGTCCAACCGATGAAAATAGACATCGAAACTCGGCCCGCCTACTGTTTAACAATTGAAAAAGCACAAGATGACAAGCCCTAGTATCACGACATCAAGACCTTTCTCCAAGAAGGTAAATACCCTGAAATGGCTAGCAAGAATGACTAAAGAACACTCAGAAGGTTAGCAAGCCATTTCTTATTAAGTGGGTCTATACTTTACAAAAGATCATCTGATACCAACTTGTTAAGATGTGTGAACAAAAATGAAGCCTGTGAACTAATGAAAGAAGTGCATGAAGGAGTATGTGGACCTCATATTGATGGCTACATGTTAGCCCGAAAAATCATGAGGTTAGGATACTATTGGTTAACCATGGAATCGGATTGCATAAAATATGTCAAGCACTATCATCTGTGTCAAGTATACGTAAACCGGATAAATGCTCCGCCCAATGAGCTACACTTGTTGTCAGCACCATGGCCTTTCTCCATGTGGGGAATCGACATAATAGGCCCAATCACTCCGACAGCGTCCAATGGCCACAGGTTTATACTGGTAGCAATCGATTACTTCACCAAATAGGTAGAAGCTTCGTCATATGCCAATGTCACAAAAGGGGTAATAGTCCGCTTCTTGAAAAGGGACATAATAGCCCGATATGGAGTCCTTGAGTCCATCATCACCGACAACGGTACCAATCTTAACAACAAGACGATGACAGGTTTATGCCAACGATTCCACATAAACCATAGAAATTCAACTCCCTACCGACCTCAGATGAACGGGGCAGTAGAAGCAACTAACAAGAATATCAAAAGGATCATCGAAAAAATGACAACTACTTACAAAGATTGGCACGAAATGTTACTGTTTGCTCTCATGGCTTATAGGACTTCAATAAGAACATCCACTGGAGCTACCCCATATTCATTGGTGTATGGTACTAAAGCAGTGCTACCAGTCGAAGTCGAAATACCATCATTTAGAATTCTATCAGAAACTCAGCTAACTGAATCAGACTGGGTAAAGAAGAGGCTTGATCAGCTAAATCTGATTGATGAAAAAAGACTTACCGCACTATGTCATGGCCAGTGTTACCAACAAAGGATGGCCCGAGCATTTAACAAGAAGATGAGGCCCCGATACTTCAAAGAAGGGGATCTGGTGCTAAGGAAGGTTCTCCCGAATGCCCAAGACTCTAGAGGAAAATTCACCCCAAACTATGAAGGCTCCTATGTGGTGAAAAAGGTTCTGTCAGGGGGTGCTTTGATACTAACTCAAATGGATGGTCCAGAATTGAGAGACCCCATTAATACAGATGCTGTAAAGATGTACTATCCTTAGGCAAGGGAATTGAAGTTTTGCCAATGTTTATGAAAGCCAATGTTCGATATAAATTTCGTTGAGTCGAGTTTTTACTTTTTACAAGCAAAGTTAATATCCTTGAATGGTCAATAATCCCAATAAATTACAACAAATATTCCTAAACACATTACCCATCACTTCACCCATGAATGATAAACACTAAAATGATAATGAATCTCAATAAATTTTGTAATATAATTCTATCTACTCTTGAGCATTAAAACTTAGTGCATTAGTAGGATAATGTTGCCGTCAAAAGAGCCATGCGCACAAGAAAGGAAGCATATCAAGATTTTCAACCCCATGTCAAGATAACAAAAGTGAAGTAAAAGCAAACCAGCACGAAGGTTCGGTTGTTTGGTTGCTATCCACGATGAATTGGCAAACATTAAAAATGATAAATGGTTATCAACTACATATCCTGAAAAGCATCACATCATTCAGCCCAGTCAGTAGAAGCATATTAAAAAACATAAGATGAGTCAGCCCATAATGGGGCACTTGTCTAAACATTCCCTTTGATAGGTTAGTCAGCCCAAAGAGGGGCACTTTCCTAGATCTCCTCCTAAGGTCAGCCTATAAAGGCACCTTTCAATACATTTATTCCTGCCATAGGTTAGTCAGCCCACATTAGGGCACTTCCCTAAATATCCTCTCAGGGTTAGCCCATAAGGGCACCTTTTTGAGACATTCTGTTATAAGTTAGTTAGCTCATAGAGGGGCACTTTCCTAAACATCCTCTTTTAAGGTCAGCTCACAAAGGCACCTTTTTGAAAACATTTCTTTATGCTATAGGTTAGTCAGCCCACAATGGGGCACTCTCCTAAATATCTTGTCTCCAGGTCAGCCCATAGGGGCACTTTTTGAGACATTTCCCCCAGGGTCGTGAGTCTAAGAAAGACACTTCCCGCTATAGGTCAGTCAGCCCAAGAAGGGATACTTTCCTAGACAACTTTTTGAATCCATCGATTAGTTAGCTCAAAGGAGCATTTTTCGAATCCATCGATTAGTTAGCTCAGAGGAGCACTTTTCGAATCCCTCGATTAGTTAACTCAGAGGAGCACTTTTCGAATCCCTCGATTAGTTAGCTCAGAGGAGCACTTTTCGAATCCATCGATTAGTTAGCTTAGAGGAGCACTTTTCGAATTCCTCGATTAGTTAGCTCAAAGGAGCACTCTCGAATCCATCGATTAGTTAGCTTAAAGGAGCACTTTTCGAATCCCTCGATTAGTTAGCTCAAGGGAGCACTTCTCGAATCCCTCGATTAGTTAGCTCAAAGGAGCACTTTTCGAATACATCGATTAGTTAGCTCAGAGGAGCACTTCTTGAATCCGTCGATTAGTTAGCTCAGATGAGCACTTTTCGAATCCCTCGATTAGTTAGCTTAGAGGAGCACTTTTCGAATCCCTCGATTAGTTAGCTCAGAGGAGCACTTTTCGAATCCCTCGATTAGTTAGCTCAAAGGAGCACTTTTCGAATCCATCGATTAGTTAGCTTAGAGGAGCACTTTTCAAATCCCTCGATTAGTTAGCTCAGAGGAGCACTTTTCGAATCCATCGATTAGTTAGCTCAGAGGAGCACTTTTCGAATCCCTCGATTAGTTAGCTCAAAGGAGCACTTTTCGAATCCCTCGATTAGTTAGCTCAAAGGAGCACTTTTCGAATCCCTCGATTAGTTAGCTCGAAGGAGCACTTTTTGAATCCATCGATTAGTTAGCTCAAAGGAGCACTTTTCGAATCCCTCAATTAGTTAGCTCAGAGGAGCACTTCTCGAATCCATCAATTAGTTAGCTCAGAGGAGCACTTTTCGAATCCCTCCATTAGTTAGCTCAGAGGAGCACTTTTCGAATCCCTCGATTAGTTAGCTCAAAGGAGCACTTTTCGAATCCATCGATTAGTTAGCTCAAAGGAGCACTTTTCGAATCCCTCGATTAGTTAGCTCAAAGGAGCACTTTTCGAATCCATCGATTAGTTAGCTCAGAGGAGCACATTTCGAATCCCTCGATTAGTTAGCTCAGAGGAGCACTTTTCGAATCCATCGATTAGTTAGCTCAGAGGAGCACTTTTCGAATCCCTGGATTAGTTAGCTCAAAGGAGCACTTTTCGAATCCATCGATTAGTTAGCTCAGAGGAGCACTTTTCGAATCCCTCAATTAGTTAGCTCAGAGGAGCACTTTTCGAATCCCTCGATTAGTTAGCTCAGAGGAGAACTTTTCGAATCCCTCGATTAGTTAGCTCAAATGAGCACTTTTCGAATCTATCGATTAGTTAGCTCAAAGGAGTACTTTTTGAATCTATCGATTAGTTAGCTCAAAGGAGCACTTTTCGAACCCCTCGATTAGTTAGCTCAGAGAAGCACTTTTCGAATCCATCGATTAGTTAACTCAAAGGAGCACTTTTTCGAACCCCTCGATTAGTTAGCTCAGGGGAGCACTTTTCGAATCCCTCGATTAGTTAGCTCAGAAGAGCACTTTTCGAACCCATCGATTAGTTAGCTCAGAGGAGCACTATTCGAATCCCTCGATTAGTTAGCAATTCCCCCACACTTAAACTCTTGCTTGTCCTCAAGCAATTGCATCAAATCAATTGAGAAATCTGTCATAAATTATACAAGCTTTCTTTTCATCATTCCAAGCATCTATTCATTTGTAATTCATGACTTGTAATTTAATGTCTACTACTTCAACCCAATTGGTTTCCTGTGATCAAATTACTTTGGACAAAATTCAATAGCTAATCTAAACAAAACAAACTTTAATCCTCATGTTTAGCAAAAGAATTTTTATTCCAAAAGTAAATACTTAATCCACTAAGGAAAAACACCCAATTAAACTTCATTGGATATTATCAAGCATATAATCCTTGCAGTATAAAGTAAAAGCATATGGTATAAGCTCTTTGCTAGATATTCTCCCTTTTATACATCTTTGTTTTATTCAATGAATGTTCACATTCATGTTCTTTTGATTTATTCAAGCATCTATTTTGACGGGTTTTTGCCCACTTCTTTTCATGAACTTTTGCCTTTTTCGCCCTTATCGTTATAGTGAGTTCATTGAGTCGGCAACATCCCGAGCTCATCACTCAAGTGACCGGGTTTTGAGATACCCCTACGGACTCTTCCTCACTCTAACATTCAAGTTTGAATACTCTTAACTCAATTAGTTGAATCATTGGAGTAATGGCTATGCTTGATTTTTTATTTTTTATTTTTCGCTAAGTGTTATGATTGCTTTACAAACAACTTCAAAGAGTATACAGTAGCTAATATAACCTAGAAGTAAACTTGTTTATTTTTCACTTAGGGACTCGACTTACTCTTAGACTTCCAATTCTAAAGCTAAATACAAAGTAAATTTGTTTCTTAAAGATTTCACTACTTAATTTTAACCATGTATTCTAATCACAGCAGTGGGTGAGTAAAACATTTGAACAAGTCAATTTCACATTTTGTAGATGCTTATTACAACATTTAGTATAATCTCTAGATTTCATGATAATTTTGAAAAAAAATTGGCTTAAAATTGCTTAAGGACAAACATTCAAAGTATGGATCAATTCTCTATTCTCTATAATTTATTATCCTCTCCCCCACACTTAGCTTGAACAGTGTCCTCACTGTTCCTAATTTAGCACAATTGAAAAGAAATTAACAACTCAAGGAACATTAGAGAATAAGAGAAATGAAATACTGGTACTTCCCTGGTATTGGAGTTTTCCCCTTAAGCTCTGGAAAGTGTCATCTGATGATGTGTATCCTTGCTGCAGCTGATCCAAAGAGTTCAAAACTACACTAAAATCAAAACAAACTAAACTAAAACAAAACAAAACTAAAACAAACCAAAACTAATGCAAAACAAAACTTTTTTTTTTTTTTACATGGGTTGCCTCCCATGAAGCGCCTTTCTTTAACGTCTTTAGCTAGACGTTCCTGGTTAAATATTCAGATAAGGATTTGGATTCCAGCCTTGGTGCCTGTGGTAATGGGTTAATAACATTCGCAACAAAAACAGGAGATGGGTTAATAACATCCGCAACAAAAACAGGGGAGATATTGTTAAGGTGTTTCATGGCATCATAAATATGAAATTTAATCACTTCACCATCAAACTCCATAGTGAGGGTGCCATCATTTACATCGATTTTCGTTTTAGAAGTCTTAAGGAATGGTCGCCCTAATAATATCAGTGATAAAGTATGAGAATCACTATCGTCCATGTCAAGCACATAAAAATCAGCAGGAAAAACCAACCCATTGACTTGAACTAAAACATCCTCTAGAACTCCCTCAGGATAAACATTGGACCTATCAGCAAGTTGAACAATAATACCCGTTTCCTTTAAAGGGCCAACATTTAAACATTGATAAACAGACAAAGGCATGACATTGATAGAAGCTCCTAGATCACACATGGCTTTAGCGATTCCAAGACTACCTATTTTGCAAGGAATGGCGAACATACCTGGGTCCTTACATTTAGGAAGAAGCTTCTTCTGAATAATAGCTGACACATTTTCACTCACACTAATCTTTTCATTGCCTTTCAGCTTCCTTTTGTTAGTGCACAAGTCCTTGAGGAATCTAGCATAGCGCGGTATTTGCTTAATTGCATCAAGTAAAGGAATATTTACCTCGACTTTACGAAACGTTTCCAGAATCTCTTTTTCTTCCGCTTCCTTCTTGGATTTCGCTAATCTGGAGGGGAAAGGAGGTGGTATCAATGTGACCTTTGATGGCTCATCTAGAGACTTGCTAATCTGGTCGCCCTGCTGGCTCGGAGTCGAAGTCTCTTTCTTGGTCTCTTCCTCAAGATTAGACGGATTTCCTTTCTTATTTGATCCCTGCAATTCTGTTCCACTTCTCAAGGTAATGGCATTAACGCTTTGCTTCGGGTTTGTAATAGTTTGAGAAGGTAACTTACCTTGAGTTTCTAACCTATTGATAGCTGAAGCAAGTTGGCTTACCTGATGCTCCAAGTTTTGAATGCTTTGCTTTGTTTCCTCCTGAAATTGTTTGGTATTCACAGCTAGAGACTTAACAATATCCTCAAGGGGCATACCTGAAGTGGAAGGAGCTTGGGGTACGTGGTGTGATGGCTTTGGCTGGAATTGTTGGACATGTTGAGGGTTATTGCCATATCGGAAGTTAGGATAATCCCTCCATCCGGGATTGTAAGTATTCGAGTAGGGGTCATACTTCCTTTGCGGTTGTCCTGGAAATCCGCCTACAGCATTGGCGTGTTCATGGTTGTCATCTTGCAATGTGGGACACATGTCGGTCGGATGACTAGGAGCAGCACAAATTCCACAAGCTTTCACCTGTTGGGTATTTCCAAGAGCTAGCTGCTGCACAAGGGAGGTAAGATTAGAAATTTGATGTTCAAGGTTAGACACACTTACCTCATTTACCTTCCTTGAAGACGTATCGTGTCTATACCCAAATTGTTGTGAATTAGCAGCCATAATGGAGATCAATTCCCTAGCTTGACCAGGGGTTTTGTTTACTATGGCGCCTCCACTTGCAGCATCCATCATCTTTCTTTCCATCGGAAGTAGGCCTTCGTAGAGATATTGGATGAGGAGTTGTTCAGATATCCCATGTTGTGGGCAGCTTGCACACAGTTGCTTGAACCTTTCCCAATACTCATGAAGAGTCTCGGTGTCCCTTTGTTTTATACCACAAATTTCTCTTCTTATACCAGCGGCTCTGGATGCGGGGAAGAATTTGTCCAAGAAGAGTCTCACCATATCTATCCAAGTGGTGATAGAACCTGGAGGCAAATAAAACAACCAATCTTTAGCTTTAGTACTTAAAGAAAATGGAAAAGCACGTAGCTTGATTTGATCGTCGGTTATTCCTTGCGGCCTCATACTAGAACACACTATATGAAACTCTTTCAAATGCTTGTGAGGATCTTCATTCTCAAGACCATGAAATGTAGGTAGCAGATGTATCAACCCAGATTTCAATTCGAATTCCACGGCTAGTTCGGGATAGTGAATACAAAGTGGTTGTTGATTCACATCCGGTGCAGCCAACTCCCTTAAGGTTCTCTCGAGATTTGCCATGTTGTCCTCTTTTTTAGAATCAAGGGATGAATCAGACAAGTCCGATACTAAGTTCGGTCCGGGGGATGATCTAGCTTCTTGTCGCAGCTTCTTTAGAGTCTTCTCAATCTCCGGATTATAAGTTAGTTCACCTGTCTGAGAAGAACGAGTCATACAAGAATAGAAATAAATTTGACATCAATCCCCGGCAACGGCGCCAAAATTTGATGGGTGTCGAATCCAACAAAAATAAAACCTACTCCTAGACAATTATATGATTTGCATATAGTGGTGAGTAGGGTCGAATCCACAGGGATTGGTAAAGATATTTCTATTCAAAGAGAACAATAAGAAAAAGGAAAATGGGGGGTTTTGTTTGTGAATCAAATAAAGTAAAACAAGGTAAGAAAATCAGATATTGGTAAAAGCCTAGCCAAAGGAATCAAGATGGTTTAATTCTAGGAATTGATCATCGATGCAAATGTTCTCTATTCTTGTTCTAGATAAATTGGTTATGGTTATTAACAAGCTCTAACAACCTATCTCTCCTTACTTCCTCGATAACCTCGGACAAGCGCTTTGAATTATTTCTCTTATTGATTAAACAACCCTTAGACAAGCGCTTAGGATTTAATCTATCAATAGCATTAAGATCTAGAGAGACTACCAATTCATGCCAGTAGATTATAAGATAACCTATTTAAACATGATCACACACCTCCATAACATGAATTCGATCATCTCTTTTATAACCAAACATGTTACTGCGTCACTAAGACTAGAACAATCAAACAATTACGGATTTGACGTGCTAGTTGACAATATATTAACTTGCTAATTGAGTAGAAGAGCTCTATTCATACCAATCAACAAAGATAATAATGACAAAACGATTAGAAGATATATGAATACCCGAAAGCAAAGAATAGAATAAATACAAGTCAATTAGACCTCACAATTCGTGGAGAATTAAACATCTATGACCCTTTGGCTAGAAAAGTAGCTTAGCTACTCATGTTCATCAACAAAACGAAAATAAAAGATAGAAACATAATGAACCCGGTTGCTTGCTCTGCCTCCACGTTTCCTTCTTCAAGATCCAAGATTCCGAGATCAAAAGTTGTCCTAACCCTCTAGGGTTGGCTCTATTTATACTATTAGATGGATAGCATGTGATCTTTTGCTAGCAAGATACGAAAATATCTTTTCTTTTTCAAGTAGATTTCGAGAAGTGAAGATACGTCTGCCTGGCACGCCCCACCACACGGCCGTGGGTTAAGTCGTGCCATCCTCTGTGCATATTCTTCAAGTCTTCAACCACGCCCAGTGTGAACCACGGTTACACACACGGCCAGATTTCAAGTCGTGCCTTCGTCTGTGCATAATCTTCAAGTCTTCATCCGTTTCCAGTGTGTAGCACGGTTACAACCACGGCTAGATTTCCAGCCGTGTCTTCATCTGGTTGATGTTCCACACTTTCTTCTCCTTGGCACATCTATCTTCCACCACGGATTCAAGCACGGTTTATCCCACGGGTTCCACTACGGCCGTGCCTTAAGCCGTGTCTCTCTCTGTTCAAAGTCCTCATTTTCGCCTTCTTTTCCAGTGTGTAACACGGTTTGAACCTTGGCCGTGCCTCAAACCGTGCTTCCTCCGGTGGTGTAATTTCTTGTCTTGATCCAAGTTGTAGATGACTTCTCTAAAATACTTGAATTAGCATCCTTGACTCCATTTAACCTGATTTATCACGATGATAGAATTAAAGTACCATTTCCTTATGATTTCTATAAAATCAATAATAATTTAACACAATTTATACTATAAAGATTGAGTATAAAATGGCTCTATCAGTTAGCTTAGAGGAGCACTTATTGAATCTATCGATTAGTTAGCTCAAAGGAGCACTTTTCGAATCTATCAATTAATCAGCTCATAGGAGCACTTTTTCAAACTTTTGATAATCGATTAGTCAGCTCATAGGAGCACTTTTCGGAGGTATTTTTCCAAACAGTCGCTAGTCTAGTCAAACGCTTCTGTTGACAGGTGGCCAGCTCATAAGACCGCTTCCTAAGATAATTTTCTCTCCAAGGTTGCTATTCTAATAAGACGCTTCTTATCATCAATTATTCTACACTCCTAAACAATGCTTGAGATGTTTCCTATCACCAATTAGTCAGCTCATAGAGCACTTTTTGGGAGGATACATTACTCTAGATTGTTAAAACCATTTCAGACTTGTGGGATTATTAGCTCTTGGAGCATTTTCCTACCAAAAACCAAATTCCAGATAACTAACCAAACCAAGGTATTATCTATTCAATCAAGAGGCAAAAAATGGCGTCTTTCTTGTCTTTGTAGTTAAGTGTTCCAAACTTTACTACAAAGAGGGGCAGCTGTAAACACCCATTTTTGCCCTAAGAATCAATAATAATCAATTTCCATTTTTTTTTCCAATTTTTCATATTTTTCTCTAATTTAGCAAAAATAGGGAAAATATTCAAAAAAATAAATATAAATAGGAAAACACATCAATTTTGAAAACTAATTTCAGAAATGGCATTAATAAGGAATGAATAATTTTTACAAATTTTTGAAATTCCAAAAAATACAAAAAAAATGGAAAAATTGCATCGCATATATACAATTTGCGAAATAATTAAAATCGGGAAATTGGGCCAGCTCAGCTGGCTCGTGTGTGCGCCTGGAATCATGCATGAAGCCTAAGGTCCCGAGTTCGAATCCCCCCGCGTGCGCTCGAAATTTTTTTCTCTTCTTTTCCCTGGAGCTACCACATGGCAGCGCATGATTGACTGGAGAAAACGCACACGCCGGGCGCGTGATCGTCTTCAACCTTGGTCCGAGATCGCCGGCGAGGGGAAAAATTCGAATTTCGGCCATTTTGATTCGATTTTTTGCACAAATCCAACAGATCTTCAACAGAATTGAGATAAACATCATCCAATTGGAATCAAATCTCAACAAATCGACGGATTTACACGAATCGGAGTTGGTTCGTTTAACCGCAAATCTAATTTGCCTCGATCGGTGGAAATCCAAGCTTATCCAGCTCGATTTCGAAAGCCTATAAATAGAGGATGAAGTGAGGAAGCTAAATCACAGATCAAAAGCGAGAAAAAGTGAGAGAAAAGAGAGAATCGAAGTTCACTGGAGTTGTTTCGAAACCGCGACCGCCGATCAAGAGCTGAGTAACCACCGGGAGGCGTTTCTGGAGCAAACCACCGCCACCATTGGATTCCTCACCTTCAATAACCTAAGATTCGACACCTCAACCGCTGAAGAAGGCCGTCGGAATGCCGTGAACAAGCACTCCCCGCCGCCGCATCCGATCAACCCAACCCGATTCGATTCGACCCGACCCGCGCACCGACCCGGATCTAGGTAAGTCGGATTTTTCGATTTTTTTTAATATTTTTGTTTATTTGGGTTATTTTATTCCAAATTAATTCATTAATTTGTTATTTATTTATTACTTGTTATTTATTTATTTATTTATTTACTTATGTGTTATTTATATTTCAATGAATAGAAAAATGTTAGAAATTAGATTTTTTATGATTCAATAATATAAAATAAAATAAAATAAAATAAAAATATAATCAAAAGAAATAAATAATAAAAATATTAGAAAAATGATAATAAAACTTTAGATTTTAAAATATGATAGATAAAAATCTAGGAGAAAATTTTTAATAAAATAAAAATTATAAAAATTATGAAAAATTAATAAAAACTAGTAAAAAATTAAAAATTAATATAAAAAATTTAAAAAATAATAAAAATTTATAATAGCATGAATAAGTAAAAAAATAGAAAAAAAAATGAGTTTTATCACTTAGAAAAATTATTTTCTCAAGTAAATCCAAAATTGATGTTTTCCCTTAAAATTATTTTCAAAAATCAAATTAAAGCTTAGGCTTAGATTTTTTAGAAAAATCCTAAAATGATAAAAACATAAATCAAAAGAAATTTCACAATTAAAATTCACAAACACACTAAATGTTTTCATGAAAAGCGAACTACGGCTTGTTTGATCCTGAATAGCAGGTACGTAGGCACCCATTTGGGGCAACCTTAAAAAGAATAAAAAAATCATTTTCCTAGAATAATTCAAAAACACAATAAAAGGCAACAGAAACAAAATAAAAGACATTTCTAGATGGAGATAATTTTAGGAGATTATGTGGTAACCTTAGGGTTTTAATAGGTTAGCCTCCGAACTTAGAAACTCTGGTTTTCCCTTTTCCTCTTTTCACAAAAACGAGAAAAGGAAATCACAACGACTAGTGGTCCAAATTAAAACTAATCCGCTCCATTAGTCTTAATTCAATTTTTCTCAACTACAGTTGGGTGGCGACTCCAAAATTAAACGAAATTCTTAACTCAAGTCGAGGATCTACATTAGATAAGCATAGGGTCTAGTATAGATCGGATTAAGAATGGGAAATCAAAAATTAGACTCGACAGTCATGTACATATACATATCTATTAGTAAGCCGCACAAGACTCCGGAGGCTTCCCTTCATCCCATTTCCATCAATATCCTTAGCATATACATTTATTTTCTTACAACTGCATAGCCAGCAATGCAACTGTCCACCCTTACGCGCATGGAAGGAAACAAAGGATAATCCGTAGTCTACTATGTTCAATTTAGATATATATTTTTGTATACGACAGCCAACAATAATGAAAGAAAGGAAATAATGCCACAACACAATGGGAGCCCACCCCTACACATATGTCCACCTGCACATATATATATACTTTACGGCATACTCCCTTGCAGCAATTGGATACATATATACATCCCCTCCCACGGTTTCGGCTAGCATCTACAGACCATTATACATACATACACCTATCCTACAGCAAGCACACGCAAGGATGGAGAGGAGAAGAGCAATCCTAGCATCCCATGTATACATATATATATATATATATATATATATGTGTGTGTGTGTGACAATTGAATCCGCCGTAAGAGGAGCTTCAGACCCCACACAAGCACGCAGCGTCCAGCAAGCCCAAGAAGTTTATACATATATACATACATATATCTTTTGTTGCAACCAGGGGAGAGCTTTCACAGACGCAAGTACACAGGGGAGGGTCCAGCAACACGCACAGCACGCATATAGGTATATAAATATATATATAAGGTAATACAAATTTCCCAATAAGGCAAATGAAAGCAACAATTATACACACAATATAATACATCATAGAGTGCTAGTTACCTGAATCTCATTTTTCGAGATTTAATCAAAATAATCTTCAAGTATCTACAAGCTAAAATTCTCTTCACCTAAAAAATTTGGAAAAAATATATTATTACATACTACACATAGTCTACATCACTCCATCTAGTATTTCTTTAACTAGTATAACTAGTTTTAGGCGAAATATTAATTTTTACATCTATTTATTATTTGTATATAACTTTTAGAAACTAACCCCGTTTTACAAAAAATTAGTTTAGTTTAGTTGCATTCACCTCGAGAAATACGTTGGTAGTCTCGGATCGTTGATTAAAAGTCATATGTATGAGATATGATTTTTTTTTTTGTTCGATTTTCCTTTTTTCTTCTTCTACCGTAGATTTCATCTAGTGGTCCTGCTCTCATTTGTCGCACATTGCCTTTTTCTTTTTGTTTGCTTATGTGGCCGTGGGTCCTCCACGGTTTGCCGAGCATATATATATACATCCTATTATTATTATTAATTCATATTATTGTTGTAAATAGGGTTTAAGAATTTCTTGCGTATTTTTTGCACGCGTAACAACATCAATAAAATTTAAAATTTTAGTATTTTATTATAAAACTTTATGCTTAAGCTAATTTGATTATTTCAAGCATAAATATTTACTCAGAATTTCCATTTGACAACCCTATGTTTATGATTTTAATTTATTTTATCGTTTATTCAATAATTTCTCATGGTTTGCTTTTTGTGTGATTATTTCTTTTAATATAGTTTTATGCAGGGTATGTTTAAAGCTTTTAATATAATCTTTTAATCATTCCGATGTTATACGCGACTAAATTTTTTTGTAGATTTTATAGTGTGTACCCTACTACTCGACGAACATCTCATGGTTAGAGTGCATGAGATTCTAATTAACAATACCTAAGGTCGTATTCACATTCTTATATATATAACACCTATAGATAGATATAAAGGAAAATAAATATACTTTTCATTTTGAATAGCAAGTCCTTCTAGGCTCATTGAGAGTCAATATGCTCTATCAAATAACCAGACCGGGGGACGTCTTTGGAAATACTTTGTAATATTGAATAAACAAAAATGGATGAAGCTTCCAATCCTAAGTTTACAAATAAGCTTAACATTTTACAAATTATCTTTGACTTCAAACAATATTCACTACATAAATTACACTAAGCTTATCCTAAAGGACTCCTTGAAAGGAAATAAGGAAACACTTGTCACTCAGAATCCTAGCCTACCTAGCTTTTGATTAACCTACAAAAAGAAACTATGGGGGAGTGAGCAACTATGGCTCAGTGAGTGAAGCATCGTCATAACATACAACGAACAAAAATCAAGTTATCATAGCAATTTAAGTGCTATGCATAGATCAAACATATGATACACTATAACTTTTGTGATCAACCTAAAATCATAAAGGAATTGAATTTGCACCCTCCAACTAAGGGTTAGGAGACAACTTTTGCATGTTAACCCTAGGCTCTAGACTTATAGTCTATTGGCAAAACAAATAACAACATGGTTGCCATATGAAACAATTTTCACCTAAACCAAAGAAGATAGTCTGATTAATAACTCAGACCTAATTTGAACACTAAGTGAGTTATTAGGCCCCAATCAAAGGACAACCTCTCCAAATGTGCAGTAGTTTTCAAAGGTCAAGGCAAGGTTATGCACAAGAGAATCACCTCCTATAGGCCTTCTAGATGACCACATAGTGCTAACAGCCTACTTCTAATGCGAGATCGTACAATGTACGGTCAGTTATTATTAATTAAGGTCTTTCCTTAATTAGTTCATTTACGAAGTGATCATGCAAATATGGCTTACATTCAATAGATAACAATTTCATATAGCATAAGTAATCAAACAGCCACAACCACGGTTATCTTTTACTTTATTAAAGTATAGTGGCAACTAAACAAATACCAATCACATCCATTTAACCTTTTGTCCCCAATCACACAACACAAGTTAAAGGTGAATTATTTATAGTTCAACTAACCTAGCAAGTACAAACAAGCATGTAATCATAGAGTATCACTCACCTAGATATCCTACAAAGTTAAAGAAATAGCCCTCTCTGATAAGAATTAATGAGAGCATCGATTCTTTAAGTAAGAACCACTAGAAGTATGAGAGATCACCTAAGATGTAATACATATAATTGTTAATTTATAGAGCTATAGAAATTTGGCTATAATACATGAAGCTTTCCTATCCTATATGAAGTTCAGTTTATCTTATATTCATGGCTTATCTATATTTGTTAAGTTATTTCTAATAGCTTCATTGCACTTCGGTTAGTTTAGTTACTTTATTGAAGTTTGCTCATTCTTTTTGAATGCCACTTTACGTTTTGAGTTCCATATGGCCTCGGTAAGGGCTGGTCATCTATAATTCTTAGTGTTCATCACATCTACTAACTTGCTCCCTAGGTTTCTTATGCTTAATTCTTGTTTATGCCCTTAGTAGGTTTATGGTTTAGTTAGGAGCTAAGAAATTTTAACCAAAGTTTGGTCATTGGTTAAGTCATAGGGGGCATGTGCATTTTATATTATACTCCTAGTGCTAGTTATATTATTATGTGTTTCAAATAGTTCTCTTCATGTGATGTAGTTCGGTTAGTCCTAAAGTGTCTCGGTTCCCTTTATTGTTGTTTAACTGAATTACTCACATAAGTCTTGGTTTAGCTCTCCTTTTATTTTCAACTTACATTTGGTCTTAAGTCCATGTTATGCTTCGATACAAAATTTAGTTAAGTATTATATGGTAGTACTTAAGCATATGATCCTATACTAATGGTCATAATCTACATAAGGCTCTCATTAAAGTTTATCTTGAGTTCTTGCTTAAGGTTTTATCTAATTGATATCTTCTACTGAAGTTCCTATTTATATGGATTGTACTCATTTGTTAGAATTCTATCTTCTACCTAAGGCTTTAGGAATGGTTTTTGTTTTGACGACTCGATGTAACTTGGTTAGGCATTTTAAAGCTCTACATGTCTAGTTTCTTTTTCTATAGCCCATGCTTTGTTATCAAGTGGTTAAAGGGTTGAAATACCTATAAATATTTTCCATGCGTGACTCATTAAGGAAATTCACATATGTTTGGAGTTTCCTTTTATTCTACAATTAAGGTCACTTTTTGGTGAGAAAAATTCTTAGTTTTTGACCTAATATGAGTAAACAAGATGTTGGTTTGGTCCAAAAGATTATGAAAATGCTCTATTTATTTGAACTTATCTAGGGATGCTTTATATGCTTCGTTTCATGAACAAAACCAAAGTTATACACTTAGAATTCATCAAAATGAGATAGATTTTATCTATAATCTATTGGAAATATAATTTTAGGGTCTTAGGAAACTTTAAATTTTGGTTTCACTAAATTTCAAGAACATATGAGAAAATAGTGGCTAAAACAAAATTGTTGTGCATGAAAAACAAATAGAGGTTAGAATAGGGAAGAGATATTTTAGGGGTAAGTTCACAATTTTAATGATTAAGTGTTTTCATGAAAATTTATGGAGAAAAACTTTGATATGTTATCAGGAATTGAGAAGTAGAAGCTTGTTATTTCAAGGTCTGTAGCGGTCAAAGAAATTTTCAAGATTTTGGTTGATGAGGTCTAACTATGATAGCTAAGTTTCCCTTAATACGCCTAGCTTGTTTTGGCCATAAGTGGGTCATTTCTAATCAAAATCGTGCAAGCGAATAGCCATTATGAAGCTTATTACATTTCGTTTTTGTTCTAGGAGTTCACTTATTGATCCTAAGTTGTTTAGCTAGCTAAAAATCCCTAAACAGATCAAGTGCATTTTTAGATAGAGTTTAAATTTATTTGGATTCAGCTTAGTTCTATCTCATCCTATTCTCCTTTATTGATAGCAAGCTTAGTACTCCACCTTTTAAAGATCTAGTCATTCATTTGTAATTTGATTCCAAATTTGAATTATGGCTTCTAGTTAGTCTTTACACACTAACTACCTAAGTCTATCCATCTTAGTGAAACTTAAGAAGTCATATAGTTACCAATTGCTAACTCTAGCTTACTTAAGTCTTAGTTTGCACCAAAACTCATTTATTCTCCCTTCATTCCACTTGTCTATGAACCATTTTTAGCTTTGGGGTCTATTTCTAAGCATTTAACACTATAATCCTATCATACTCTAAAACTTTAGTCTATTATAATTTACATTTTGTATCCCAATTTCACATCATCTTATCATGGGTGTGTGTATGGTGTATTACCCCCTCCTGAACTCTCCTTTGGTCCATTTTTCACTAACATTTGAGTGAAATAAAGATGATTCCAAATCTTGTAAGTATGACTTAGGAATAAGTCTCGACATTTTCATAGGCATATCTCTTGGAAATTGACTTCTAAGTTTTTCTAGGGGTTAGGGATGGTCAAGAACCTTAAAGAAAATGATATATACATGGACTCTAAACCTTTGAAAGTGATGTGTATAGCAGGTATTAGTTATTCTTTACATGAAAATGAATCTCCTAGTTGCAAAATGTTAGAGGCATTAACATGCATTCAATGAACTAAACTATGTAGTACATCATCATCAACTTGAAATATGACTTGAGAACCTAATTTTTCTTGTAATGCTTATAGATAGTTGCCTTGCATGTAAGGGTTTTCAAGCTCTCACCTTTTCTAGAGTTATTTCTTAGAGAAGAAGTGGAGCTACAAGCTGCAATTTAGAAGTAAGTCTACATCCGAAAGCCTTCATTGCTAAGAATATTAGATTTAGTAAGTATTATACCTTGTTTAGAACTTGGGATTGCTAGAATGGGATCCAAATCCTTGAATTGGCATGGATGCTAGTTCTAGGGTTGGTATTTTAGGTTTACTTGAGAATATAGTGAGAAGATTAGATAGAAGTGAGTAAGAAAGAGGAAGATGGTGGTGGTGATTGTGGATGGTGATGTGTTAGGTTTGAAGAGAAGATGAGGGTAGGGGGTTTTGTTTCTCTTTAAGGGAAAAATAGATATGAAATGTATATGGATGATTGCATGAGCATAGAGTGGAGAAGAAGTAAACAAGATTAAACATTGCATAGGTAATTAGGTGGTCATCCATACATGAAAATCCATTAGGTGATGTGACTTTATAGTTGATATGAATAAGGTAGTCTATCTACTAATTTAGCTTAAACTATTCTTAGTAAGAAAGATTATATGAGGGAATGGAAAAGGCTTAGGCATGGCACTTGAAGTGAGGAAATCATTCTATGTTGGCTTTAATTACTATCCCATATAATTTTGATCCACATTGTGGGATTTTACACAGTCGTGAGAGCATTATTCTATAATTTATTTGCCTTACTTCAAAATTTGTTATTCTACAAGGTAAGATGTTTATTGTCTTCTTAATTTAGGGTATGAACTAATTATTTCATGTATTATTTCTCAAAATTGCAAATAACTACATTGGCTTATACCTACAAAATATATCTACATGCCCATATATTTATATAATCAACCTACTAGTCATGCTTCTCTTAATGATCTTTTAAATAGGCTTCCATAGTTTCATTGTCTACCAAAATTATCTAACTTAAAATTATAGGAAATTTTATGGGGCTCATTGATTAACCCATAAAAAAATTAGCTATCCTAGACTTCTATACTTAGGAATGTCAAGGTTATGGGAATTCCACTTCAATTCTTGATCTTCAAATTTCATCCTTATCCTTCTTTTTTATTCATTGCTTCCTTTATTATTCTTATCCTTACACTTCAATCTCAATGTTTGGATTCAACTTAAACCTCCTCTATTGATTCAAGCCTAAATTATTTACATTCTTGCTTGATCAAAACTTAAACCAACTAGCTATTGACTAGCCTCCAATGGCATAGGTATCCCTTTCCTTCTTAGATAAACATATTCAACTTTTGGGGGCTCACATTTTTGTTTTGTCATTGTGTATTATTTTATTCTTCTTTGTTTCTTCTCCCCCTCTTTGTTAATATGAAAACATATAAACACGTAAAACATAAAGAAACTTGAAGAATAACATTCATGTCATTCATTAAAACAATGGAAAAAAAACATGATAACATAAAAAATTAAATTTTTTTGGGACTTACAGGAACATTCTTTGTTCCTTAAATTTTTCATCATTTCATCAAGGAGAATTCTACAACTTCTCTTGACCTCTTCAAACATTTGTTCTTCCTCATATTCATGGTCTCTAAGGGATGGTGAATTTTTTAATAATCTAGTCAACAATGGGTTTAGTTGGTTTGTAGTCCTTTAGATGAGGTAGTAGATTCATCTTGATGGATGAAGGGATTTCACAAACTAGTTGAGAGGTTGCTACTTCTTCCTCTAAATTAATTTTTCATTTTTCCTTTCGCTAAATCTTTTCTCTTTTCAGATATTTTAGGAACATGTTTTTTTTTTTTTGAAGCCACTGCTAAAGTTTTGTGAGATTGTTTATGAGAGAATTCTTTTGAGTGATGTCTTCATTCTAAACTATCCTTTTTATAGGCAAGATTTTGGTTTTTGACTTGACATTTTTTTGGGAATGGTGAATCTACTTTTCTTCTAAAAATTACTTTTCCTAAGAGATTAGGTTTTATTTTCTTATCTCTGAGATTTGTAGTTAGTTAACCTTTCAAATTTATTAAGGATCCTTCTTTCCATAACTTCTTTAATATTGCCTTTTTTCCTATTTCTATACTTGTCATTAATATCTTTTTACTTCTTTTTGACAACCAAACTATCCTCTACACATTATTAAAAGATAAATTATAAAGGATTACAAACTCTTATTTTATTTCATATATATTTGAACATAACTTTATCTAGTGGTTTGGTAAAGATATATGCAAGTTGTAGATCTATTGGAACATATTCTATAGTTATATTCCTAGAAACATAATCTCCTATAAAATGGCGTTTTATTTCAATATGTTTAGATCTAGAATGTTGGATAGGATTTTAAGCAAATTTATAGCACTAGTATTATCACATTTAATTGGAATATTATGATATTTTAACCCACAATCTAACAAGTGTTGTTTTATCCATAAAATTTGTGTATGGAAATTTCCTACCAAAACATACTCTGCTTCTACTATAGAAAGGGCAAGAAAGTTTTTCTTCTTGGAAGACCAAGAAATTAATATGTCACCTAAAAACTAACATTTTCTATAAGTACTTTTCTAGTCCACTTTGCATCATGCATAGTCAGCATCTAAGTAACTTATTAAATTAATGTTCTAATTCTTAGAATTTTAGATTCCTAATTTTGTATTTTAAGCTATATATTTGAAAATTCTTTTCACATCAATAAGGTGTGTTTTGGTAAGAGAAATCTAAAGACATGCACATATGCAAACACAAAATAATATATCAAGTCTAGATACTATCAAATATAATAAAGAACCTATTAAGCTTCTATATAACTTTTTTTTTTTTTACCACTAGAGTCTAATGCTAACCATGTGGAAGTGCTCAAGGCTATCTTGACATTTTTAAATCTTAATTTCTTCAAAATTTTCTTAGTGCACTTCTCTTTATGCACAAATATGCCATAATCTATATGTATAATTTGCAATCCTAGGAAGAAATTTAGCTCTTCCTGATGACAATCAAGTTAGGAAATGGATAGCAGATCCTCTTGAGATGCCAGTTAGACCTATGACCCGACTTCGAGCTAAATGACTTAAGGACGCACTTAATAGGCTAATCAAAGAAATTCAAGATGAGGAGCAATGCTTGCATCAATCCAAGAATGAACTAAGAGTAATCCAAGTCATTGGAATCTAGGATGTCTCAAAACGAAGACGACTTGAAGATGTCTGCTGAGAACCAAAGTCGCCGATGTTGAAGAACCAAAGCTTCCGGTGTTGAAGAGGCTAAGCCGTTAACGTTATAGAAGCTAAGTCGCCGACTTAGGTGGCCGACATTGAGAGGATAGGCCGATTGAAATATGGATTTAGGTCGCTGGCGTATATTGTATTTCATAGTCACAAGTAGGGTTTTGTACGTTTTTGTTATGTTTTGTGGTGAGAATATAAAAGGTCATCAAGGACTCCATTATAAGGACTTTTTGATTGATTGAGAAATACAATACTCTTCTTCTGATTCTTGAAGAATTTGAACTCATCGGAACTGTTCTGTGGCATTCGTACAAGTACTTATCAATCGGTATTCCATCCCAATTGTGGCTTATACATCATACCAAGGTTCTTGCTTCTCTATAAGCAATGGGTCGTGGTTTCCCTTCATTCGTAATCGATCGATGACTGTTCAAGGTTCAAATTGAGCTTGGGTTTTAGCACAGGTTAACGGAGTTTGTATCATTTGGTATCAGAGCAATCAAGTTGGTTAGGAATTGCCTATCTTGAATCCAATTTTTGTTCTTTATATATCTAGGTTTCGACATAGGTTGATGGAGTTCGTATCATTATAAAAAGAGAGAGAGAGAGAGAGAGAGAGAGAAGTTTAAATCTTTGTGTATCTATTGATTTTATTAGACTTGTTATAGTAATCGCTATATATGTTCAATTGATTCACGTTTGATTTCTTGTTGGATAGTCAAAAAAAGAAAAGAGAGGAAAATTCATATAAAAAAAATTGGGATTCTTGGAAATAGTTGTGTTGAAATCTACAGTACAACTTCTAATTTGTTGTTAAATTCTAAAAGAATTGAGGAAGAAGTTATGAGTGGTAAGAGGCAAGAGTGGTGAGAACATTAGAGTGCACAAAAGCTAATTGAATCTTGTGAGAAATAAAACACGAGTGATTAGAGAGACATTCAGTGATTGAGTGGCAAAACATGTGAGGGAGTGATTTAGTAAGGATATTTATTTTCTATTATCATCTTTGTTTTTGTTGCAAAAAAAGCATGTCTAATAGAAATTCTCCTGATAGTGTGATGGGTGGTATTGACACGAAATTGATCATGGAGACTTTGACTGCTAAAATGAGGAGGATGTTTAGAGTAGAGATAGATCAATTTCACAAACAAATGGAATAGAATTTTGAGCAATCTCGGATTGCTTCTGCTAGACGTAGGAGGGATAAAATGCTTAGAAGGGTAGTTCGCATGGAGGAAGATGAGTGGAGTAGATAAGGTTCTGTAGTTGAATCCGACTAGGACTCGTTCATAGGTTATATGAGAAATATAGGGAGAAGTAGAGGAGTTATGAAAGAAGAAGATAGTAATCTAGGAAATATCAAAATGAAAATTCTTTCCTTCCAAGGGAAGAATGATCCTGATGTCCATCTTGAGTGGGAGAAGAAGGTGAAACTAGTGTTTGACTGTCATAACTACTTTGAAGTTAAGAAGGTGAAATTGGCTACCATAGAATTTTCTGACTATGCTATAGTTCGGTGGGACCAATCGTTATCGAGTAGGAGGAAGAATAGAGAGCCACCAATAGAGACTTAAGAAGAGATGAAGAGGGTGATGAGGAAGTGGTTTATTCCCACTTATTACTATAGGGATTTATATAATAAACTACAAAATCTAAGACAGGGAAATAGGAGTGTGGAAGAATATCATAAAGAGGTGGAGGTTACTATGATCAAGGCGAATGTTGAGGAGGACCGGGAAGCTACAATGGATAATTTTTTAGCAAGTTTGAATTAGGATATACAGAATATGGTGGAGTTGCAACATTATATAGAATTGGAGGATATGGTTCACATGGCGATTAAAGTGGAGAAGCAACTCACATGGAAAGGTAGTAGTTCGATATGTGTGGCATCGAGTTCTTTCAACTAGAGGACTAATGTAGTGAAGAAGGAGGAGAAGCAATTCCACTCCAAACTAATGCCAGAACAAAAAGCAAAAATAGCATTTTATGGGAATAAAGGTAAACTCGATTCTTTTCCTAATAGGAATTGTGATATTAAATGTTTTAAATGCTAGGGCCGATGACATATAGTGAGTCAATTTCCGAATAAGAGAATTATGGTGATGAGGGATGATGGAGAAATTGAGACAGATAGTGAGTCAGAACATGAATCCATGCCATCACTGGAAGATGTTAATGAAAGGGAAGAATATGCTATTCAAGGGGAGATGTTAGTAGCTAGGAGGGCTTTAAGTATGCAGATAAAGGAAAAGAAGAATGTGCAACAAGATAACATATTTCATACTAGATGTCTTGTTAAAGACAAAGTATGTGGTGTAATTGTAGATGGTGGGAGTTATACCAATGTTGTCAGCATGACCATGGTTGAGAAATTAAGGCTTCCCACAATTAAGCATTTTCGCCCTTATAAACTGTAGTAGTTAAATGATAGTGGTGAAGTGAGGGTTACAAAACAAGTATTAGTTTCTTTTAGCATAGGAAAGTATGGGGATGAAGTTCTTTGTGATGTAGTTCATATGCAAGCTACACACTTGTTGCTGGGTAAGCCATGGCAATTTGACAGATAGGTAAAACATAATGAATTCACCAATAAATACTATTTTGTACACGATCAGAGGCCTATTACTCTTTGTCCTCTAACTCCTAATGAAGTATATGAAGATCAAGTGAGGTTATAAAGAGAGAGTGAGCAAAAAAGAGCTAGTGAAAATAAAAGAGTGAGTGCTATTGCAAAAGAAAAAAAGAGAGAGTATAAGAAAAGAGAAGAAAAGAATGAGAGAGAAACAAAGAGAAAAGAAAAATTTTATGCAAGGCCTAGTGATGTTAAGACGGCTTTGTTCTTAGGAACAAAGAAACCTATGATAGTACTCTTATACAAAGAGGTACTTTTTAGCTCTGACTAACTTGACATTTCTTTGCTAAGTTCTGTTGTTTCTCTGTTGTAGGAATTTAAAGATGTTTTTCCATATGAAATTCCAAAAGGATTACCTCCCATCCAAGGAATTGAACATTAGATCGATTTTGTACCCGGTGCGACCATTCTAAACTAACCCGTTTATAAGAGTAATACTGAAGAAACAAAAGAACTCCAAAAACAGGTTAGTGAGCTAATGGACAAATGGTATGTGAGAGAAAGCATGAGCCTATATGCAGAACCTATGATTTTAGTCCCTAAAAAGGATGGGTCTTGGAGAATGTGTGTCAACTGTCAAGTGATCAATAACATAATGGTAAAGTATCGTCATCCTATTCCTTGACTGGAAGACATGTTAGATGAGTTACATGGTTCCTATATTTTCTCTAAAATTGATTTGAAAAGTGGGTACCATTAAATTAGAATGAAAGAAGGAGACGAGTGGAAGATTGCATTAAAACAAAATATGGTTTATATGAATGGTTGGTTATGCCCTTTGGGTTAACTAATGCACCAAGCACTTTCATGAGGTTAATGAACCATATTTTGAGGGGTTTTATTGGAAAATTTGTAGTGGACTATTTTGATGATATCCTTATCTACAATAAGAATTTAAATGATCATTTATTTCATTTGAATTCTGTTTTAGAAGTGCTGCAATAGGAAAAGCTATTTGCTAATCTTAAGAAGTGCACTTTTTGTACAGATAGACTTGTTTTCCTTGGTTTTGTTGTTAGTTCACAGGGCATCCAAGTTGATGAGGAGAAAATCCGAGCTATACAAGAATGGACAAGCCTAACTAATTTGAGCCAAGTTCATAGTTTCCATGGACTTATGAGTTTTTATAGACGATTTGTGAGAGACTTTAGTAGCATCGCTACACCAATCACTGAAGTCATCAAGAAGAATATCGAATTTAAGTGGGAAGTAGAACAAGAAAAGGCTTTTCAATTACTTGAAGATAAATTGACCTATGTTCCTTTGCTTGCTTTACCTAATTTTTCTAAAACATTTGAAATTGAATGTGATGCTTCTAGTTTAGGTACCGGAGCTATTCTTATGCAAGAGGGAAGACCAATCGCATATTTTAGCAAAAATCTAAATGGAGTCGCATTGAGGTGAGGGCGTTGGAAACTTGGCAACACTATCTCTGGCTTAAGGAGTTTGTGATACACATTAACCACGAATCCTTGAAGCAACTAAAGAGTCAACACAAACTGAATAGGAGACACATAAGGTAGGTAGAGTTTATTGAGACATTTCCATACGTCATCTGGTATAAACAAGGGAAGGAAAACATTGTTACGGATGCTCTATCAAGAAGGTATTTACCAATCTCCACTCTTAATGCTAAATTACTTAGTTTTGAACATATTAAAGAGTTATACCCTCTTGACCAAGATTTTAGAGATGACTTTGCCTATTACGAAAAGGGAGCTAGTGGAAAATTCTTTAGGCATGAAGGGTTTTTGTTTAGAGAAAACAAGTTGTGTATTCCAAATTGTTCCCTTAAGGAGTTATTAGTAAAAGAGTCTTATGGTGGAGGTTTGATAGGACACTTTGGAGTGGCTAAGACCTTGGGGTTTGCAGGAACATTTTTATTGGCCACGCATGAAATGGGATGTTGAGAAGATTTGTAAGAGATGTATTACTTGCAGACAAGCTAAATCTCGAGTGCAACCTCATGGCTTGTACCAACCCCTTACTATTCTTAGTGAGCCTTGGGTTGATATTTCCATGGATTTTGTATTAAGCTTACCCAGGACTAAACTTAGTAGAGATTCTATTTTTGTTGTTGTGGATAGATTTTCAAATATAGCACATTTCATTTCATGTCACAAAACTGATAATGCTACATATGTTGCAGATTTGTTCTTTAAAGAAATTTTTTTATTGCATGGTATGCCTAGAACAATTGTATTTAATAGGGATGTTAAGTTCTTGAGTTACTTTTGGAAAACCTTGTGGTGTAAGTTAGGAACTAAATTATTGTTTTCTACTAGTTGTCATCCATAGATTGATGGGCAAATAGAAGTAGTTAATAGAACTTTATCTACTTTAAAAAGAACAACAAAATATGGGAAGATTGTTTGCCACATGTTGAATTTGCATATAATCGTGTTATACATTCTGCTACTAAATTTTTACCTTCTGAGATTATATATGGATTTAATCCTTTGACTCCATTGGACTTAACTCCTTTACATGTTTCTGAACATGTTAATTTAGATGGCAAAACAAGTAGGAAATGGATAGCAGATCCTCTTGAGATGCCAGTTGAACCTATGACTCGACTTCAAGCTAAATGACTTAAGGACGCACTTAACGGGCTAATCAAAGAAATTCAAGATGAGGAGCAATGCTTACGTCAATCCAAGAATGAACCAAAAGTAATCTAAATCATTAGAATCCAAGATGTCCCGAAACGAAGAAGACTTGAAGATGTCTGCTGAGAACCAAAGCCATCGGTGTTGAAGAACTAAAGTTACCGGCATGGAAGACCAAAGCTGTCGGCGTTGAAGAGGCTAAGCTGTCAACATTGTAGAAGCTAAGCCGCTGGCTTAGGTGGTCGATGTTGAGAGGATAGGCCGGTTGAAACATGGATTTAAGCTATCAACATATATTGTATTCCGTAGTCACAAGTAGGGTTTTGTATGTTTTTATTATGTTTTGTGGTGAGAATATAAAAGGCCGTTAAGGACTCCATTGTAAGGACTTTTTGATTGATTGAGAAATACAATACTCTTCTTCTGATTCTTGAAGAATTTGAACTCATCGAGATTGTTCTGTACCGTTCATACCAGTACTTATCAATCGGTATTCCATCCCAATTGTAGCTTATACATCATACTAAGGTTCTTGCTTCTCTATAAGCAGCGGGTCACAGTTTCCCTTTGTTTGTAATCGATCGATGACCGTTAGAGGTTCAAATTAAGCTCGGGTTTTGGCACAGGTTGACGAAGTTCGTATCACTTCCATCATAGACGTCTCCAACTCCACCTATATTAACTTAGAAAATTCTCTACAATACTTTTTATTAGTAGATCTAAAAATGATGTCATTAACATAAATCTATACTACCAATATATCTTCATCGAAATATTTTAAAAACATAGTAGTATCTACTTTACTTCTAGAAAAATCATTACTTACAAAAAAACTCACTTCACCTTTCATACTAGCCTCGAGGTACTCATTTAAATCCATATATAGCTTTTCTTAACTTAAACACATAATCTTTTTTTATAGGATCTTCAAAACTAATAAGGTTGTTCTATATAT